>JADWQK010001372.1:692423-1384847 GCA_017933935.1 Sesamia nonagrioides
GATATAGGATTCGCGATCAATCGCTGGCCTAAGCGGACGTGCCTTCTATTTTGCTCATGAATTATATAATTAAATAATAGGTAGTAAATTGTTATTAAAATTACATATGCAGTGTAAGCATTAATCGAAACGAAAGTGTGTCGCGAGTTGATCTAAAGACAAACCTACGCATTCATTGCAGTAGCAATGAAAAAAAATCCTATAGGCTAGTTTTACTGTATTGGATATGGCCAGTGCGGGATCTAGCCCGTTTGCCCGTAGCCAATTGCTGCGGCGAAGTCCTCCACCGACACCCACTGAACGAGCCAGGACCACAGCTCCCCCTACTCCACCAGTACCCATGGAACCTGAGATCTCTGAAGTGATACCCACCTCAGAAATTCAAAAATGGATGAGCTCAATAGAGTCCATTTTGAGCGAAGTGTGTAGTATAGTAGCGGAGGGAAAAATGAACTCTGAGCAGAAGCTCCGTGTGACCAACTTATGCCGCAAGGTGAATAGTGGGACATCTCAGATGGCTGTGTTGTATCAGTCCTTGAAACATAAAACTATACAGGCGTACACCAATATTGAAATCCTACGAGAACAGCAGGGAGTTGCGCAATCACTACGGCAATTCAAAGAGGTTATAGAAACTAAAATGAAACCTGCAGAAAGTACTTCATTTGCAAATATGGTAAAGAAAGGCTCAGACAGCTACATTCGCCCGGAAAATTTAAGCTCCGTTGCTATTTATCCCAAGGACAAATCCAAAACCAGCGACGACACTAAGTCCCTCGTCCAGAAAATCATCTCGCCTGAAGAGCTCAAACTTCATGTTCGTGGCATGAGAAAAGTGAGAAACGGAGGAGTCATCATCAGCACAGAAAAGAAAGCAGACATTGAAAAATTATGGAAGTCGGAGAAACTAGTTTCCTCAGGCCTTACCGTTGAGGAACCTAAAAAGCGACGTCCTAGAGTTGCAATTATTGGTGTCCCCATAGCTCTAACGGAACAGGAGGTATTTGATTGTATTTTTGAACAAAACCTATCTGAGAAGCTGCCGAATACAACCCGTGAGTCCCTCTTAGCGACAATAAAATTAAGCCATAAATCAGGTAAGAAAAATATGAGTACCTGTAATTACATTCTAGAATTGCCAGCTAACATCAGGAGAATTCTAGTTGACCAAGGCCGAATTTTTATCAATTGGACGTCTTGCCCGGTGAGAGATTTCACGATAGTCACCAGGTGTTTCAACTGTCAGCAATTTGGACATGCAGCCAAGTATTGCAGAGAAACTAGCACAACTTGTAATCACTGCGGAGAGATTGGTCATTCCTTTAAGGATTGCAATGATAAAAACGCTCCCCCTAAATGTGCGACATGCAATCGCTTTAAGCGCAAATGTGACCATCAAACTGGTGATGTAAATTGCCCGGCACGAAAGTTCGCAGAGGAGAATTATATAAACTCCATAGATTATGAAGGCGCCTAAGAGCGCCATGGATTTATTGTATTGCTGTTTTTTTATTTAGACCTAAATTATAAATAGAATTAAAAACTTATGACTTAGATAGATTTCTCTATATCTGAAGCTAAAATCGGTAATGTCGATAAAACCAAATATTATTATTTATTTTTACCCGATCAACACATTCATTACCAATTCATTGCTAATTAATCATGATGCAATTTAATACAAATATTATTATTGGGAAAAACAGCATGTGCAGCTATTCTAAAGGCAATACGTATGGCAAAACTTGAATTGAAATTGACATACACAGCATTAATATTGACCCAGTTCACAACTCATGCGATGCAAATACTGTCTTAAAATTCTTTATAGGCAACAAATTACAAAAATGCCAAAACATTGTTGTCTGAAGGTGTGGGAATAATTGGGTGAACTTAATTATACAGACACAGAAAAAAACCTATAGAAATACTTCAATAACTTTGTATGTTGAATTGGTAATTTTTCCTTTTTCCTTTAATTTTATAATTAGTATAGTATTATTTTAATAAGAAATTAACTGTAATCCGCTGTTCGCTTAGTCTGGAGATGGCCTGAAACACAGGTTTTTATTAACCTAGCTCAGGTAGATCGCCACAAGCTATGATGTCAGTACCAATGCACTATACATAGAGATTTTAAAATTGTGTTAATTAAATTAATGTTTATTATAAATATTTAAGACTATCGTTATAAATATGGTACTACTAAGTATTTATAAGGCTGTAAATGTACTACATTGTAAAAGGAACTAAATAAATTATTATTATTATTATTATCTCTTTATTTTTCTATATGTACATATTTTTTACATTTTTAAATATTTATATATAAATAAATAAAAAAACATTTAAAAATATAAAAAAATAGTAGCCCACCGGTATCGGGAACAGGGTCCAAGCTACCGGCGGTCAGGGCTCCAGAGAGAGGAACTTCCTGACGATGCGAGCCGTGTCCAGCAGTACTGCTTTCTGAATCAAGCCCTTGATCCAGCTGCCTAACGAGAGCCTCCTGAGGTGTTGGTCGAGGCTCTTGGCTATTAAGCCATTGGCTGTCACGACTATCGGTACAATGATTGCTGAATCCACTTCCCACATGTCGACAACCTCGTGAGCCAAATCAAGATACTTGATTTGTTTATCTTTCTCAGCTTTCACGAGGTTCTCATCATGTGGAATGGTTATGTCAACAATCATTGCACGCCGCTCTGATCGATCCACCAGCACTATATCAGGCTTATTGGCAACAATAGTCCTGTCAGTGATGATGGATCGATCCCAGTACAATGTGATATGGCCATTTTCGAGAACTGGGTCGGGCATATACCTGTAGTACGGCACCTCCGATTCCACAAGTTTGTATTTAAGAGCAAGTTGCTGGTGAATTATCCTGGCTACAAGGTTGTGTCTATGCAAGTACTCTCCGTTAGCTAGACGAGAACACCCGGAAATAATGTGTCTAATTGATTCTCCCGGCCGGTGACATGCCCGACAGATGTCAACTGTGCCGTCTTTCACAATGAATCTCCGGTAATTGTTCGTCATCATAACTTCGTCCATAATTGCAAAGACAAAACCTTCGGTTTCCCCAAAGAGGTCACCGAAACGTAGCCAGGCGACGGACGCTTGAAAATCTACATCCGGCCCGTGTAGGGCTCGGAAGAAGCGTCCGTGAAGCTCTTTGCTCTTCCATACCTCCAAGCGATCATTTGTGTCAAGCACTACTGGTTTACGCCAGTTCTCTTTAGCCAAGGAGAGCGGAGTGAGGCCCTTGTCAGCCGCAACCACATCTCGATGCATCCCCACGTCGGTTTCTAGAAAATATTCTCTGAGACTGCATACCTCGCGATTGTGGAGGGTCTTGGCGTTTAAAAAGCCACGACCTCCACATTTTCGCGGGATATACAGCCTCATAACCGATGACCGTGGGTGATGCAATCGATTTGCAGTCAGCAGCGTACGGACCCTCTGATCCAGGGCGTCAAGTTCGGTTTGAGTCCATTTGAGTATGCCGAAAGAGTACATCAATACCGGCATGACCCAACCGTTGAAAGCGCGCACCTTGTTTCCGCCTGATAGAAGACTATTAAGTACTTTTTTCAGGCGGCCAAAGAAGCGTTCTTTCAACGATTGCTTCATGTCAGTAACATTGATACCCAACGCTTCCGACATACCCAAATACTTATAGGTTTCGGATGCGGAGAGGGCTCTAAAGTTTATGGAACCAGTGAGTTGGGTTCCCACGGATTCCATAATCTCTCCTCGCTTTACATGCATGACCGCACATTTGTCCACACCAAATTCCATCCTGATGGAGTTACTGAAAGTTTCAGTAATTTTCAGTAGCTCCCTCAGTTGTGAATTGTTGGGAGCAAAAAGTTTCAGGTCATCCATGTAGAGGAGGTGCGATATAACCTGACCACCTCTCCTCAGCCGATAGCCTAGACCTGAATCCTCCAATAGTGTGCTTAGAGGATTCATTGCTAAGCAAAACCAAAGTGGACTCAAACTATCGCCCTGAAATATTCCTCGCTCGATCCTTATCGGTTCGCTATTCCTCTGAATATTTCGACATCCTGGATAGCGAAGGACTGTCCTCCATGTCCTCATACACGACATCAGGAAGGTGCGCAGAGTTGCATCCACTTTATACAACTCCAGCACCCACATGAGCCATGTATGTGGGACTGAGTCATAGGCCTTCCTATAATCTATCCAACATGTCGACAGATCCTTTCGGGAACGACGAACCTGTTGGCTAATGGCCATATCAATAAGGAGTAGCTCCTTAGTACCGCGGGACCCGCTCTTACATCCATTTTGAGAGGCAGACATGATGGAGTTGCTGTCAATATGTTTGTTAATTTTAGTTTTCAAAATGGATGTAAGAACTTTATAGACCGTCGGTAAACAGGTGATCGGCCTATAATTTTTGGGTTCCGCGGTGCTACCTGATTTATGGAGCAGGTGGGTTATTCCAGTAGTTAGGAACTGAGGTAACGAACCAGACACCAAAGCAGTCTGGAATTGAGATGCCAAGCGAGCGTGCGACCTTGGAAACCATTTTATCCAAAAGTTATGCAGCCCGTCCGGTCCTGGAGACTTCCAGTTAGGTAATGGACGGACTGCACAAGCTACATCTTGGGGGCAGATGGTAATAGCCCCCATTTCAGGTATTAGATCGCAGGCTCTCTCGACATCCCGGGCCCAGTCACCTTCAGTGTGACTGACAGGTACCGACCAGATGCTGCGCCAAAATGAACACATGACATCATCATCCGGTAGGCACGTGTCAGTCACACCTTGTTCTGGTCGTTCCCAGTCCCTATAAACCCACCTTTCATTGTTTTGGAAGGTGCGATTCTGGGTGTACCGTTCCACTCGTCGTTTGTATCTTCTGATACGGTTTGCCCATGCATACACTTTCTGCTTCAGGAAGTCGATGCGCTCCGTGACACGGGCCATATAATTCTGTGGGCTGATATTTGTACCTGCAAATGCCCGCCTCACAAAGCGCATCAATCTAGGACGAGTGTTACCCTCCCTAAAGCAGATTAGTTTACCGATGAGTGCCCTGGCCCCACCAATACGACGTTCAATCCTGTGCTGCCAAGCTGGTACTACTGGTTTCGGTCGTGTAGCTCTAGAGTCACTGGGGAATTTGACATGAGCTACACGACAAGCTGCGACAGCTGCGCAGTACAGGATTGAATGAGTATCAGTGAGGTCGTCGCAGGTGTCAAAATAATTTGACAACTGCGCATCCAGAGCAGCCATCAGTGCCCTATTTCTGTTATGCATGGGCAAACGTGGCAGGCGTGGTCTTAGTTCTGCCGACGTGGAACGATATTCCCGAATCGCAGCCTCCAAAGCATTTATTAACTCCTCATTGCACTGAGTACTTACATTTGTAGCCCTGTCATTACTCCCCTCGTCAGCATAGTTTGTTGACTGCGGTGGTATCTCCGCAGTCTGCGACTGGTGAGCGATGACACGGCTACTCTGCATTTCATTGCGCAGGCGATCAAGCACAGTATCATCCAACATATGATTACGCTGGATAACCCGTACCTGATCCGATAGACGTTGTGCCGAAACGTTGACAGCTGGTTCAAGCACCTGAAACAGAGAGAGCATTCGAACACGGTACGCGGTCAGGTTGTTTCCTCCCTCTGTAGCCCCATAGTATGAGCGCATGACATTTTCATTAATGGATTGTGTCCATCTCATGCGCTGCACACTTCCGCCGGGAGCTGGGACCCTGTCAGAAGCCGATGGGCCTCGAGGTCCTAAGCGGTCCGGCGGCCGGCGTCCTCCCCGTCGGCGAACAGGTGGTGGCGTCGTCGGCGGAAGAAGTACTCGTCGCTCGAGCTCAACGCAACTGCCGCGGCCGGGGTCGTCACAGCGCTTACAGTGGGGCTGGAGACCGGCGGCGGCGAGGCGGAGCCGAGCAACGAGTCCGGAGATGGTGGGCGTGCACGTCGAGCGGCAGATCTTGTCAACATTATCTATTTTATTTTCATTATTGGAGTTTTTGTGCGGTGACACCTGTCAAGTCACCTGCGGTTCGGTTGATTTTCTTCATTGTATTCTTTTTATTATGTTCGTTGAAAAAAGTATGAATATTGTGTTGATTTCTTTGATTTTTATAAATATCTTGTGTATAATAACTGCTGTAAAATATAATGTAATCCAAAAATATCAGTTTTTTATTAAAGAATTTGTTGACGTACGTGTTGAAGTGACAATTTTTTTTTTTTTTTTTTTTTTATTATTATTATTATTATAAGACAGCAAATGCGATATGCTTTAAGATGGCTGCTGCTGTACAGACGACAGCAGGGTTAAGCTATTCTATTCAAATATTCCCAATCAATCTTGAGCCTTAATGCTTTAGCGACAAAGTTGAAAATGTAATAAAGAAATCTGGTAGATTGTAGTAGCTTGATGTGCTGTCGTTTGTACAATACCTACTCATAATATGTACATAATATGCTTTTCTGGTATTTTGGCGTGGCTAGCTGGCATATCCATCCATACTAATATTATAAATGCGAAAGTAACTCTGTCTGTCTGTCTGTTACGCTTTCCCGCTTAAACCTCTTAACCGATTTTGATGAAATTTGGCACAGACAATCTTTAGACCCTGAGAAAGAACATAGGCTACCTTTTATCCCGGAAAGAATTGATATTTCCGAGGGAAATCTAAAAAGCGCGATGTAACCAAATTCCACTCGGACGAAGCCGCGGGCGGAAAGCTAGTACTATATAATATTATAAATGCGAAATTAACTCTGTCTGTCTGTCTGTTACGCTTTCCCGCTTAAACCTCTCGACCGATTTTGATGAAATTTGGTACAGACAATCTTTAGACCCTGAGAAAGAACATAGGCTACCTTTTAACCCGGAAAAATTCGATGTTCTCGAGGGAAATCTAAAAAGCGCGATATAGCCGCACACCACGCGGGCGAAGACGCGGGCGGAAAGCACACAATCTTTAGACCCTGAGAAAGGACATAGGCTACCTTATATCCCAAAAAATTTGATGTTCCCGAGAGAAATCTAAAAAGCGCGATATAACGAAGCCGCGGGCTGAAAGCTAGTAATAAATAATTTCCTTGTTGTTGTATTTTCTTGTTTTCATCACTATACATAGTATTGTATAAAGTCATGTGTTTTTTTTTTTTTAATAAACTGCTGGGAAGTTTGTTGCGCCACTTCTTCTTCCCAACGGAAGCACTAGGAAGTGTGTGGGCGTTTTGGGGGACTGTCTTATTGACGTTCATAATCACATCAAATCAAATCATTTATTTCAAATAAACCAGTTACAGGCACTTTTGAATTGTCAGAAAGTGCTGATTCTCAGCCTAATTTGAATAAATGAATTGTGATTTTAATATAATAGCATAGTATCTTTACTATAAAAGAAGATGAACTACTACATCATATCAACTATCTGCGTGCCTGTTGACGAAAAATACGTAATACGAAAAAATTAGATACATTTTCTTGTCTTCAATCTATACTAATATATAAAGCTGTAGTGTTTGTTTGTTTGTATGTTTGTTTGTACGTGCTAATCTCAGAAACTACTGGTCCGATTTGAAAAATTCTTTTTGCATTGGACAGCGCATTAATCAGGGAAGGCTTTAGGCTATTTAACATCACGCTGCGACCAATAAGAGCGGGGCATATAAAAAAAGGGGGGAAACCGTGTGGACAGCTAGTGTAACATAAACTTTGTTTTCTGAAAAGCAATATTCAAAACGCTATCTGCCCCTTATCATCGCATGCAGCTTAGTAGATAAACTGTGCGAAAAATAATGAAGAATTACACCAGTCTATTAAATGTCTGTGGTGTACTAGTGGTTTAAATCCCGCCTCTCAAGTATGAGTGTGCGGGTTCGATTCCAGGTTAGGCAAAATACCAATGTAACTTTTCTAAGTTACATGTAAGTATATGTACTTTCTAAGTGTATCTTGGACGCCAATGACTGATTAGAAGGTAAAGGAAAACATCTTGAGGAAACCTGGACTTTAAGTCTGAAATCACCAACCCGCATTGAACAAGCGTGGTGAATGCGATCAATCCTTTTCTGTATGAGAGGAGACCTGTGCCCAGCAGTGTGACGATAAAAAAAGTTTGATGATGATTAAGTCTGACTCCTCCATCAATAACAAGCGAATCATCATCATCATCATCAACCTTTTATCGTCCCACTGCTGGGCACAGGTCTCCTCCCATACAGAGAGGCATTGAGCGTAATCACCACGCTTGCTCAATGCGGGTTGGCGATTTCAGAATTAAAAGTCCAGGTTTCCTCAAGATGTTTTCCTTCACCTTCCATCCTACAATGTATGCGCAAAATGTCGTTGCACCTCAAGTTGTACTTTCGTACTTTTTGCGTTGTACTTTCTCTTTCAATGTGCGCGGCATTAGGTTGACGTCAAAGCTCCTCAGTGTACTGTGATCTTGGTAGAAATTGAAGGAATCTTATTCGAATGGAGCCGCTCGCCGATTATACTTAATACTACTAGATTTCAAAGGGTCTTTATTTCCAATGTCATACGCCACAACTGAAACGTGGTCGCTCACAATGGGCGTCATACGAAGACTCAAGGTCATATAAAGGGCGATGGAAAGATCCATGCTCGGAGTTTCTCTGCGCGATCGAATTAGAAATGAGGCGATCCGCAGAAGAACCGAAGTGACCGACATAGTTCTTCGAGCCGCTAAAATTAAGCGGCAGTGGGTGGAGCATATTGCTCGTATAACCGATGGCCGATGGGGCAGTAAGGTTCTGGAGTGGCGGCCACGTACCGGAAGACGCAGCGTAGGGATGCCCCCAACTAGGTGGACCGATGACCTGGTAAAAGTTGCCGGCAGCCGATGGATGAGAGCAGCACAACCAGTCATTTTGGAAAGCTTTGGGGAGGCCTTTGTCCAGCAGTGGATCTCTATAGGCTGAAGAAAAAGTCATCGTCAGCACACGCCATTTTCTGGTAACGCTTTTTACGTTCCATGGGTGTATTATTCTGAAGTATTTTCCTTAATAAGTACCAACAAAAATATAGATACAATTACCAACTAACTAATCAATATCAAGTGTTATCTAATTGATGACTTACAAATATGAGGATTTACCTGCGAAAGTAAATATCATAGATAAAATGTATCTACTGACATTACCTACTTATTTATTAACATTGAGATAAGGAGATTTTTAATACTCTAATCCTAACTAACATCGTTTAAGTTGGAGAAAATTTAAAACAAACAATTTTATTATTTTATGATGAATCATTAGGTATTTGTAGTGATTCAAACCATACTAATATTATTAATGCGAAAGTAACTCTGTCAGTCTGTCTGTTACGCTTTCCCGCTTAAACCTCTCGACCGATTTTGATGAAATTTGGCACAGACAATCTTTATACCCTGAGAAAGAACATAGGCTACCTTTTAGTCAAAAAAAAAAAATCCGAGGGAAATCTAAAAAGCGTGATATAACCGTCCACGCGGGCGAAGCCGCGGTCGGAAAGCTAGTTATTCATAAACTAAACTAATTTTTACTTCACTACATCTTATTTTTTTTTATTTCGTTAAGAAAGGGACAGTAGATTATTTAATATTACTTCAGTTCTTCTTTCTTTCTTTTTTGTCTTCGCACGGTTTGTGCATTTAGCCAATGTCATGTAATGAGTTATTTATGTCGAAAAAGACAGCCGCGTGAACCGTCTTACGAGAGCGGTTTGAAGAAAAGTCATGATGTGGCAACTATGCTGCGATATTTCACTGTTCTTCATGAATTATTTACTGAATGCATTTTTTATTAGGTACGTAATTCACGCACTTTTATTTAGTAAACAACACTATAAATAATTTTAAAAGTCCAATGAAAAATGAGCGTGACACTCACCTTGACTTTCCCGCCAAAAACTCTAGTTCAGTTCTGTCAAATTAGTTAGCGCATGACATACATAAATTGAAGTATTTTTATATGCCATGTTTTAAACAAGTCTAAACTGTCTATGGAATAGAGGGGTTGGCGGGAATGTCAAGATGAGTGTCACGCTCATTTTTCATTGGACTTTTAAAATTATTTATAGTGTCGTTTACTAAATAAAAACGCGTGATTTATGTAGTAAAAAGTGCATTCAGTGAATAATTCAAAAGAACAGTGAAATATTGTAGCATAGTGGCCTCATCATGTCTTTACGCTAAACCGCTCCTTATCGTCCAAACGCGTAAAACGAAAGGAGTTAGTTTAGGTTAAGTTATGCTAGGATAAGTTAGGATAAATTAGGATAAGTTAGGATAGATATTTAATGAAGAAAAAAAATTACTGAAGACTTGGCTGTATGGCGTACTATGCCTTTGCCTTTTCCATTCGCCCGAACGGAAAGAAAAAAACCAAAAAAAAAAAAAAAACTTTTTGGCGGGGTTTTGGCGGGAATGTCAAGATGAGTGTCACGCTCATTTTTCATTGGACTTTTAAAATTATTTATAGTGTTGTTTACTAAATAAAAGCGCGTGATTTATGTAGTAAAAAGTGCATTCAATGAATAATTTATAAAGAACAGTGAAATATTGTAGCATAGTGGCCACATCATGTCTTTACGCTATACCCCTCCTAATTGGCCACACGCGGGAAGTGAAAGGAGTTAGGTTAAGCTAGGATAAGTTAGGATTCCGTGTGCAGTTTCTGGCCTGCCATCGGACGCGTCCCCAGGTGGCGGATAGGGGAACGGCCCCCAGATATGGGGTTACCGGTTTACCGGCGCGGACCAAAACCAGAAGTGGGGACCGCTTGGGCGGTCACATGTGCGGCGGGTCGGCCACCACTCCAGGTGGCTGACGTGACCCGAACTCCGGGTCACCGTCGGGCAACCCGGTCTCCTCATTGAGAGGAGCTGGGCGCCCCGTTTGCCTCCGGGCAAACGAGTGGGCCTAAGAGGAAGGACACCTCGCTAAAAAACCCTTGGCTGCTGCGTCTTCTCGCACTAGAAGACGTACCTAGTCCGGCCCTTCCGTATGGGGGGACCACTGTGGGCCCGCCTTTTGGCGGGAATCGCCGGCGGGGGATTGGTTGTTGAGGCTGTGCCGATTTCTCATGACCCCGCCACTCAGGCGATGTCGTTGTGCCGCTGTGGGTTTAGTGGATATTCCGGGCTTCGGCTGGGCGAGCCCCACACACGCCCTTCGGGGTGTGGTGCGTAAACGCATTACCACAGCGTCAAAAAAAAAAACATAATTTAGGATTAAACTTACTCAAGAAAAAACTTACTGAAGTCCAGGCTGTATGGCGTACTATGCCTTTGCCTTTTCCGTTAAGTACGGAAAGAAGTGAACCAAAAAAAAAAAAATTCTATGGAAGGGAGGTTTGGCGGGAATGTCAAAATGAGTGTCACGCTCATTTTCATTGGACCTTTAAAATTATTTATAGTGTCGTTACTAAATAAAAACGCGTGATTTATAGTAAAAAGTGCATTCAGGACATAACTATTAAGTGGAGACCTTTTAAAAAAAAATGTCTATGGAATATCTTTTTTTGACAGGACTAACTTTAAGTGGAGACCGTAAATTGGTGAGACGTTCACAGGCTAGATGGAGCGATGATCTTCGCAGAATGGCTGGTAGTAACTGGATGAGAGTTGTCAAAAATCGAGTAGAATGGCGTGAAATAGGAGATGGCTGAAATGCCTATGTTCAGCAGTGGACTGCTGTAGATTAATGACGATGATGATGACTGGACTGAACTAATATTATATCTTCTGTCCTTTTCTTAATGAAATAGAAAGAAAAAGTTGAACTAAACTTAAATTTAATTTAGTTTATGCACGAGGGAACTGGGTCAAATGTAGCTCTAAAACTTGCAATAATCAAACTGAGTTATTTGACGAGAATCATGAAGCTTTCCATGCCTTCTTTTAAGCTGTGGATGGGAAATCATCAAACGGAAGCGCGTATCAGACTTTTACTGACTAAAACCCACCCATTTTCCTTCACTTGCCTGTGCGCCAGGGCCATGGTTTTTCTTTTAACTAACCCGCAACCCTGACCTAGGCATCGGTCGTCATAGACCCCGTTACGTTGTACTGACATATCTTTGAGACGCGCGTGAAACATAACGCGCCGTTGACCCGGTCCTGGTCCTTACCGGGCGGCCAGCTACCCACTGCTCGCCAACCGCAAGCCCGTGCCTACTGTGGCCAGGAGTCCGAGGTTGTCTCCCAACCAGGGCGTCTCCTGCGGCGGCTAGAGGCGCTTCCTTCCAATACGAAAGCCGTGGTTGCAACCGGGATTATACGCTGAGATCATGATGATGACACAGGTATAGCTGGTGGCTAGTACAGTGTGTCCAGACTGCACCACCCCACGAAGGTGGAGGAGGTCGTGGAGTACTTGCTTGTCTTCATTCTGCTTAAGTAAAGGTTACGTTGCTAACGGTAATATTGACAAGAACTTAAAGCGAAAGTGTCAGGGTGCCCGCGAAACTCAATTTTTTGTCATGTGTTTGGCAATATTATCATCATCATCAACCATTTTATCGTCTCACTACAGGGCACAGGTCTCCTCTCACACAGAGAAGAATTGAGCGTAATCACCACGCTTGCTCAATGCGGGTTGGCGATTTCAGACTTAAAGTCCAGTTTTCCTCAAGATGTTTTCCTTCACCTTGTAATCAATTTTGGTGTCCAAGATACACTTAGAAAGTACATATAACTTTATAAAAGTTACATTGGTACTTGTCTGACCAATATAGAGCACCCTAATTATGTAACACACCATTAATATCAATTCGAGTCAATTTGAAGTATTGCTGCTTATATTTGATAGACATGTCTGGCCCTGTAGACAATGTAACATCGCTTCGTAGCGAAGCGAAATCGAATACCAAACCAACCAATGGCGGAAACGATTGACCACGTGATTTATCGCGTCGCGTTGTCAATCGTTTTCGTTATTGGTTGGTTTGGTATTCGCTTTCGCTTCGCTACGAAGCGTTGTTACATTGTCTAGGGCCCCTGATCAACTACGTAAGTAACGCAATGAATGTTGTTGAATTACCGAAATAGAACCCATTGCAACCATCGATGTTGTGGTACGCAATTACCCTGCTGGTCTATATCAAATTGTAGATTGAGATTATTCAGGGCAATATTCATTTTAAATATTTATAATTATCAATACAATAATTTATTCTTCATACATCTTTATTAGGTATAATAAATTATAAGCGTTGTAATGTGCTGTATTGCTTAATAGAACTGTATGAACATAAAAAATATACTTTCGGAATAATTATGAGTTTTTGACGTGTTTAAAAATTGTGTTACCTACTTATAGGAGGCGTGGTTTCTGCATGTGGTGAGGTTAGTTCAGTTTGATATCCTTACAATTACGCCAATCAGCTAAGCGCGCTAGTTTATAAAGAGCCCATTCACAAAAAAAAAAACTGATTGAATAGAAGGAAGACGGCAGTTGAGCGAGGTGATGCAATGTTAAGCCCGAGAACACCACCAACGATGCTGCGCCAGAGGGAGATTGATCTGGAGACTCTCCGGAGTCTCTCTCCGGAGGAGTGGGTGGTAACCACGGATATCTCTTCTGTGGTGGTAACTTCTGCCGCCAGCCGATGTTATGGCCTACCACCAAAGAAGTTAGTAGTACGTTACGTACGTACGTTAGAACCACTTAGTTGCTATTAAAAAAAAACGAAACAGATAACAAAATACATTTCGCAAACAAGTTTTCTCTGTGGTAGGCAACAACATCAGCCGCCGGCATAAGTTACAGTCATAACGAAGTTGCTACCCACCAGACAAAGTTGTGTTGCGATGTGTACCGGGTACGATGTCCCTAATATTGTTGTGTCGGGAGTTTGGTCGTGGAGGGTCTCCAGATCATCCTCTGGCGCAGCATCGTTGGTCGTGTTGTTGGGTTAAACATTGCATCACCTCGCTCAACTACCGTCTGTCTTCCTATTCACTCAGTTTTTTTGAGTGAATAGGCTTAATAAGCTAGTGCGTTTTACCATCAACGATTGCATCACTGCTTACCATCAGGCGGGATTGCAGTCAAGCACTAGTTTATAACTAATAAAAAAAAAAAGTTTTACAATCAGGTAACAAAAGGTTCTGATGAAGAACCAAAACTGCGAGTAATAAAGGAGCTCAAGTAAATTGGGAAAAGGTCAAGGGAATGCTGATGTTAACGTCATAAGAGAGAATAATATTACACAATGGTTTACATCGGATTAAACTAGTAGAATAACGTTCAACACAAAAAAGCAATTGATGGCACACCTTTAAAAACAAAGTAAAAAATATAGTCTTTCGACATCGTACGGACGTCAGCTGTTCAAGCTACACGTCATCATCATCATCATCTCAGCGTTAATCCCGTGTTCCGTGAAGCGACTGCCGTCTGACCTCCACAACCCGAAGGCGATATCTAAGCATTGCAGTTAAACCAATTCGTATGGCCACCGGGACCAACGGCTTAACGTGCTTTTCGAGGCACAACCAGTCCAGTGCAAATATTCGTATTCATGCATACAAATATTTGCACTGTGCGGGGATCGAACCCGCGCCTCCTTGCGCAACGGTCGCGTTCGCTACCGCTGCTACGCCACGGAGGCTGTCATGTTCAAGCTACACGTAACTAACAAATATTCCCTATCAACCTTGAGCCTAAATGCTTTATAGATACAGTTGAAAATCTAATAAAGAAATCTGACAGATTGTAGTAGTTTGATGCGCTGTTCCTTCCATTTTGGCCCGCTTAGTATGACGTCAGTAAGACGGTCACAAAGTCTATGATAGACAAGGGGCTGTTTCGTAACATTCTGTTATAGCATAATATCTAATGTTGCCATTTTGTTTACTTGAAATTCGCCCTGCCTACCAAAAAAAAATTATTTTCCCATAGTATTATTGCACTTTTTTGTATCACAAATCCGAAATTGAAAATATGTATAATTATAATGAAAAAAAATATTTTGTAACATAAAGCTGAAGTAATAGAGTTTATTAAAAATATATACATATACTAGCTTTCCGACCGCGGCTTCGCCCACGTGGAATTCGGTTATATCGCGTTTTTCAGATTTCCCTCTGGAATAAAACTAATTAAATGACGATTGATCAGTTTTCGACCGGAGATGAAAAATGATTGAGTTACTAAAATGGCTATTACAAAATAAGGGTTGATCGTTGAAGGGTGAAGATTTAGGATTGTATGTATTTTTGTATGTTGTATCATAAAAAATAGAAACATTTTTTTTTTGTCTAAAACATAAAAAAGAATAGGGGTGGACTACCCCTAACATTTTGGGGGAAAATAGATGTTGGCCGATTCTCATACCTACTCAATACACTCACAAAATTTCATGAGAATCGGTCAAGCCGTTTCGGGGGAGTATGGGAACAAAAACTGTGACACGAGAATTTTATATAGTATAAGAAGATATTTGTTGACTT
Organism: Sesamia nonagrioides; assembly: GCA_017933935.1. NCBI lineage: Eukaryota > Metazoa > Arthropoda > Insecta > Lepidoptera > Noctuidae > Sesamia > Sesamia nonagrioides. The sequence continues at coordinate 707,907 of JADWQK010001372.1, forward strand.
ATTTGACCCTGTTTTCAATCACACGCTATTTTTCTTTTTTGGTATACATATGCATCTCGTATTCAACCTAAAGTTGCATATTATTTCCTAATGTGGTATTAATGTGAGTCTAATCAAAAATCTTTGTAGCCTTTAAAGCTGTGTCTACAATTTGGCAATGTTCTTAGTTCATATAAGTTATATACCTACTCTTGATCTCTTCTTAAGGAGGCATTCTCGATCTGTCCATAAGAAGGCATTAGTAAAGTAAAAGAAAGGCAAGTAAATAATTAGCACAGCAAGTTCTGACGCCATACTACATTATTAATACGCATAACATAATTCGTAATATTTATACAGCATTATGTGCTCTGCAGAATAAATATTTGGACCCCAATTATTGTTGCGTCATACATCAGTTTTCACTATGAACAAGCATGGTGTCACTACGGATATGTTTTTAAACTATTGGCCAGTTTTTGACTAGCGGAAAATACTTCCTGGTTTCTGAATTTATTATAACGCACCGTCTATCTTTAAAATTATATTAGAACGTAATCTATACTAATATACACACATCAAAAGTGTCTAGGGATCAAGCATTTTTATGCGGATTTCTTGAGATTGAGATGTGGCTTTGTAATAAATTTATGATTTTATAAATTTATATGGATCCTTTTTGGTGCATTTCATAATTTGAATCAGGAACTGTGAATCAAATTCGAGTAAAAGATGAAAATCAGCTGTCAATATTTTCCCTATAAAAACATACAACGCATTGAAGACATTATTAGTGCTACTGTTTCCCTACTACTGATTAAAACCAACGTTATTATGGAGCGGCGACGTCATTTAAGCAGGGAAGAAATGCTCAGAGCCGTGGGAATGATAGAAGCTGGTTCCCGGCAACGTACTGTGGCTTTAGCTCTGAATACAAGTCAGAGTGTTATCAGTCGACTTTGGACACGTTACCGAAGCACTGGTACCGTGGCTGAGCGCCATGGAGGACGGTATCGCTGCACCACACGGAGACAAGACCGATACATTCAAATCTTAACTCGAAGAGCTCCAACAATAACCGCCATGATGTTAGCCGTGAGGCTTCATCACTCTTCAGGGAACTTAATTAGCGACCAAACAGTCAGAAACCGCTTGCATGAAGTGAACCTTCATTCCCGAAGACCGCTACGGGTACCACCTATAGCAATGCACAATCGTAGGATTCGATATCAATGGGCTCTTGAACACAGAAATTGGGCAGAAGAACAATGGCGTTTCGTGTGCTTTTCTGATGAGTCTCGTTTTGGTATGAGACCGGATACAAGACGTATACGACACTGGAGAACCCCTGGACGCCAACAGCGATTAAAATCCTGCCAGGAAGTCCATCCTTATAGTGGTGGAACCATCATGGTATGGGCGGGTATTTGGATCGGCGGAAGAACTGAGTTGATTTGGATCAGAGGCAACCTCAACGCTCAAATTTATGCTGAAACGATTGTATCAGACGTCATCGTTCCTCTACAAGTGCAAATCGGTCCCTTATTTCAGTTAATGCATGATAATGCACGACCGCACACCGCAAGAGTTGTAAGACAGACTCTCGCCGCAGCTAACATCAATGTCCTGCCCTGGCCTGCTCAGTCGCCAGACTTGAACCCGATTGAGCATGCATGGGATATGCTACAGAGAAGAGCTCTGCCGAATATGGAGGGTATCCAGTCGCAAGAAGACCTTTTTTTGTTGTTGCAACGAACATGGGCGGCCATTCCACAGCGTGATTTGGATGAACTCATTTTGAGTATGCCAAACCGATGTTCTTGTGTTGTTAGTGTTCGCGGTAGAAACACGGATTATTAATTGTTTAAGTTACCCAATAAAATTTTAGAGAAAACTGTTATTTCAGTCTTTTTTTCGAACTTTTGTGTTAGTGGTTCAAATGTCAAATATCCCTTTATTAGGAAAATGGCAAATTTCTTTATTAATGCAAAGGTGACTTGGTTTATCGTTACTGTGACAAACGAAAACACTTTATTTGATGAATCCTTAAAGAAAATTTTAATTAATATCAATCAGGAGAAAAGTTATTGCAAAAATATATGTTGATCCCTAGACACTTTTGATGTGTGTATAAAGCTGAAGAGTTTGTTTCTTTGTTTCTTTGACCGCGCTAATCTCAGGAACTACTGGTCCGATTTGAAAAATTATTTTTGCCCATTAATCCAGGAAGGCTTCTAGGCTATATAGAGTGGTGCTGACAATACGACAATAAATTAAACATCGTGTACCTCAAAACATTTTCAGTCTACCCATAAAAAAATTATATAAATATATCCATTAGTTTATTCACAGGAAATTATTTTTCTTTTTCACATTTTCTACATGATGTACATGTTGATAAGGAAGCGCTTATAGGTTGATGACCGCCGCATCCAGCGGTACTAAACTTTAATAATAATGGCGCGAAAAAGCAAGTCTATACATGAACACGCTGTCGCCCGCTGATCGGAGGTCATTGAACCAATATTTTAAAGGATGTTCTATTCCGTTCGCAATTTTATGCGATTTAGTTTGTTTTAAATTATCATTTTTTTTATTTTTGATGCTGCTATGAACCAGCATGGTCTGTGTTTTCATTTATTGTCGTATTGTCAGCACCACTCTGTATAATGTCACACGGTGACCAATAGGAGCGGACCATAACTAACTCCACGCGAACAAAGTCGCTGGCGGCCGCTAGTTTCAGATAAATTAACTGTGATGCCTGGTGCCATTATACTCTTCACAAGAATAGTGTCCAAGCCTATCAAATAATGTGATTTCAAATCAATTGGCATAACTTTACAAATTGAAAATATTAAAAAGTTATCATATTATACAACGTGTAACATAAAGGGTATATACATAACAAAGGCATGGCATCTTTACATGATATCAAACGATATTGGAAGGGTTTTTTAATCCTATCTCTTTATGTTAGGAAGTTATGAGGAAAAACACCGCCTGTGATAGGCGTCTATCATACTAGTCGCACAGAGATATTGAAGACATTTATCGGATTTTGGCAGGTAACGTGACGGGTTACGAGTAGTTATTAACGTATGTAGTGTGCTGCCACGTTTATTGTGATTTGATTTTAAGAAACACACGAAATCTCAAATCTCAAAATCAAAAAATCTCAAAATCAAAATTCAATAAATCAATTTTTTGAGTACTTTATTTTGAGTTGAAACCCTTCCGATATCGTTTGATATCATCTAAAGGTGCTATGCCCTTGGTATGTATATACCCTTTTTGTTACACGTTGTATAGTCTTCTTGACACTGTTTTAACACATTTGCTAACTAGGAACTCTATCAGTGTCATCTGTAATTTTATCTGCATTCTCTAACTAAACAGGCAAAATATGGAATGATTTATTCTATTCAGATTAAATCTGATGTTGCAGCCTAAAGATATTAGAAGTCTATAATATCTTGAAATTGCATATCTTTTGACTACACGGTTAGCGCAGTGGTTAAGCTATTGACTGCTGCGCTGCGTGTCGCAGGTTCGATTCCCGCACGGAAGAAATATTTGTATGACCTTCAAGTAATTGTTCCGGGTTTGGCTGTTTGTGTATGTCAGTTTATATGTTTGTAAACGCATCTACGATACAGGAGAAATTCCTAGTGTGGGGCAAAGATTTAAAAAAAAAAATCTGTTAACAATACTTGATTCCTATACTGATTTTTGACAACACGCGATATCCATAATACCTATATGACTTAATAGTGGTCGCAGCGTGATGCTATATAGCCTAAAGCCTTCCTGGATTAATGGGCTATCCAACGCAAAAAGAATTTTTCAAATCGGACCAGTAGTTCCTGAGATTAGCGCGCACAAACAAACAAACAAACTCTTCAGGTTTATATATTAGTATAGAAGATAATCAACCGCGTGGTTGATAACAGTCTGTGTTGCACCAGTGGGAACATGGATACATAAAGAAAAAACATATCCCACGCTAGGAATTATTCCCGTATCGTGGATGCATTCATAAACTTTGAAATTTGAATCTTAAATATAGGTACAAACCAGCCTGGCCAGACCCGGAACAAATACCTGTAGGCCATACAAACCCAGCCAGATTAGCGAAATATGGAGAGGAAATACTGCTTGTTATGGAGGGAAGTGGAAAAAATATCTTTTTTCTTACTCCTCCGCTATTCATTTCTGATTAATTTCGTTGCGGGACCCAAGACGTTTGAATCGTTTCTCCGGGACTCGTCGAGCTTCATTGCTCGGCGTTTTTCTGGCGGTCTCCACTGTTGATTCTGGCTTTCAGGAGTTGCAGTGGGTGGGAAATGTGTGGCGAGTTTTGTCGCAAAAAAAAAATGTTAGCAAAATAGCTTATAATTTTACATCGTGTTATGGCGGTGCGGAAGATGCGGTCGGTTGATGATAGAAGTAGATAGGTACACTTGCCTAGAATTTCTTTGTCGGTTTCCCGAAATACGAAAATCCAGAGGTTAAATCTCAAGGCTATGGGGTATATAGACTCCGGCAGGGAGTTTTGTTAGGTAGCTATACGCAATTGGGTTGTATTCTAAATATATATATATATATATATATATATATATATATATAATTTAATGTCAATTAGATAGATTTATAAAAAAATATTGAAAACGTATTTTTCATTTTTTCTTTCATTCAAATACTTAGGAAGATGTATTGATTTGAAATGTCGCATATACAAAGTATACCACGGCGTGATGTAATTAGCCCTCACTCCGTAACTTTAATACGCTATATCTCAGTAGTTTTTGGTAATTTCGACAAAATAAAAAAATACGGGTCTTATTTTTTTATTATCTATAAGACGGACTAAGTATTTTTTTTTTTTTGTTTTTCATACCTTGACTATATCTTTATTCCCAACTGGTGTATGGTTATGCCACATTTTTTAAGAATAGATATTTAAATTCGATTTGAAAAGTCAAATGGAGTCGCGTTGAGATGTGTTGAGGTGAAATTCAGAAAAACACATGACTGAGTATAATATAAATTATGTAATGTTTCCGTGACAAAAAATAAGTAGGTAAATGAAATGAAATGTTTCTAATGTCAAATGAATTGTGTATGTAGTATTTTTTACTTTGATTGAGGTAGGTCTGCCAGCATGTCCTTTAATTTTTGACAAAATATGTATAAATAGATTTTTTATAGTAAGTATTTGTACTATGTTAACGGCAAAACTTGATATCTTTTATAGTAAGTATTTGTACTATGTTAACGGCAAAACTTGATATCTTTTATAGTAAGTATTTGTACTATGTTAACGGCAAAACTTGATATCTTTTATAGTAAGTATTTGTACTATGTTAACGGCAAAACTTGATATCTTTTATAGTAAGTATTTGTACTATGTTAACGGCAAAACTTGATATCTTTTATAGTAAGTATTTGTACTATGTTAACGGCAAAACTTGATATCTTTTATAGTAAGTATTTGTACTATGTTAACGGCAAAACTTGATATCTTTTATAGTAAGTATTTGTACTATGTTAACGGCAAAACTTGATATCTTTTATAGTAAGTATTTGTACTATGTTAACGGCAAAACTTGATATCTTTTATAGTAAGTATTTGTACTATGTTAACGACAAAACTTGATATCTTTTATAGTAAGTATTTGTACTATGTTAACGGCAAAACTTGATATCTTTGTACAGATAGCAGCAGGTCAAGCTACCTGAAACTGTCACATATTCCCAATAGACCTTGAGCTTTAGATATGAAGTTGAAAATTTAATTTAAAAAATATGTCAGACTGTAGTAAGTCGATGTGCTGTCGTCTGTACATATTCAATTAAATTTTGACACCTATGTTTACCAAATAAAAGCTTTGACTTATACTTCTTTTTCTTATTCTATGTATTATTCGTTTTCTTATTATTCTGCACCTGCGGGGATAATCCTTGCGGGCACTTGCACAGTATATCGGTTCATCATCATCATTCGATCTCCACGACGACCGGTCCTGCGCGTCCCGCATCCAGCGGTTTCCCGCGACCTTCTCCAGGTCCTCGGTCCACCTTCAAGCAGCGCTGATTCTTCCGGTGCGTGGTCGCCACTCGAGAATCCGTCGGTCCTACCGGGCATCGGTGTATGTTCCCAGTGATAAATAAATAAAATAAATAAATATATACGGACAAATCACACAGATTGAGCTAGCCCCAAAGTAAGTAGCGAGACTTGTGTTATGGGATACTAACTCAACGATACTATATTTATAATAGATACTTAAATAGATAATCATCCAAGACCCAGGCCAATCAGGAAAAGATCGTTACCCATCATGACCTGGCCGGGGATCAAACTCGGGGCCTCCACGTCGCAGGCAGGCGTGTTGACCGCTGCGCCACGGAGAACGACATAATAATAACATATAGAACTGAGACGTGGTGGCTAACGATGGGCCTTAGAAGAAAGCTCAAGGTCACTCAAAGCGCAATGGAAAGTGCTTTGCTTTGGGGTTTTACTGCGTGATCAAATCGTCGGTTTCTCATCCATAGTTCCAGCTAACGGTCAGCAGCATACTTAGGTAACACATTAACTTTCCACTGACTTTACATTTGACAGTTCATCACCGCCAAGACCGCCCATTGTGTCACGCTTTGTAAGATCTTTATATTTATGTTCTATAATCTATATGGTGTACATAATGAAGAGTATTCTATTATATTCTATTTAAGTTGTTGAGCGGACAAATATTTCGAACATACGAAGCAATGTAGAATATGCTAAAAAAATATTTATCTGCGGGGTGGCTTCTTCTTCTGGTCTTGGATAGTAAATATTCCTGGATAGTAATTATATTATTCTTGGATATTTATTACTCAAAAATGATTCATGCACAAAATATTATTTTATCTATTATTGGAGGTATGTCTCGTACAAATCGTTAAAATGTGGGTCGTGAACGATAACATATGTAGTTTGTTACATTTTTTCAATCAGCTTTGGCCATATATTAGCGGGTACTTCCAATAATCTTAACATCAGTAATATTATAATCTTATCTTTAATAACTCACGGTAGGTACTACGTTACCTACATACGATGTTTATTATTAACGAGGCCCTTATAGGCTATCACTTTTTTTTTGATGTCTCGGTGGATTTCTCATGGCTGTGTTGCAACCTCCAACCACCTCTACCTATGTATCCACCGCTCTCCCGACAGGACTCGACCCGCTGTTCTTCAAGGGTGCCACCACCGTGGTCCCCGGAACTCCCACAATTTTTGCACTGTCTGCTATGCTACCGATCTAAATGACACAAGTACTTCCCAAGTCACCCCGAAGCGCTGGGTGCCATGCCGCTTCTCGATCCACCCATCCATGAGCGGACTTACTACCGCTATTTCGACGTGCAACGTCGGTAAAATCTCAATTTTACAGATAGTAAAGAACCTAGGATTCTTTTTTGGTGGGACATAATCAAATGAGTTTCATGTGAGATTGTACTTTGCATTATTGTCGACCACGGGATAGAGGTGCTCATTTGGAACTGCTAGAGTCTCCCTGACGCAACTCCATGGTAGAATTTTGCGCTTGATAGCGCACCCTGCGTAAACTTTACCCACTAAATCCGGCCTCACCCGCACCAACTACCCGACTCAGCACATTCCAGACCTTTGCCAGGCCTTTTCAACTTTTTGTAGATAAACTATCGGATCCTGGGACAGTCCACATCCAGAGCATCATCAGCGTCGGAGGAGGAACCTAGGCTAAATTTTACTAAAGAGCAGTGGCGGTCGTCAGTTCGAACCTAGGCGCCCATTTTGATGGATTACGGTCAACTCCCTCCCACAAAGAGGAAATCCATGGATTTAACAATCTAAAGGTTAAAGGTTTAATCTCCGGCCGTTCTATAAACTAGATAGCAAGTTATCCAGCTAAGCATTACTTAATCGGAGAGAGCCCAAGAGGCGGGGCGACTGACCACTGATCAGGTATTTTCGCGTATAGGTATTTGTTCTGTATATAAAGCGAACAAATTATATGTTTGATTTTTAAATTCAATTATTTGTTCACCTTTGAACATTTTTGGATCATACTTACTTAATATTTCCTTAGCCGGCGGGATTGTAAAGGTCATTGGGCGCAATCCGACCCAGTCGCGGACATAAATGAAAATGATATACTTAAAATGAAAGAGTATAAGTTCACGTAGCATTAGGCATAAATGGTTATTTTGTTTAGAATCCATTGGTGAACAAAGTTAGAACCAATAATATATTTATTCAAAAGTCGAGTACTACTCTTCATCTCAGCGTTAATACCAGTCGCATCCGAAGCCTTTTTAGCTTTGGATTCTGGGGTGCGCTTTACCAGCCTAACTGCTGATTTTTGGCTAAACTATTTTCCGTGAAGCAACTATCGTCTGACCTCCACAACCCGAAAACGGTATCGAAGCATTGCAGTATAGACCAATTGTTGGAGTTTTGAGGGCTCCAACAACCCGTAACGTCTGCCATTCGATGTTCGTAAGGCAACTGGGACCTATATATTATAAAAACTTTTTTACAAAAAAATAACCGACTTCCAAAAACCACTACAAAGTGAAAAATAACTAATTTCGGAAGTCGGTGTCTTTGGTTTTGTATATTCCTTTTTTGACACCGACTTCCGAAATTAGTTATTTTTCACTTTGTAGTGGTTTTTGGAAGTCGGTTATTTTTTGTAAAAAAGTTTTTATTTTACACTTTTTAGTTGTTAAAAATACTATGTATTCAGTTGCATCCGTCAGACTGGAAGCTGGTGCCAATATAGTTGGGAAACGACATAATTTTGTTTACTTTAATTTTTACCCGTAAGTATTCCCTCAACTGCCTATGGTTCATCGTCAAATTTACTGCAGACCATTATTTTAACCCAATGGGTGCAAAAGTGTCATCAATATAAATAAATGAAGTCCAACCACAAAGTAGCTACTGTAAACCGTTGAGGAGTTCCCGGAACTGGCCTTTGTCTTCATCATCAGAGCTTTTAAGACAGTGGCAACCCATCTAGGTGTAAAGTTCTTATCAATACAAATTAATCGAGCCCAAACACAAGGTAGCTGCTGTGAATTGTTGAGGAGTTCCTTCGACTGTCTCCCGGCTCCATCATCAGATCTACTCCAGACCTTTATTAAATTGTAGTGCTTTAAAATACTTAATGAAAATGCTAAAAAATGCACCTGTCGCCCCTGCAATTTTTTAAAGTTTCCCTTGTTTTCTCTGGTCTTCCACCATCAAACCCTGATATCCTTATCATGGGACCACCACGTCTTCTTTCCAACAGAAAAAGAATTATCAAAATCGGTTCAGAAACGACGAAGTTATGCGCGAACAAACATAAAAAAAAAAAAAAAAAAGCATATATACGGTCGAATTGAGTAACCTCCTCCTTTTTGAAGTCGGTTAAAAAAGAGGACGAAAACCTCAATGACAAATCATGTTTAAACAGTAAGTTAGATGTACAAAATAAATGTAAGGAAATGAAACCGCCGATTATAATATGACCCACTTAATGTGAACTTATTTTAGTACAAATAAACATAATCTATACTAATATATAAAGCTGAAGAGTTTCTTTGTTTGTTTGTTTGTTCGCGCTAATCTCGAAGACTACGGGTCCGATTTGAAAAATTCTTTTTGCGTTGGATAGCCCATTAATCCAGGAAGGCTTTAGGCCATATAACATCACGCTGCGACCAATAGGAGCCGAGCATAACTAACTCCACGCGAACGAAGTCACTGGCGGCCGCTAGTTATTAATATTTAGCTAACCAGTAGATATACATTTAATTTTAAGCACTAATAGCAATCAGGCAGTGTAGCAAGTAACATTATTATTTCTTTTGATATACCTAATTCAGATCACTTATTCATTTATAATTGTAATCATAGGTTACAATCAGTCAAAAGAGGGAGAATTTTTTTATTACGCAGCAGGGAGGAAGCGAAAACAAAATTACCGAGATAGAAAAGAAATTGGAACATTACAGCATTTTTGTAATATGTGCAATCGTTCTCATTAGCTTACTCTGATTTTGTTTTTTTTTTTCTTTATTTATTTTTAGGGACTTTTATGCAATTATTGTACATGCCAGTCCCATCAGACCTTATAATAATAATATTAGCAAAAAACAACAATACAAAACCTACTTTATACCGCAAAACGTAATAACACAAAGTAAATTAATTTATAAGCAGCTCCAGAGGTTGGTGTCGACAATATATGATGGTACATACAAACATCGTTTACATTTAAATTTAGCTTTCTAACTAGATCCTCTCTGTCGGACTGAAATCTGACACACTCCGTCAGTAAATGTACGATGAGAGTGCTACACACCTCACAATTTGGTGAATTAATTTATTTCATTAAAAATCCAAAATTATTCAGCGGCATGTGTCCAGATCTCAGTCTGTGAGCTACAACAATAAATCCCCTGGTTAGCCTAGCGGTACTAAACCACGGTATATGAGGAGGTTCCGAAACTATAGACTTGTATAGTTTTTCTATCTCACGATGAAGGTTTGACTTTGGTTGTAGTAGTAGTGGCGTATACAGATAGGTGCGTTTGTGTGTGTAATCTGAAGGAGCGTTAGCATAGAAGTTTGAAACGCATTTTTAAATTGATTTAATTTTGCTTGAATATTTAGCTATTTGAATATTTATCAACCTTTTATTTACAGGGAGTAAATGTGGTAAATTGCTTGATAGAAACAAAACAAGTGAACGTAAATTGTTATACATTTTTATTTAGTAAAAAAAAAAACAATGAACAAACTATGCTCGGAGTTTCTCTGCACGATCAAATCAGAAATGAGGAGATCCGCAGAAGAACCAAAGTCAACGACATAGCTCTTCGAGTGGCTAAAATTAAGTGGCAGTGGGTGGGGCACATTTCTCGTAAAACCGTTGGCCGATGGGGCAGTAAGGTTCTGGAGTGGCGGCCACATACCGGAAGGCGCAGCGTAGAAAGGTCCCCAACAAGATGGACTGATGACCTGATGAAGGCCGCTGGAAGCCGATGGATGCGGCCAACACAGACCGGTCTTCGTGGAAAGCCTTGGGGAGGCCTTTGTCCAGCAGTAGACCTCTTTAGGCTGAAGAAGGAGAAGAAGATCATTCGAGACAGCATGATTCTATTCAGTATAAAATTATTTAGGATTTCGTGTTGCAGTCTACTCTATTAAAAAAACGTACGGAGGACGTGTCTGAGCAGTTGTGTTGCGATGTGTGGCGGGTACGTTGCGCCAAATGTTGTTGTCTCAGGAGTTTGGTCGTGGAGAGTCTCTAGATCAAACTCCCTCTAGCGCAGCATCGTTTGGTCGTGTTGGTCTTGGGTTTAACATTGCATCACCTCGCTCAACTGCCGTCATCCTTTCTATTCCTAAGTTTTTTAAGTGAATAGGCTTAATAAACTAGTGCGCTTTACACTCAACGATTGCATCACTGCTTACCATCAGGCGGGATTGCAGTCAAGCACTAGTTTATAATTATTAAAAAAAAAAACATTTTTAATGAAACTGATTGACTTTGACTTGCCAATCAAACTGGTGGTATGTCTCATAATTTAAACAACGATCATAGAAATATTTGAAAAAATCTTAAGTCTTATCCGCACCTGACCGGACAGGTGAATCTTCCGACAGTATAGCATACAATACTTATGCGTTAGTAGGCAAGCAGCATAAGCAAGTTACTCATCGATTACCTTCTACGTCATACGCGACGATTTACATATAATTATCCTGTATACCTTTAGGTAACTATCGTTAAAAACTGGTAAAAACCAGTATTTACTTATTTACAAATCATGCTGTAAACAAGATAACAGGAACTCCCAAAAAGATAGATAACATAAGTAGGTTCTTATAATAAATTAGAGATATTTATCTGATAAGGACATATTTTCGTTTGATCATACAGACGGATTAGAATAGAATAGAATACTATAGAAGTAATAGATATAAATAAATGTAGGAATTTTACTAACGACACAATACCTTAAAATAATATTTTGACGAATTCAGAGAGAAATGTCCGTTCGTGTGTGGAGTCGGTACTGCAGCCACATTTGGGTTGGTTACTTTGGATTCAGATTGCCGACGCTGATTAAACTCAATACTGTCTCTAAAGCACAGGCGTAGAGTATCCAGTCTGTCAGTGTTCTATAAGATGCATTTTGGATAGTGCGCGAGGGAATTGCATGATTTAATTGCCCATCTCCGTTCCATCATCAGACGACACGTCGTACAGCGAGTTTCCACCCTTATGTTGTTGACACCACTACGATCCGGGCGAAGCGTTTCCCCTCCTCTTTTATATTGAAATATAACATTTGATTTGGTAATGTGATATAAACTACGCTTACTACTTAATGAGCCGCAATGCTGGCTGTATACAGAACCCTGTCACATTCATAATTTGTATGACAACGTTCCATGACGGGTTTGTTTAAAATGTGTAAAAGTTAGTTGATCAAAAACAGTCTTGAAAACCCTGAATAAATTCCTATGCACTTTTCTCCTCGTTTAACTGCATTACATATATACCTTCAATATTTTATACCGCGTACATCGAGGGACTGGAACAATTTTACAGCGACGGTATTTCCGTCGTACTACAATTTAATTGTCTTCAAGGCTAAAGTGAATAGGCTCTTAATAAACTAGCGCGCTTTACCTACCATCAACGATTGCTTCACTGCTTACCATCAGGCGGGATTGCGTATAGGTACCTACTAGTTTATAATTTATATAAAAAAGGCATAGGTTAGACAGTAAAATAGCCAGACACTCCTTGTGTCTGGCTGAGCTCGCAAATAAATAAATATTGTCATACTTTTTATTACTACTAACATAAGCTTAAGATTTTTGTAGTACTTACTAACCGAATATACCAACTGTCTGAAATACATTATTGTTATTATTATAACAAATTAGGTTTCCAGTGAACTTTAGATAAACCGCAGTACGCCTAGCTTTTTCCCAACTATACTGGGGCTAGTCTTACCGAATTCACCTGATTACCAGTATTTTATTTTAGTGACTGCCTATTTGTCCCTTGTGACTGCCTAAATCAGAATGAAAAATTAGGTGAACCAAGCGTGGATTTCGTATGGTATCGGCCATCCAACCAACCCGTATCCTCCCGTGGGTGTCGTAAGAGGCGACTAAGGGAACTGTCATCAAGAAAGCGGGCAGCAGTGCTTCTCCTGTAAAATTACTGCGATACCCAATCCGCCTGCCAAACAGAGGATTATGGCAATGCAAATGGAATGAAAGCCTTGGGGAAGGCTTCTGAGCAGCAGTGGAGCTCTATAGACAGAAGAAGAAGAGTGTAGAGTGAATTGTCACTGCAAGTAATTCTAGGGATTGGCACTATTTATCGTTCATTCCAGGCTTCTTATAAACTTCATGTAGATTTTTTTACAGAATTACTTTTGCATTTGCACTATTCGCTACCGCTACGCCACGGAGGCTGTGAGAGTAAGAATGCTGCTATCGTCCGTACATAACTCAGCGATACGGAACGTGAGACATGTGTTGGACGTCCAATGTTTCAATGATCTTGACAGCTGTGCTGACTCTACTATTGAGGCTGGCATTCAGCCCACGAACTTAGGCTAAACTCTGCCGGGCGTCACGAGATGGCGCTGGCGTTCCGAATGCTCAAACGAACGCCTCCGACACATTATAAGTTTAAAGTCCATGACGCTCCCAAGATTATTTAATATTAAAATTATTAAGGGCTAAGGTTACATAGCTATGTAGCTTCTTATAATATCCTTCCTCACAATCTCATTTACCTCGAATTACATGGACAATTACAAAAATTGATTCTAGCCTACTTAAATACAAATAGGTACTTTTCATACATATTTTGATGGAAATCATAAAAATAGACTAAGTTTAACGATGACAATGGATTTATTAGCAATTCATTTACTATTTAGAGTATTAAGAGTTAAAATAGCATATCATCTTCTACCTTTATCATATTTTTGGAACAGGCGTATTGTCTTTTACCTAAAGCAATCATGGGTTAGTAAATTCAAATCATATTCAACTTGGTCACCAATGGCGATAAGCCATTTTATCAAATCTTTTATTCCAATCTTTAATAACCACGATAATGATCATAATTGTGTTTATCTCTACCTTATTGCCACAAACTAAAATGGCACTCAAAAACACGTTGACACGCGCCAGACGCACCATCGTCGATTTACGCAAACAATTGCGTATTTTTCTTTGAGGCATGGGCAATATTTTTTTATATTATAAACTAGTGTTTAACGGCGATCCCACCTGATGATTATCAGTGATGCAATCGTTGTTGGTGAAACGCACTAGTTTATTGAGCGCCTATTCACTCTAGCCGTTAAGACACTTAAATTGTAGTCAGACGGAAACAACGCCGCTGGCAAATTGTTCCAGTCCAGTAGATGGCGAAAGGTTTGTATGCTTTTCTTTTTCCCGCTACAATCTTTTGGCTAAGCATTATAAATTTATAATATTGGTAGTAGAAGTTGATACAGCATAGAAAAAACCAGAAATATCTAGTATTCTAACATTCCTAAATTGTTATTGTCAAAAAATTCTCACTCCAACTTATCAGAGACAAATATCAGAATTTAATTGAATACAGTACAACTTTTTATCTTCTTGTTATCTCTTATCATACAAAACAGACAATATGGTGGGCCAATAATCAGTTTTTTGCAATATTTTATAAGTAGGTGATGATGATAACGAAGCTTGTTTTTAGTATTGATGGCTGTTCCGCTTTACATACACTTTACCGGAACTGTTGAGCTGAGTCATTTTCTAAGGTGCAATACTCCATATCAGCCGATTGTATGCCGATCAATGTATTATATGCCGAGTGCATTCCTACCCCAGTCGAAAAGTATTTTCCTTGTATCTTGAAGCTGCCCCAGTTATTTTTTCTGACTCGCTGCCTCCACTCAAGGAGCCCTCGGTCCTTCGATAGAGATGGCCGACCTACTGCCACTTCTGCTTGAAGTTATGCCGATAAGTTTATGAAAATTTAGAGATGCAGTAATTAACACACTCATAGACACTACTACCTAGCTTTGTCCTGAAATATCATTCTACAAAACGTGTAATAATAAACGCCATAATCATCAACGTCTCTTTTGCCTCATAATTGATTTAAAATAATAAAAGAATTATGTTCTATGAGATGGCATTTTGCAGCACCAGCCCAAATGTGGCTGCAGTACTCCACTCACGAATGGACCTGTGCTTTGTATAACATTAGAAGCTGCCCTGGTGTGAAGTACCGCCGGACCTTTGCAATATCGCCAAGTTTCCTGGCAGCCACCTTGGCCTTGGACCCAATAAACCTCCCAAAGTTAAGGTTATTACTTTGTGAAAGTATTTAATCACCAAAACATAGTGAGGAAACCGGCATATCCTACAGGGGTAAACTTACAAGACATGTGACATCTACCAACCCGCACTGGGCCAGCGTGGTAGATTACGGCCCACTCCCTCTCCTGTGTCCCAGAAGTGGCATCTTGGATCGAGATACGTTTGACTACTAGGTATCATTACAATTCATAATTAATATCACATGAAGTATTCTCGTAATGAAACTAGACACTAATATACGTTTCACTGAAAATTATTTATTACAAGCGGGAAAGCGTAACAGACAGACAGACAGACAGAGTTACTTTCGCATTTATAATATTAGTATGGATTAGGGTTGTAACGGAGCTTCGCCTCCGCTTCCGTTACTGCGGAAGTTCCGCAAGAAATCGTATTTTCGCTTCCGCCTCCGCCTCCGCATAATTTTTGCGGAGTTATAACGGAGGTTTATTTACGTATTTATAAAATAAACAAAGCGTAAGCTGCGACGCTCGACAACCATCTGGCCACGTTTGAGCGCGAAATGATCAATAATCAACTAGTGCGAGGCGGGAATACGGCAAACACAATTTGTTTCTCCTTAATTTTCATTACAAGTAAGTAATATTTTTTTACCAAGTATACTACTATTCATGTACGTATTTAAAATAAAAATTCAGTTTTAATTAACCATAAATTTCAATTTTTTCTATATGTACTTTCACCTTCGCCTCCGCCTCCGTTAACCTCCGCATCCTCGAAGGTGAGACTCATCGCCTCCGCATCCGCCTCCGCCTCCGCTAACAAGCCTCCGTTACAACCCTAGTATGGATAATATGGATGCTACAGATGATAAATTATGCTTAATGCGCGGCTAATACAGCAGATAAACTTTTAGAAAAAAATTGGCTTTACAGAGTTCCTCTCTGTCCCACATAATTGTCTGTCTCTATTTTAAAAATAATGCATAACACACTATCCAAATCTAAATTATTTTAAAGGACATTCATAATCTATGCTTACATGTACGAAAATGTTGTCTGCTCATCAACGTAAATATGCAATAAATGCAGTTAAACTGTTAAAAAGAAGGTTCCTTGATAAATGTTTCACTGTTCAGGCCCCTCGTTTGTGAAATGCATTGCCAATTGAAATAAAACGTGCGCAGTCGTTGCAAGAATTTAAGAGACTTGTGAAGGAACACTACTTGTCGTTATGATCTTCGTTCAACAAACACTTTTTAGCTAATTTATTTGAAAGAGATTGCATTAGCGATAAGGCCGCCCATTGTATGCTTTTTTGTATTGAATGTTCCTGTTCGATATTTGATTGGTGTACAATAAAGAATCCATACTAATATTATAAATGCGAAAGTAAAGTATCTCTGTCTGTCTGTCTGTCCGGCTTTCACGCCTAAACTACTGAACCGATTGTAATGAAATTTGGTACACAGATAGTCAAGAGGCTGAAAAAGGACATAGGCTATAAAACATCCCGCTATGATCAATAGGAGTAGAGCAGGAACAAAAAATGTTGCGGAAACGGGAGTATACGCGGACGTACTACATATCGCTCCCATTATTTTAACAGGCGCTTATTTTATATCAACTGAGCTCATTTGGCTAGAAGCTTACGCGGGTGAAACCGCGGGGCACAACTAGTATATAAATAAATAAATTCCTACTGTTAGTGTGAGAGCAATTTTTTACTCCATGGTCATTTGCATACCTACCGTTTTGAATCTTTCATGACGTAGCATCTGTTAACTGGTACGAACTACGCTGCGCTGAATCATACATGATGTTTAAATTCCGACTAATGCGCTATCTGTGGCTTGGTTTTCCCGTGTTGTCGCTGTTCGTACAGTGTGTCTGCTCCCGATCTACAGATGTCATATCGCACTGTTGAAGTGTAGAACATGTTACGATGAATAAAAAATGGCATACAACGTTATTTTTTGTATATGCTAAACCCGAAACACGTGTTTTTATGTAATGAATTTATGTACAAAATTTCAAAAAGCTCTCATGAAAAATCACAAAGTTATGAGCTTGTTATGTTACCTGGTCGTCCTTACAAAAATATGGTCAAGCGCCGTTCGCTTGCTCGCGCCTACTGCGGCGCGGCGCGGTGGGGGCCTAGGATACTATGATCCACTGTGAACTGTGTGCGCTCGGTAATCCCACTGCATATTTTTTTTTAAATATATTTGGGAAAAAATATGACATGGTGTCTAGAGCACAGGCGTAGAGTAGCCTTTCGGTGTTCTATAGGATGCATATTAGCGAGTGTGCGAGGAATCAATTGCATGATTTAATTCCCCCATCTCCGTTCCACCATCGGACGACCAAGGGCGGGCAAGTTTCCACCCTTACGTTGTTAACACCACTACGATCCGGACGAAGCGTTTCGCCTCCTCTTTTATACCGCGTACATCGAGGCACTGGAACAATTTGTCAGCAGCGGTGTTTCCGTCAGACTACAATTTGAATGTCTTCAAGGCTAGGTTCAATAGGCTTTTAATAAACTAGTGCGCTTTACCATCAACGATTGCATCACTGTGCTAGTTTATAATTTATAAAAAAGTTCAGTTACTTATTCTGAACAAAGTGTATTCAGGTTTCGAAAGAAAAAGTAACGCTATATAACGCGAACCTTTTTATAACTGTTCCAGCCCAGTCAAAGATGGCAGACGAAACTTCTAGATTCTAGAAGCTTCATTTTAAAATTCCCTTTGGTTTTGGAGGGGCTGCGTACCAATACCGTACATCATTCTAAAGTTTATTGATGGTAAAATGTTATATTTAAACGAAATGTTAAAAGTATAAGTAATCAATATTATAAAAAAATATGGAGAAAGTGTATTTAAAAATTAACACACTATGATCACAGGTACCTATCTAATGATTTCATCTTCTGACGCCCGAATGACAAGGGGGCACGTTGTCGGTAAATATTTATGCAATAATATATGTACTGAAAAAACAAAATGGTGCAGACAGTAGTGTTTTTGCTTGAGTGTGCATAAATGCTGCTCAGTGAGAATCAGTGTTCTTTATTGTCTTTGCAATAAGGCTACTATTGACTTGCTGCAGTTGTAATGTTGTTTTAATTGCTTCATTTATCTAATTAGATTATTTTGTAGTTTGTCTGTCAATATCTGACAACCTTCCAGGTCTTGAAGACCATTTTCAATTCTGTTAAGTACCTACTTGGTACTTGTTAAGAGACCTACACTGTCCTTCCATACCTCATCATTTATAATCATTTCAGCCGAAAGCTTAAGGATCTCTACGACGACTGGTCCTGCGCCTCCCGCTTCTAGTGGTTTCTCGCGAACTCGCGACCTTTAGGTACCAGCCTAATCGGCGAACATATTTTTGTCAAATGATTGAGACTAGTTGGGATCAGTTGGTATCGTTCGAGCCGCCCATTGGTCCGTTTGGTCCAAACGATCCCAACTAGTCGCAATCATTTGACAAAAATGTGTTCGCCGATTAGGGGGCAGGTCGTCGGTCCACCTTGTTGGGGGCCTACCCACGCTGCCTCATCCGGTGTGTGATCGCCACTCGAGAACCCGTCGGTCCCATCGAGCATCCCATACCTATTTACTACATTGTAATAATTTTAACCAATTATTTTTAAAGAGTTACTTACCGCCTGTTCTCCATATTAAATAACCAATTGGAACTGTGCACCTAGCTCTAAGGTTTATGAAATTCATTTTATTTTTAGTTTCGCGCGCTATATCAGAGCTTTGTATACACTATGTAACAAAAACCCTGTTTTTCCTTTCAGGGACATACATATATATTTACTTACAAGCACATCATTAATGAAATTATAATTTAGAAAGGTAATTATTGTCTAGTCGAAGGTCAACATCAAATAACTATTAAAATCGACACATTCGACAAAATGTTTAGAATATCTGATTTTATAAGTTAAAGAGATTGCCGGGAACGTTCTACTTATGTCTTCTTCATGCAGAATTACAAAGGTAAGAAATTAGTTAAAGATTACAAATATTAATAATTAAATATTTATTTTAATTACAATATTTGTTCAACAATTTTTTATAAATGATATATTTTATTACATCCGTATACGCGATTCTTAAAACGTAGGCAGAAGGAAAAACAGGGTTATTGTTACATATTGTATAGTGTGGCGATTAGATTATCACAAAAAGAATTATTGTTGGTATAAATTTGCTCACAAATGTCAGTATCCCACTAGTGGGAACTGACATGTACATACAATTGTATATTCTGCAAGCTCGCTTGACATTGACAAAGCGTTTTTTTAATTAATGGTGTAATGTAAATAAACGATTTGACCTTGGCTTGACTTTAAATCCTGATAACTTGCAGTAGTGACTGCCCCAGTGCCCGGCCTGCTATCAATCAAACATTCTGTACGATCACGCTCGTTGACTAATTAAAACCTGGCTCCTTATCCCGTTCAAAATGTTATTGTAGGCGTCAATTCCCTTGTTCAGAAACTAAACTAAGTGCCTGTAACTGGTTTATTTGAAATAAATGATTTGATTTGATTTGATTAAATTTTAGTACAATGCATTTTTTTCTTTCTATAACATTAAGAAAAGGACAAAGCGAAGTAAACTAAAGAAGTGCTGGCTTGACGTTATAAGAGATGACATGCATGCCAACAATCTCACACATGAAATGGAGGAGTAATTGTAGGAAAGCGGACCCTGGACTCCAACGCGAAAGCCGCGGATGCAACCGGGATTATACGCTGAGATGATGATCATTAAGAAAAGGACAGAAGATAACATATTAGTCTAGTCCTGTCAGCTGGCGATCAAAAATACGCCAATTTATGTCAGTCGCTGACTAATTTGACAGGACTTAACAAATATTGTTTGTCTTCTCGTCCAAAATACCTCAGTGCGTAAAGACAAAAGTCTTTAACCAATGTGTGTTACCTGTGATGATCTAAGGATCAGAAACGTGGAGGGTCCACTATGTGCCTCATAAGAAAACTAAAGGTCGAACAGATAGCTATGGAGAGGGCTATGCTAGGTATTTCTCTACGTGATTGAATTAGAATTGAGGAGATCCGAAGAAGAACTAAAGTCACCGACATAGCCCAGCGGATTAGCTCTCTGAAGTGGCAGTGGACGGGGCACATAGCTCGTAGAGCCGATGGCCGATGGGGCAGAAAGGCTCTTGAATGGCGACCACCTACCGGCAAGCGCAACGTCGGACGCCCACCGACTAGGTGGTCGGATGATCGGTCGATGATGTTGCCGTTCTTTTTGGAAATCTTTGGGGGAGGCCTATGTGTGTCTGAGATGATGATGATAATGAAACAAATATTTTTTTTTTCTTAAAGGAAAAATGCACTGTTTGAGGACAAGGGAATCGACGCCTATAATGGCGTTTTAAACGCGATAAGGAGCTGGGTTTTAATTAGTCAATAAGCATGACCGCAGAGAACGTTTGTTCCTCTAGTTTAGTGATATTAGTAAGCGACTGACATCAATTGACGTATTTTTAGTCGCAACGTTTTTAACCACGACTAAACTGTCTATGGAGTATCTTAATTTGACAGGACTATACTAATATGTTATCTTCTGTCCTTGTCTTAATGAAATAGAAAGAGAATGATGTTCTGAACTTAAATTTTGTGTAGTTTGTGAACAAGGAAGCCGTTGTCTAGCGACGGGGACGTCCCGATAATGAATGTGAATGTTTAGTCCATTCCCGAGTCATTGGCGCGTGGTGTTTCATGCGCGCCTCAAAGAGATGTCAGCACATCGTGACGGGGTCCACGAAGACGGTCGGGTTGCGGGTTGTTTAAAAAAAGAAACCGTGGCCCTGTGCCAAGTGAAGGAACACGGGTGAGTTTTAGTCATTAAAAGTCTGACACGCCCTTCCGCTCCGCCCAGAGCGGGCGGATTTAACAAATGACATCTCATTTGATGATTGTGCTTCCCACACAAAAAAAAAGTATAGTCTATTAGTTGGTTTGGTCTTTTTCGAAACAACTGCGTGGCTACCATGACTTTTTATTATGAGACTCAATCATACGCATCGACCGCATTTGGCGCTCTCATTGGTTGAGAGTTCTTACAATACAACCTTGAAGCGGGCCAATCGATAAGTCAATCGCGATCGATATCGATGATCAAGTCTTCGTATGTTTTAGCACTATGTCAATCTTATTTACAAAATAGACGACATATAATCTAAAAAACAGAATAAATTTATTTTTTGTTTCGATCTGAAGAGCGAAGAGTGAGTTACGGTGTGCCGCAGGGTAGTGTGCTGGGTCCCTTGTTGTTTATAGTATATATCAATGACTTACCGAAATGTATTGAACAACCTTTGACATTATATGCAGATGACAGTGCCTTGACAACTTGACAATAGCTTCAATTAGTGTTGATCAGTACCTAAGTGGCATTAATAATTCGTTAAAATTAATTACAAAATGGTTAGAAGAAAATAACTTGAAAATAAATTTAAATAAAACAAAATTAATCCAATTCAACCAACCTATGAGTTATGACAGATACAGATAATCTCAATGTAAAATATAACTGTAATAAAATTAACGAGGTCGTTAGTACAAAATTTCTAGGGCTAGATATACTTAGATAAAAAAATTAACTGGAAACAACACATTGAGTTGTTTTGCAAAAAACTAAGTTCATCTGCATATGCTCTATATACGTTGTTTGCAGTTGTGAATCTAGATGCATTCCTTACTGCATACTATGGTATAGTAGAATGCCATATGCGATACGCAGTTATCATTTGGAGCAAATGAACAGATAAAGAAACTGCATTTAAGGCCCAAAAAGATACATACGATCTATTTTAAAATTGAAAACTACTGGTAGCTGCGTGACATATTATAAATGATGTAAATTATTAACCCTCCCATGTTTGTATATTTTGGAAATGGCAGTGTTCGTGAAATTAAACCGCTTCACACGAATGGCTGATGTATTTCCAAGAAATAGGCGTGACAATAGCAGTCTATGTATGTGCTAGAACAGCTCTGATGCGCAGAGGTGTTTGCTGCATGGCACCGTTGATTTATAATAAAATACCTAGTCGTTGGAAGGACTGTACTTTGGAATTGTTTAACCCTTAAGGTCGCGTGAGATTTCCTCGAAATTAAACTTCAAAATAATACCTGGAAAACTAGGAAAAATGGATTAAAAAATTAATTAGCTGATAACCTGAGATAATTAGCGTATATTATACTATACATTGCTTCAGACGTTAGCAAATCGTGTGTATTGTTACGAATAGACCTTATGTCGATGGCATAAGGTTCAATATCGCGTGACATGCAGTGTGTCACTTTTAAGTCCTATTCCTCCAGATCTAGACATTTTCTAGGTACAATAATAAAACGCATTACTAGACTTAGGACAGCCTATCGAATGGTACAGGTCTCAACAGTTTTGTCAACAAAGTGTCGACATCGAAATTTCTGGAAACCCGTTTCCGGGAATTACCATAGGTACTTACATGGCCGGTGACCTCGAAGTTATGCAGTATTATTATTACGTCTAGAGGATTCCGGAATGTTCGATCAGCTGGCCTATATATAGGCGCCGCGACGCCGACGCACAGTCAGTCTACACTCGACTAGCGATACGAAAACAGCGACAGTTAAGAAGCGATCTTTGAGAATACCTACTGCGACAACTGTAACGAGAACTGTGAGTACTACGTGGAGTAACATCTGTACTGTTATTGTGTGATTACAACACGGACTTCGTGGACATAAGGGAAGACTTCGGTGCAACGTCAGCGACATTCTACTTGTCATTGCCTACAATCGACTGTACCTTCGTTGCCAATAAACTTCGTAACCCTTAACCGGCGTTTAAGTACCCCTAGCCCGTAACAACTGGTGTCAGAAGCGCAATGCCGATCACGCCAAGGGAAGACGAGAAAGTTCGCACGCGACGACAAGCAGCGATGGATTTGGCGCGTCAAGAGGAAGAATCGCTTAGTGTCCCTGCACCCGTAGTAGAAGCGGCCATCGTAACACCTATAAGTGCGCCGACTACCACCACTGTTTCCGGAAGCACTGGATTCGATTTATCGGCGTTGCTGGCTCAATTAACGATGCAAATAAAAGGTATGGCAGAATCCCAGGCAAAATCCCAGGCAGAAATCCAGGCAAAAATAGATAAATCCCAGGCAGCAACCCAGGCTCAAATAAAACAATCCCAGGCAGAAACCCAGGCACAAATTAAAAATGTAGCAGAATCCCAGGCAAAATCCCAGCAACTAGTATTGGAACTAAACGGAAAGTGGGAAAAAACTAAAGAAGAGGTCAACGAGCTCAAAATAAAAGCAACACAACAAGATGCACGTATGGACCAGCAAGATACGCGCATAGACAAACAAGAAGCGCGTATGGACCACCAAGATACGCGTATAGACAAACAGGATGCTCGTATAGACAAACATGATGCGCGTTTCGAGACACTAGACAGCACCATCATGGAGTGTGAGAAAGAAATAAAATTCCTCCATGATAAGGTACAGAAAGGAGGCATCAAAGGGGTGATACCTAGTGCTTTGCCGACGTTCCAAGTACCTCATTTTGATGGAACAACGTCATGGGTGGCCTTCCGTCTACAGTTTGAAAAAGTCGCAAAAGGCAACAATTGGGACGACGATCAAGCGGTAACCGCTCTTACGCTTGCTCTGCGTGGTGATGCGGTACAAATTCTCGAAAATATTTCCGGCGATTGCAATACCCTAGCCTGTCTGCTAGAAGCGTTGGAGTCTAGATACGGGGAGAAACACCTCGAACATGTTTACAGGGCTCAACTCCGCGACCGCACACAGAAGAGCAGTGAGGGTTTGCAACAATGGGCAACGGAAATAGAACGTGTTGTTCGGAGGGCGTATGCATCAACACCGGGCTTAATTGATGCTACTACGGTGCAAGCTTTTACTGATGGAATCCGAGATGCAGAAGTCAGGGCTGCAGTTCGTCTGGGTCACCATCAGACTCTGAAGGCAGCCTTGACACACGCTCTGGAGGTGGAAGCAGTACGCCAAGATGGCCGACCACACCACCGTATTCGTGAGGTAACCGCACAAATGAAACCCCGACAAGGGCCAACGTGCTATGAGTGCGGTGAAAAAGGGCATATTCGGATCAATTGTCCCAGGAAGGCTAAGGGAAGAAGCACTTCTGGAACACCGGTGGAAGCCGAGGATTTAAACTAGGAACAGCCAGGGCTATGGGGCGAGTACTGGCTGGTCGACATGTAGCCCCCATTATAACAGTATCACAAGTGGGTGACGGAAACAGTCTCATTATAGAAGGAGAACTGAATGGTAAATCCTGCAGTTTCACATTGGATACTGGTGCATCAAGAACCATTGCACGACCGGAGCTATTTCCTCGGACCATAGTATGGAAAAGAGGATCTTCACAATGCCGATTACAAACCGCCACTGGCCAACCAGTACTCGTCCTTGGTGAAACGAACGTGACCTTGAAAATGGGTGATAAGACATTTACGCACCCCGTTTTAGTAGCGAATATTACAGATGATTGCATAATAGGACTGGACTTTTTGAAGAAACAGCAGTGCGTCCTTAATGTAGCTAAAGGAGTATTGAGTTTCCCAGAACAAGAAGTATTTCTTCAAGGCGGAAAACAAGGGTCAGTGTACTGTTTAAGGAGAACGGTATTACCACCAAGATCAGAAACCTTAGTAGATATTAGACTATCACCAATAGGATGCCGTAAACGTTGCATTATAATAGAAGATTCTGGAGATCACCCAGACTGGATAACAGCAAGGACACTGATGATGATTTCCGATAAACCAAAAGTACGCATTATCAACGTTAGTAACAAAGAAATAATTCTTGAAAAGAATTGCATGGTGGGTGTGTGCGATCATGTAGCATCTTTGAGAAAAACAGAGGCTCACCAAAAGGAACTTGATCAGAAGTGGCAGGAACATGTATCGACACTACTCGAAAATTGTAAGGGCAATTTGAACAAGTTCGAAAGTCACAAAGTTAAGCAACTGTTACATAACTTCCATGACATCTTCTCGAAGATCGACGGTGACGTGGGAAGGACTGGGCTCGTCAAACACCACATAGATACGGGTGATACACAGCCGATAAGACAGAGACCACGTCGTATCCCCTTTGCAAGAGAACAGGAAGTCGCGGAAATGTTAAGAGATATGGAGAAAAACCGGATTATAGAAGCATCCACCAGCCCTTGGTCATCTCCAGTAGTCCTAGTCAAGAAAAAGGATGGCAGTACAAGGTTTTGCGTTGACTACAGGATGTTGAATGATGCCACGAAAAAGGACAGTTATCCTCTGCCACGTATAGATGACACCTTGGACTTGCTAAGTGGCATGAAATGGTTCTCCACAGTTGACCTCAAAAGTGGATACTGGCAGGTGGAAATCTGTCAGCAGGATAAGGAAAAGACTGCTTTCACCACTGGTCCTGGGAACGGTCTCTGGCAATTCAATGTCATGCCTTTTGGACTGTGCAACGCTCCAGCTACATTCGAGCGCCTAATGGAGCGCATTTTGGTGGGGTTGCTTGGTGATGCATGCCTGGTCTATTTGGATGACATCATCATTATGGGACGAAACTTCGCAGAACACCTACGCAATTTAGAGAAAGTGTTCCAGAAACTGCGTGAAGCAAATTTAAAACTCAGTCCTAGTAAGTGTACACTATTCCAGAAAGAAGTTGGATACTTGGGACACATTATTTCGGCGCAAGGAATTCGAACAGACCCTGAAAAAATAAAAGCCGTGTCGAAGTGGCCTACCCTCGTAATAAAACTGAGGTACGCTCTTTCTTGGGTCTGTGCGCATATTACCGTCGGTTTGTGAAGAACTTCTCCGAGTTAGCGAAACCGTTGCATCGTTTAACCGAGGAAAAGTGTCAATTTGAATGGAACTCTGACTGCGAACAGGCATTTGCTCTACTGAAAACTCACTTGTGTGAGGCTCCTGTACTAGGTTACCCTAGTAGGGAAGGCCGATTTTGGTAGACACAGATGCCAGCAATGTGGGTATTGGAGGAGTTCTCTCTCAAACACAAGGAGATAGGCAGGTCGTTATCGCATATTTCAGCAAATGCCTTTCCAAGCCAGAAAGAAATTATTGTGTTACCCGCCGAGAACTTCTAGCCGTTGTTAAGACCTTACAACACTTCAAGAAATATTTGATTGGGAGGCAGTTTACACTTCGTACCGATCACGCTGCCTTACAGTGGCTCCTCCAGTTCAAAGACCCAGAAGGACAAGTAGCAAGGTGGATAGAGCAGCTGCAAGAATTTGACTTTGTCACTGAACATCGGAAAGGCAAGTCACACAATAATGCTGATGCTTTGTCTAGACGACCTTGCGAAGAATCTTGCCGACATTGTGCCAAACAGGAAAAGAAAGAGAACGTACGGATTATCCAGGTGAACGCTTTGGATGAAGACTGGGATAATCAATCATTGGAAGACGCACAAAAGGAAGACAGTGACCTGAAGGCAGTAATCGAATGGAAGAACCATGGTCAGAAGCCCGCTTGGAGTGAAATATCAGCGCTTAGCCCAACAGCAAAAAGTTACTGGGCCCAATGGGACAGCCTGATAATTGACAATGGAGTTCTCAAGAGGAAATGGGAATCACCCAGTGGACGGGAGGTCACCTTACAGATAGTAGTTCCCGGTGATAAAGTCGCGTCAGTGCTACGACAGCTGCACGACGGAGTATCCGGAGGACATCTAGGAGTAAAGAAAACCCTGGAGAAGGTGAGAAAAAGATTCTATTGGGTGCATTGCCGCGAAGACGTAGAGGACTGGTGTAGAAAATGTGTAGCCTGCTCCTCAGTAAAGGGACCGCAAACGAGGGCCAGAGGTCGGCTGAAAGTGTACAATGTTGGTGCACCATGGGAAAGAGTTGCTGTCGATATAGCTGGGCCATTCCCTGTTACTGAAGAAGGGAATAGGTATATCATCGTCATGCAAGACTATTTCAGCAAATGGCCAGAAGCTTTTGCAGTGCCTAACCAAGAAGCTCATACAGTCGCCAAAAAGCTAGTTCACGAGGTGTTCTGTCGATTTGGCGTTCCCTTGGAGTTACACTCTGACCAGGGTAGAAACTTCGAGTCTTCACTATTTCAAGAGGTTTGCCAACTACTCGGGATACATAAGACTCGTACAACACCATATCACCCACAGTCAGATGGAATGGTCGAAAGATTCAATCAGACGTTGGAGAATCATTTGGCCAAAGTAGTGGAAGAACACCAGAGGGATTGGGACCAATACATTCCACTCTTCTTAATGTCATACCGCTCTGCAACACATGATAGCACAAATTGCACACCGGCGAAAGTCAACTTCGGCCGAGAAATTAGACTACCCATAGATGCACTAACCGGAACACCTCCCGATACTCCTATCCTAGCCGCCGACTATGTGGCCGACCTGCGGCGTAAATTAGATGGAATACATGAGCTAGTAAGAGAGAATGGTCTGAAAACCAGTGAGAAAATGAAGATCCGATACGACCGCAAAGCTCACGTGCCCGGATTTGAAGAAGGAACTTTGGTATGTTACACAATCCCATAAGGAGAAAAGGAAAGAGTCCAAAGTTCCAAGCCAAATGGGAGGGTCCGTACACGATAGTAACCAGAATAAACGATGTCACCTACCGGATTAAGAAAGGACCTAGAGGGAAGCTGAAAATCGTACACGTAGACCGCCTAGCTCGCTATTATGGATCAAATCATGCTCGGGACGAGCATGACTAAGAAGGGGGCAATGTTACGAATAGACCTTATGTCGATGGCATAAGGTTCAATATCGCGTGACATGCAGTGTGTCACTTTTAAGTCCTATTCCTCCAGATCTAGACATTTTCTAGGTACAATAATAAAACGCATTACTAGACTTAGGACAGCCTATCGAATGGTACAGGTCTCAACAGTTTTGTCAACAAAGTGTCGACATCGAAATTTCTGGAAACCCGTTTCCGGGAATTACCATAGGTACTTACATGGCCGGTGACCTCGAAGTTATGCAGTATTATTATTACGTCTAGAGGATTCCGGAATGTTCGATCAGCTGGCCTATATATAGGCGCCGCGACGCCGGCGCACAGTCAGTCTACACTCGACTAGCGATACGAAAACAGCGACAGTTAAGAAGCGATCTTAAAGAATACCTACTGCGACAACTGTAACGAGAACTGTGAGTACTACGTGGAGTAACATCTGTACTGTTATTGTGTGATTACAACACGGACTTCGTGGACATAAGGAAAGACTTCGGTGCAACGTCAGCGACATTCTACTTGTCATTGCCTACAATCGACTGTACCTTCGTTGCCAATAAACTTCGTAACCCTTAACCGGCGTTTAAGTACCCCTAGCCCGTAACAGTATAATGGACGTATAATATACAAAATAAACTTTTGACATAGCTTGATCAGAATAAGACAACGATAAAATATGTTTTCAAAGTATAATAAAATAATAACATCAGTGCGTGTGATAAGCTACAAAACAATTTCGTTTAGCTACGTAACAAAAATGGACATTACACTTGGTACAACGAGTAGACGCTTGCCCTGATACTCCTGCCTTGATACTCGGTGTGTTCCGACCAGTGATCTACTGCGTATCTGATGCCATCCACGGATGGCATCTATGAGCCTTTCAGTGGCTGGTTTCTATTTGCTGAAGTCTTTCAACAGTCCTTGTAAGATGGCATAACAACAACTTCCATCAATATATTGATAGCCAAAAAGTCAATCATGTCCTCTTTTGTTGTTTTTAACTTTCCAGTTTCTTGTACGCTATATAAGTTAGTGTTGTTTGCTATATCAACAATAAGGTCTTCCGGGAAGAATCAATAGAAATAGTCTAACGCCGACCAATTAGATGTACTGTTTCATTGCAGTTTTGATCAGATATTACAGCTGTTTTATAAAAAAGATAGATAGATATTAAAAAGATAGTTTGGATTTCCTTCATTTTACTCTGTTGACAGCAACTACAAGGCCTCTGCGTTTTCTTTGGACACGTGTTGATGTAGGTAATGGCATCGACGGCGATGGTTGAACTGAACGCAAGGAGAGTAGCGATGCAATAGAAAGTGTAGCATTATAATTACATTGTGTTTTGGAAGGAAATACTGTTGAAAGAACTGGTGTGAGTGGTGATGGATCATCGCAGATTTCAGCACCGGGTTCGTGGCTTTGAAAATCTATGCAATCTAAGTTTTGATATAGAATCGATAGAGAATTGTCATCAGAGTTTTCTGTATAGAAATCATTACTGGATATGGATCTGGGTTATTGAAATCTAGTCTTTCTAACGATGAATTGATAGATGGAGCAGGGGATGAGTCGCGACTGTTCACTTCTTCTCCTTTATTGCTTGTGGCATCACTGATGTCGGAAATTGCATTAAATTTAGGAACGAGTGCTAGTATGCGTCTACACCGATCGTGCTGTGCAGGCTAGAACAAATTTGTTAAAAGCAACCATGAAAGCAAGGCCTACCATGCAAGAAAAAGTAATTAAAAATATGGCGAAAAAGAAAAAAAAACAACATATAAACAAACATATATTAATCAAAGTCAAATTATAGTACCGACATCACCATGACCCATTAGTTGGCAGTGTATAGAATAATATACATCACAAATAAGATGTTTTCTAGGGTAACGGTCGCAATGTATGTTATGCTATACACTCAAGATTACGTTCGTAAAAAGCGATGAAAGTAAGTGAAATACGTCGATAATTTAGCATTAGGATAAGCTCAATACACTAGTGATTTGAATCCACAAAACACCAATACATTTTTTATAGTAAATAAGAAAGTATAATAAACTAGCTTTCCGCCCGCGGCTTCGCCCCCGTGGAATTCGCTTATATCGCGCTCTTTAGATTTCCCTCGGGAATATCATTTTTTTCAATAAAAGGTAGCCTATGTTCTTTCTCAGGGTCCAAAGATTGTCTGTACCAAATTTCATCAAAATCGGTTGAGAGGTTTTAGCGGGAAAGCGTAACAGACAAACAGACAGAATTACTTTTGCAGGTATTATTTTTTTCATTGCATTATTTCGTATTATTCCTATATTAATATGGATTTGTGTACTCAGTTTTGTATTTGAATTATTGTTGATCATTCCTTCTTTGGTCGTGGTGGCCTAGTGGTTAAAACACCAGCCTCTCAAGTATGAGTGCGCGGGTTCGATCCCAGGTCAGGCAAGTACCAATGTAACTTTTCTAAGTTATACATATGTACTTTCTAAGTATATCTTGGACACCAATGACTGAAGGTGAAGGAAAACATCTTGAGGAAACCTGGACTTTAAGTCTGAAATCGCCAACCCTCATTGAGCAAGCGTGCTGATTACGCTCAATCCTTCTCAGTATGAGAGGAGACCTGTGCCCAGCAGTGGGACGATAAGAAAGGTTGATGATTATGATGATTCCTTATTTAATTACTGGCTTTCCGCCCGCGGTTTCGCCCGCTTGAAATTCGGTTATATCGCGCTTTTTAGATTTCCCTCGGGAATATCAATTTTTTTTTTTTTTTTCAAAAAAGGGTAGCCTATTTTCTTTCTCAGGGTCTAAAGATTGTCTGTGCCAAATTTTATCAAAATCGGTTGAGAGATTTAAGCGGGAAAGCGTAACAGACAGACAGACAGACAGACAGAAAGACAGACAGACAGAGTTACTTTCGCATTTATAATAATAGTAAGGATTAGGTATATACTTATCTAAGTATTTAATTTGGATATTCTTGATTCAACTCTAATATTTTTTACTATAAAGATTTAAGAATTACTATACCACTAGCAGTGGGCACTGAAGTGTGTCATAAGAACACCTTTTGACCAACCCGCAACCCTGACCCAGGCATTGGTTTTCGTGGACCCCGTCACGATGTGTGACATCTCACAACGCTCCGTCAACCTGGGCCCGCATGGTCCTTACCGAGTGGCGAGCTGCCCACAACTCTCCGCACGCCCGCGTTTACGGTGGCCGGGAGTTCGATGTTGTCTCCCGACCAGGGCGTCTCCTGCGGCGGCTAGAGGCGTGAGGGCGCTGGGATTCCCGCTCCCTCACGCCGCCTCCTCCTTTGCCAGCATCACTGCTTCACAGAAGGAGGGGATGGCCTGCCATGCACTCTTGCTCCGAACCATGGCCCGGACCTGGTCCGGACGCGAGAGATCGCCGCCACAGGCTTTATACATAGTATGAAGAAGCTCAATTGAGCCAATTTTTGTGCGGTACATTATATTTCTTGTCTGGGCGAATGTTTATATTAGTTGTATTCTTTCTAGCCTTTTCGCGAAGTTTTGGTTATGATGTCAGATATACCCTGTATACAAAGACTAAGTAGATTGAAAGAATAAGTATATTGAAGTCGCAAGGATCCACGAAAACAATCAATAAGCAAAAGATGTATGAAACTGACAACAACTGTAAATTCAATACATCGTTTTTTTCTCGCTCGATAGATGGCGATATTAGTCGAGGCGCGTTTTCTAAAACTCGCAATGGTTACGTTACACGGCCGGCTATATAAGCCAGCATTTGATTTTTGATTTTTTGTGACAAATGCAAGTCTTTATTCAATCCCTTGTAATTTTTGGAAGTTGAATGCTAATTACCAAGAAATTAGCATTCAACTGTATGATTTTATTTTTACTCGGTTATTTTCTTATTCAAGGTTTCCTCAAAATCCATTCAGTAGTATTTTCGTGAGCAACAAACAAATTAACAAACATCCTCACAAATTTTCACGTTTATAATATTAGTAGTATTTAATTTTAACGGGTTTAACGGTTAGCAAAGGAAAGAAACATCAAATATCATACTTTTAATTATTTTGCATTGATTGTGTAGGGTTTAACGATAATAATTATGTATAGATGTGGGTCGGTTACTTTATTGTAATAAACAGTCATCGACGACGATCGAGTCGACGACGTCGACAGTCGTCGACTGGCGACGAGTCGTGAATTAGCGAACAAAAGTATTAATTATTACACTTTAAGTTTTTATTATCGTTGTACGATCACAATGCCTATCGGTAAATTAGAATCATTCGGTTTAAATGCAAAACAGTGGCAACCGTATATACGCAGAGTGAAACAGTATATGCTACTTAACGATATTAAAAGTGAACTTCACGTATCCTTATTAATAACGGTAGTGGGTGAAGCTACGTATGCCCTTATGTGCGACTTGTGTTCACCGGACCATCCAGAATCAAAAAAGTTTGACGAATTAGTAAAATTAGTAGGCCATCATTTGGAGCCGCAGCGGTCCGAGATCGCCGAACGCCATGTTTTTAGGTTACGTCGGCAAAAAGTGGGTGAGTCGTTGACAGAATATCTACAGAATTTGAAACATCTTGCGGCTCCCTGTAACTTTGGAACATATCTCGAAGAAAACCTTCGCGATCAATTTGTATCGGGCCTGTCAAGCGAGGTCATGAGATTGCGGATTTTTGCCGAGAGATCCATTCAATACAAGGAGGCAGTGGAGTTGGCTCTGGCACTAGAGGCCGCAGAGCCGCACGCGGAGGTGAGCGGTACCACCAACGTGGCATCGACGTCGACCTCGGGTGCAGGCGGCGAGGCGGGTGAGGGGCTGCATCAGGCGAGCGCGGTGCACAGGCCGGGCGCTGCCGGTGCTCGCGCCCCGCACGACCCGCAGCGGGCGGGAGCACGCGGTGCGCGTGCCTACAACGACGGCGCGCTGCGCTGTTGGCGTTGTGGCAAGGCCCATCGGCCCGTTAAATGTCGGTTCGTGAATTACAATTGTGATGAGTGTAATCAGCGCGGTCACTTGAAGGTGATGTGCAAGGAAGTGCGCGATAGTGTCCGGTACGGTCGCGGAAGGCAAAAGTATGTGAGTGATTGTGTTTCGGAGGACGAGGACTTGTATAATTTACAGTTGGCATGTAACGGTGACAAGCCTTTCTTGATTGAGGTAAACATAGACAGCTATGTGATTAAATGTGAAGTTGATACGGGGAGTAGAATATCGGCTATTAGTGAAAACCTTTATATGCAAATGTTTTCACACAAAACTATATAGCGAGACAACTTAATATTACGCTGTTACTCGGGTACCCAGATAGAATCGTTAGGTCACCTTCAGGTTAATGTTAAACTTGGAAATATTAGTGCAAATAATTTGGCTTTATATGTTATTAAGAACGGTGGACGACCTTTATTGGGTAGGGATTGGATTAGAGCATTGGATATTAAACAAATAACATTTAATGAAATTGTATCGGAGCCATCTGTTAGTCAATTAGCGACTGAGTTCCCTGAAGTTTTCACAGATCAATTGGGGAAATGTAGAAAAATGCTTCACTTTTTTACAATTAATTGATAATGAACCTGTATACGAGCGAGCGCGGACGGTACCGCTGGCGTTACGCGCGCGCGTTGGACGCGAGCCCGAAAGATTAGAGCGAGAGCGTACTATTTACCAAGTGGAAGCAATTTCTAATGTTCCCATACCCAATGACACGACGCAATTAAATAGTTTCTTAGGTTTATTGAACTACTATGGTAAATTCATTGCGAACTTAAGTATGATATTACATCCGTTGCACGAGTTGTTAAAGAATGGAAGACTATGGAAATGGAGCGAGGAGTGTGATAGGGCGTATACCCTGGCAAAACAAACACCATCGTGCAATAATGTACTAGATTATGAGGAAGGGCGGCCTTTAGTGTTATCGGCAGACAGCAGCGGGTATGGCTTGGGTGCAGTTCTAGCGCACCGGTACGATGACGGTGGCGAGCGGCCGATCAGCTGTGTATCTCGCACACTGAACGATGTGGAGCGTAAATACAGCCAGATAGATAATGAGGCGTTAGCGATTTTTTACGGGGTAGTTAGGCACCACCCATACCTGTTTGGACGTAAATTGGAATTATGGATCGATCATGAACCCCTTAGTTACATTTTTGGTGAAAAGAGGGGAATTCCACAGACTGCAGCAAGTCGCCTGCAACGTGGGGCAACACGATTAGCAGGGTATGATTTTTCTAGCAGATTAGTAAACTCAAAACGAAACGGTCCCGTGGACGCGTTCTCGCTTCTGCCGCTAGCACACGAGCGCCGCCTCTCTATCAACTCCATGAGTTATGTAAACTTAGTACAGGAGGATATACCTGTGGATTTGTATTGTGTGTGTAAAGTGTTATGTGGGTACCTACTGATTGCGATGTGCAATCACAGTAGGGTAGATAGTTTTAAGTTAACGACTGCTGCGTCAGTCCAATATATGAGCTTGTACGTATCGGTTTGTTATTATTTTATCCGTCCACCTTCCAACGGTCATAACAGTTGGCGACGAGGACAAAGTACTTAAATTACGCGTAAAATGGCAAAAGTATCCGCTACAGTTTCGGTCGGCACATTAATAGTATTCAGCCACGAACATCAAGAATGGCAATTATACAAAGAAAGATTGGAACAGTGGTTTCTTGCAAACGAAATTGGTGTAGACTTGGATAAAGCCGGTTGTAAACGTCGAGCTATTTTGTTGAGTAACTGCTCGGAATCAAGCTACAAATTGATTCGCGATTTAGCTTCACCGCGTCAGGTCGGTACCTTGACCTATGATGAAGTAGTTTCTCTATTGGATGGACATTTTAAGGTGAAGAAAAGCACGTTCGCGGAAAGGTACAAATTCCACAGCGCCACGCAACATGTCGGCGAAGGATTGCCAGAGTGGGCTGCACGAGTACGTGGGTTGGCAATACACTGCGGGTTCGTGTCTACAAACCTTGACGAGCAGCTTCGCGACCGTTTTGTGCTAGGCATGGCACCTGGACCAGAAAGAGACAAGCTATTTACCAAAGCGATGTCGGAATTAACCTTGAACAAGGCCTTGGAACTAGCAGAAGGCGTACGCAGTGCTCGTATGGGAGCACAAGAAACAGCACGGCCGGCGGACATTCGATACGTTTGTGTGCCGATTACTCCGTGACTATCAATAAACAGTTACTTGTGGATAAATATCCTTTGCCTAGGTATGACGAGCTGTTTACTAAACTACACGGCGGCAAATATTTTAGTAAATTAGACCTTTCGTATGCATATAATCAATTGTGTCTTAATGAGAAGTCACAAATGCTCACCTGTATCAATACACATAAAGGTTTATTTAAATTTACTCGCCTAGTGTTTGGTCTAGCAAGCGCGCCCGCCATTTTTCAGCGGAACATGGAAGCGCTTCTTTCTGGCTTGGATGGTACTCTTCTTTTCTTAGATGATATTTTGGTAAGCGGAGTGGACAAACAACAGATGATGAGTAGATTGAACGAAGTTTTTCGTAGATTACAGGCAGCGGGCCTGGTTCTAAACTTAGAAAAATGCACTTTCAATCAAGAATCCGTTTCCTATTTAGGGTTTGTCATTGACCGAAATGGATTACATAAATCACCAGAAAAAGTTAAAGCTATTATGCAAAGTCGGGCACCTACCAATGTATCAGAATTAAAATCATTTTTAGGAATGGTCAATTACTATCGGAATTTTATAAAAAATGCTTCATCCATTTTAGATCCTCTGCACGAATTGCTAAAAAAAAATGTCCCTTGGTCATGGACCAAGAAACACGATGAAGCAGTATCAATTATAAAACGCGAATTAGTTTCAGAGACAACTTTAGCGCATTTTAATCCAGATGCGTTGTTAATTGTAACGGTCGATGCATCACCGAGCGGGTTAGGCGCCGTTTTATCACAGGTTGAGGGTGGTATAGAAAAACCTATTTCTTATGTTTCTCGTTCACTCAATGCAGCAGAAAAACGATATAGCCAAATCCAAAAAGAGGCAACCGCTATAATTTTTGGAATACGGAAATTTCACCAATATTTATATGGTCGAACCAAACCGTTTATTATAAGATCGGACCATAAACCGTTGGTTACAATTTTTAATCCCGACAAGGGCATTCCCGAGATATCAGCAAACCGTTTACAGCGTTATGCTATTTTCCTATCTGCATACAATTACAAAATTGAATATGTAAGCAGTGTTCATAATTGTGCGGATTTTTTAAGCCGATCAGTAACGGACGATTTAACTACGACTGACACAAACAAACGTGATGAGTCATTAGTCGACAAATCTAGTTATGTACGTTTTGTTTACGAAGGCGAAAGATTTTTAACTCTGACTGATATTAAGGACGCAATTAAGTTAGATGAGGTAATAACAGCCGTCATCGATTACTTAATAAAAGGTTGGCCGAATAAAATTAATGAACCATTACTTAAGGATTATTACAGCCACAGGTTGGAGTTATCGGTAGAAAATGGGTGTCTAATGAGGGGTCACAGATTAGTAATACCGGGTAGTGTGCGCGATAAAGTGTTAAAAGAGTTACACAGAGGCCACTTAGGAATCACTAAGGTAAAAGAAGAGGCACGCAGTAGATTTTGGTGGCCGGGTATGGCGAATGCCATTGAACAGTATATCGGCACGTGCACCGCGTGTGTATCGCAACGCGCTGCGCCCGCGCGCGCTCCTCTCACACCATGGCCGTTCCCTACTCAACCGTGGTATCGAGTACACTTAGATTTTTTAGGACCGATTAGCGGCAAAACATTTTTGATTATAGTAGACGCTTATTCAAAATGGGTGGAATGTTTTGATGTTTCAACGGGGTTCTCTTCGCGAGTAGTAATTGAAAAGCTATGCGAAGTAATGTCACGATTTGGTTTATTTCATACGATTTGTTCAGATAACGGAACTTCTTTTGTATCGCATGAATTCAAACAATTCTGTACTCGAAATAACATCACGCACTTAACTTCTCCAGCGTATAACCCGGCTAGCAATGGGCAAGCAGAAAGCTATGTCAAGATAATAAAAAAAGCTATAAAATCATACTTGCTTACGGGTACATGTATAAGAGATTTAAATATTAAAATAGCAGAATTCTTGTTAAAGTATAGGAATTCAAAACATTCGACCACAAACAGATCACCTTCTGAGGTATTATTCGGACACAAGTTGAGAAGCCGATTGGACCTCCTTACACAGACCACCACAACTCTATCCGATGCAGCACTCGACACCGTTGTTAAAGTCAAACAGTGTTCGCAGATTGACAATTACCGTGGCAACCGTAAAGTTAGATTTAGTGTGGGTGAACAAGTATTGGTGAAACTTTATAATCAACAAAAACAATATTGGTCACGTGGCGTTATTATCAAAAATGTGGGCAAAACTGTACATTTAGTACAGCTGACTGAAACGGGTCAAACTGTCAAAAGACACACTAACCAGTTGCTCAAATTTCGAGGGAGGGAAAATGGGTCATGCGAAGAGATAGCTCCCGCATTTATCCTGCCATCACTTCCGACAAGCTCCGAACAGCTGCCGGCTGAAATCCCCGTTGAGGAGCTAACCGAACAATCTGGAACCTCGACATCAGTGGTTCATCACGGCGACCACTCTACGGGAAAGGAAGTGCTTCCAGGAGAATCTTCTGTAG
Organism: Sesamia nonagrioides; assembly: GCA_017933935.1. Lineage (NCBI taxonomy): Eukaryota > Metazoa > Arthropoda > Insecta > Lepidoptera > Noctuidae > Sesamia > Sesamia nonagrioides. Next base: position 745,865 of record JADWQK010001372.1, read on the forward strand.
AAATCGAGCCAGACACGCGCTCGAAACGAAACATACCAGCAGTAGATTATAAGAAGTTCTTCTGATTAAAGGTGGAGGGATGTTATGTGGGTACCTACTGATTGCGATGTGCAATCACAGTAGGGTAGATAGTTTTAAGTTAACGACTGCTGCGTCAGTCCAATATATGAGCTTGTACGTATCGGTTTGTTATTATTTTATCCGTCCACCTTCCAACGGTCATAACATAAAGAAAGCAACAAAGATATATTAATGTGTAAGATTATAGGTTACGTTAAGTTTGGTTGGCCGTCGGTACCGAGTGGCGAGGAGGAAAAAGCATATTTTGCACGTCGAAGAGATTTGAGTGTTGATTTCGGTTGTCTGATTTATAAATATAGGGTGATGATGATACCTCCTTCCTTAAGAAAAATAATGTTACAGGAGATTCACCAAGGTCTTTTGGGCATTCACAAAATGAATAACTTATCAGGTAATGATATATACTGGCCGGGTTTAGTTATGGACTTGGTAAATATGTGTCGCTCGTGTGAACCGTATCAGACTGTACGTGCTGCACCGCCACGGTCTGAATTACATCCATGGGAGTTCCCTGCGACATGGCAACGCTTGCACGCTAATATCGCTGAATATGAGGGTAAACGTTATTTAGTTATTGTGGATGCCCAATCTAAATGCATCGAGGTCCTTCCTAATATGGATCGTACTGATGCACAATCGACCATCACATCTTTAATGTCAGTATTTAATAGGTTTAGCTTGCCCTCGCAACTTGTTACTGATAACGGGCCACCATTTCAGTCTTTAGAATGTAAACATTATTATTGTAATTTTTTTATTAAACGTCTCACCAGCGCCACCTATTGCCCACAGGCTAATGTGGCAGAGAGTATAATATTTGTAATGAGGCGAAAAATTATGAATGTAAAACATCGGGCGAGCTGGCAGACTCAATCGAGGCCAAGCCATCGCCATCATAGTCCTCTCCCCCACTAAGGGCGACGGCCCGAGCACTCCGTGCTTGGGTGCGAGCACAAAATAATAAACATTAATATTAATAGTGAGTAAGTAGTATGCAAGTTTCATTTGGTGTATCGGTATAGACTTAAGTTACATTTGATTATTATCTTTGTTTAGGGGGGAGATGTGTAGGGTTTAACGATAATAATTATGTATAGATGTGGGTAGGTTACTTTATTGTAATAAACAGTCATCCATTAGCCGCCTTGTTTCATTGACGTTACAGATTGGTGTTTTGGTATTTTGAAAAGTATATTATGAAAATAAGGGTTAAAAAGTATTACGCTTGATAAAATATGAGCACATTTAAGTAAGTACGGTTTTATACAGTCAACGTTTTATGGTTTGCTATCTTTTGCCAAAACAAAAAGATTTTCTCAATTTGATACTACACGTGAGCATGCGACATAGAGTTTCCCATGAGAAAAACATCATCATCATCATCAACCTTTTCTTTACCGTCCCACTGCTGGGCACAGGTCCCCTCTCATACAGAGAAGGATTGAGCGTAATCACCACGCTTGCTCAATGCGGGTTGGTGATTTCAGACTTAAAGTTCAGGTTTCCTAAAGATGTTTTCCTTCACCTTCAGTCATTGGTATCCAAGATATACTAAGAAAGTACATATAACTTTAGAAAAGTTACATTGGTACTTGCCTGACTTGGAATCGAACCCGCGCACTCATACTTGAGAGGCTGGTGTTTTAACCACTAGGCCACCACGACTTGAGAAAAACATGTTTTATCTAAATGAACTCCTGCAACTTTAAGCGTCTGACCTTGGGCTTTGTTGATTGTTATGGCAAATGCTGCTTTCAGAGAGAACTGTTCTCTTTTAAATTGAAATGGCAAATAAGACGGGATGATGGGAATATGGGGAATCAAGACATTTTGTCCTTTTGTCTTACAGTATTGTGACCCAAATCTGTTATTTGTAGCCGAGTACCATTACACAGCGTTGGAGCGTCAAGATTACTCATTAATAGGACAGAAACACCAACTTTTAGTATCAACATATGGGATGGCACTCCTGGTAAACCTAAAGAGTTGAAATTCTATATGGTATGATGTAACTTGTTCAGTGTATATAATATTGTCCACTGAGAGGTATTCGACAACATTTCGCTTTAACATATAACATGATCTGTTCATTTATTTTATTAACTATTTTGGCGCGCGGTTGGCCATGTTTGTTTGCAGATCCGGATACACATTATTTGATAGGTCATCCGAGCTATCCACAATTTGACAGAATTCAAGACTCAGTGTAATCATACCGTTCCTGTTAGTTGGCATACGATCTTCTCCGAATTTTAGAAGAGTAGCTGTATATTGCCCGGCTTGAGAATCGTGGCGAAGTTGTACTCGCATATTCGTCGCGAGACAATACTATTTACGTGAACCCATAATGCAGATGCTTTTAAACAGGCAATTATTTCATCTACCGGCGTACCCCTAGTAATCACATCAAATTACTCTGGTGTAACATTCTTTCGCACTCACTGCTTTTACTAATGTTACATACATTTCTTCATGAGCTAAGTTCAATGGTAACTACCCACTAAGTAATGTAGCAGGTATTCCCGAAGAAGCAACTGCAACAGCAACTTCTTTATCTTAAAATATAGGTTTTGCGTGTACCTCCTGGAGAATCCAAAAAGAACAAACCACCTCGGCCACTGGCAACATTTTGAATTATTGCTCAGTTGATATTAAGTAAGCGCCTGTTAAAATATTGAGAGCAATATGCACGTCAGCGTTTTCTCCCGTTTTCGCAACATTTTTTGATACTGTTCTGCTCCTATTGGTCAGAGCGGAATGTCATACAGCCTATGTCCTTTATCAGACTCTAGACTATCTGTGTACCAAATTTCATTACAATCGGTTCAGTAGTTTTCGCATGAAAGCCGGACAGACAGACAGAGATACTTTCGCATTTATAATATTAGTATGGATTTCACCTTAACGGGAACAAGATTCCTTGGCATGGTTTCCCATTTACGTCACAACTGTCAAATTCACCACAGATAATACTTTCGTTTATTTATAACTAGCTGCCGCTAGCGACTTCGTTCGCGTGGAGTTAGTTATGCTCCGCTCCTATTGGTCCCTGTGTGATGTTATATAGCCTAAAGCCTTCCTGGATTCATGGGCTATCTAACGCAACATGATTTTTTTTAAATCGGACCAGTAGTTCCTGAGATTAGCGCACACAAACAAACAAACTCTTCAGCTTTATATATTATTATAGATTTTTAAAAGTACATTCTGACACTACTTTTTGGTAAGACAATATCACTTTATAGTATTTTGTTTTGTAAGATTTTTTTTTTAATTTAGTGTATAGTAAGTATACTATACAAATCAACTTTAGGGGTTAAGAAAGACTTCGTATTTTTTTAGTAGACTAGCCCCCTAATCGGCGAACACATTTTTGTCAAATGATTGCGACTAGTTGGGATCAGTTGATATCGTTCGGGCCGCCCATCATTGGTACGCTCGGTCCAAACGATCCCAACTAATCGCAATCATTTGACAAAAATGTGTTCGCCGATTAGGGGGCAGGTATATTATAGAGTTACAGACTTTTTGTTGGAGAAAAATTTTGGTTGACTATTTTATTGTACTTATTATTATTAGAAATTGTGACATTAATTATATTATTGAGTGATGAAATTGAAATAGAATTATTGTATTTATTGATTAAATTATATTACTAAGTAGACGATGAACTAGATTATTCAATGAAAATATTTATTTTTTAAATTTTGTACATTTTAGTTTTGCATGACCCATAATTGGCGAAATATGGCTGTGCGTATAGATGTTATGTACCACCATGACTTGAAAGATAAAGATATTTTATTAATAAGGGTGTTCCCTTATTTGCAAAATAAAATATCTCTATCTTTATCGTAATGAAGACTCATGGTAGCCATAATGATGAGAGTTTCACCACAGAGATAGTTTATGATCGCGAGTTGCAGAAAGTAGTTCTTCTCGACGCGACCTGTGACCTTGTGACACATTCTGGTCACAGAGCCCATTTCGGTGACTAAACTTTATTTAATGGTAATATTTATGATAATAATATGACTTTGCAAATAGAGATAACATTAACTTCTATCATTGATATTCTGAGAAAAATAAACATCTAGTTTTATCTAAATGAAAAAAACTTGTTTACTCCAATGAAGTAATATAAAAATATTATCATACATAAACATGATTGGTGCAACAGTCAAAATCTAAAATCGTTTAATGTAGGTTACATTAAACGACTTGAGATTTACAAGAGACATACATGGGCGTACCCAGGGGGGGGGGCAGCTGTCCCCCTCCCCATGAAAATCTCGCAGAACATGTATGAAATCCTGTAATTACTAATCAAAGTATAAACGGGGACTTCTACAGGACCAGACCATTTGCGTCTATTTGCACTACAAATACGAGTACACTACAAATACACTACTCGAGTTGGTCTCCAAAGCCTAGAGCACAGGCGTAGAGTAGCCAGCCTTTCGGTGTTCTATAGGATGCATTTCGGGGAGTGTGCGAGGGAATTGCATGATTTAATTCCCCATCTCCGTTCCACCAGCGGACGACCCGTCGTACGGCTGGTTTCCACCCTTACGTTGTTAACACCATTACGATCCGGACGAAGCGCTTCGCCTCCTCCTTTATACCGCGTACATCGAGGGACTGGAACAATTTGCCCGCGGCGGTGTTTCCGTCGGACTACAATTTGAGTGTCTTCAAGGCTAGAGTGAATAGGCTCTTAATAAACTAGTGCGCTTTACCATCAACGATTGCGTCACTGCTTATCATCAGGCAGTAAAAAAGAAAATACCTATTGTTTCACGTAGATGTGCTTCAATAGTTTGTAGGACAAAGTAGGTGGGGATGATTTGACCCTAAAAATCTGACTTGCTACTTGCAAGCCCTGGCTTAACGCTGATAAATCCCTTACTTTCAGTACACAGTTCACTTTACCTAAAGATGGTAACAAAATCGCACTGCTGAACCTTTCACTAAGACCATTTGAACGATTCCTTACTTCAAAAAATCCAAACCATTACAATTCCTTAGCTAAGCCCGCCAATAGGGTTTTTTATACATATAATTATAAACTAGTGCTTGACCGCAATCCCGTCTGATGGTAAGCAGTGATGCAATCGTTGATGGTAAAGCGCGCTACTCTATTATGAGCCTATTCACTCTAAATAGGACGGCAGTTGATCAAAGTGGTGCAATGTTAAACTCAACAACACGACCAGCGACGCTGCGCCAGAGGGATATTGATCTGGAACGCCGTAATACCCCTAGGGATCGCCATTGGATCCTCTCGTCCGGTCGCCAATCGGTACGATGGGGCCGCCCTGGGATTTTCGCAGTTAGTGGGGCATCCTTTCGTATTTGGTTGGCACACTACTTGGGCCCCCAACTACCTGCGGTCGGCCAACGGAGCACCGTGCTTCGGATCCCGCTACCCTCCACGATCAAACTCCCGACACAACAACATTTGGCACATCGTACCCGGCATACATCGCAACACAACTGAATAACCACGCAACACATTTCCTGTTTAACTAACCCCGCTTCTTGAAGACTTTTCGTACAATCAGAAGTCACCTTATACTGGAAAAAAAGTATAGTGCATATCTGGAAAATAATACCGCCATCTTAATTTATCAATACATTTCACAAAATCATTGCGCTAATGTCTACCAACACCGTCACCCTGCCAACGTAATTTGGGAGCGCCTAAATGTCCTTCTAATGGTACGAGCTCACGTAAGAAATCTCTGTATAAGAGCTCGTTCGGGGAACTACCGTCTCAATACCGACCATATATGCCAAACAAAGACCAGACAAGGTTGAAAGCTTGAAACATTTCAACGACATAAACTAATAATATTTTTCTGTGTCTAGAGTGGTACTACGATGTCCCTTGCATCCCAAATGTGTAAAGAAGTGGTTGCTTATCATGTGGGCAGTCCACTCGCTTCCCACTTCATTCAATATGAAGAGGAAATAAAAAGCGAACTGAATGTAGCAACACATTATAATGATAAGTTGCAATGCGTAAAATAAGCAATGTGTAAAAACACAGTTTTAGAAGTGTAGGATCTTAGAATAATAACTAATCTAAGTTTAGGACATTCTTTAACATTTTTTTTAAACTTGCTCATAAAAAAGTTAACTCACTAGTGAGCTACAAAGGAAGGCCATTATGAAGGCCATCTGTCTATCCTAATAAGCGGACCGTGTTCTATATCGCCAGACAGATTGCTAATAATAATCTAGTGATAAAATTTCTGTCAGACCATACAATACAATAGAATATTGTATAACTAATCAAGTTAATTTTGAAAAACATGTACCTATTAAAAAAAACATATAATAAATATTTCTAATTACTCTTTGTTTTTAGTTAAGTATGGAAAACACAAACAGTAATTTCATAGTATAAAGAGGGACAGAGTAGGCTATCTTCATACAAACGGACCGCGCGCGGCTTGTATGTGTTCGCCTTAGTATCTATTGGTCGCCGCACGCGCACCTAAACGCAATATTAGAGTGCTATCAGTGCGCTAGTCGCGGCTAGCACCGGACGAGGTTCGCGCGTCAAGTGTTCTTGTTAAAAAATGCATGGATCGTCACGAGGATTGCGAACAACTTCAATCGTATTTAAATGCTAATCAGCAAGTTTGCAATTTAAGTGCAGAATCTAGGTATCTTCACTACAAAAATTATTATAGAAACCAAATTTTATTAGTGGTTCCACCTGACGACTTTGTAGAAAATATTATTAAGAGGATGGAGCAGATATTCCAAAAAGCATTTAAAAATGATCACATAAACTGCAAAGTTGGTATGTCTATATATGAACAAATAAAAAATTTACATTTTTCAAATTATATTTCTAAAAGTTATTTACAAGGATACGGATATATTACACATTAAAATTTAATAACAACGCGTTTCGTAATAGTCGAAACCGAAGAAAGTAGGTATTTTTCTGTAGCTAATTTGTAATTTTGTATTAAATGTGTGATTCAATAGATATTATGTTTGTATTATTTATATTTGTATTAATTAAAAATAAAAATAAATATGGTTCTTTATGTGTACAAAACTAAAAATAAAAATTACTAATAAAAACTGACTAGTATATGTAAACTAAATACTAAGCAAATAATTTAAACATAAGCTCTTAGTCTATAAATATTTGTTAGCGGTTTGGGCGACGACCGTAACCGACGAAGCGCGGGCAGTCGTCAACCCTAAGACAGTAGGCAATTAAATCGCGGATTGGGTCGGAGATAACCTACTTCCCCTCTTTATTTATTCTATGGTAATTTTGTTTCGATATGACAATGAGATATAAAATATAATATTAGTGATTACTGATTAGGTGCTTAGTCGTTCACTAAAGAGAGTGCAGATAAGCGAATGGGTTGGATTGCAAAATTATCAATGGCCGCCGCTCGCAGAGCCACGAAGTTAGTCGCGTTGTAGACAACGAAGCGAGTCGACGTCCAAGTTGTTAATCATCAGATTACGTCACGCCTTTGTGGCCGGGTTTTCCACGTCCGTCACACAAGTCGGTAAACAGACTAGATAGTCAGTGGCAATGTGGAACGAGGGGGACCCGCAGTGCGAGCTCCGGGGACACGATGTGGCCTTGGGCAGGGCCGGCTCCGAGGTGGTGGTGCTGGATGACCGAGTGGTCGAGGCGGCGTCGCGCGCGCAGCCCGGCGTCACTAACATCAACGTCACCAAGTCCTCGCGCCTCCACATCGGACCCAAGTTCGTGTCGGTCACGCAGAACGTCGACAACACAGAGGTGGTCAAAGGTGAGCCTCTAATCAATCATATGTAAACAATGCGATCTCCTCCGTGCACTGTTTGCCGAGCCGCTGTGTTCACATCCACATATTGCGATATTTACACATATCGGAGCTTGCGCATATTTATATTATTTATATTGGCACTACCTACCTTGTTAATTAATTAATAATTATTAATGTTCTTCATATGCACATTTTATGCTTTATTCTGTGGAAGCTATGCCGTCATATTGAGCGAAATATTTTGTTCGTATTTTCCTGCTTTTGAGAGTTAATAATATTTGTTGATAGAATTAAGGCGATTCGTTGAAAACAGTTTTGATTTAATTAAACAAGTAGAATTAGGTTCTTTTTATGCTGAAGTGGTTAGGTTTGTACTAAATATACACTTTATTAATGTTTCTTGAGAAAACTTGTTACGTGGACTTGGGACTAAGGTAGATAATAGCTTCACTGATCATAAATATAAAACGCACAAGTAGTTGTATGTAATTTTGAACATAAACACCTAATTAGTTATTTATTTACCAATGACGTTACATTCGCTTAAGGCTACATTACTTGCCTCAGCTGTATTTATAACCTTAACAATAACACGGGGTACCTAGAAACAGAAGTACCACTAAGTGCTAGAAGTTTTGCTAACCTACACGTCCGCAGTCCTCAACTATTTTCAGGACAAAGTGTGTAAGTTACAAAGTTTTTATGACGCGCTCACACCTAACTGCAAGAACATACAACAGTTTGTTAAACTATCATATTAATGTATAAGGGCGCATACAAAACAACCAATCAGCGCGGTCACACTTAAGACCGTGTACACAAGTCACGCGTATATCGCATGCTCACTACTTATGAACTCACCTTTAAATTTTATTGAAAATAAACAAAGACAGAAAATAAGATGGCCGCCTTCTCGCGTCACACAGGGAAAAACAAAAGGCCAGATGAATACAATGGTCAAATGCACATCGTCTCACATATACGGAATAATGATTAGGTAGCTGAAGGCTCATATGGGGCTCCTGAAAGAGGTGTTATGTCTAAGGAAATGATTTTGAACGTACCTAATGTGATACGCATAAAATCTCTGCTATTCACGCGTCTGGAATGATTACCAGTTAACTGTTATGGAGGGCTCCTGCAAAAGGCATTGTTGTAACTTGCTTATTTTTGAAAATTGTAACGAAATGTCTTTTTCGTTTCTTCTTCACGTTCTTTCGCAATCGAAGCTTTATATACTTTTAACAAGTTTTTATTCAAAAAACAACGTCACGTGATTCTGAGAAGTTAAAGCACTTGCATCTTTCCCTAGGCTTTACAAATAATATCTAGAACTTACTGAAGATGTCATTTTCGTTCCGTTTTTGCTCGGCCGCCTTATTGAATTTAACGTCATGAATCCATCTAGACGTAGAAAAATCCAGAAGCCCTGACTTACCTACTTATTCTTATCGGTTAACACACGTTTTCTTATAAGTAAATCAATCAGCAACTATAGAGTATGTTAACTAACAGAGGGCGTTCCCGTTAACCCGAAATAGTATAGCATACATACATGCTAAAAAAAATATTTCCATTCGAAAACAATTTTTTTTTTAATTTTTCCAATAAGAAAATATTCAATAAAAATTTAAAATTGACATGTAAAAGAAACACACTGTACACGCGAACTTGAAAGACGGCAAGGTCGCAATTTGTTTATGATACTACGCTACTATTTTGATTTAAAACAGGAGGTTTCAAATTTATTTCCAATTAGAATTTTTTTTTCGGATTTTTTTATGCTTATTTTTCTATGCTGATATTTTTATTTTAATCTATTAATGATATATATTAACGAGTTTAAGGGAACGCCCTCTGTTATTTAACATACTGTATATTAGTTTTTGAAAGTTTTGAATGTAAACGTGTACCTAGATTGTTTTTCCAGATTTATAAATGTCAGGTCGTCGTGTCAGAATTTTGTGAACAAAACTGAAGCATGTGTCTTGGCTTTATAGTTTATAATGGTTTGTTATCACTGAAGCTAACATGACTGGACGTTGGGAAATTTTGGGGATCATTCATTCTTAATTGGGGTTCCGAACTATGTAATATGCATAAGTCATACGTAGTAGGCACAGTAGACAGAATAGTAGGTGACGCCTATAACTCCAGACGAACCTTTGTGCTTGTTTTACTAAGGTATTATTATAAATAAAACAAGTACTACGACAAAAAAAATACCACTATCACTTATTACTGAAAAACATATTAATCGATATCATAATTAGTACCAATGATGATAATTACAATGAAATTTAACTTAAAATCCACAAACCCATTAAGTACTCTATTAAAATATCTAATTATTTGTTGTATTAAGTCAGTGTACTTACCTACTGAATAAACTGTATACGCACAGTCTGTATCCTGTATACTATACTGCACATCAAGCTACTACAGTCTGCCAAATCCTTTTATTGGATTTTCAACTTTATCACAAAAGCGTTAAGGCTCAAGGTTGATTTAAAATATTTGACAGTTATACTGTTGTCGCTCGGACCTACTCTTCATGATGTAACAAACAATATAGGCCTATCAACTTTTTGGTTCTCTTCTTATAAACTAGATACATTTGCTTGTTTTTTTATTTAGGATCTCCAACAAAATATTTACACAGTACCACAGATTACAGAATACTCCATACAGATACCTTAACGTGAACAACAAAATGACCCCAGCTCAAGTCGAGCAGACGGTCGAGCAAAAAAAGTTTCTTAAAGAGATCACTAGATGGCCACTAGGGAGCGCTTGACCGGTCGGCTACTACCACCATATATGTCTTGTCTACATTGTCATATATACATCCATGCGTCGTGCATCGAGAAATACGCATTCTAAAAGAAGATAACAGCAATATAATGGTTAGAAGACATCTTATCTTAACCTAAAAAAAATATGTTATGACAGGATTAATTGAGTACACTGCCATCTATTGTCCCGAGTGTAAAATAAAAATCATTGTCAGTACTGAGCCCATTTTACCGTTTTGTTTAATTACGTTATTTATACGTGTAAATATACGGAGTAGCATTAAATAAGTAAATTCAAATAGTTAAAAATATTAAAAAGGCTACAAACTGCACATAAGAGGTTTAAAATCGTTCCTAAGTTTTGGACCGCAACCTATGCTGCCATCTATTATCTTTTGATAAGAACTGAGAGTCTGTTGTACGGGATGATACCCCATGACAGTACCTAAGTACATGAAGGACAAGTACTTAAAGTTCAACTTCTATAATTTAGGTATAGCTCCGTCACTAATTAGAGACCACTTTCAGCAAAATAAATGATCAACTAAGCTAATAAAGTTAAAAATAATAAAATAGCTAAAGTGTTCAAAGAGATATTGGCGCCGATTCTGTTGTTCACAAACTAAACCAATTTTAAGTTATGCGCGTCCTTTTCTTTCCATTTCGTTAAGAAAAGGATAGAAGATAACATTTTAGTTTAATCCTGTCAAATTAAGATACTTCATAGACAGTTTTGACGCGATTATAAACATGGCGACTAAAAATACACGAGCTTACGTCAGGAGCGCACTAATTTGACAGGTCTAAACTGACATTTTCGGACATAATCGGCGCCAATGGCACCAATTGGGTTGTATCCTAAAAAATAATTTAATGTCCATCAGATAGATTTATAGAAAATACTAGCTTTCCGCCCGCGGCTTCGCCCGCGTGGAGTTCGGTTATATCGCGCTTTTTAGATTTCCCTCGGGAACATCTATTTTTTCCGGGATAAAAAGTAGCCTATGTTCTTTCTCAGGGTCTAAAGATTGTCTGTGCCAAATTTCATCAAAATCGGTTGAGAGGTTTAAGCGGGAAAGCGTAACAGACAGACAGACAGACAGACAGACAGACAGACAGACAGACAAACCGACAGACAGACAGCCAGAGTTACTTTCGCATTTATAATATTAGTATGGATATTAGTATGGATTGAACACGTATTTTTTATTTTTTCTTTCATTCAAATACTTAGGAAGATATATTGATTTGAAATGTCGCATGACGTCACGGCGTGGTACAAAATATACCACGGCGTCACGTAATTGGCCCCCACTCCGTAACTTTAATACGCTATATCTCAGTAGTTTTTGGTGATTTCGACAAAATAAAAAATACGGGTCTTAATTTTTTTTATTATCTACTAGCTTTCCGCCCGCGGCTTCGCCCGCGTGGAGTTCGGTTATATCGCGCTTTTTAGATTTCCCTCGGGAACATCACATTTTTCCGGGATAAAAGGTAGCCTATGTTCTTTCTCAGGGTCCAAAGATTGTCTGTGCCAAATTTCATCAAAATCGGTTGAGAGGTTTAAGCGGGAAAGCGTAACAGACAGACAGACAGACAGACAGACAGACAGACCGACAGACAGACAGACAGAGTTACTTTCGCATTTATAATATTAGTATGGATAAGACGGACTAATTATTTTTTTTTATGTTCTTACCTAGGATACATCCCTATTCTCTTCGTCGCAAACTAAACAAAATTTAAGTTTAGTGTATCTCTTTCTATTTCAATAAAAAAGGACAGAAAATAAAATGTTAGTACAGTCCTTTCAAATTCAGATACGATCCATCATTTGGACGCGATTAAAAACATAGCTACTTAAAATAAGTTAATTCATGTCAGGCGAAGACTAATTTGACGGGACTAAACTTGTAGGTATTTATCTTCTGTACTATCCATACTAATATTATAAATGCGAAAGTAACTCTGTCTGTCTGTCTGTCTATCTGTCTGTCTGTCTGTCTGTCTGTCTGTCTGTTACGCTTTCCCGCTTAAACCGCTCAACCGATTTTGATGAAATTTGGCACAGACAATCTTTAGACCCTGAGAAAGAACATAGGCTACCTATTATCCCGGAAAAATTTGATGTTCCCGAGGGAAATCTAAAAAGCGCGATATAACAAAACTCCACGCGGGCGAAGCCGCGGGCGAAAAGCTAGTACTAATATACTATAAAGCTGAAGAGTTTGTTTGTTCGCGCTAATCTCGGGAACTACTGGTCCGATTTGAAAAATTCTTATTGCGTTGGATAGCCCACGCTGCTATATAACTGCTATATACAACGTGTAATAAAAAGGGTATATACATACCAAGGGCGTGGCATCTTTAGATGATATCAAACGATATCGGAAGGGTTTCAACTCAAAATAAAATACTCAAAAAATTGGTACCAAATTTTCGGTTTCGTCTGTTTCTTAAAATCAAATCATAACAAACGTGGCAGCACACTACATACGTTAATAACTACTTGTTACCCGTCACGTTACTTGCCAAAATCCGATAAATGTCTTCAATATCTCTGTGCGACTAGTACGATAGTAGCCTATCACAGGCAGTGTTTTTCCTCATAACTTCCTAACATAAAGAGATAGGATTAAAAAACCCTTCCAATATCGTTTGATATCATGTAAAGATGCCATGCCTTTGTTATGTATATACCCTTTATGTTACATATTGTATATGCTGCATGATAACTAAGCCACGCGAACGAAGTCGCTGGCGGCCGCTAGTTTTTTGATAAAATAGTAAGAATAACATGCACTGAACTAAAACTTAGTTTAGTTTGTGAACCAGGAATTCAGAGGCATTCAATAAAATTACGAAATATAATAAAATAAAAATCTCTAGTATCTATATACAATATGTAAAGAAAACCCTGTCCGATCCGTGAAGGTATTATTAGGTATCGATAACTGATTCTACTAATGCCTACAAAGCCGGGCTAAACTTAAAAAAAAAATCCCCCTAAAAAAATAAATATTATTTCGCCAAAAGAGGTAACTTATAACATGTGCCGTAAGCCATTCAGGCGCGGGGGAAGAGGGGCCGGGCACGCGGCACGCGACCGCATCGCTATTCGCTCAGCATTATACCGTCAAAAATAATGTTGTCACTTTTAAAAAATTACCAAATTTTGGGGAAGTTGGAATCAATTCGCGGGAAAATAAGATTATTTCAAAATTCACTTGTATTGTTACTATGATGATTATATAAAATTTCATATGTTATTTGGTCATGTGTTTACCTAACCTTTATTATCCTTACGGGTCGGACAGGGTTTTCTTAACATATTGTATAGTATCTTGCACATTGATATAATATTAAACAGAGCTCTAACAAATTAACCAAAATAAATGTGCCGATCGGAGCAACAGCACACACATGCATTTTTTTTATTCTGCGTAGATTTCACACGTTGGTACAGTGTGAGTGAGATGGGGCGCAATCTAAAGCATAGAGAAGAAAAAGATGGCTAGTGTTTGTCTTTTGTTTTTACGAGTCTATCGAGAGTGACTAAAGCGAGATACTGGACTTACCTCCTTTTGTACGCTTCATTTTCAGTGCGCTAGTGACTTATCTACCTTAGTTTAATATTTTATCAATGATCTTGCACGTGTTTGATACACTATTACTATCAATTTAAAACATATTGCTAATCCGCTGCTCCATATGTTTGAAAAATATATTTGGCTTAACAACGTAAATAATGCAATGAATGTTGTTGAACTGTCAAAATAAAACGCATTGCTACTGATAGTGTGTTATGCAGCGACCCTGCTGTCTGTATCCTTCGATTTATCTATCTTTTTATATTATGTATCTTTATATATATTCCATTATGTATATGTCCTTTTAATTGACTTGATTGTGCTCTGGCTGTTGAGCTTGAGAGTATGTTATGCTCACTCAAATGTCTCGTTGGTGGTGTCGTGTGTGTTGGGTCTTTGGGTTCCCTTCAATATGGTTGAGCTGAATGATGCTGATCCATACGTCATGTTCGTAAACGAACGCCGTCAGAGGGGACTGGTCATCTCTTAGCTGCCACGGCGTATTTTAATTACTGAATTGTTGTTCTTTTTGTGTGTTTTCCATAATGAACGCTCTCAGCGTACAATATATTTCTACGTCGTTCTTACACGGTTGATTATAACATGAATGATGTAATCAAATATTTGTATCAATAGTTTGATAATTTAAAAAGTGTCCATAGAGTTTCCTTGCCCGTCCTTCTCCATAGGTACCTACGTTTTGGAATGGGCGAATAGCTTCAACTTACTGACTGACCGACCTACTGACAATTCAAAAGTGCCTGTAACTGGTTTATTTGAAATTTTTAGGGCCCAGTAAGAACCGAACAGGCACTCCATGCAAAGATATGCATCGTCTATCCATATCCATCCACAAGGCTTTTCACTAATTATTACTAAATCTGTCTGTGGGGAATGTATAAACGCCACAAATCGCCATTCCATTAAAATGAATCTAAAGATTAGCGTTGACAGTTGTTTGATCAGCCATTTTGAAATAATGATAATCGCCTTTTGGAATATTGTGGAAGTAGATAACAAAAATAATCGCGACATATTGATTGAGATGATACGCTTTCTAATTCTATTTAAATTTAAAATAAATTTATTTGCCGTGGATGTGTCATAAACATCATTACGGCTGGCACTATTGGCGACACGACAGGGCGTGTCATGGCAAAAGATTATATAACTAATCAAGTTATTTTGAATCTTATTTCAATGACTTTAGAATTAATTTTACTTTATTTTGATATGCTCGATGCTGCGGCATGACGCTTCGCTGCATGGGTAGCCACGGCATGCTATTGCATCGCGCGAGACGTATGGGGCAATATTTATGTCGAGGTATTAAGCCTGTTAATATAGGTAGTTACCGTCCGTACCGGACCGTAGTACCATTCCGCCAGTGAGCGGTCCTAGTGACTAAAAGGACCATCTTTTAGTCATTTATCTTAAGTTCCTGAGTCCCGTACTGCACCCCGATCCTTCTTTTGCTTTTGCGTTATATTTCGCTCCAGGTCTTCCCTATGTTCTTCGCTTCTGCGACGACCATTCGCCTCCAGGTCTGCTTAGGGCGACCACGTTTACGCTTTCCTTGGGAATTCCAGTCTAGGGCCTGCCTTGGTATATGTTCAGAATCCCTTCGGAGCGTGTAGCCGACTTCTTAATCCTCTAGTCGTCACTTATATTTCTGCATCATTTATGCCAATCTTGCATGATATGACATAATTGTGTAATAAAACTCAATCGCTAAAATTATCTGGTACTTATACTGTGTACTATCTGAGCTACAGGCACAAGTTTGACAAAGACATCAGGTGATAGTTTTGTCTGAGCAACGTGTTTTAATTTTTTGCCTTAATTGCTGAGTCATTTCCCTATTATAAATGTCCTTTACTAGATGTTCTAGAAATATTAAACTGTTGCCTGCGATTGCATTCTATTTCTTTTCTATCTACGTATCTACCCAATGAAAGTTTTCTACTTACATGTAAATCCAGCTCATAGTGTTCCTATGTATCAAATACCATCAAAGTCTATTCATACGGAATAACAAACATTGAAGCTTACAAAAAACATAAAATTTTCACTTTTATTCAAACTACGCTGAGAATCAGGTCCCGTTGAACGTCAATATTTGCTAAGACAATCCCTCAAAACGCCTACCTTTGACAACCTCTTAGTGCAGTAGCTGGGAACCAGAACTAACCCAAAACTCCCCAGTAGCACAGCATTCTATTTAGTTATAAATGATTCAATACAGCAATGTATACATAATTAACATTCCGAAACACTCACAAATATACCAACACACGCATTGGTGTAACTGTTTGATGTTTTTATTGGTACATATATTGATACCAACAAAAACATTAAATAGTTACAGAAGTGATAGTCTGGTACAGTTTTAGACAAAATGTTTATGATTGGCAAAAACCTTTCAGTTCTCTTATAATGTTTATATATAACTATATACAGTATGTTAAATAACAGAGGGCGTTCCCTTAAACTCGTTAATATATATCATTAATAGATTAAAATAAAAATATCAGCATAGAAAAATAAGCATAAAAAAATCCGAATAAAAAAAAATTCTAATTGGAAATAAATTTGAAACCTCCTGTTTTAAATCAAAATAGTAGTCGTCATGTATAAATAAATTGCGACGTTGCCGTCTTTCATGTTCGCGTGTACAGTGTTTCTTTTACATGTCAATTTAAATTTTTTATTGAATATTTTCTTATTGGAAAAATTTTAAAAACATTTTGTTTTCGAATGGAAATATTTTTTTTAGCATGTATGTATGCTATACTATTTCGGGTTAACGGGAACGCCCTCTGTTAGTTAACATACTGTATAACTATATATATGCTTGGAGTTTCTCTGCGTGATCGAATCAGAAATGAGGAGATCCGCAGAAGAACCAAAGTCACCGACATAGCTCTGTGAGTCGCTAAACTTAAGTGGCAGTGGGCAGGGCACATTGCTCGTAGAACCGATGGCCGATGGGGCGGTAAGGTTCTGGAATGGCGGCCAGGTACTGGAAGACGCAGCGTAGGGAGGCCTCCAACAAGGTGGACCGATGACCTGGTGAAGGTCGCTGGAAGCTGACGGACACGGGCAGCACAAGACCGGTCAACGTGGAAAGCCTTAGGGGTGGCCTTTGTCCAGCAGTGGACATCTATAGGCTGAAGAAGAAGAATACATATATTTATATACTTAAAGACTGTTTATAAAAAATATTATCAAGATTTTTCCTTGTGTGTTACCATGTGTCGATCGACCAATCTCTGTCATTCCATCGGCCTTGAGGGTTCTTAAAACTATTTGGTTATTATTTCCTCTCTTCCTTATCTGCCACTATAAGTAGAACCATTAACCCTTCCCCCTTAAAAATATAGTTCAAACAAAGTTTATAAATAACTGTAACTTCACACAATTGGTTATTTACTTCGGTTGAATCATATTTGTGGGGTTTAAGTTTGGTGTGACGATATCGAAATCTAAACAACGATAACGATACCTAAGGCACAGCCGATTGAAGAAGGCCAGCTACTGTACACCGCAACTTATTTCAATTAAACCAACATCAGTTTTATTTTAATGACTGTTAAGTTGATTTCCCAGTGACTGATGTGTGAAGTGATGTTTTTAGAGTTGTAGAGTAAACAGAATTTTATTGTAGGTATAGGAATTAAACTTGTTTTTCCGTTAATTCATATTTATTTACATTTTTTATGAATAAAATCGCAATTTAGTGGACATTTTCCTGAAACTTGTTAGTGCGACAATTCTAGTAACTAATGAAGAATAAATTCGCAAAACACGTATTCGTTTTCATGAACTTTTCGGGGGTCAAGAACGCACGAGCGGGGGCCTGTAGATACCCAGTTTGAAATCGCCAGCCAGTCTTGAGCAAGCGTGGTATGGTCAAGCTGTATTTGGCCTTTGCCCTGCAAACTTGGACCCAGGCTGAGCGTTATCTGTCACTGACCTTAGGAATATTATTAAGTCCTAGTACCTATACAGTGTCACTAAAGTGAAGTTTTAATAAGCACAACTTCATTCAAGGCCATTCTTTTTGTTTTGAATATCTATGCATGTAATATACATTGAAGTATTATATTGAATTACTAAGTCTTAAACTTGCTATTTCCCATAATTTTTTCCTCGTGTTCCGGCATGATGTCTGATCGGCTGTCGGCTGAGCAGTTGTGTTGCGATGTGTGCCGGGTACGATGCACCAAATGATGTCGTGTCGGGAGTTTGGTCGTGAAGGGTCTCCAGATCAATCTCTCTCTGGCGCATCATCATTGGTCGTGTTGTTCGGTTTAACATGTATTCCTTCTTATTCACTCAGGTTTTTTGAGCACACTTTACCATTAACAATTGTATCACTGCTTACCATTAGACAGGATTGCGATCAAGCACTAGTTTATAATACCTTTCAAACAAGTATTGTGTTAATGGGTAAATCTGCCTCGCTGCCTCGCCTTTTCCAAAAATACTTTATTTAATACCTTTCAAACAAGTATTGTGTTAATGGGTAAATCTGCCTCGTCTTTTCCAAAAATACTTTATTTAATACCTTTCAAATAATTATTTTGTTAATAGGTAAATAAATCTGCCTCGCCTTTTCCAAGTTTCAAACAAGTATTGTGTTAATGGGTAAATCTGCCTCGTTTTCCAAAAATACTTTCCAAAAAGTCTTTTCCAAAAATACTTTATTTAATACCTTTCAAACAAGTATTGTGTTAATGGGTAAATCTGCCTCGTCTTTTCCAAAAATACTTTATTTAATACCTTTCAAACAAGTATTGTGTTAATGGGTAAATCTGCCTCGTCTTTTCCAAAAATACTTTATTTAATACCTTTCAAACAAGTATTGTGTTAATGGGTAAATCTGCCTCGTCTTTTCCAAAAATACTTTATTTAATACCTTTCAAATAATTATTTTGTTAATAGGTAAATAAATCTGCCTCGCCTTTTCCAAAAATACTTTATTTAATACCTTTCAAACAAGTATTGTGTTAATGGGTAAATCTGCCTCGTCTTTTCCAAAAATACTTTATTTAATACCTTTCAAATAATTATTTTGTTAATAGGTAAATAAATCTGCCTCGCCTTTTCCAAAAATACTTTATTTAATACCTTTCAAACAAGTATTGTGTTAATGGGTAAATCTGCCTCGTCTTTTCCAAAAATACTTTATTTAATACCTTTCAAATAATTATTTTGTTAATAGGTAAATAAATCTGCCTCGTCTTTTCCAAAAATACTTTATTTAATACCTTTCAAACAAGTATTGTGTTAATGGGTAAATCTGCCTCGTCTTTTCCAAAAATACTTTAGTTAATACCTTTCAAATAATTATTTTGTTAATAGGTAAATAAATCTGCCTCGCCTTTTCCAAAAATACTTTATTTAATATCTTTCAAACAAGTATTGTGTTAATGGGTAAATCTGCCTCGTCTTTTCCAAAAATACTTTATTTAATACCTTTCAAATAATTATTTTGTTAATAGGTAAATAAATCTGCCTCGCCTTTTCCAAAAATACTTTATTTAATACCTTTCAAACAAGTATTGTGTTAATGGGTAAATCTGCCTCGCCTTTTCCAAAAATACTTTAGTTAATACCTTTCCAATAATTATTTTGTTAATAGGTAAATAAATCTGCCTCGCCTTTTCCAAAAATACTTTATTTAATACCTTTCAAACAAGTATTGTGTTAATGGGTAAATCTGCCTCGCCTTTTCCAAAAATACTTTATTTAATACCTTTCAAATAATTATTTTGTTAATAGGTAAATAAATCTGCCTCGCCTTTTCCAAAAATACTTTATTTAATACCTTTCAAACAAGTATTGTGTTAATGGGTAAATCTGCCTCGTCTTTTCCAAAAATACTTTATTTAATACCTTTCAAATAATTATTTTGTTAATAGGTAAATAAATCTGCCTCGCCTTTTCCAAAAATACTTTATTTAATACCTTTCAAACAAGTATTGTGTTAATGGGTAAATCTGCCTCGCCTTTTCCAAAAATACTTTATTTAATACCTTTCAAATAATTATTTTGTTAATAGGTAAATAAATCTGCCTCGCCTTTTCCAAAAATACTTTATTTAATATCTTTCAAACAAGTATTGTGTTAATGGGTAAATCTGCCTCGTCTTTTCCAAAAATACTTTATTTAATACCTTTCAAATAATTATTTTGTTAATAGGTAAATAAATCTGCCTCGCCTTTTCCAAAAATACTTTATTTAATACCTTTCAAACAAGTATTGTGTTAATGGGTAAATCTGCCTCGCCTTTTCCAAAAATACTTTAGTTAATACCTTTCCAATAATTATTTTGTTAATAGGTAAATAAATCTGCCTCGCCTTTTCCAAAAATACTTTATTTAATACCTTTCAAACAAGTATTGTGTTAATGGGTAAATCTGCCTCGTCTTTTCCAAAAATACTTTATTTAATACCTTTCAAATAATTATTTTGTTAATAGGTAAATAAATCTGCCTCGCCTTTTCCAAAAATACTTTATTTAATACCTTTCAAACAAGTATTGTGTTAATGGGTAAATCTGCCTCGTCTTTTCCAAAAATACTTTAGTTAATACCTTTCAAATAATTATTTTGTTAATAGGTAAATAAATCTGCCTCGCCTTTTCCAAAAATACTTTATTTAATATCTTTCAAACAAGTATTGTGTTAATGGGTAAATCTGCCTCGTCTTTTCCAAAAATACTTTATTTAATACCTTTCAAATAATTATTTTGTTAATAGGTAAATAAATCTGCCTCGCCTTTT
Source organism: Sesamia nonagrioides (assembly GCA_017933935.1). Lineage (NCBI taxonomy): Eukaryota > Metazoa > Arthropoda > Insecta > Lepidoptera > Noctuidae > Sesamia > Sesamia nonagrioides. The sequence continues at coordinate 766,921 of JADWQK010001372.1, forward strand.
CCAAAAATACTTTATTTAATAGCTTTCAAACAAGTATTGTGTTAATGGGTAAATCTGCCTCGCCTTTTCCAAAAATACTTTAGTTAATACCTTTCAAACAAGTATTGTGTTAATGGGTAAATCTGCCTCGCCTTTTCCAAAAATACTTTATTTAATACCTTTCAAACAAGTATTGTGTTAATGGGTAAATCTGCCTCGTCTTTTCCAAAAATACTTTATTTAATACCTTTCAAATAATTATTTTGTTAATAGGTAAATAAATCTGCCTCGCCTTTTCCAAAAATACTTTATTTAATACCTTTGAAACAAGTATTGTGTTAATGGGTAAATCTGCCTCGCCTTTTCTTAACTAAGTTGGGGTTGGCTTCTAGACTTATATAGTTCAGCAGAAATACCAGTTTTATTTACATGGAGCAGTTGCTCCATAAAGGTAGTTACCTTTCTGACCTCCACAATCCAGTTAGTGAATAATCTGTACTAATATATAAAGCTGAAAAGTTTGTTTGTTTGAACACGCTAATCTCAGGAACTACTGGTCCGATTTGAAAAATTCTTTTTGCGTTGGATAGCTCAATCCAGGATCTTAATCCAGGAAGACTTTGGGCCATAGCATCACGCTGCGACCAATAGGAGCGGAGCATAACTAACACCACGCGAACGAAGTCGCTAGGGGCCGCTAGTACTTGATAAGACTGGTGGACAGAGTTTCGACGACCAGTAACGACTGTTAAAGACCTTAGCCAGGACCAATGGCTTATCGTGCAGGCACTAGGGAGGGATCTCGGTATGTCAATATTGTCACCCATCCACAGATTAGCCGTGGCAAGCGTAACTTAACCTAATAGATCGATCTGTGCGGCTTTTATTAGGGAGCCACAAGCCCCTATTGTGTTAATGGGTCATCATCATTTCAGCGTTAATCCCAGTCGCATCCGTAGCTTTTTCAGCTTTGGAGTCTGGGGTCCGCTTTACCAGTCTAACTGCTGATTTTGGTAAACTTCGATATTTCTGTGAAGCGACTGCCGTATGACCTCCACAACCCTAAGGCGATATCTAAGCATTGCAGTTAGACCAATTGTTAGACTTTTGAGGGCTCCAACAACCCGTACCGACTGCCACTAGATGTTCGTATGGCAACCGGGACCAACGGCTTAACGTGCTTTCCGAGGCACGACCAGACCAGTGCAAATTTTCATATACAATACACATGCATACAAATATTTGCACAAAGCGTGATTTAGTATCTAATAAAAACGTAAGTAATTTTTTTATACGCAATTATCTCCAGAATAAGTAGGAATGAGATGTCAGAACACCATGACGGGGTCCACGAAGACCGATGCCTCCTGGGTCAGGGTTGCGGGTTGGTTCAACAAGAAACCGTGGCCCTGGCCGTCGCCAACAACAAACACGGCTGGGTTTTAGTCTGTAAAAGTCTGACACACCCTTCCGCTCCGCCCAGAGGAAGAAGTCATTTGATGATTTTCCATCCCAAAAAACAAAAGGATTAGGAAATGCTGTATTGATTAAAATCGCTTCGAAAATTAACCATTATTTGTCGTTAAAGTAAATGACTACAATGTGTTATTGTGGGAAATCCATAAGATATACATGCCTATATACCATCGCGGACTTTTCTGTAGACCTTTTCGATGTGATAATATTTACATAAATACATTATTTTGATAAATCTCGTAGGGTTGAACCTGCGTTTGCAATATAAGCGAAAAAAATATTAATTAAGTATTTACTACATCATATTAGAAAACTCAAAAATAATAGTATTTCTCCACTATATAGGTAATGGATGTTATTATAAATATAACCTTTCTCTTAAATCACTCTATCTATTAAAAAAAAACGCATAAAAATGCATTGCGTAGATGCATCCCCATGTATGCTTAAATTAACGCAACAGATTTTTATGCGGTTTTTAGGGTTTCGTTGCCATGGCAAAAAACGGAACCCTTGTAGATTCATCATGTCTGTCTGTCCGTCTGTCCGTCCGGCCGTTCGTAGATCACAGCCATTTTTTTCGAAACTATAAGAGCTATACTGTTGAAACTTGGTAGGTAAATGTATTCTGTGAACTGCATTAAGATTTTGATGCAAAAATAAAAAAATAATAATAAATATTGGGGATCCCCATACTTAGAACTGAAACTCAATTTTTTTTTTTCTTCAATCACATACGTGTGGGGTATCTATGGATAGGTCTTCAAAAATGATATCAATGATATCGAGGTTTCTAAAATATTTTGTTCTAAACCAAATAGTTTGCGTGACAGACGCCTCCAAAAAAGTAGGTCCCCACTCCTCTAACTTCTAAAGTAAGAAAATGAAAAATCTAAAAAAAACATGTAATGTACATTACTATAAAAACTATCAACGAAATTTGTTTTGAACGAGATCCAGTAAGTAGTTTTTTTTTTAATACCTCATAAATCGTAAACCGATTATTACCGCGTAATCTTTCATACAAATAACTTAAATCCTTTAATTACATAAATCAATGGTACGGAACGCTTTGTGCGTGAGTCCGACACGCACTGGGCCGGTTTTTAAACACTTTTTCCTATACACCTGTATAGGGACAGAAAAAGTGTTTGTTTTATCTATGTAGGTAGTGATATAATCACATAAATCACACAAGATACATCTTTAAGTTTATGTAAGTTCATATTATTGTTCTATTGAATGACCATTCCATGAAATATTATGTCATTTCAAGCCAATTATACTCTAATTTGAGTTGTAATGTTGATTCTTATAATAATAGTTACGTAACGCCATGTTTTCCTGTCGAGAATCATATTTTAATCAAAATAAAACCTGACACTGATCAGCAAATTGCAAAAAATCATAAGTACGTAAGTATATACTTACTTAATATATATGAATGTATGTATAATACTTAGTAACCTCGAATTGCCATACTTACCATGTAGTAAAAACTTTATAAAATTGTATTGGTTTCAAAAGGTGCAATATAAATATAATAAAACTTCGCTTAAGGAAAACTGGTGCGATACAGTAAAAATTATACATTAAAAATATATAATACTTTTTACTATAATATTCTACTTTTTCTCGGTGGTAGGCTATAACATCGGCTGTCGGCAGAAGTTACCACCCACCAGACAAAGTCTTGCCGCCAATTCGTCGTGTTCCGGCATGATGTCTGGTGAAGCCGTACGGAGAACGGGTCTGAGCAATTGTTTTGCGATGTGTGCCGAGTACGATGCGTGAAATGTTGTTGTGTCGGAAGTTTGGTCGTGGAGGGTCTCCATATCAATCTCCCTCTGGCGCAGCATCGTTGGTCGTGTTGCACCACCTCGCTCGACTGCCGTCATCCTTCCTATTCCTAAGTTTTTTAAGTGATTAGGCTTAATAAACTAGTGCGGTTTACCATCAACGATTGTATCACTGCTTACCATCAGGCGGGATTGCAGTCAAGCACTAGTTTATAATTATTAAAAAAAAAGAAACTACCTCCACAAATCACTTAACTCATACAATATTTGATCAAATACGGTAAATTTATTATTAGTAAAATTGATAAAATAAACAATTACTTACGGTTATTAAATTCTGAATAAGTGCATAGGACGGATGCCCTACATTTTCGTAGCTTATATACTTATCTTATTTTTAGTAGTGGTTAAATATGATATACATACCGCCACTCCTTTTTTGCATGTGAAATTATCAAATGACCTCTCCCACTTTGGTCAGAGCGGAAGCGCGTGTCAGACCTTTACTGACTAAAACCCACTTGTTCATTCACTTACCCGTGCGCCAGCGGCCACGGTATAGCTTTCGAATAACCTGTGGTCCTGGCAGATACCGACCTCCTTTTGTTTGTTGTCTCCCGCTCTTCGCGGAGCGGATGGGTGTGTCGAGACTTTTACTGACTAAAACCCACCCATGTTCCTTCACTAGCCTGTGAACCAGGGCCACGGTTCCTTTTTCAACCAACCCGCATCCCTGATCCAGGAGGAATCAGTCTTCGTGGACCCCGTCATGATGTGCTGACATCTCTAATGAGGAGCGCGTGAAAGCAAGAAAGAAAAATGCGTTTATTGACATTACAGCAAAATAAATACACTTAAAACTATACAAATATAAAACTTAGCTTATAATGCCAAAAGGGCCTCGGCTCAGCATAATGTCAGATGTCAACACAAAATGTGCCATCTGACGCTGATTTTCAGCTGCAACCCACGAGTGCCATACGCTAGAATTACAAAAACAGAGATATGCTATTTACACAGTTTTTAGTACGCAGTAATAAAAATGGTATATTGAGATAATAAAAGCAATCCAAACAATAGAAAAACTCAAACATAATCAAATAAAAAATGCAAATCAAACACAGCACCGGCCAATTAATACCTAGTCGTGGTGGACTAGCGGTTAAAACACCAGCCTCTCAAGTATGAGCAAGTACCAATGTAACTTTTCTAAAGTTATATGTACTTTCTCAGTATATCTTGGACACCAATGACTGTAGGTGAAGGAAAACATCTTGAGGAAACCTGGACTTTATAAGTCTGAAATCGCCAACCCGCATTGAGCAAGCGTGGTGATTACGCTCAATCCTTCTCTGTATGAGAGGAGACCTGTGCCCAGCAGTGGGACGATAAAAAGGTTGTTGATAATGAAACACAGCGCGCCGTCGTCGCGTCGACCCGATCCGAGCCGCCCGCTACCCCGTGCCTACGGTGGCCGGGAGTTGGATGTTGGCTCCCGGGCGTCTCCTGCGGCGGCTAGAGCTAGTGGCATGAGGGAAACCGACATCCCTAACACGTGACATCTCGGCTGTCATACGTGAAATTTCGAAAGTCATTCCGTGTACATAGACAAATTTAGGTAATGGCCCCCGTAGAAATTAGCAACATTTGCTTCTGACTTTTACACGCGCAACTCGTGTATAAGGGCACTAAGAAAAAATTCAGCTTCATAAAGCGCCATCTGTGGGCACAGCGTATACCATGTCGTACAAAAACAAAAAAAAAAAAAAGTTGTCTCCGCTGCGGCCGTTTTTTTTTTACGTATTATATACCAGTGCTTGATTCAAAGCCTTTTCAGGTTTTAGGACATGTCGAAGCTTATTTTGTTACAAGTTTACTTACATGACTAACAAGTCTATTTTGAATACACTTAATTGATTACATTATCAAATTAGGCGAACATCGTAATTGTTATGTTGCCCTACGATTGCCGATAAGCTTCACTGTGTTTGTTATCTATTCGTTATCACTGGGTCAATTTTACTTTCTAGTTTTTTACCATGCGTAAAAATACGTTATCACTCTACTAGGTACAGTACCGAATTTACGAAAATTATCTATGTTTGTGATAACGTGCCGCCAAAGTTCCTAATAAAAAGTCGCGTTCAAATTTATTTATTGTCAGTTAATAGTGTCGTTTTCTTGAACGCACCCGAATGTTTTCCCTCGTAATTTTGAAATTCGAATAATGGTCTGGTTCAACAACGGTGCGTATGCTTTTTAATTTACCTATAGCTTGTTTTTGAAATGAATAAATATAATTAATTAATTTAGTTAATAATTCAACTTTATTCATAAAAGGCCAGCCCTGCTTTCAAGTGGATCTAAATATTGGATTGTACCTAGTAAAATAAATAAATAATTGGTTAAGTACATTGAATTTAGTATAACTTGAACGCACGCCGCACGCCGCAACGAATACACAGAGAATCATAATTAATGGCTGGCACGGTTATCGTTCTATAAATATCTATGATCACACTGATTCTGTAAATTTAATACTAAATAGCAAAAAAAAAAAAAGAATTTAAATTCAAATAGTAAAATCACGATACTTGCAAATCTGTATAACAAGGTATAGGGGATTACTATAACAATCTAACTATAAATAATTATCAAATTCATTATGTAGCGGTACTAGCAATCCGTCCCTGTTTCGTCTATTTTTTACGCGTTAACCTAACATCTAAATTCGGTTACTAAATATAATGTAGGTAAGTACCTTCCGGACTGCATTATCTAAATATAATAAATGTAATAGATAATGAACTCCGCATCAAAATCCATTGCATAGTTTAGAAGAACAATGAGCTCACAGAGAATAACAATATATGTAATTTTATTTTATAATTATGTATAGGTTTATATTAATTACGGATCTTGACTTTAGCTCCGCCCAGAGCGGGATAGTTCATTTAATGAATTCCCATCCAGAACAAAAAAGGGATGTACAACTTTATAGTTTTATGCGTCATACTGACGTCACACAGATACTGAATATCGCAAGCAGAGTTTACTGTGCAACTAGCATATACAATATGAAAAGAAGACCCCGTCCGACCCAAAAGGATAATAAAGGTTAGGTAAACATATGACCAAATAAAATATGAAATTTTACATAATCATCATAGTATCAATACTAATGAATTTTGAAATAATCTTTTTTTTTTCCGGGAATTAATTCCAACTTCCCCAAAATTTGGTCATTTTTTAAAAAGTGACAACACCTTTTCTGAAGGAGCGAATAGCGATGCGATCACGTGCCGCCTGCCCTGCCTCCCTTCACCCGCGTATGTATGCCTACCGCACATGCATTAAGTTATCTGGGTTTTTCGAAATAATATTTATTTTTATAAGGAGAATTTATTTTTTAAGTTTAGCCCGGCTATGTAGGTATTATTAGAATCAGTTAACGATACCTAACAATACCTTCATGGATCGGACAGGGTTTTCTTTACATATTGTATAACGAGAACCCTGTCCGATCCGTAAAGGTATTGTTAGGTATCGACAACTGATTCTAATAATGACTACAATGCCAAGCTAAACTTAAAAAAAAATCCCCCTAAAAATTAATATTATTTCGCAAAAGGAGGATTTTATGCATGTGCGGTAGGCAATAAATACGCAGGGGAGGGGGGGGGGGGCAGGATAATAGTACCGCCGAAAATGGTGCTGTCACTTTATTTCATAATTACCAAATTTGGGGGAAGTTGGAATTAATTCGCGCATTAGTATTGTTACTGTGATCATTATGTAAAATTTCATATTTTATTTGGTCATGTGTTATATTTTGACCCAAATGAAAGCAGGAGTTGAAGGTCTTGATTTTGTACATGCATATCTCAGGCAGAACAAAATACAAACTTTTAAGTTAGCAGAGTAAACAATTTAATAGTATTTTGTTGAATGATCTATAAAAGTAAGGTAGCTTCTAAACTGCTATTGATTGATTACATTGTGACATCTATTTTGAGACATCCAATTATATGAGGTAGCATACCTAATTACATAATAGGGAGACATTAACTGGCGATTTAAAGAAGAAGTGACGTAACTTCTTCCTATCTAGCTTTGGCACTTTTATTCATAAACGTTGCTTAAAGTTAACTAGTTATTAATGACTGTGTAACCATACATTTTGACGTTTTTGCGTTACTTAGCGTTAATCATCTTTGATGAATAAACACCATGGTGTTTAAGGGGTTTATTCTTAAACAATGATAAAAGCGAAGTTATGTACAAACGTCAAAAATGCATGGTTAAAGAGTCGCTAATCGGAGTTTTGGCGGGAAAGTCAAGCAGAGTGCCACGCTCATTTTTCATTGGACTTTTAGAATTATTTATAGTGTTGTTTACTAAATAAAAGTGCGTGATTTATGTAGTAAAAAGTGCATTTAGTAAATAATTCGTAAAGAACAGTGAAATATCGCAGCATAGTGGCCCATCATGACTTTGCCTCAAAACTCCCTCGTAAAACGGTTCACGCGGCCGTCTTTTTCGACATGAATAATTCATTACGTGACTTTGGCTAAATGTACAAACCGTGCGAAGCCAAAAAAAAAATGAAAGAAAGAGTCGCTTATCACTAGTTACATTTAAGCAACGTTTAGCAATAGATGGGTTGGATTGAAAAAAAAATCAAATCTAAAGTCATTTATCCAAATTAGGCGGAGAATGAAAACTTTTCGAAACTCGAAATTCCATTAGACAGTGTTCCCTTCACCATTTCATAGTTCCACTGTCTGTAGTCATTTCGACGGTCAAAAAGATTCTGAGCCCAGTTTTAGTAAAAAAAAAAATCAATCGTCAATCAACCGCAGTCTAGTTACTACCTTTCTGAATTTCTCTAATTTTATTGATTATGGTCTTGTGTAGTCGACAATACGAGCGATGATGAGCAATACGAGCAAAGAACGGGAGACGATGTTAGATTGCTGGTACAACGGCCGCCTGGGCCAAGGATCGTGACGTCAGATGCAGAGCGGCGTTTCCAGCAAATAGCCAGGCTATTGCATACGGGTTTGAATATTTTGTTTTATTTTCGGGTGTACCTTCCTACTATCAAGGCTAACTCAAAAATTTAGTATCAATACTTAGGTTCGTATTACAGAACGTCACTCAAAACTCAAGCTCTACTTAAGCCTCGTTTGAAGCCTTTTGACTGGTTGAAACTATTTTTAAGTAATGCCTAAACAGAGATCAATGCTTGAGTTTCTTTCGGGAATACGTACCTTACTTCAAAAATTTAGTGTCGGTTGTAAAAAAAATAAAAACTATTTTTTTATTTAAATTTTATGTTAACTTTATAGGTTGGCCAGTAGTGTAGTTTTCACTCGATATCCCAGAACCGGTCTCAATAACTAACTATTCCGGTTTATGTAGTTTTTTGTCGATTCACCGTTCAAAACATATGTTCTCTATATTATCTATGCGGCACAGCTATAGTAAATAGATAATAGCTATTTTCAAGGCTATACTATTGGTACATTGGTATTGGTGCGCTGAAACAGGTTAAAAATGTAACGAATATAAAAACTGCTATTATTTCTTACCATGCGTATGTAGAATCTTTACTACGCTATGGTCTTGTGATGTGGGGTAATAGTACAGATGTAAATAGAGCATTTGTCGCTCAAAAGAAATGCATAAGAGCAATATGTGGCCTTCAACCAGATGACTCCTGTCAACCAGTATTTAAAAGACTTGGTTTAGTACCGTTATCATCACTTTATATTTATGAGATATGCATGTTTGTTAGGCAGCATCAAAATTTATTTGTAAAAGCAAATCACATTTGTATCCGAAACCGACGAGACCCCTGCAGGCTCGTATTAAGGTCGTACCCTCACCAAATGACCTCGAGCATTTGCTCCCTCTTCACCGCGCCCCACCTCTACAATACTTCGCAAAATATTACTAGCGCCGTCTGGCGGAAGAAGTACTTACAAATACAAGTTAAATTCATAGACCGCAGAAGTAACAGACATGGCACTTTTATTTTTGTTTATTGGTGCGCCCAAATACTTTTGGTTATTATAGACTGAAACAAATGTTGACGATACTTTATAATAAAAATTCTGCGGTGTTTATTTTTAACCGACTTCAGAAAAAGGTAGTTCTCAGTTCGATTTATTGTCGCTGATAACTTTATTGTTAATGAACCTATTTTGACCATTCTTTTTTTATATGAAGGGATATGCTGCCTATGTAATCCCATTGTTACCACGTCAGTGTCGATAATGGAAATTCTGAGAAATTTAGGCCAATTATCGAAAATTGTAGGCACACTTCGGGTGACAACTTGATACTCGTGTTTATATCGGATGATACTATAAAACCGTGAAGATTTGGGCCTGACCTGATGATGGAGATGACAGAATATCAAGGGAATCCACATCGGAAGCAACTGTCACGTGTTTGGGCTTATTTAATGTGTATTGATTAGACCTTTATAACTAAATATGTTATGACTGTAACTTCAGGGTTGGAAGTTAGTTTTGTAGATTGAAAGTTAGCTAAGTCAGATGGACAAAGGGATAGAAAAATAATATAATAAAGTTTAATTTATCATTATTTATTATTTTAAGGGAAAACGTAATCAGGGTCAAATAAATTTCTGCAGAACTGACACATTTAAAAAAAAAAATTCATGTTTTTTTTTGGGACCAGGCAAGACTGTGAAATTATATTATTAACTTCCGAAATTAGTTATTTTTCACTTTGTAGTGGTTTTTGAAGTCGGTTGTTTTTTTGTAAAAAGTTTTTATTTTTATGTTTGTTTGTGGATAACTTCGCCTAAAATTTGGTATTTCGATGAAATTTGGGTATTTCGACATGGGTGTCGTGATAGGGGTTTTCGGGAGTGCAGATCACGAATATGACGTAATTTTTGAAATCCAAGATGGCCGACACCAATTTTATGATATTTTGACATGGGTGTCGTGAAAGGGGTTTTTGTGGGTGCTAATCACGAAAATGACGTCATTTTGGAAATCCAAGATGGCCGACACCAATTTTATGATATTTTGACATGGGTGTCGTGAAAGGGGTTTTTGTGGGTGCTAATCACGAAAATGACGTCATTTTGGAAATCCAAGATGGCCGACACCAATTTTATGATATTTTGACATGGGTGTCGTGACGGGGTTTTCGGGGGTGCAGATCACGAAAATGACGTCATTTTTGAAATCCAAGATGGCTGACACCAATTTTATGATATTTTGACATGGGTGTCGTGACGGGGGTTTTCGGGGGTGCAGATCACGAAAATGACGTCATTTTTGAAATCCAAGATGGCTGACACCAATTTTATGATATTTTGACATGGGTATCGTGAAAGGGGTTTTCGCGGGTGCTAATCACGAAAATGACGTCATTTTTGAAATCCAAGGTGGCTGAAATTAATTTTATGATATTTTGACATGGGTATCGTGAAAGGGGTTTTCGCGGGTGCTAATCACGAAAATGACGTCAATTATAAGCTGTGGCATAGCTTCTATTTCTTTATCAAAGTCAAAAATAAAACATCAAATATAGTTTAGTCGCTAAATCGCCACCATTTTTCGCACTCCTTCAATGACGTCACTGGTAAAAAATAAATAAATAAATAAACTACAAAAAAGAAAATACATACTTATACAAATGTATACGTTGATTGGCAAAATAAAAAAAATACTATGTCATAAATAACTAATAAAAAATTTCCTACTAACTACATACTGCGGAACTCGGTGTGCACACCTTTGCGATTTACCCCGCAGCTACGGGTAGGATTGCGTTTTTTATTTGAGACAATAGAGTCAACCTCTAGCACTATTTTAAATACCAAGTTAGACTTGTACCCATTATCAAGGGACATTGAGACAACAGAGTTAAACTCTAGCATAACCGTAAACCAAGATATAATAATATCACACCCATCAAATAATTTTCAAAATAAAATGAATAATAATAACCTTAAAATTGTTCATCAAAATATACAGGGTGTGATAAATAAACAATTAGAATTGGAGTTGTTCATGAACTGTAATTACATTGATATTGTTTGTCTTACTGAACATTGGTTAAAAGCCCATCAGTTCATGTTCAGCTTTAATAACCATCAGATTGCTAGCTCGTTCAGCAGAGTGAATATGATAAGGGGTGGCTCCCTAATAATTGTTCGTAACAATTTCAAATTTAAAGAAAGGACTGATATCGTAAGCCTCTCTGTTGAGCGGGTTATTGAAATCGCTTGCATCGAGCTTGAGCGGTTCATTGTAATAAGTGTCTACAGGCCCCCATGTGCTTCCTATGATATTTTTGAGAAATATATGGAGGAAGTTTTATTAAAGACTTGTCACAGTAACAAAACAGTTGTTGTTTGTGGAGACTTCAACATTAATGTTCTAGAGAAATCAGCTACAGTTAATAAATTTATGTCATTATTTAAGTCTTATAACTTGTACGCAAGATTCTTTGAGCTGACTAGAATAACTGCCACGAGTGCCACCTGTTTAGACAACATCTTTACTAACTCAAGACCTTCTGACCATTTAATTATAAACGAGTTAGACTCTGATCACTGTGGCCAGTTAGTTACTTTTACTCAGAAAAGTGAAGTCAGAGCTCAAAGAAAACTTGTGAGTTTTGTTCCTATAAATGAAAATCGTTTAGGACAATTTAAAAATAATTTAATTGAAAAGCTACCGGACTTGCCTTATCACGCCAATCCGGATCATGCGTATAGTGTACTATTTAACCTAATTAATTGTGAATTTATGAAAGTTTTCACAAAAAAAACATTGCCTGTTAGCGACCGTATCATATTTAGTGACTGGGCAACCCCAGGTATTTATAAAAGCAGGGAAAAAATGTATGAATTGTATCAGGAAAAAACATTTAACCATGATGAAGCTTTTCAAGAATTTGTTAAAAATTATTCAAACACTTTTAAAAGAGCCTGTTCCTCAGCAAAAGCCATACACATTAAAAATAAAATAAAATCTTCTGGCAATAAAATCAGAACAACTTGGGGAATTATAAATTCTGAAACTGGAAGAACCAAAGTACAAAATCGCGATTTCCATCTTAAAATTAATGATGAAGATATAAAGGCGGACTTGGAGGTAGCAACTGAGTTTGAGAATTTTTTTACTAGTATTCCAATAATGACAACAAAAACTTTGTCTTCTTCCTCCACTTCTGCTTATGCCATACTAAAAGAATGTGTTCCAGATTGTGACAATCACTTTGAATTTGCATTTGTGACCAGTAAAGACATTATAGAATCTTTTAAGGATCTTGATGTAAAAAAAACTGCCGATCATTGGGGTTTGTCAGTATACACTGTAGCTTCAATAATATATGTTATCGCACCTTTCTTAGCAATTGTTTTTAATTCTTGTGTCACATCTGGCGTGTTTCCTGATTTGATGAAACTAAGCAAAGTAATTCCACTGTTCAAATCTGGTAGTACAACTGATCCCACGAATTTTCGGCCAATATCGATATTACCAACTTTGAGCAAAATTTTTGAAAAATTAATTTTGAAACAGTTGTTGAGGCACTTTAACTTACACAATTTATTGCACGTGAAACAATTTGGTTTTACAAAGGGTCGTTCAACTACAGATGCGGGCGTGGCGTTGCTAAAGAACATATTTGGGGCCTGGGAGGAATCGCAAGATGCTCTTGGTATTTTTTGTGATTTGTCCAAGGCCTTTGATTGCGTACATCATGATACTCTTATCAGGAAATTGTACCATTATGGTTTGAGGGACAGAGCTCTCGACCTTCTGACTTCTTATCTGAATAATCGAATTCAGAGGGTTGATGTTAATGGCAAGAGATCTGCAGGATCTGTGGTCACCATGGGCGTTCCGCAGGGCTCAATTCTAGGTCCATTCTTGTTTTTAATTTATATTAATGACTTACCTCATCACGTGAGGGATAATCACAACATAGTATTGTTCGCGGATGACACTTCTCTTATTTTTAAAGTCAAGCGTCAGCTAACAAATTTTGACGAAGTTAACAATGCACTCTCTAAAGTTGTCCATTGGTTTAATGTAAATAACCTCCTTTTAAATGAAAAAAAAACTAAACTCATTAAATTTTCTACGCCAAATGTCAGGCAGCTAAGTACCAATGTTCAACTGAATGGAGTAGAGTTGATCCCTGTCGAGTCGACAGTTTTTCTTGGATTAACTATTGACGCCAAGTTACAATGGGGTCCTCACATTGAGAAGCTGTCGGGTAGACTCAGTTCTGCCGCCTTTGCTGTTAAGAAAATTAGACAGATAACTGATGTGGATACAGCCAGAATTGTTTATTTTAGTTATTTTCATAGTCTTATGACTTATGGGATTCTTCTCTGGGGAACTTGTGCGGACATCAATACCATCTTTGTTTTACAGAAGAGGGCTGTTCGAGCCATTTACAACCTTGGTCCTAGAGAATCTCTTAGAGAAAAGTTCAAAGAGGTGAACATTCTGACTGTAGCTTCACAATATATATTTGAAAATCTTATGTATGTTCATAAAAATATCTCGAATTTTAAGAAAATAAGCGATATTCATAATATAAATACCAGGAACAAACACAATCTTGCTGTACATCACACTCGTCTCCACAGAGTAGGCAACTCGTTCATGGGTCAATGTATACACTTTTACAACAAGCTTCCCATGGACGTTCGAAACTTACCCATTAAACGATTTAAGAACCATATAAAGGCCAAACTTTGCAAAAAGGGGTATTATAAAATCACAGATTATTTAGAAGACAAAAAAGCTTGGGACTGAGCTGCTCGCTCTGTTAAGCATTGTTAATTGTTATTAAGCAATATGTGTAATTATAAGGTAAATTATTGTAAACATTTTCATTTTTAATGTCTGGACTTGAAAAAAGACGATGATCCCTGAGTTTGTTTCGGCTATTTCTTCTCAGAGGTAGTCAGTTAGGAAATGCCGGCTTCATCTAGTTAAAAAAATAAAATAAAAAATAAACATGACGTGTAAAAGTGATCAGTGATCCTACTTGCTTAATAAATGATTTCATTTCATTTCATTTCATTTCATTTATCTGCATTTTCATGCACATCTGCAGCCCTGCGCGTGAGCGCAGATTCAATGTATAGTACCATGCGTTTCTCCATACAAAATTTGGTACTAGCGAACATCTATCTTATATATAAAATTCTCGTGTCACAGTTTTCGTTACTATACTCCTCCGAAACGGCTTGACCGATTCTCATGAAATTTTGTGAGCGTATTGAGTAGGTCTGAGAATCGGCCAACATCTGTTTTTCATCCCCCTAAATGTTAGGGGTAGTCCACCCCTATTTGTTTTTTTATTTTTACACAACATTTTTAGTTTCTATTTTTTTACAACATACAAAAATACATACAATCCTAAATTTTCACCCTTCTACGATCAATCCTTCAAAACTGATCAATCGTCATTTAATTAGTTTTATTCCCATGGGAAATCTAAAAAACGCGATATAACCTAATTCCACGCGGGCGAAGCCGCGGGCGGAAAGCTAGTACTAATATATAAAGCTGAAGAGTTTGTTTGTTTGAACGCGCTAATCTCAGGCACTACGGGTCCGATTTGAAAAATTCTTTTTGCGTTGGATAGCTCATTAATCCAGAAAGGCTTAAGGCTATAAAACATCACGCTGCGACTAATAGGAGCAGAGCATTACTAACTCAACGCGAACGAAGTCGCTGGCGGCCGCTAGTATAAAATAGCTTTACCGCGGCAGCCCCGAGTGCTACATGTTTTTGTTTTATTAGAAAGACGATATCTTCAAGGTAGTCTCATGTTTAGGAAATTAGGGTCTGATGATGGAAGACTAGGTAAATCTAGAAGAAATTTAAAAAATCAAAGGGGCGTCTAGGGTTTTTCTAAGTTTTTTCATTAAGTGTTTTAACGCACTACAATTTAGTAAAGTTCGGAGTTGATGATGGAGCCGGGAGATAGCCGAGGGAACTCCTTAACGATTCACATGAGCTGCCTCGTATTTGTGCTTAATAAATTTGTATTGATAAGAACTTCACACCTAAATGAGTTGTGATTATCATTAAAGCTCTGATGTTGAAGACAAAGGCCAGTTAAGGGAACTCCTTAAAGGTTTACAATAGTTACCTTATGTTTGGACTTATTTCATTTATATTGATGAAAACTTTACACCCATATAAGTAGGTTAAAATGAATGTCTGCAATAGATCTGATGACAGAGCCGAGAGAAATTCGAGGGAACTCCTCAACGATTCACAGCAGCTACCTTGTGTAATATCTTGATTAATTTGTATTGATAAGAGCTTTACACCTAGATGGATTGTTATGATCATTAGGAGTCTGATAATGAAGACGAAGGACAGTCTGTTGAGGGAACTCCTCAAAGGTTTACAGTAGCTGCTTTGTGGTTGGACTTAATGCATTTATATTGATGAGAAATTTGCACCCATATGGGTAAAAATTAAAGTAAAAAAAACATGTTTTTTTTTTTGGACCAGGCAAGACTGTGAAATTATATTATTATTCTCGTTTAATAAAACAAATACGTAAATTGTAAAAAATAAAACTATCGTATATCAAAATAAATAACAAATACATATACTATAATATTATTTACGCAAAGCTTCCTTTCGCAGAAAAATAATAAACATCCGACTAATACAATATCCGATCAGACTGGACGTTGACGGCAGCGTATTTGGAAAAGGCCTGCAAGCAAACGACCTATTTCGTTTGCTTTAATTCCTTTAAGACCACAATGAAAGTATGAGCATTTCTAGAAATAACGCAATGAAATAACACAACTTAAATTCAGTCTCTTGATTTTAATTGATTTTTGCATAAGCATGACGAGTAGGTAGTGTTTGTACTATGTTAAAGTAGAGTGTTGTAAATTGTTGAGGAATTCCCTCGACTGTCTATGGTTTTATCATCTGATGTAATTCAGACTTTAATTTTTACCCATATGGGTGCAAATTTCTCATCAATATAAATGAATTAAGTCCAACCACAAAGCAGCTACTGTAAACCTTTGAGGAGTTCCCTCAACAGACTGTCCTTCGTCTTCATTATCAGACTCCTAATGATCATAACAATCCATCTAGGTGTAAAGCTCTTATCAATACAAATTAATCAAGATATTACACAAGGTAGCTGCTGTGAATCGTTGAGGAGTTCCCTCGAATTTCTCTCGGCTCTGTCATCAGATCTATTGCAGACATTCATTTTAACCTACTTATATGGGTGTAAAGTTTTCATCAATATAAATGAAATAAGTCCAAACATAAGTTAACTATTGTAAACCTTTAAGGAGTTCCCTTAACTGGCCTTTGTCTTCAACATCAGAGCTTTAATGATAATCACAACTCATTTAGGTGTGAAGTTCTTATCAATACAAATTTATTAAGCACAAACACGAGGCAGCTGATGTGAATCGTTAAGGAGTTCCCTCGGCTGTCTCCCGGCTCCATCATCAACTCCGAACTTTGCTAAATTGTAGTGCGTTAAAACACTTAATGAAAAAACTTAGAAAAGCCCTAGACGCCCCTTTGATTTTTTAAATTTCTTCTAGATTTACCTAATCTTCCATCATCAGACCCTAATTTCCTAAACATGAGACTACCTTGAAGATATCGTCTTTCTAATAAAACAAAAACATGTGGCACTCGGGGCTGCCGCGGTAAAGCTATTTTATACTAGCGGCCGCCAGCGACTTCGTTCGCGTTGAGTTAGTAATGCTCTGCTCCTATTAGTCGCAGCGTGATGTTTTATAGCCTTAAGCCTTTCTGGATTAATGAGCTATCCAACGCAAAAAGAATTTTTCAAATCGGACCCGTAGTGCCTGAGATTAGCGCGTTCAAACAAACAAACTCTTCAGCTTTATATATTAGTACTAGCTTTCCGCCCGCGGCTTCGCCCGCGTGGAATTGGGTTATATCGCGTTTTTTAGATTTCCCATGGGAATAAAACTAATTAAATGACGATTGATCAGTTTTGAAGGATTGATCGTAGAAGGGTGAAAATTTAGGATTGTATGTATTTTTGTATGTTGTAAAAAAATAGAAACTAAAAATGTTGTGTAAAAATAAAAAAACAAATAGGGGTGGACTACCCCTAACATTTAGGGGATGAAAAACAGATGTTGGCCGATTCTCAGACCTACTCAATACGCTCACAAAATTTCATGAGAATCGGTCAAGCCGTTTCGGAGGAGTATAGGAACGAAAACTGTGACACGAGAATTTTATATATAAGATAGATGTTCGCTAGTACCAAATTTTGTATGGAGAAACGCATGGTACTATACATTGAATCTGCGCTCACGCGCAGGGCTGCAGATGTGCATGAAAGTGCAGATAAAAAACGCAATCCTGCGCGTGGCTGCGGGGTAAATCGCAAAGGTGTGCACACCGAGTTCCGCAGTATGTAGTTAGTAGGAAATTTTTTATTAGTTATTTATGACATAGTATTTTTTTTATTTTGCTAATTAACGTATACATTTGTATAAGTATGTATTTTCTTTTTTGTAGTTTATTTATTTATTTATTTTTTACCAGTGACGTCATTGAAGGAGTGCGAAAAATGGTGGCGATTTAGCGTTTAAACTATATTTGATGTTTTATTTTTGACTTTGATAAAGAAATAGAAGCTATGCCACAGCTTATAATTGACGTCACTTTCGTGATCAGCGCTCCGAAAACCCGTCACGATACCCAAGTCAAAATATCATGAAATATAATTTCGGCCACCTTGGATTTCAAAAATGACGTCATTTTCGTGATTAGCACCCGCGAAAACTCCTTTCACGACACCCATGTCAAAATATCATAAAATTGGTGTCAGCCATCTTGGATTTCAAAAATGACGTCATTTTCGTGATCTGCACCCCCGAAAACCCCCGTCACGACACCCATGTCAAAATATCATAAAATTGGTGTCAGCCATCTTGGATTTAAAAAATGACGTCATTTTCGTGATCTGCACCCCCGAAAACCCCCGTCACGACACCCACGTCAAAATATCATAAAATTGGTGTCGGCCATCTTGGATTTCCAAAATGACGTCATTTTCGTGATTAGCACCCACAAAAACCCCTTTCATGACCATCATCAGATCTACTCCAGACCTTTATTAAATTGTAGTGCTTTAAAATATTTAATGAAAATGCTAAGAAATACACTAGTCGCCCCCCAATTTTTGAAAGTTCCGCTTGTTTTCTCTGGACTTCCACCATCAAACCTTGATATCCTTATCATGGGACCACCTTGGGAACGTCTTCCTTTCAACAGAAAAAGAATTATCAAAATCGGTTTATAAATGACGAAGTTATGCGCGAACAAACATAAAAAAAAAAACATATACGGTCGAATTGAGTAACCTCCTCCTTTTTGAAGTCGGTTAAAAATTGAACATAAAAAACATATAATTGAGCAACCTCCTCCTGTTTGAAACCGGTTAAAAAAAAGAACACCAAAATAAACATCAATAACAGAGACACTCTAAGATAGTGTTATACTCTATGTGACATGCGGTGCGTGAGCGAGCAAGCAGATGCTTTCTCGCTCACGCGCCGCCCGCTTATGCTAGCGGAGCGCGCGATGACGAAAGACACGGGTTCCCCCTTCGAGAGCTTGTGGCATACTGAATCTCAATAGCCCGGGCAACAGAAATGATGGCGAATGCGCTCAGATTGTTGAATAAAATTTTGATTTTGGTCGTTTTAAAAAAATATTTCTACAATAATGTTCGTCATGAAATTACCTATCCATTAGTGTAAGAAAGCAATCTAAATAATGCTTACTTTCCAAGGAGATGCACGTTTATGATAATTATTTCTCTTGTCAGTGGTTTCGTTGTGAAGGAATTATTTAAACATTATACTTAGTAAAATAAAAAAAAAATCTACAATTTTGGAGCCAAGATTATGTAGAAAATTTATGTATTTTTAGTAAGTTGATATTTCTTTTGGATAAAGAGTAGATAGCTCCGAAAAACTACATAAAAACGGCCTGCGGTGTGTTTTTCCTCTGGAGCCGCCTTAAGTGATATTCCGAGGCTATCTAAATATAGTAAAAGCTGTCTTGCAATGTGTGTACGTTTCTATAATAAGTGGCCCAATGATCTCAAAAACGCGAATACTAAATTATTTAAAAGTAAAATGTATGTATGTATGTATGTATGTATGTATGTATGTATGTATGTATGTTTCATTTTCTCGGTGGTAGGCAACAACATCAGCCGCCGGCATAAGTTACCACCCACAAGACAAAGTCTTGCCGCCAAGTCGTGTTCCGGCATGATGTCTGGTGAAGCCGTACGGAGGACGGGTCTGAGCAGTTGTGTTGCGATGTGTGCCGGGTACGATGTGCCTAATGTTGTTGTGTCGGGAGTGTGGTCGTGGAGGGTCTCCAGATCATCCTCTGGCGCAGCATCGTTGGTCGTGTTGTTGGGTTAAACATTGCATCACCTCGCTCAACTGCCGTCTTCCTTCCTATTCACTCAGTTTTTTGAGTGAATAGGCTTAATAAGCTAGTGCGCTTTACCATCAACGATTGCATCACTGTTTATCATCAGGCGGGATTGCAGTCAAGCACTAGTTTATAACTAATAAAAAAAAAAAATGTACGAATGGCTATCTGTCAATAGTTTTTATAGTGTAAAAGAATTCATTGACAAAAAATGGTAAAGTCAGTTATATTCTGGAAAATTTGCACGCTTATTTTATATTGGCAAAACATGTTTGTTCTAAATTTTATTGTTACCATCCTTGTATACCGTGTTTTAGGCAAATAAATATATTATTATTATTTTACAATAACTAAAACTTGGCTGCCTTATTTGATAAAAAAAATAGTCTTTAGCCATTACCGGCACACCATAAGGTGTTTATTTATTTGCTCTCATGAACAGTATAAATCAGACAATTTACAATAAGTACATTTATTGTCAGTTGTTGTACAGATGACAGCACATCAAGCTTCTACAATCTATCAGATTTCCTTATTAGATTTTCAACTTTATCTCTAAAGCATTAAGGCTCAAGGTTGATTTGGAATATCAGTTTGGGGTAGCTTGACCTGCTGTCGTCCGTACATGAATTCTGTAAAAAAATCACGGTTCTATGTTCTATTTTACGGGGTTGGTTCCCGCACTCAGTCCCTCCAGTGGACGATTGCGCGTGGGCCATGGCGGCCTTTGGCGGTTATTCCAGCCAGCCCACCTCCCTGTAGAAGCTCTTTAAGTCTCCTAGCCTGTTGAGAACGTTTATGTAAATGGTTTTGCTTCTAATTTGGGTAACACCTGTACACTCGAAGAGTACATGCGCAACTGTCTCATCATAGTATAGGCAGGCTCTGCACAGAGGGCTGTCCGATATGTCTATTGTATGGAGATGCTTATTCAAACTAGTATGAAGTAAGCTTAGAGGAGCTGTATACCTAATGTCAAACCCCAGTATGTTGAAATGACACCTCTACAAACATAATATAGCCATCACCTTAGTCATTATGTTGAGATTTTTACAGGTACCTATATCTTTTGGCATCTATGTCCTCATCATCATCAACCTTTTTATCGACCGACTGCTGGGCACAGGTCTCCTCTCATACAGAGAACCACACTTGCTCAATGCGGATTGGCGATTTCATACTTAAAGTCCAGGTTTCTTCAAGATGTTTTCCTTCACCTTTTAATCAGTTATTAGTGTCCAAGATATACCTAGAAAGTGGCTAGTATTCATATTTGTAGTTCATCTATACAATATGTAAAGAAAACCCTGTCCGATCCATAAGGATAATAAAGGTTAGGTAAACACATGACCAAATATAATATAAAATTTTACGTAATCATCATAGTAACAATACTAATGAATTTTAAAATAATCATTTTTTCCCGCGAATTAATTTTAACTTCCCCGAAATTTGGTAATTATAAAAAAAGTGACAACACATTTTGACGGTACGCTTATGCGATTCGACCACGCGTTGCGTGCCCTGCCCCCCGCCGCCCGCGGAAGGGTGTCCTACCGCACATGTATTAAGTTACCTCTTTTTGCAAAATAATATTTATTATTTTAGAGTTTTTTTTAAAAAACTTTAGTCCGGCTTTGTCGGCATTAGTAGAATCAGTTATCGATTCCTAACAATACCTTCACGGATCGGACAGGGTTTTCTTTACATATTGTATGTAATTGCACAAATACCGTTTACCTCTACCAACACTGACCTCGTGGGCAATGTCATTTAAAGTCTAAAATACTGCTCCACATCAAGCTATACTAAACCAACACAAGCTGGTTTCGGATTGTACAGACGACAGCACACCAAGGTACTACAATCTGTCAGAATTCTTTATTAATTTATCAACTTTATCTAAAAAGGTTTAAGGCTCAAGGTTGATTGGGAATATTTGACAGTTTCGGGTAGCTTGGGCTCGGGTCCTTACGAAAAATATACTTATACAATACGAGGTCACCTAAAACTGAAAATGTATAATTTAATGTGTAGCCATGTAGGTATACAAGTTTATAATACTACTAGCTTTCCGCCCGCGGCTTCGCCCGCGTGGAGTTCGGTTATATCGCGCTTTTTAGATTTCCCTCGGGAACATCATATTTTTCCGGGATAAAAGGTAGCCTATGTTCTTTCTCAGGATCTAAAGATTGTCTGTGCCAAATTTCATCAAAATCGGTTGAGAGGTTTTAGCGGGAAAGCGTAACAGACAGACAGACAGACAGACAGACAGACAGACAGACCGACAGACAGACAGACAGAGTTACTTTCTTATTTATAATATTAGTATGGATTATTTACACAGATTTGGGGCAATTCAACTGTCCTATTTATTCACCTATCATTAAAATAAAGTTGATTTTATAAAATAATACATTTTACCCAATGAACCACCACCCTAATTACGTAACAAACTGTCAATATAAGTTGGAATCATTTCGAAGCATACCTATTGCTAATCCATTGCTCCCTGATGAATATAGTTGAACTGTCAAAATTAAACCCATTGCTGCTCTTAGTGTAGGTAATACGCAATTAGCCTGCAGTTTTTATGCGATAATCTAGACCCTAAGATGTAGTGTCATTGATCTTATTATAACGGGTACTTATAAATAAATTTAACCGGTCTTTCCTTAAGGAATCGCATCGTAAAAGTCACGTGAAATGGATATCCACTTTAGCATTTTCATACTGAAGGCCCTTGGCTTTAGGGCTCATGTAGCCCTGTGTAGATTACAGATCATCATCATCCCAACGTTAATCCCAGTCGCATCCTAAGCCTTTTTAGCTTTGGAATCTGGGGTCCGCTCTACCAGTCCAACTGCTGATATGGCTAAACTTCGACATTTTCCGTGAAGCGACTGCCGTCTGACCTCCACAACCCGAAGGCGACATCGAAGCATTGCAGTTAGACCAATTGTTGGATTTTTGAGTTCTCCAACAACCCGCAACGACTGCCACTAGATGTTCGTATGGCAACCGGGACCAACGGCTTAACGTGTTTTCCGAGGCACGACCAGACCAGTACAAATATTCGTATTCATGCATAAAAATACTTGCACTGTGCGGGGATCGAACCCGCGCCTCCTTGCGCAGCGGCCGCGTCCGCTACCGCTACGCCACGGAGGCTTTACATTGAATTACAGATAATAAGAGAAAATACCTACATTTCAACACTTTGCAAATGAAGTATCATAATAATGCGTTGAAAGCATCGCGGCTGCGAAAAATGACATTATATGCGAGCAGGCTTGCTGGCAGATTTGTCCAGAGTGTCCAATGAAAAAGAGGGTCCTCTACTCTTGCAGAGGGCCCTCTTTTCACCAAATTTCAAGGAAGAGATGTGAATAGATTGTTAGAAGATTGTCTTAATACTTTAAGTAAGTTAGGATTAAGCGGGCGTTGGTTCATCAACATTCGCATTACTTGACTAGTGGTTCTGAATTATTACCTCATTACCTATGGAAATGGTACATACCTACCCGTATACATACTCTGATACATGTACTCGTAGTAAGTATTTTTATTTATCTATTACTTATTGTCCATAATATTATTTATAGCTGTTTTACCGCAAACAGGACATTATAAAATATTTAAGCTTCATATCTACTGAGCTCAGTTTAATACCTAAAAGTAGGTTGTACAACTATGTATGCATATTTTAATTAATATGTATCAGATGTATTTAATAGATTTTGAACTTTATTTCTAAGTTGTTATGGTTCAAGGTTAATTGGGAAAATTTTACGGTTTCGCGTAACTTGAGCTGCGAGCGTCTGTACCTAATTAATAAATAATGCATGTGTATTTAATGCCTTTGGTGGTGAGGAAAGAAGAATTAATCCATAACACTAATTACTAACTGTACAGACGGGCTTGTTTGCTTTTTTATGTTCTGGGTGGGAAATCATCAAACGACTTCTCCCGCTCTGAACGGAGCGGAAGGGCGTGTCAGGCTTTTACTGACTATAACCCACCCGTGTTTTTTCATTCGCCTGTGCCCCAGGGCCACGGTTTCTTTTTTAACCAAGCCGCAACCCTGACCCAGGAGCCATCGGTCTTCGTGGACCCCGGCACGATGTGCTGACATCTCTTTGATCGCGCGTGAAACACAACGCGCCGTCGGCTCGGGCTTGGTCCTTACCGGGCGGCGAACTGCCCACTGCTCGCCGCCCGCAAGCCTGCACCTACGGTGGCTGACAGTAGGATGTTGTCTCCCGACCAGGGCGTCTCCTGCGGCGGCTAGAGGCGTGTGGATACTAGGATTCCCACTCCCTCTCGCGCTCCGCCTCCTCTTTTGCCAGCATCACTGCTTTGCAGAAGGAGGTGACTGCCTGCCATGCACTCTCGCTCCGGACCATGGCCTGGATCAGGGCCGGACGCAAGAGGTCGCCGCCAATCGCCGCCGCGAGGACACACCGGTGCTCTACCCAAGCCGGGCAGACCTCCACCGTATGCTCCACCGTGTCCTCAGGGCGATCCACACAGTGGTGACCTCCTGGCGTTTCCTTCCGCATTATACGGAACAAGAACCTGCCGTAACAGCCGTGTGCGGTGAAGACCTGCGTCAGGCGTAAGGTGAGAGCGCCGCGGCGCCTCTCTAGCCATTCCTCAAAGAGGGAACCGCCTGCTATAGGCGTGACGGGCTTGTTGCTTTAATTCCGGTTTTTTGATCCATAAATAAACTCAACTAATTGTTGCCAATAGTAACTAAAGGTCAAAATTTAGCAAAACTTCTCTGGTTTTTTTTATAAAGGTTTAGTTGACATTTGACACACTAACGTTGCTAATGGTTACCATTAGATAAAATAATAATTTTAGCATTAGTTACTATTTTTAGCAATTGATTGATTTTATTTATTTACTTATTTTTTAACTACAGTGCAAAAAAAACCGCTCTTAGTAATAATGTAAACACGAGTTGGTCAAAGGGTAAGCGCTTACCCAGGAAAGTCAGTCCAGATGCATCCATCACATATAGAGACTTGTTCGTGTCCGGGTAGTATTTCGATTCAGTCTATTCCAATGAGTTCCATGTTACGAATTGGCTTTGAACACTCAGTCCGGCAAGTAGTCATTTTTTTTCCAACGGTTAACGTGTGACCCTAATTACTGGGTTATGGAAGTCCGATACGCAGTCGCCCCACAGAAAAGGCTAGGCAGATAGATTCTTTATTATTTATAGTATTAATAGCTTTCCACCCGCGGCTTCGCTCGCGTGGACCTCGGTTATATAAGGCTTTTTAGATTTTCCTCCGGAACATCAATTTTTTACAGGATAAAAAGTAGCATATTATTTAATCCAGACTTCTTACTTTGCGTCTGCAAAATTTCAAAGCAATCGCTTCTGTAGTTACGGCCTGAAAACGGAACAAACAGACAAACTCACTTTTTCTCACTTTTATATTAGTAAGGATTTAAAAACACATCGTAAAACATAATTAGGGATATGTTATGATTATAATTCGAATATAAAGACACTGTTTATTTTATAACAAATAATTATGATTATTATTTAGTAAAATAGAAAGATAATTGGACTACCTCTTGCTCTCTCTTGCTTGGACCTCTATCGGCGTCCATGTAATGAAATACCTTGTCAAGTTTTTATTAGTGTTTTTAGCAGTTAGTTCCCGTTGAGCCAGGTGTCTCGTCCCCAGTGCGGCGGGGTCTATGAACGAGCATATTTATTCCCTTCCAATGACAGTTATCACGCTGCATTGAAAAGTAGGTAACACTAGAACTCAATTGAAATGTGGGGTTTTAGTTCACACAAATCTTGGTAATTAGCTTAAGTAAGCTAACATATACCGCAATGTTATTTGCCAACTAATCTGACGGCGGGTTTGAGGCCTCATTCTTAAATAAATATTGCCAGTTTAATTGACACTAGCCGGTTAGAAAATCTAGCATGAGCACGCCAGATTTTTAACAAACAATGAAAGACAATATGTAAGCGAAACGCGAGTTTTTCGGTATTTTCTACATAAACATGATGGTCATCCGTCATGGTGACCAAATTAATGTAGAAAATTACGCATACCTTAATAACCTACATATGCGTAATTTTGCAATTCTAAATCTATATTAATATATCAAGCTGAAGAGTTTGTTTGTTTGTTTGTTCGCGCTAATCTCGGGAACTACTGGTCCGATTTGAAAAATTCTTTTTGCGTTAGATAGCCCATTAATCCAGAAAGGCTTTAAGCTATATAACATCACGCTGCGACCAATAGGAGTGGAGCATAACTAAACCACGCGGACGAAGTCGTTGGTGGCCGCTAGTGATATATAAAGCTGAAGAGTTTGTTTGTTTGAACGCGCTAATCTCAGGAACTACTGGTTCTTCTGCTTGCGTTTGCCAGCCCATTAATCCAGGAAGGCTTTAGGCCATATAACATCACGCTGCGACCAATAGGAGCGGAGCATAACTAACTCCACGCGAACGAAGTCGCTGACGGCCGCTAGTTACTTATAAACATGAATATTCTATATTCTAATAAAATAGATTTACGTTCGTCTCTTAATCCTTTCCAGGAGATATTTTACCTGTGATGGGTACTTCAATCGAGTCTATATTTATTTCATTAGTACCACCTTCAGAAAATTACTACAAAATTTTGTTCAAGAAGCACAGAAGGCCATCAAGAAATCAATTTCAAATATTATATTTATGAACGAATGTTGTCATTGTCCGAAAAAATCTCAGAATATCTGGTATAAATATAATAAACGCCTATTATAGAGCTTGCATGGCTTACAAAAGCTAGAATAATCGTCAGCGGTGCCGGCCCTTAAACTAATTTACCCCGCACTGTTTTTTTAATCGGTCTATATTGATGATGTTTCAGGCCGCATACTGGGCCTCGAGCTGGTCTCGCCCCAGAACTCCAAGCGGCTCCGCTGTAGCATCGCGGTGTTCGTGTGCTGGGCCTTCGTAGTCGCTTCTGGACTCACATTCTTCATCTTCCACTTTGCCTTGGCAAAACAAGCGTACCGACTAGATCTAGGTAAAAACCTCCTTTCTGCCACTGACCGGCTTTTGACCAGTACACGATCCCATATATCCCTACCCTACATCATCTTTACCGTACTATGTTATACAATAATTATCTAAACCACTAACTTACCTTAACGCTACTAACAAAACCATAACTTTGTTAGTTAATAACATGATATTCCGGGAAAATTCTCAATAATTATTCTGATTTGGCTAGATATACACGCGGACTGGTACCTGCGGCGCGCTGACTGGCAAGCAATGCATGAATATAAGATAGTCAATCTAGATTTGCCATTATCCTATGTAATCATCGGCCATTCGGCCATGGAGCACTGCATGGAAAGATACGCTTGTATAAAGAACGTGTTGGACATACAAGCGGACCACATCCAACGTAGTTGGGATGATATTGGCCCCAATTTCCTCGTCGGCGGCAACGGACTTGTATTTGAAGGCAGAGGAGCAAATGTTGTAGGTGTGATGGTGAAGACATGGAATCTTAGGAGTATAAGCATCATGTTCCTAGGAGACTACATGACTGCAGTACCTATAAAAGCTCAGTTTGATCATGTGAAGGTCCTCTTGAAAGAGCTGGTGGCAAAACAAATACTGAGGCCTGACTATACACTGTACGGTCACTGCCAGGTACAAGGAGCAATTAAACCTCCAGGTATTAACCTGTTGAGACAATTGTCCAACTTCGAACACTGGAATTCGACCAACGCAAATGCATGTATTGGATGGAATACCTAAGACGACGGACTGTTTATTCTATACCATTTGTTTGAAAAGACTGATTATCTAATCGGTGTTTAGTGAGACGGACTACACAGATGTAGAAAACAGACTTTACTATACTTAGAAGCATTTAGTAGGTATTTGAAACTTAGATAAGTAGGTAATAAAATGAGTGGTGCATTTGGATGACTTCTTATGTTAATCATTCAAAAGTTTTAAACTAGATGTTGAAAGATGACTGTTTTACTCGTTTATCAACATATTATTTAAGTGCGATTTTTTTTATTGTGTTGCAATTGTTATAAAAAGGCGCGATTTGATGAATCAAAGTCTATCAAGAGGCATTTAAAAGCAAAATTGCAAGTAAAGATTATAGTAATAACTAAACTTAGTAAAAAGGCGCGATTTGATGAATCAAAGTCTATCAAGAGGCATTTAAAAGCAAAATTGCAAGTAAAGATTATAGTAATAACTAAACTTAGTAATAAGTGTACTTATATATGAATATACTGCTCTGTATATAGGTAGCCAGGTGTATTATACTTGGCAAAATTAAGCATTTTGTACTAAAATATAAGAATATAAATAAATAAATATCAATTTTCAGCAGGCCAGTACCTACACACAACAAAGTACTTATTTCATATAATACATACCAGTGTTCAGTAAACACTGAAATCAATATCACTTTGAGAAAAATAGAAACTCTCCTTTCATAATTTTGTCCCATTTCACAGAAATAAAGTTAAGTGAATGAATATCACAAAAAAAAAAAATATAAAACTTTTTTTTTACTAAATAATTAAAATATTAAATGACAAAATCCGCTGTCCGAAGTGATTCAGGTCAATTGTCTGAGACCAAAAAATGTCTAGTAGTATTTCAATAGTCGTGGTGGCCTAGTGGTTAAAACACCAAGCCTCTGAAGTATGAGCGCGCGGGTTCGAATCCAAGTCAGGCAAGTACCAATGTCATCATCATCCAGTGTTAATCCCAGTCGCATCAGAAGCCTTTTCAGCTTTGGAGTCTAGGGTTCGCTTTACCAGTCCAACTGCTGATATGGCTAAACTTCGACATTTTCCATGAAGCGACTGCCGTCTGACCTCCACAACCCGAAGGCGACATCGAAGCATTGCAGTTAGAGCAATTGTAGGACTTTTGAGGGCTCCAACAACCCGTAACGACTGCCACTAGATGTTCGTGGGGCAACCGGGACCAACGGCTTAACGTGCTTTCCGAGGCACGACCAGACCAGTACAAATATTCATATTCATGCATACAAATACTTGCACTGTGCGGGGATCGAACCCGCACCACCTTGCGCAGCGGCCGCGTCCGCTACCGCTACGCCACGGAGGCTGTACCAATGTAACTTTTCTAAAGTTATATGTACTTTCTAAGTATATCTTGGACACCAATGACTTAATAATAAAGGGTTAGACAGGGATCTACCTTCTACCGAACTTACACCGACATTGGCGCCGATTCTCTTGTTCACGAACTAAACTAATTTTAAGTTACTGCATCTTTTTCTTTAAGAAAAGGATAGAAGATAACATATTAGTTTAATCCTGTCAACTTAAAATATTTCATAGACAGTTTAGCCGGTTTTTTTTACGAGAATGCTAAGATGAGTGTCACGCGTATTTTTCATTGGACAAAATTATTTATACTGTCGTTTATTAAATAGAAGCGTGTGATTTATGTAGTAAAAAGTGCATTCAGCAAATAATTCATAAAGAATATTGAAATATCGCAGCATAGTGACCACATCATGACTTTGCCTCAAACCTCCCACATAGACCGTTCCGGCGGCCGTCTTTTCAACAGTCATGGGCGATATACGCCATTATTGTGGAATAAAATTTTCAAAGAATTTCTATAATTTGTTACACGTGTTATTGGGAAAATTGTGGTATCTAGGTATTCCACAGAGGCCATTGATCAAGAGTTGAGGTTGAATCTCACCTTGAAAAAAGTGAAGACAGTTTAGACGTGATTATAACCATGACACCCAAAAATACGTCGATTTACGTCATCATCATCAACCTTTTTATCGTCCCACTGCTGGGCATAGGTCTCCTCTCATACAGAGAAGGATTGAGCATAATCACCACGCTTGCTCAATGCGGGTTGGCGATTTCAGACATATAAAGTCCAGGGCCTGTAGCCAATGTACCCTTCGTAGCAAAGCGAAATCGAATACCAAATCAACCAATGGCGGGAACGATTGACCACGTGATTTATCGCGTCGCGTGGTCAATTATTTTCGTTATTGGTTGGTTTGGTATTCGATTTCGCTTCGCTACGAAGCGATGTTACATTGGCTACAGGCCCAGGTTTCCTCAAGATGTTTTCCTTCACCTTCAGTCATTGGTGTCCAAGATATACTAAGAAAGTACATATAACTTTAGAAAAGTTACATTGGTACTTGCGTACGTCAGGCGCGGACTAATTTGACGGGTCTAAACTAATGTATTTTTCTTTTTTCTAACTGAAATAAAATAGAAATAAACATATGCACTGAACTTAAACTTGTATAGTTTGTTAACTAGGATATCGGGGTAATTTTGCCAGTAGTTAGATTTTCTCGGTGGTAGGCAACAACATCAGCCGCCGGCATAAGTTACCACCCACCAGACAAAGTCTTGCCGCCAAGCGATTCGTCGCGTTCCGGCATGATGTCTGGTGAAGCCGTACGGAGGACGGGTCTGAGCAGTTGTGTTGCGATGTGTACCGATGTGGACCGGGTACGATGTGCCTAATGTTGTTGTGTCGGGAGTTTGGTCGTGGAGGGTCTCCAGATCATCCTCTGGCGCAACATCGTTGGTCGTGTTGTTGGGTTAAACATTGCATCACCTCGCTCAACTGCCGTCTTCCTTCCGATCCACTCAGTTTTTTAGAGTGAATAGGCTTAATAAGCTAGTGCGTTTTACCATCAACGATTGCATCACTGCTTACCATCAGGCGGGATTGCAGTCAAGCACTAGTTTATAACGAATAAAAAAAAAAGTTACAAATTCAAATGCCATATCATAATAGATGGAATAAATATATTGGTTTTTTTTCCATTTCGTATATCATAGGAGCAAGAACTGCCGCTAATAGGGTACAAATCCAGACTCAAGGATGTTTTACAGAAATTTCTAACAGAAAATCTCAATAACACTTTACCAGCAGGGTAATTGCGTAACACCCTATCAGTAGCAAAGGATTTCATTTTGACAGTTCAACAACATTCATTGCGTTATTTACTTTGTTGAGCAGACACGTATTCGAACATATGGAGCAATGAATTAGCAATATGCTTCAAAATGATTCCAATTGATAGTAATACTGCGTTACGCAATATGGTTGCCGATCTAGAATTCGAACCCAGCTGATAGGACCTCATGCTCAGTAGCAATGCATTAAAACACTAAACCAAAGAAGATCTATTTTTTTAGAATATTCCTCGACATCTATGGTGACCCCCCTCTCCCCCAAAAATCTTGGGCTGTGACTCCGTATTCCTATTTGTAAGTACACAGAGTACTTTATAATTGCTTTGTATCGTACAAAATAATTTAATGTCCGTCAGATAGATTTATAAAAAATATTGAAGACGTTTTTATTTTTTCTTTCATTCAAATACTTAGGAAGATATATTGATTTGAAATGTCGCATGACGTCACTCCGTAGTACAAAATATACCACAGCGTGACGTAATTAGCCCCCACTCCGTAACTTTAATACGCTGTATCTCAATAGTTTTTGGTAATTTCAACAAAATAAAAAATACGGGTCTTCATTTTTTTTATTATCTATCATCATCATCATCAGCCCCTACTCGTCCACTGCTGGACATAGGCCTCCTTCATAGTACGCCAACAAGCTCGATCCCGAGCAGTTCTCCACTACCAGCCACCTTTTTGATGTTGTCGCTCCATCTCGCCCAAGGGCTACGTTTGCCGAGACGCGGTCTCCACTCGAGGACTCGTTTACCCCAATGGTTGTCGGTCCTGCGGCATACATATGTGACCAGCCCATTGCCACTTCAGCTTGCTAACTTCTCAGCTATGTCGGTGACTCTGGTACTCTGTCGGATCACCTCATTTCTGATGCGGTCTTATTATCTTAGTCTTATTATCTATAAGACGCACTAATTATTTTTTTTTGATTTTTTTGTATTCCGGTGATATCTTACGGTATTTTTATACCGACGTGGCACAAGCAGCTTCATCCGGATTTCATGTCTCATACTTGTAGGGTAATTGCTTAAGACACTGTCAATAGCTATTGGTTTCATTTTGACAATTCATTCCGTTATTTACGTTATTGAACAGGCATGGATTAGCAATATGCTTCGAAATGATTCATAATTATTATTATCAATCATCAATCAAGGACTGCACGGTTAGCGCAGTGGTTAAGAGGGAACTCTAGTGGTGCTTTCTCTATACAAACGTATTCCGCTGTTTTCTTCGAGGATAATGCTTTTACGGCAATTTTTTTTTTTTCTACAATTTTACACCGTGATTATACGTCCGAAACTTCATTAAAAAAAAAACGTTACTTCAAAATCGCGAAAATTAATCCATTTTTACCGTGATATTCAGATGACTATTAGACAACCGTAATAAGTTTTTAACAAAAAAGAATAAGAGAAGCATAGGTATACTCTTCCTCTAAATCCATACTAATATTATAAATGCGAAAGTATCTCTGTCTGTCCGGCTTTCACGCCAAAACTACTGAACCGATTTTGATGAAATTTGGCGCAAACAATCTTTAGACCCTGAAAAAGGACATAGGCTACCTTTTATCCAGGAAAAATTTGATGTTCCCGGGGGAAATCTAAAAAGCGCGATATAACCGAACCCCACGCGGGCGAAGCCACGGGCGTAAAGCTAGTCTTGTATGTATATAAAATTCTCGTGTCACACTTTTCGTTTCCATACTCCTCCGAAACAGCTTGACGGATTCTCATGAAATTTTGTGAGCGTATTGAGTAGGTCTGAGAATCGGGCAACAACTATTTTTCATCCCCCTAGATATTAGGGGTAGTCCACCCCTAAATTTTTATTTTTTGAACATAATTTTTAGTTTCTATTTTTTTATGATACAACATACAAAAATACATACAATCCTAAATTTTCACCCTTCTGCGATAAACCCTTATTTTTAATAGCCATTTTAGTAATTTAATCATTTTTCATCTCCGGTCGAAAACTGATCAATCGTCATTTAATTAGTTTATTCCCGAGGGAAATCTAAAAAACGCGATATAACCGAATTCCACGCGGGCGAAGCCGCGCGCGGAAAGCTAGTTTTGGTATAAAAACAATTGAGATGAATACGAAACTTCTTTTGGTCAACGATTTTGTAGGTAAAATCAGCCTGAGCTTCAACTGTCCTTTTCGCACTTTACCGGGAGAGGTTGGAAGCAGCACGACGGCAATAGTTTCTTCAAATACCTATTTTAAAAAATTCCTCGGCACTAGAGTCCCCTCTTAAGCTATAGACTGCTGCACTACATGTCGCTGGATTGATTCCCGCACGGAATAAATATTTGTATGACCTACAAGTACCTAGTTGTTCCGGGTCCAGCTGTTTGTGTATATACAATATGTCAAGAAAACCCTGTCCGACCCATAAGGATAATAAAGGTTAGGTTACAAACACTTGACCAAATATAATATAAAATTTTACTTAATCATCATAGTAACAATACTAATGAATTTTGAAATAATCCTTTTTTCCCGGGAATTAATTCCAATTTCCCCGAAATTTGGTAATTTTTAAAAAAGTGACAACACCGGTATTATTATAAGCGAATAGCGACGCGACCACGTCACTGGTGCCGCGTGCCCTGCCCCCCCGCCGCCTGCGGAAGGGGTTGCATACCGCACATGAATTAAAGTTACCTCTTTTTGCGAAATAATATTTATTTTTTTAGGGGGATTTTTTTTTTAAGTTTAGCCTGTCTTTGTGGGCATTAGTAGAATCAGTTATCGATACCTAACAATACCTTCACGGATCGGACAGGGTTTTCTTTACATATTGTATATGAGTTTATATGTATATAACCGCACCCACGAAACAGGACAAATTCCTTGTGTGGGGCAACGGTGGGGCAAACAAAAGAAAAGAAAAATACATCATAGTGTTTATGCTGATTATTTATGAAACATGACATCCAGATGACGCTTACAGTAATGAAGGGTAGAGATCTTTAGTATGATTAGACTACAGATACCTCTATACTGCATATTTTCATTAAGTTTCTTTTGCAAATATTTCCCAGTTATAGATACTTAGATTTATGTAAAAAGTCGTGTTGGCCTAGTGGTTAAAACACCAGCCTCACAAGTTTGAGGGCGCGGGTTCGATTCTAGGTCAGGCAAGTACCAATGTAACTTTCTAAGTATATCTTAAACACCAATGACTGAAGGTGAAGGAAAACATCTTGAGGAAACCTGGACTTTAAGTCTGAAATCGCCAACCCGCATTGAGCAAGCGTGGTGATTACGCTCAATTCTTCTCTGTATGAGAGGAGACCTGTGCCCAGCAGTGGGACTATAAAAAAGGTTGATGATGATGATGTAAAAACATGTTGGCTGTGTGCAATTAATTTTACAGCAGTTTAAAAATAAGAACCGCCGTTTCAAAATCAAAAATATTTTAAGTTCATTTATTATCTAATAGTTTGTAAAGCTTAATTTTAATTTAGTTTTAATTATAAGTTGGTTTTTGAATACTCAATACATAGTTTTATTTGTCTTTTATTGTAAATTGTTCCCGTTTATTTACTTTTGTGCACATTTTTCACTTCAAAAATATTTACAATATCATTTAAAATAATTATGTAAGTGTAATATTATTAATTATATACAAATTAGCATAATAAAATTTGATGGTGTTAAGAATAATAAAGTAATTATGTTTATCAATACACATTATTTTGTCACTAAAACATAAGCAACTAAAACATAAGCAACAGAAATGAAAAACTCCGTATCGACAATTTTGACTTTTGTATTTTTTTATAAAGTTAATAAAATAAAAGGAAAAGCAAAGAAATCTCTTAATTTATTGTGGTCTTTAAAATTAACTAAAATAATAAATTACTTTAGAGCCTAAAAAGTATTTTTTTAAAGTTATAAAGTGAAAGTCATTCTGCAGAGATATCTAGTCGTCCTATTTGAATTATTTTCCTTAAAGGATCGTGATTCATAGATGGCACATCTAAAAAAAATGCTGTGGCCGTGAAGGTACCTTCACGGTTTACTTACTTAGAGTAACCGAATATTCATTGCGTATTTAGTTTTCACAAGCGTTTTAACATGTTTTTTCTTGAACTCTAAGGAATGGAGAACTGTTTAAGTAACATGATTCAGAGATGACTTTTAAGTTTTAATTGAAATAGAGCCACCCGGATTTTTATTAACAATAGAGTCCCCCAAGGAACCATAATGGCCCTGTTTTGTTTCTTATTTATATTAATGCCTTAATAGCCTTTTATTTGCCGCCTTACCTTATACAGTCATGTTATATGCATATACTAATGCGAATAACACTTCACATTAATTAAACTCAAACGTCAGCAGATTGTTACTGACAATGTAAATGGCGCCCTTACAAAAGAAGTTAACTGGTTTAAAGTTACCTGTAAAGCATTTTCCTCCTTATTCATAAACGATGTTTAAAGTTAACTAGTGATTAGGGATTCTTTAACCATACATTTTAGATGTTTGCACGTCACTTAACTTTAATCGTCGTTTATGTTCAAAGTTTATGTTTAGGGGGTTTAACTGGTATTAACTTTAAACATCGTTTATAAGTCTATTCCAGAGTTTAGGCGGGAATATCAAGATGAGTGTCACGCTCATTTTTCATTGGACTTTTAAAATTATTTATAGTGTTGTTTACTAAATAAAAGCGCGTGATTTATGTAGTAAAAAGTGCATTCAGTGAATAATTCATTAAGAACAGTGAAATATCGCAGCATAGTGGCCACGTCAAGACTTTTTCCCAAACCTCACTCGTAAGACGGGTCACGCGGCCGTCTTTTTCGCCATGAATACCTAATAATTCATAATTACGTGACATTGGCTAAATGCACAAACCGTGCGAAGCCAAAAAATAAAGAAAGAAAGTCTATTCCAACTGACATTTAGACATACAATAAAAATGAAAAAAAGAACACCGTTACTTTACTTATAAAACGTAAACGTTAATGGATTTGGAGAGGAAAAAAACAAAATGTAAGACGTTTGGGATATCTCACGACATATCTCTAAAGTAAAAAAATATGTGCTCATAAAGAGTAAGTGTTGAATCTGGTTGAATCCCAAAGATACTACCGTGTTCTTAGGTATAACTTCGGAGCTCAACCATTTAATATCACAGATTACAGAATACTACAATATCTAAAGAAAACCCTGTCCGATCCGTGAAGGTATTGTTAGGTATCGATAACTAATTCTACTAATGCATAAAAAACCGGACTAAACTTGAAATAAATCCCCCAAACAAAAAAAAAATATTTCGCAATAGGTGGTAATTTGATACATGTGCGGTAGGCAATACATGCGCGGGCGAAGGCGTGCAGGGCACGCGGCACGTGGTCGCGTCGCTTATAATAATACCGTTGAAAACGGTGCTGTTATTTTTTTTTAAATTACCAAATTTTGGGGAAATTGGAATTAATTCGCGGAAAAAATAATTCAAAATTCATTACAATTGTTACTATGATGATTATGTAAGATTTCATTATTTTTATGATTATGCGTTTTCCTAACCTTTATTATCCTTATGGATCGGACGGGGTTTTCCTTACTACATATTGTATATACAATATGTAAAGAAAACCCTGTCCGATCCGATTCCCGGGAAAAAATCATTATTTCAAAATTCATTAGTATTGTTACTATGATGATTATGTAAAATTTTGTAATATATTTGGTCAAGTGTTTACCTAACCTTTATTATCCTTATGGGTCGGACAGGGTTTTCTTTACATATTGTATACATACAGATATATTGCCACCGCAGCGTATCCGCGCCTTTCGAAAAAAGAGTAATAATTTAACTCATAGTCTATTCATTGTGGATCCTATCCCTCTTATGAGTCTCCAAGCGTAGCTCGTTCTACAGCTCTCAGAGCGGATTTGAATACCTGGATCCCCCACTATGGGTATCCATGTTTTGGTTCCTTAGGTCGTGAAAAGCAGGACGCACTGGTTGATTAGACCATAGTCACTCGGCTCTTTAAAATAAACGAGCCTCCTAAACACGCCAAGACCAGCTAAATTCTTCTTCTCCGTTCGTCGCTTAAAGTAGTTATTCAACTGCAGAATTTTCCTTTGTGAAAGTATTTTCGGACCGCTTTTAAAGTATTAATTTTGACAGCAATCTTTGAACATAATCTGGATTTTGTTCAATTTCATCTGGGGACCAATGCATAGGAGTCAAAAGGCTGTACCAGCATCTGCTGCAAGTCATGCAGCGATTCAGCCGCTATGATGTCATCTGCCAACTACGTCCAAATCCGTCACTTCTATGATAGTACCTTCTTTTTCTAGCAATTATTTTACAACGTTTATTACTTGGAAATTGATTAAAAACGTTTATCTAATTTATCTTGTTTGCACAAAAAAGTAATAATTTTTAATTTAAAATGAACAAGCATAGACTTCACTCTCACTGAATGTTATCTGTTAGCTTAGCGAAAACGAAATATCAGTATCTACATGACTTTGTTTTTCGGTAAGTAGTGCAATTTTCTAACCATCTCACATTTGATGTTGATGATAATGATAATATGATTTTCTAATCATCTCGTGAAAACATAGGTGAAATATAGCCCGTGAAAACACAGCCCAATTACACGAATCTGCATCCAACCGGCAAAAAGAATATAATTTAAATATGGGCTTTAAATATTGCTCTTTAGATATATTTTATATTATCATCATAAATTAACAGACTAAGAGCTTATTTACCGCCGTCAGACTGCTCTGTAGTTGACGCCTCGCTAGCCACACGTTGTAGACGAGCGGTCGGTGCGTTGTCGGCGCGCTCAAAGCTAGCAGTCGCCGCGCCGTCACCGCTCAGTCGGTTACTTTCAGCATTTTATGAACGCTAAATCTTCATCTGTTATATCTTGCGCTTCTCTCTTCAGCCTCAAGTGCAATAGCAATAATTGCGCGTAGTTCGCGCGTTGTGAGTCGGGAACTGTCTCTATCGCGAATAGCGAGACCGGTCGGCAGGTGGTTAGCTGGCCGTCTGCTGTCTGTCGCCGCGTGAACTGCTGAGTGCCTGCTAGCTGTAACCGCGTGGACAGTGAGCAGTCGTCTTAGTTTAGGGCGGTGTTGGGTGGGAGCGGTGTTGGAGGAGAGTCGTTTAAGTACGCTATGACCTTAATGCTGATTGTTTAACTCGAATTGGCAACTTGCTGTTTGGTTACTTCACCTAACTATTTACAGTTAGATTTTTAAAGAATCAATCAGCAGCTATACTATAAACATTTTCATACATTTATGTACATTGTGTATCGGAAAGGGTGTATAGAAACGGATAGGAAGGGTATATAAATATGGAAGAGATTTTTAATCCTATTTCTATAAGTTTGGGAGTTCTGGAAAAGAACAACGCCTGATAGAAGATATTAAGCAGGCAGAATTACGGAAGAGATGTGTCGTATATTGGCAAGTAATGTGACGTTTTAAAAGAAGCCGTACCTCTGGTATGTATATACTTTTTTCGTTACACGTTGCATCATCATCATCATCATGTCAGCCACAGGAAGTCCACTGCACATAGGCCTCCACCAAGGATTTCCTAAAAGAATTGTTGGACGTGGTCTGTATCCAGCGCTTCACTGCGATTTTGGTCAGGTCATACAACCAACTAAGTCGGTCACAGTCTGTGGGTATCCGACGCTGCTCTTGCAGGCACGTGGTCGCCTTTCAAAAGCCTCTCTGACCCATCGGCCATCGGCTCTACGTGCCATGTGCCACTTCAAAGAGCTAATCCGCTGGGCTATGTTGATGACTCACTTATCTCCTCACTCACCTAGCATAGCCCAAGATAATTCTACAGCTTGCCTTTTCATTACATTTTGTATATCAATGCCTAGGTACTACCTATAATTCTATTTACCCGCATTCCCATGACGCAAAGGCTTTTATTTTAGGTCATAAATAGCAACATACCTACTGATACTAAAGGAAATACTCTACCATCTATACTAATGTTGACTATTCAATTTCCAGAAACTAAGCTTCTTTGTTTTCCAAGACAAAACATTATTGCAATTAAGAAAATTATTTCAAAATTATGTTACGCTGAACAATGATGTGTTATTGAAGGTAAACATGAATAAAATACATTGCTATATGGGTATCATTAAACTTTATTACTCATGTGCATTAAGTACGGAAAAATTTAGCTAAATTCTCGTAAATGCGTCTACGTATTTTGTCATGGTACATAGTGATTAAGCCCTAAAGAGCTGGGATTTCGTACGTTGAGGGATTTAGATTAAATCTGATATGCTCATTATTTTTGTACACGCCCGATAGGTTGTTATCTACATGTAACTATCCTACTTACAGCGGTTTTTCAATTTATGTTATTTAGTACTAATAATACCAGTCATAGAAATTTTCGTACCTAGGTTTTTAAAGTTCATATAATACAAGCAACTTTTTATCTATAATAATATATAAAGCTGAAGAGTTTGTTTGTTTGTTTGTTTGTTTGTGCGCGCTAATCTCAGGAACTACTGGACCGATTTGAAACATTCTTTTTGCGTTGGATAGCTCATTAATCCAGGAAGGCTTTAGGCTACATAACATCACGCTGCGACCAATAGGAGCTGAGCATAAATAATTCCACGCGAACGAAGTCGCTGGCGGCCGCTAGTTTAATCTAAAACTGTACCACACTATCGACCTCAAACTTGAATCATTTTGGAGGATAATACTAACACTGGCGCAGCATCGTTGTCCACCACCTCGCTCAGCTGCCGTCCTTCCCACTCACTAAGATTTTTAAGTGAATAGGCTTAATAAACTTCAACGATTGCATCACTGCTTATCATCAGACGGGATTGCGGTCAAGCACTATTTAAAAAAAAAGCAAAAAAGCATTGGTCCTTGTGTTGTAAATAACGCAATGAATAGATAATAATAATTTATCATTTGTCTTTAGAACGTGCGTTGACTCAAAATAAAAATTGTGTCAGTGGGAAAACCCGGTGTAACTGTTCACCAGGCCCATTCCACGGCTAGAAGATAAGTATTACAGAGATAATGTGCAATAGTCGAAGTTGTAAAATGACGCTGATTCTCTTGTTCATAATCTAAACGAATTTTAAGTTTTCTTCTTCTATTTCACGAAGAAAAGGACAGAAGATAAAATCTGATGACCTGTCAAATTAGTGCGGAGTCTGACGTAAATTGACGTAGGTATGTTTGGTCGCCATGTTTATAATTGCTTCTAAACTGTCTATGGAGTATCTTAATTTGGCAAGAGTAAACTCTCTTCCATTGTTTTCTTAAGACGCGGTGAACAGACAACTTTTAGGTATTGGAGAGGGTGAAGCAGACGAAGTGGGAGACGACTAGCCCCGCCCACTGCGGGGCGCTAAAAAGCATTTATTTCAAATAAAACCAACAAAAAGCATACAATGTAAATCTGGGGTTTGAAACCGAAAATAACATTCTGTATGTTATTGGCAAAAAAAACCTGCCGCGAGAACAACAAAAAAAAAAGAATACGGAAAAACCCAAATAATCGGCAAAAGTACAACAATAAATTAAAAAGCATTTATTTCAAATAAAAAAAAAGCACAAACGTAATACCAGGTTTGAACCCGGGCATTAGAGCGGTCCCCGGCCCGGAAAAATAATTACTCTAAGTTACGACTACAACACAACTTGGAAAAACTAGTTGTTTCTTTACATAACTTACGACAACATTCGAAAAAATGTACGTAATGTACGTACATGAACAGAACAATACAAAAAAAATATATATACGAAATAGGATTATTTTCGCCGCCCCCCTTCACCCGCGCATGTATGCGCGGGTGAAGGGGGGCGGGGCATGCGGCACGTGGTCGCATCGCTATTCGCTCCGTCACAAATGGTGTTGTCAGTTTTTTAAAAATTACCAAATTTCGGGGAAATTGGAATTAATACCCGAGAAAAAAAGATTATTTCAAAATTCATTATTATTGTCACTGTGATGATTATGTAAAATTTTATATTATATTTGGTCAAGTGTTTACCTAACCTTTATTATCCTTATGGGTCGGACAGGGTTTTCTTTACATATTGTATAATTATTTTCTGTGCGGAATAAAGCGACATAGGTCCATCAAGCAGCACGCCTCAGCGGTCACTGTCGCTCCACGTATAAGTGAAAGAGAAGCGACATGTTATTTATCATAGAATAAATTAATCCTTTAAAATACCTTAATTAAATTAAAAAAAAAAAAATTAAGAAAACTATTGATTTAATAAATAAAAACAATAGTTTTCTTTATTATTATATATTACATCGCTGTTATAAATTTTAACAAGATTCGTTGCTTAATATTACAATAGTTTTAAATCTAATTTTAGTTGTTATTTTATGATTTTTTTTCTATCAAGAAAATTAATAGAAAACGTATTTTGAAAACAATGGTTTCCTCCTAAGTATGATCAAGATTAACATATACATTTTTGGCTGCTCTAAAATGTATACTTTTGGCTAAAAAACTGTTTTCTGAGGCCTATTTATACTGAGCACAGCGCCTTAAAGAAACAGAAAAAAAAATACGCACTTATCGTTCTCTTTGCGTTAGCTTAGCGTCAAACTGTATTTGGGAATATTTTTATGTACATAATTTAACTAGTGTGAATGTTTGTCTAACAGTGAGTGTCCTGTTCATTGTAAAGGTATGGTTTTGTCGTTAGATAAGTTTTGGGTCACGCGTATTTTGTTGTAGATAGAAAAATATTGAAAGATATTGCAGTGTAACTCTTTAATCTTGAATGAATTGGGAATTGAAAACCTTTGCCAACTAACCGTTACATAGTTTTTTTTTTTTGGTGATACCTTTTAAAGGCATCCAATCTCCGGGAATTGAGGTCCGGGAATTGAGGTTGCCTTGTTCAAAACCTATGATTAGGTACCTATTAAAAAGTTTGATAAAAAACACTAGCTAGTAGATACCACAATTGTAATCCTAAATAAAAAATATTGTATATACATGGGTACCTATTAATAACCGAAAAACGAAAGGGCAGCGCTGTTAATGTTATTAAACTGTCAAAACGAAACCCGTCGTTTGTGATAGTGTGAGTTAGTTACACTAGCGCCTCACACACTGTAGGTACACAGTTCAACGATACGGAACTTGAAACAGCAGGGTAATTGCGTGACACATAATCAGTAGTAATCGGTTTCTTTTTGACAGTTCAACAATATTCATTGCGTTATTTACGTTATTGAGCAAGCAAATTTTGCGAACTTATGGAACAATGGATTAGCAATATACTTCGAATTGATTCCAACTGATACTATGTGTTACATAATTAGGTGCTGTTTCTAACCCATTTTTTTTTGTTGGGATGGGAAATCATCAAATGAGAAGTCATTTGATGATTTCCCATCCCGGTCTAGGCGGAGCGGAAGGGCGTGTCAGACTTTTACTAACTAAATCCACCCGTGTTTCTTCACTTGCCTGTACGACGGCTAGGTCCACGGTTTCTTGTTTATTCTACCCGCAACCCTGACCCAGGAGGCATCGGTCTTCGTGGACCCCGTCAAGGTATGCTGATATCTCTTTGAAGCGCGCGTGAAACATGATGCGCCGTCACCGCCCGCAGGCCCGCGCCTACAGTGGCTGGGAGTTTAGTGTCATCTCTCGACCAGGGCGTCTCCTGCGGCGGCTAGTGGCGTGAGGGCGCTGGGATTCCCCTTGCCTTACGCGCTCCGCCTCCTCCTTTGCCAGCATTACTACTTCGCAGAAAGATGTGACGGCCTGCCATGCACTCTCGCTCCCGCCCATGGCCTGGACCAGGGTCGGATGCGAGAGATCGCCGCCGATCGCCGCTACGAGGACACGGCTGTGCCCTACTCAAGCCGGGCAGACCTCCACCGTATGCTCCACCGTGTCCTCAGGGCGATCCACAAAATGGTGACACCCTGGCGTTTCCTCCCGCCTTATAGGGAACAGGAACCTCCCGAAACAACCGTGTCCGGTGAGGACCTGCGTCAGGCGGAAGGTGAGGGCGCCGTGGCGCCTCTCTAGCCACTCCTCAAAAAGGGGACTTACGGCTATTGTGGCGTGCCCAGCACTGGGTTGCAAGAATCGCACTCTCCATGTTGCCATGAGATCCCGCCGGAGCTCTGCCCCCCTACCGCGATTTCTCGCTGCAGCGGAGTTATGCCCCGGCGTTTTGCCTCCTCTCGCCACTTCCACATCTGGGCGAGGACTTTGGCCTCCAGATCCCATGGCGGCAATCCGACAAGAAGGCTCGCCGCCTCAGCGGAGACCGTACGGTATCCCCGGATCAGCCGAACGGCCATGACCCTCTGGGACGCGGTCAGGCATCGGGCTGGTCGCTTCCTTAGCGACCGCGTCCACACCGGTGCCCCGTAAAGGGCCATGGACCGCACGGCCCCCGCGTAGAGCCTCCGGCAGGAGGCGTTTTGTCCCCCTAGATTGGGGAGGAGCCGTCTCAGGGCAGCCCTGCCCCGTTCCAGTCTCAGTGCCAAACGTCGGAAGTGATCCTCGAAGTTCCACCGGCTGTCGAGGACGGGTCCTAGGTACTTCATCGTCGACCCGACGCCGATGTGAACCCCTCCTACCGTTATGTGGGAACTCGGACTTCTGCAGGGCCACCTCAAGTCCCAATTGCCGAATCCTGTTGACGATTGTCGCAACCCCGATGGTCGCTGCATCAGCCGCCGCCTGGTACGACCTCCCTTGTGCCAGAACTAGCGTGTCATCAGCGTAACAAACTACGCTGACGCCGATAGGGGTCGGCGCGCAGCACCCAGTCGTACCCGACTGTTTCTAAACCTTGTTGTCAGTTCGATGTCCAATATTCTATGGTCTTGAGAGCTTTGCTCACACCGCTTTTGTAGACGTAGCTTGCCCCCACCGCTTCAAACTCAGGCTAGATTCTGTCGGTCGCTGTTAGATGGTGCTCGCGTTCCGAATTCTCAAAACGAATGACTTCGACATAAAGTTTGAAAGTTTAGGAACACGCGTAGAGTGTAAAAGTAAGAGTTATTAGAATAAAATACGCGGGTATTTAATCAGTGAGGCGTAGATACC
This sequence comes from Sesamia nonagrioides, assembly GCA_017933935.1. Taxonomy (NCBI): domain Eukaryota; kingdom Metazoa; phylum Arthropoda; class Insecta; order Lepidoptera; family Noctuidae; genus Sesamia; species Sesamia nonagrioides. The sequence goes on from JADWQK010001372.1 coordinate 810,799, forward strand.
ACGTTCAATTCCCAGACAAGTTCAATGTTATTGCTTATGGCGAAATGCGGTCGCAATGTATTTACGTACATATCTCTACATATACCTACTTATATATTTATTGGCCTTGGTGCAGAAACTACAACTGATAAGAGAACGCTGAAGCTGTCACAATTAAATATTGCAATTACTGATAATTGAAATGCGTTAAACCATTTTTATTGTACATACACCAGCGGGTCAAGCTACCAGATACTGTAATTTTCTCCCAATTAACTTTGTACCGTAATGCTTTTCGAATAAAACTGAAAATCTTTTAATTAATTTGAAGATTGCGGTAGCCTGATGGGCTTATGTCTACACTTAGCAATGATCTCCTATTAGATATTAGTAGATGTAGAAACAATATTTGTTTTGTTTGCACCACTTGTTCCTTATTATGACAAGTACATTAAATAGGCATTTGAAATTATTCTTAGGGGTGAAGCTATGGTTTGCTTGCCAGATGATTGGTGGCTGCTATATGAGAAGCGGTTATAATGGAAATGATGGAAGCGAGGTTGACTTTGTGGTGTCAAAAAATTAGAACACGCCGAAACGTTTCAGCTGGTATATAAATTGTAATATGTGGGTGGCCACCGTTCTTGGGAAACCGTAGCTTAAAAATGCTAGTGCACTTGTGGTCGACAGGGCATTGTGTTACCCACTCGTGTTTTCTCGGTGGTAGGCCATAACATCGGCTGCCGGCAGAAGTTACCATCCACCAGACAAAGTCTTGCTGCTAAGCGATTCGTCGTGTTCCGGCATGATGTCTGGTGAAGCCGTACGGAGGACGGGTCTGAGCAGTTGTGTTGTGTGGCGGGTACGATGCGCCAAATGTTGTTGTGTCGGAAGTTTGGTCGTGGAGGGTCTCCGCATCAATCTCCCTCTGGCGCAGCATCGTTGGTCGTGTTATTGGGTTTAACATTACACCACCTCGCTCAACCGCCGTCTTCCTTCCTATTCACTAAGATTTTTTAAGTGAATGGGCTTAATAAACTAGCGCGCTTTATCACCAACGATTGCATTACTGCTTACCATCAGGCGGGATTGCAGTCAAGCGCTAGTTTATAATTACAAAAAACTATCAGTAGCAATGACTTTGACAGTTCAACAATATTCATTGCTTTATTTACGTTGTTGAGCAGACACGTTTCGAAAACATAATGTAATGGATTAGCAATAACATTTAAACAATAGCAATAGCAATAACATTTAAAATTACTCACGTTGAAACAAGCGCGGATCCAGGGGGGGTCATGACCCCCCCCTAGACTGGGTCCAGGAGGACCCAGCACAGGAGGATTTTATTTAAGTACTTTGAATATTTCATCAGTTTGTATAAGTTTACTTCGTTTGACGCAAACGCATTATTCGTGAATGAACGCATCCAAAATTTGAATTTTACCGTTCTACCGCCGCCACGGCCGCCAAGATTCAAATGTCACATATCGTATGACACTTGCGCGCGGTCTGTTTATTATTTAGTAATTTCTTCATTATGCCAGTGTGTGTGTGTGTTCAAACTCAAATATTATTATTGTAATGTTCTTAAAGTAACTCATAGGTAAATAAGTAGGTGCCTAGGCCTACTTTACTTAGTGAAAGAGGGAGATTTATATATGGACGATAGCAGGTCAAGCTACCGGAACCTGACAAATAATCCTAATCAATCTTCAACCTTCACAGTTTAGCAATAAGGTTGAAAATCTAATAAAGAAATTTGATAGATTTACCTACGTATTTTTTTAATGGGCGAGGGAGTTTGAAGGTACTTTTTTCCGAAGGTGGAAAAAGCCTCATGGACTATCCTCCGCTCGGAGACGCGGAGGGGTGTGCCGGCTAAAAACCCACCCAAGCGTTCGTCATCTGCCTTTCCGGGGTTCTGGGTTCTCCCCATTCTACGGTAGTCCTAAGCTCACTTTATTGTTTTTGTTTCCGGGGTGGAAAATCTTCATGAATGTCCGCCGCCCTGGGGTGGGCCGCGGTATCTCTTAGACTCTTACTGACTAAAAACCACCCCGGTGTCACACCTCACAGGTCTACACCGGGGGTTGTAAGAACAAACACTGCTTCCGCAACCGCCGATTGGTGGTGCAGGGAGGGGAGTGAGGTGTATGACTCCCCTCTGACGTCTAAGAGTGGCGCGCGTGGATCACTTCGCGCCGCCACCTCGGGTCCTGATGTTTGGGGGCGACAAATGTTCCCGAGTCTATCGCCCCTGGACCCATTTAAGGGGGCTGAAAGAGGGCGCTATCCATCCTGCGCCTGCTGCGGGTCGGGTAAGGAGACGAGATCTCCCTTTCCCTTTCCGCAGCCTCCTTCTACGAGACGATTGTATCGCAGAAGGAAACCACCGCATCCCAGGACTTTCGCTGCCGACTATCGACTCAATTACGGCCGGTAGCGACAGGTGACTGCCTACTTCAGAGATGAGGTCACGGCGCACCCCACCCAAGCGGCACACTCTGTCAGCGTATGCCGCGCCGTGTCCTCCCGGCTGACGACGCAGTGGTGACACCGGGCGTTCGGTTCCCTGTTTATGTGACACAGGTACTTCCCGAAGCAACCATGCCCCGAAAGTACCTGTGTCATCCGAAACGTCAGGTAGCCGTGCCTTCTCCCGAGCCAGTCCGCCAGTACCGGCCGGATCGCCTCGATGGTGGTAAGGCGTGGTAGGGCGTGAAAGCCTGTTCCGCCCTCCCGCCACCAGGACCTATCGGAGCTGCGACCGACGCTGCTCGAGCTGACAAAGCATCGGCCGTTCGCCCCGCTACCGGAACAGTGACACGAGGACCTTCGCCTCCAAGTCCCAAGGCGGGGATCCAGCCAGTAGGCAGGCCGCCTCATAGGAGATCGTGCATAATTCATGACCATGTATAACTCTGATGGCCATCGCTCTCTGCGGTTGTCGCAGTATAGCGATGTTGCCGGTCGTCAGGTCAGAGGCCCACTTCGGGGCCTTATACAGGGCCATCGATCGCACGAATCCCGTGAAGAGCCGCCTGCAGGCGGCGCTCGGGCCTGCCAGATTGGGAAGCAACGTTGAAAGTGCCCCAGCTTTCAACGTTGGCGCTAACTTGGGCGCCAGCCGACGGAAGTGGGGGCCGAAATCCCACCGGCTGTTGAGCACCAGTCCCAGGTACTTTATGGTGGACTTGACAGCGATTTGAACCCCCCGACCACGATGTGTGAGCCCGGTGGCGGCGCCCGCCGGGGATCATGAAACACCATGGCCTCCGACTTGTTAAGGGACACCTTCAGGCCTATTCGACGTACGCGGCCCACCACCTGTGATACCGCAGCCATCGCCAGCAACGTTGCTTCCCTGTGCGAGCTCCCCTGGGCGGTGACCGGTGACCAGCGTGTCGTTCGCATAACATATCAGGTCTACCCCCGGTCTGAGCTAACCTCTCAGCATCCAGTCGTACGTCGTCGACGTTACGAAAAATCAAAGCATGGTAAAGAGCTTCAATGGTTGAAGAACGTCTAAGCGGACTGGCACTTCTCCACGTCCATAAACACGCACCTATCCATTGAAGTAGATGAAGTGATAAGACGTTTCTGAAGAAGACGTGAAAGAAAAATTGATTTCGTTATTTAATTAGGTATTTTTAAGTTCAGTACTTATTACTTATTAATTAAATACCTTCTTTTTAATTGTCTCTATTATCAAAGTTTAATTAAATCTTCTTATGACTTGACCACGACTGTGTCACCCTCCCCTGGCGCCAAAGCTGGATCCGCCCTTGCGTTGAAATCGATGGTATGCTACACAATTACCTATACGATAAATGGTGCACAACGCACCACATTGCTAAAAGATTAAAATAAACATATTTTATTTTGCACATACAATATGTAAAGAAAACCCTGTCCGACCCGTGAAGGTATTGTTAAGTATCGATAACCGATTCTACTAATGCATACAAAGCCGGAATAAACTTAAAAAAAATTCCCCTAAAAAAATATTATTTCGCAAAAAGAGGTAACTTAATACATGTGCGGTAGGCAACCCTTCCGCGGGCGACGGGGGCAGGGCACGTGGCACGTGGTCGCATTGCTTATAATAACACCGTCAAAATGATGTTGTCACTTTTTTTTTTAAATTACGAAATTTCGGGGAAGTTGGAAATATTCGCGGGAAAAAAATATTATTTCAAAATTCATTCATTAGTATTGTTACTATGATAATGTAAAATTTTATATTATATTTGCTCATGTGTTTACCTAACCTTTTCAAATCAAATCAAATCAAAATTGTTTATTTCAAATTAACCAACAGTTGGTGCTTTTGAATAGTCAATGTCGGTCAGTCCAAGAAAAGTGAAGCTAAATTGCATGTTCCAAAGCGTAGGTGTCTATGGAGAAGAACGTGCAAGAAACTCCATGGACACTCTTTTAAAATCATAATATGGATTACATGTCTTCGTTACATATTTCTGTTGCTTCTATCATGTGAGCACAATGTATAATTATAAAAAATAACGAAAAGATAGAAAATTAATCAAGCCCACTGGCAGCTAAGAGATGACCAGTTTCCACTGACGGCCCCCGTTCACGAGCATGACGCCCTCATCAGCCCCACTTAGCTCAACCATTTTGAAGGGAACCAAATGACCCAACAACACGCGCCACCATCAGCAAGACATGTGAGTGAGCATGACAAACTCTCAACTGCCATGCTCGTAATGTCAAACAAGTTATATATATAAAAAAAAAACAAACCGTAGTCCATGGTGCCTCACATTCACAAACTTGGAAAGTGATTTTACATTATACAATACTATATTATTTGCAAAATCATGGCAGCAAAATCCCGTGCACAATTGAAATAAACAAATAAAAAAGGAATATTTGGAAAACAACAAAAAGGGGGAATGGTATCTCTTCCAAACCTACAAAACTGTCTGTGACTGTGGAGCAGGACTGGCATTTAGCCAAGCATTTTTATCAAGAATATAATCTTCCAGTTTATAATATGCTTGTTTACACAGCGTGTGTTTAATGCATGTTTTAAATTTAGACTCATTGAGTTGTTGAATCGCTAGCGGTATTTTATTATAAAATTTTACACAGTATCCCATAAAAGAACTATTTACTTTAGCCAGCCTTTATTATCCTTATGGGTCGGACAGGGTTTTCTTTACATATTGTATACTAGAAGTCCAATATACTTTAGTTCAGTGTCTAGTGGTAATATGTACATGTTATATAATAAGTATTACCTATATTAGTAACTAGCGGCCGCCAGCAACTTCGTTCGCGTGGAATTAGTTATGCTCAGCTCCTATTGGTCACAGCGTGATGGTATGTAGCCTAAAGCCTTCCCGGATTAACGCGCTATCCAATGCAAAAAGAATTTTTAAAATCGGACCAGTAGTTTCTGAGATTAGCGCGCACAAACAAACAAACATACAAACAAACTCTTCAGCTTTATATATATTAGTATAGATTAGATTTATTTTGTAAAAATGCTACTACATAACATTCCTACATTTTGTGTGTACCTAAGTAGGTAGGTAGTTAGGGAATTATTATTTTACAATGCGATGCTCCTGCTAGGACGCAATGCGATGTAAACCGCTATAGATATCGATTTTCAGCAATGCAATACTTAGCGGTCGTCGATCCATTTTCTATACTTACGTATTTTTTTATTACTATATCTATCGTTATCTGCAACATGTTCCAATAACTAAAACCATCCAATGAGTTTAGTTTATTGTTTGGGTTCCCACGTTGAGATATTAAGGAAAGGGCAATGACCGCTATTGTTATTTTAAAAAGCGTCAACTATAGCATAGGCTACATGCGCACTTGTTTAGCGCCTAGATTATATAATTCTCGCCAAGCTCCATAAAGAATAGAGGTAAATAAACCAATTTAGGGTTTGCAATTTAGGACTCATTTTGTGAAATTCAACCAATGAATAAAGTTGAGGCATTTTCCATTTCACACACGTATTTTAATTACTTTAAAATGATCTGCATAACATTGTATAACATTGTTGATCTGTATGCATTGTAATACTTTCAAGTACTGACTAATTATAATATATATGTATCAAAAAATTTAACCTATTGGGAAATTAGCTTACATGTGTGTCATATTTCATTCATATATATATTCATAGTAAATATCTAAACATAAATAAACTGTTTAGATTAGTTGGAAGTACGATCATTACTTTTATGAAAATCATCTATGTAGGAAAGGTTGTTAACATCTGTCTTTGATGCATAAACTACTTGTTGCCTAGCAACGGTTTGTTTACCTCTATTCTTTATCAAATTTGGCTCAAATATAGGTGATACCAGTGCAACAATTAATTACAGGTTAACTCCAGATGCACACAAAAAAAACGGTTTACATTAGATACGTAATTGAAACTTAATTGTTATTAAAATTGAAAACATACATACCATAATAATTAAATAACAATAGGCGGGAAGTTGAACAATAGGTAACATAAAAATAATAATCATTTGCATATAAATTCTGAAAAAATATTAATTAATTAACAATTATATTAATTATTGAGATTCATTATTGAATTGTGATTTAAGATGATTAAAATTAATAAAATATAGGATGATGATGATGATGATAATTCGAATTATAGATAACGTTGCTAAATTGGAGAGTACAAGTGTGACGTATCAGGGACATACGAGGGAGTTATTGAAGCTATGTCGCCGACCCGCACAGGGATCCGTCTATACGAGTTTATGTATACAACGTGTAACATAAGGGTATATACATACTAAGGGCATGGCATCTTTAGATGATACCAAATGATATCGGAAGGGTTTCAACTCAAAATAAAATACTCAAAAATTCGTGTGTTTCTTAAATTCAAATAATAACAAACGTGGCACCACACTACATACGTTAATAACTACTCGTTACATGTCACGTTACTTGGTAAAATCACGATAAATGTCTTCAAAAATTCTGTGCGCATAGTATGGTAGTAAGTAGCCTATCACAGGCGGTGTTTTTTCCCGTAACTTCCTAACTTATAGAGATAGGATTAAAAAACCCTTCCAATATCGATTGACATCATGTAAAGATGCCATGCCCTTGGTATGTATATAACTTTTATGTTACACGTTGTATAAAATGTACACATGTTTCTCAGGGACGTCCACGTTCGAATCAGGGTCCTAAAATGTGGATGGTAAATTGGCATTACAAATTGTGCAAAATATTGTTCAAACAGTGTAACATTGTATTGGCACACGGGCTACTCGTATCTACAGCCACATAACACGTTATAATGACTACGGAATACCTGTACCTAATTGAATTTACTCCTTTATTCATAAACGCTGTTTACCCTTGACTAGTGACTAATGGCTGTTTAATCATACAAATTTAACATTTGGACGTCGCTTAACTTTAATCATCGTTTATGGATAAACCCCTTTTTTGATGCGGAAGAGCGTATCAGACTTTTACTGACTAAGACCCACCCGAGTTCCTTCACGTGCCTGTGCGCCAAGGCTACGGTTTCTTTTTTAACCAACCGGCAACCCTGACCCAGGAGGCATCGGTCTTCGTGGACCCCGTCACGATGTGCTGACATCTCTTTGAGGCGTGAAACACAACGCACCCTCGACACGGGCCTGGTCCTTACCGGGCGGCGAGCTGCCCACTGCTCGCAAGCCCGCGCCTACGGTGACCAGGAGTCCGATGTTGTCACCCGAACAGGGCGTCGCCTGCAGCGGCTAGGCGCGTGAGGGCAATAGGATTCCCGCTTCCTCACACATTCCGCCTCCCCCTTTGCCAGCATCACTGCTCTGTAGAAGAAGGTGACGGTCTGCACCTTCGCTCCGGACCATGACCTGCCCCCTAATCGGCGAACACATTTTTGTCATATGATTGCAACTAGTTGGGATAGTTTGGACCGAACGGACCAATGAGCGGTCCGAACGATCCCAATTGATACCAACTAATCTCAATCATTTGACAAAAATGTGTTCGCCGATTAGGGGGCGGGACCAGGGCCCGACACGAGAGATCGCTGCTACTAATTAAATAAACCCTTTAATATGGCACAAAAAGCAGTTAGGTCAGCGTACTTGTTTAGTAAAGGTCAGTGATAATACATCCTCCTTGATAAGACTGGCAGTCAGCTTTTTGAATTTCTTAAAAAATCTCTACTGTTGAGAACAACGGCCATTGAAATCAGCACCCTAATTACGTAACAACACTACTGCTCAGACCCGTCCTCCGTACGGCTTCATCAAACATCATGCCGGGACCCGACGAATCGCTTGGCGGCAAGACTTTGTCTAGTGGGTGGTAACTTCTGGCGGCAGCCGATGTTGATGCCTACTACCGACGAAAAATATGTGTTTCTTCAGCTGTGCAAATGACGCAGTGAATTGCGTTTATCTGTCAAAATGAAACTGATTGCTACTGATAGTGTGGATTCTGCAGGATTCGGCGAATAACTTTGCAGGTTGACAAGTAACGTGGAAACATGTTTGTTATGATTTTATCATGCTACCAGAGTGAGTAAGTCCTGAAGGGGAGTGGCGTGATGGGTCCAGGTCCCACTGGTGCCATGCTCGACCCCTTGTGGTAAGTTCGTCCGCTGCATCGTCACCTAGCGAACAGCTGTGTACTTTGTACTTTGGGGTTAGGTACGGTTCCCTTCTCTAAACGTTACGTAACACTCAAGTGATCCATTTTATCCAAAAGTCGTAAAAAGTTATGTAATAGTTTTTACACTTGGTATAGTTTTAATCTATTAGATATATAATTATACAATTATACAATATGTAAAGAAAACCCTGTCCGACCGATAAGGATAATAAAGGTTAGGTAAACAATACTAATGAATTTTAAAATAATCTTTTTTTCCCGCGAATTAATTCGAACTTCCCCGAAATTTGGTAATTTAAAAAAAAGTGACAACACCATTTTGACGGTACGCTTATGCGATTCGACCACGCGTCGCGTGCCCTGCCCCCCGTCGCCCGCGGAATGGTGTCATACCGCACATGTATTAAGTTACCTCTTTTTGCAAAATAATATTTATTTTTTTAGGGGGATTTTTTTAAAACTTTATTCCTGCTTTGTCGGCATTAGTAGAATCAGTTATCGATTCCTGACAATACCTTCACGGATCGGACAGAGTTTTATTTACATATTGTATATTCCCCGTACGTAAATGAAAAGGGTCGCCAGTTTCTGAGTTTTAATTTCCTAATATTTTAGAAACAATCTTACGTAACCTGTTGTAAGAGAGACCCCCTCCCGCCCCTGTAACGCATCGTAACGTTTTACGAGACCCCGCCCCCCCAATTGCGTTGCGTAATACTTAAACGCTCCCTTTGATCAATGGAATAGTTGTGTTAATGAGGCTACCACTCAGCTTTTGGAACCATCCAGATATACAACTGGTTCATAAAACTGAGTCTAGGTACAATGACCTTTTTAAAGATTTTCAGTTATTTCAACTAAATTCTGTATTTCGTTATAATAGGTACACCCAATTATACACCTAAGTATTTGTCTTTCCTAATTAATTCCAGAATAATACTTACATATTAATAAAAAAGGTACCTAAATTCAAATTAAAAAAAAAAAAACTTTTTTTTTATTTTTATTTTTTTTATTTTTATTGTTTTTACTTATTATATTATTGTATTTATTTTGTCACTTAATCTGAATGTTGACAAGAGCAATAAGTGGCGCAATCCACAGTTGTATGTATAAATCCTTTTGTAAGTAAACCTAAGTACTGAACACTGTCTCTTAAGATACAGGTCACCCTTTTGTACCATTGTTTAGCATTTAGTTAATTTGTGTATACTAATGTATGTGTCGTTGTGTCAATAAATTATTATTATTATTAATTTTCAATTGCCTTCAAATAATGATAATATACAATATTCCAAATGGTATGCAAAACAAAATATCGGCAGCTTACCTTTCCATTTCAGATCTGCCTCTTCCTCGATATCTGTGGGACATAGCGAAAAGTACCACGAGGGCAGAGAGACTTTCGTGCGCAGCAGCAATACTGGTCCTCTTAGTGTGCATCATTTTAATTGTGTACTTCACCGTCATAGCCAAGAAGACTGCCGAGGCCGTCGTGGACGTAGGTAAGGAAACTTTTGATGCTCCTTCTTCATTTAGATTGATACAGACGACAGCACATCAAGCTACTAGAATTTGTCAGATTTATTTATTAGATTTTTCACTTTATCTCTAAAGCATTAAGGCTCAAGGTTGATTGGAAATATTTGACAGTTTCTGGTAGTTTGATCTGCCGTCATCCGTATCTTCTACCAGTAGAAGAGACACGCCTTGCAGAATTTTTACTATTTAGTTCTTTGTTTTTTTTATTTTCGTGTTAGTTTAAACCTAAAATATGCATGTAGGATGTTTCTGCTAATAGCTGAACTACGGCTACACTAATGTGTATATCACTAATGTGTAGTATGTTCGGTTATATCGCGCTTTTTTGATTTCCCTCGGGAATATCTAATTTTTCCAGGATAAAAGGTATTCTATGTCCTTTCTCAGGGTCTAAATATTTTCTGTGTCAAATTTCATCAAAATCGGTTGAGAGGTTTAAACGGGAAAGCGTAACAGACAGACAGACAGACAGAGTTACTATCGCATTTGTAATATTAGTATGGATTAGCAAGTAACCTGACGTGTAACGTATAGTTGACCTACGTAATACTGGGATACGTTTTTTATAATTTAAATTTAAGAAACATGAAACCGCAACATTGATTGGTATCAACATCTTAGAGTATTTTATTTTGAATTAGGACTGAAATATCTTTTAATAATATTCATACCCAGTATAGTTTATCCATAATTATCATAGGAAGGTTTAATGTAAGTTTTCGTTTTTATATATCTACCTATACATATGTTCAATGTCGACTGTAGCGACATCTGAAACTGCTAGTAAACCTATAACCTGGCTTGGTGTTCAGCTGGTGCCACAGACACGATTTTTAAGACAAACTGTTCTAACAGCGGTTAGATATAGACCCAGACATTGAAATCTGAAGGGGGCTTCACGAATCGCATAGTGTTCATTGTGCTGTCCAGTCGCATCCCCACATTAAAACTTTAGAACAAAGTTTACGGAAATATTAGCACAATTATAAAATTCTTTGTGCCCCAGAGTGCCAGGCAATTTCTCGCAGCGAATTTGCGTCTTGCGACTCAGGAAAACTAGTAACAATAACTTAGCAGCCACATTTGGGCTGGTGCTGCTAAGTGTCACCTGTCCACTTTGGATTCAGTGGAGAGGCGTGCGAAGAGGCTGATTGGTGACCCTGATTTAACTCGAGACGGTCTCCAAAGCCTAGAGCACAGGCGTAGAGTAGCCAGCCTTTCGGTGTTCTACAGGATACATTTTGGGGAGTGTGCGAGAGAATTGCATAATTTAATTCCCCCATCTCCGTTCCACAATCGGACGACCCGTTGTACGGGGAGTTTTCACCCTGACGTTGGTAACACCACTACGATCCGGACGAAGTGTTTGCCTCCTCCTTTATACCGCGTATATCGAGGGACTGGAACAATTTGCCAGCGACGGTGTTTCCGTCGGACTACAATTTGAGTGTCTTCAAGGCTAGAGTGAATGAAATGAAATGAAATCGTTTATTAAACAAGTAGGATCACTGATCACTTCTACACGTCATGAAGCCGGCATATAGGCAATAGGCTCTTAATAAACTAGTGCGCTTTACCATCAAGGATTGCGTCACTGCTTACCATCAGGCGGGATTGCAGTCAAGCACTAGTTTAAAATTTATAAAAAAAAAACTTGTTTTTTTTTGGACACGCATAATTTCTATGAGGAAGTTGTAGGATTCTGCATGTACAAAAATTTTGGCAACTAGGAAAACATTAACGAACCAAATTAAAATAATTTTATGTTACAATTTTCTTTGATTTGGTTGGTTAAGTTCTCCTGGGTTTCATAGTGCATCAAAGATGCGGCCTGGACAATTTTAAGCAGTGATGTGGTGGTAACTTACTCTCCAGAAACATTAACAGCTCTAGACAGGAAACATCCGCGTCTGTGTCTGCGGATGGTGTTCGCCGAAATTTTAAATCTTGCTTACAGCCGTGAGCTGTGAATTCCTAAGTTGTTCTGGTCATGCCTGTGAGTCGCTTTTGAAGGAACTGCGGTCATGATTTAACCTTACGCATTCCGGCGGTGTGAACGGTCAGTCGTCGGTATCTTGTAGGGGCCAAACTAATTCATTGCCATTGGGTGAACCTACACGCGTTCAGTGGCTGTAAAGTGGCGCCCATTCCCTTGCTCCCAAAAGTTCCAAACTAAACTACAGTACATCTGTTTCTTCCTATTTCACTATAAAAAGTAGGACAGAAGATAAAATATTAGTTTAATCCTGTCAATTTAAGATATTCCAAGGTCAGTTCTGATGCAATCAAAAACATCGCGAAGTCAATTTACACCAGGCACTGACTAATTTAATAGGATTAACCTAATATTTTTTCTTCTGTTCCTTTGTTGATGAAATAGAAAGAAAAACAAGCACTAAACTTAAATTTAGTTTAGTTTGAAATTTCCTTATTTATAACTAAACTTAAATTTAGTTTAGTTTGAAATTTCCTTATTTATAACTGAACTTAAATTTAGTTTAGTTTGAAATTTCCTTATTTATAACTAAACTAAATTTAGTGCATCTTTTTGTTTCTCTATTCAGGCCAAGTGAGTCGCTTACTTTCCTGTCCTCTGTCAACAGCACCGAAAATTTGCCGTGAAAATCTTAGCCCCTGTTGGTTGAGTCGGAAGAGTCTTGTTTGACTGATGCAGTGAGCGCCTGAAAAGCGGCTTGCCCGGATACAGATCGGCACGTAAACCTCATCTTCTCAGAGATAGCGGAACGAGCCGCTCTGCAGGTTGGTACGACGTCCACCAATACTGCTGAGCGTGCCTAGCTCGAGTCTGCTGAGCTCTGGCTTCAATCACTACCGGCGCGGCGCCGTCCTCCCCTCCTTACGGGGCTCCGCATCGCTGTCAGTGCAGTTTAAACTGTAGTGCCTGTCTGTGCCTCGGACACCATAGTCTGCCCTGGAGTATTCCTATACTGTCTACCTGTTACTACATGGCTCAGCAACATTAAATACTATAGTAGATGCCAGGGTGTCAGCTGTTTTAAATTCGGGCGACCTAATATGCGACGATGGGAAGAGACCAGACGAAATGACCATAATGGCTTGGAACTTTGCGCCATCTCATGTTCCTAGCACGGTATGCTGTGCTGAAGCGACTGCATGCTACTGGTGCATAAAACCTTAAACAGCGAAAATCTTTGATTGAAGAAGTATTATTCTTATTTGATAGAAGTAGATTGAAAGTTATATGATCGAGCTTGGGGTTGAAACACTAGGGCTATGGAGTCCCAGTGCCCACTTTTTTTTTTCCAGATATCCTAAGCAGTTAGTCCAGATCTGAGGGCTGACCTGTTCCTTGGTCAAAAAATAGCATAGCTATACAACACAGCAATGTTGCTAGTCTCTTGCGAGTAGGTACCTACTGTTCTCTTGACTGCGATGAGAAAGAATTATTTAATTATATATGATTATTTTGCTTTTTTCTCCCACGTACTTAAATAGATATTATTATTTTTTTTATTTTAGGTTATATAATGTAAATATTTTAAATAGATAGGTAGGTAATAAAAAATTCAGTATCTACACATTTTCATTTTATTAAGCATTTTAAAGTAACTTTTACGTGTTGTACGTTTTAAGACAACTGACTTTAAAACGATTAACAGGGTGTAGTGCTTAACATACAAATACCAATATCAACAGAGTTGCAATTCTTAAATGCGTGAAAGTCAACGAGTCAGATTCTCAGAAAGCTAAAGTAAATACTTGATAACGTGCGCAAGGACAGCCCAGCCTAGTATAAAGATATCTTCAAAGATAATGCAGTTAGGTAAGTTGGTAGGAGTACGTTTATTGGACAATCACGATCCATATGGGTGTTAATAACACTACTTAGAACTAAACTTAATAGACGGTCTCGTCTGTATCTGGGTAAAAGAGCACAAAGGTTTGTGAAAAAGAATTCAGTAGTAAAGGTCTTAGTCGGCACTGACTGTAGTCTCAAGACGTAGGTAATGTAATATTCACATTGACCATCGTTACACCGTGTACTAAAAAAACTCTGTAAACATGCTTCTTTGAAACTCTACTAGCTTGAATTACAAGTTCAATGCCACTTGAAATCAAGATGTTGGAAGTGAGCTCGTAACGACGTTGCTGGTTTTACATTAACTTCAGAACCTTGCGCCCAACCTGCTAGCGACTTGGCAAGTATCACATCCTTTAGTGACGAAAATGTGACACATATTTTAATATTCGCTATAATTTGTGACGGCCTTGGTCTGGTCGATATTGCTTATTGAAGCAATGGCTGTTTACACCTTGCGCCCACTAGTTTTCTTATGAATATTAAGTGATTACTTAGTTTCGGTTTCTCGTTTCTTGTTACGATAGCTAAACGCATTCGTCACTGATATAAAATTCAGGTTTCAACCCTGTAAGATCTCAAGTTTTCGAAATATGAGGAGGGCGCATGGTTCATAATTATGAACGTTACGCCCACCGTGTATCTCGACAATGGCTGGACCAAAGAGTTTGAAACTTTGATCATTCTGCAGTGACCGATATGTGACATTAGTGCCACGAGCACTTAGACTTTTAAGTCTATGTTTGTACAAAAATTATTGTTACCCTTTTCAATGTATGGTAAACTTTCATTAAACCGTAACTTTTCTAAATGACAGTAACGAAGTCTAAATGCTCGTGGCACTAATGTCACATATCCGTCACTGCAGAATAATCAAAGTTTCAAACTCTTTGGTCCAGCAATTCTCGAGATACACGGTGGGCGTAACGTTCATAATTGTGAACCTTGCGCCCTCCTCATATTTCGACAACTTGAGATCTTACAGAGTTGAAATCTGAATTTTATATCAGTGACGAATGCGTTTAGCTATCGTAACAAGAAACTAGAAACCGAAACTAAGTAATTACTTAATAATCATAAGAAAACTAGTGGGCGCAAGGTGTAAACAGCCATTGCTTCAATAAGCAATATCGACAAGACCAAGGCCGTCACAAATTATAGCGATTATTAAAATGTGCGTCACATTTTCGTGGATGTGATACTTGCCAAGTCGCTAGCAGGTTGGGCGCAAGATTCTGAAGTTATTGGTTTTACTCGTACTGCCTGCATACTCACTTTGTAACATGTTACGTTACGCCCCGCCAGTCCAGTCAGTACCCTTCTTTAGAACAAAATTGAGAACTTTGACGTATAGTAAAGTTTATCAATGACTCATCTCCTAAAAAAATATAAAGACCGCTAAAATCTGATGATATATATATTAGGGTGCTTCTTATTTTCGACTTTTGAAAAGTAATTGCGTCAACCCGCCATTCGCTTCTGTCATCAAAAACGAGCTCATTATTTTTATTTTAGTTTTAAATCAAATTTTAGGGGATCGCTACCGAGCATTAAGTTTTAATATTTTGTTTAATTTGTCAATTTTTATTTTATTACTTTAAAAAGAGACATATAATAGTTTAGGATTATTGAATCAAGATAAAATTTGCTTTTTTCAACTGTCGAAGCATGATTCAACAGAATAAACACTCGATTTACACTTGCCCTTTTCCCGCAACCTTCAGTATGCGCCCGAACGCCTCGTAAAGTCGTAATACTAGTACAACATCAGCACCAAAGGAATGATTTGTGCTTGCTAAAAAGATCTCAAGAGTTTTGAAAAAAAAACAAAGCCATATCGAAAAAGCTATAACAAAGTTTCTAGGGCATTTATGGTACCTCTCCGAAGAACTTGTTGCATTTTTTTTTGATGACGAAGTTTCATTGGAAAGTAAACAAAATATGGTTATTGCACTAAATGAAGAAAGTTTAGACTTTAGCTCTAAGCGGATTACCTTAGATGTAAGTCACATCGAAGAAAAAATTAGAAGACTTTGTTACCAGCAACATCTTACGGTTATTTAGAATTCTCCGTATTTCATCCGCATTTTAAAAAAGATCCTTCTCTTTGGGAGGAAGATGAAGATTATAAAGCTTCTAGAGAAATTATATGCTCTATGAAAGTAGTGAATGATTTGGCAGAGCAGGGAGTGGCATTAATGGAGGAGTACAACAAATTAATTACCAACGATGAGGAACAAAACAATACCTTCTTTTAGTTGTGAAAAATTTTATACAGAAGTACCCAAATACAAATAAAAATACGTTGTTATCATAGTTAATTTTTCAGTATCATAACTCCTACTAATTATATGATTTAGAATGATTATTATTTTTTCACTGAATAAAAATTCTAATCAAAAAATACATTTTTTTTTATTTTGCTGGCCGGTAGCGACCCTAAATATTACTTTAAAAATCTGAAAAAATAATTTACTACTTTTTGGATCATTGAAGAGAATGAATGGGTGACGCGAGAATAAATGGAAAAAAAAATTTTTGTCCGTTTAAGAAGCACCCTAAATATATATGCATATTATGTTTATGCCTACCTACCTTCCTATAGATTCTTAAAAATATGCTAATATTTGTAATTTTTCCGCACAGCGCCCCACGAGTGGTACATTACTCGGGACATGTGGCTAGCTCCACCTCCCCTCAACAATGAAACCATGGATGATTTCACACCGCTGAAACTAGTCATCGTCGCTCACACGGTCAGTTCGGAGTGCAATCAATTTAAGCATTGCGCTGCTGAACTAAGAAATCTACAATCTTACTTCGCCACGCGTTATAATTACGATATTCCGTAAGTACCTTAACATTTACAATTTATAGAATTTATGTTATTTCTCCTAACTTCATTAAATAGGTACCTACACTAAAATTGTCCAAAAGCGATACTTCGGCAAAGCGACGAATCTCCTTGATTAGTTTAGACATATGTATGTAGATAATTCTACTTCAAATTCTCAACAATCTACAGCACCCTTAACGCTATAATTCATTACGTGACATTGGCTATGTTCACGACTACCAAGGCGTGAACCGGCTCGAAGGACCAAAATGTTAAGGACCTAACTAAGGTTACCTAACAATAAAAGTCAGGTGGACTGTAAAACTTAATATAATGATTCAGACAGTAAATGTTGGAAACTATGATATAGACAAGTGCGCGCGCGCGTCCACGACCGAGTCCGTAGCAGAGTGAAGAGCCGGCCGCAATCCGCCGGTTGCCGCTGTCGTCCCGCGCCGCATCGCCCTCTCCGCGCGCGCACTTGTCTACAACGTGTAACAAAAAGGGTATATACATACCAAGGGCATGGCATCTTTAGATGATATCAAACGATATCGGAAGGGTTTTAACTCAAAATAAAATACTCAAAAAATTGGTACCAAATTTTCGGTTTCTTGTGTTTCTTAAAATCAAATCATAACAAACGTGGCAGCACACTACATACATTAATAACTACTCGTTACCCGTCACGTTACTTGCCAAAATCCGATAAATGTCTTCAATATCTTTGCGCGACTAGTATGATAGTAGCCTATGACAGGCGGTGTTTTTCCTCTTAGCTTCCTAACATAAAGAGATAGGATTAAAAAACCCTTCCATTATCGTTTGATATCATGTAAAGATGCCATGCCTTTGTTATGTATATTCCCTTTATGTTACACGTTGTATATCATAGATTCCAACATTTACTGTCTGAATTATTATATTAAGTTTTACAGTCCACCTGACTTTTATTAATAAGTAACCTTAGTTAGGTCCTTGACAGGCTAAATGCGCAAACCGTGCGAAGCCAAAAAAGAAAGCAGAACTTTTGAAGATTTTTATTTTATAACTAGTGCCACACTACAAAAAAAAAACCCACACCACTTACCATACCACTTACCACAGCCATGGTGGGCGGACAAAGGCTTCTTCACGTAGGAGATGGGCTGGTTGGAATAACCACTGACGGTCGCTATGGCCCACGCACAGTTGTCCACTTGAAGTACAAAATGAGGAAACCAAAGACAAACAAAAAACGACATCATCGGACAAGCAATGATAGTGGGCGCTTTTTTTCACAATCAACAAATTCGATTCTTAGCTAGAGAAATTAATTTCTCCAAAATCTAATAATGCTATTTTAGTTTTCATCTAAAGCGGCCCTGAGATTCCTTTAAGTATTTTTCGCCATTACATATAGGTAAGAGTACTTTAGGATTTGGCCATCCATGCTTGCTACGATATATTTTTTTTATTCCTTGTAGAAACTCTTTCGAAATCTCTTGTTGGGCTAACCAAAAGGTTTCTGTAATAAACAAAGAAATACCGTTAGGTATAATTAACACATGTGGCAGAATATTTAATTCGTGATTAGGTATCTAAGTACGGACGACAGCAGGTCAAGCTACCTGAAACTGTCAAAAATTACCAATCGATCTTGAGCCTTAATGCTTTAAAGATAAAGTTGAATATGTAATAAATAAATCTGACAGATAGATATTTCTCTTCCATTTCTAGCTACAATTTCTTGATCGGAAACGAAGGAAGAGTTTACGAGGGACGCGGCTGGAACAAGGTCGGTGCTCACACGTTCGGCTACAATCGCTGTACCCTTGGCTTAGCGTTTATAGGTAAGCCTAATTTTGTCTTTAAATAAAAGTGGATAGTAAAAGTGCCAGAGCAAAATTATGTAGGTAGTTTAGTTTACTGCTTTGGGTTTTGATGATTCTCATAGCAAATTAAGTAATAATTAATAGTCATGGTCCTTTTTCTTGTTGGGATGGGAAGTCTTCAAATGACTTCTACCGCTCTGGGCGGAGGGGAAGGGCGTGTCAGACTTTTACTGACTAAAAAACCCGTGTTTCTTTACTTGCCTGTGCGACGGCCAGGGCCACGGTTTCTTGTTTAACCAACCCGCAGGATTCAATTCAAAGGTCAGGCAGTGCTATTTTTCAGTAGCAGACATTTGTTTGGAAGTCACTCTACCACTTACTGATAGCTCCGTTCCTCGAAAAGCACGTAAATCCGTAGGTCTTGCGCTCTGATCGCTCCCAATACTTTTGTTTTGCTACTAATGTCGTAAATTTTATAGTTTTACTTATCCTAAGTCTGCAAATTATTTATGTTAAAAGTTCTAACTTTTTAAAAACTACTTATTATCCTACATCTATAACCGTTCTTTAGCAGCCGTGCCTCTGCTGCCAGTTAATATATCCACAGTTGCAGCTGTAGGGCCTGATCTCATATAAGTGAACTGCAACATCTAATAAAGATAACTTAAATCTTGCGAATAGTTACGATAATAAACGTAAGGTTACGGCTGTTCCTAGTTACCGTTCCATTAGTAACCGTTCCGCTTACTAACGTTACCAGGTACAGCAGTAGCACTTGCAACCGCATGACCAACTAAACTAACTGTCGGAAGATATTCATGCATCATCATAATTGCAGGTGATTACCGAGAAGGATTACCATCTTATTCAAAAGTGACACCGTTGCAGCTGTTGAGAGCCAAAATGCTGCTCGATAGAGGAGTCGAGCTCGGCTACCTGCGACAAGATTACCACGTCCTTGGAGCAAAGGATGTACAGTCGTCGTATAGTCCAGGCACAAATCTGTACAGGGCAATACAACAGTGGCCCGCCTATGATCACAACAACTATTACAATGACAAGTCTTGCGAACAAATTTACGGCAAACCTGTTCAAACAACTACCGTCACGACACCGACTTCAAGAGACACAACGGGTAACCAGACTTTAGATACTTAACAATGTTTTTTAACAATGAATTCCGCATACAGTGCTTGAAAACAATTTTTGTATCAAACTAATGCAGATTGTGTCATTCGACAAGGTTAATTGTAAATCAGCAGTATCTTTTTCTCTCCGATGGGAAGCCTATAAATAGCATCCAACCTCTGGGGAGGGAGGTCGGATTTGTACCTAAAACTACCACCACAGTCTAAAAATCATACAGTCGTCCGACGAAGACGTCTAGACAAAGCAATCGTGCGGGGTGTGAGGGACGAGACGCGCGTAAGCGGCACCCGAGCTGCGAACAAAACGATGTTCGTAGCTCGGTATCTATCATTAAAGGCTAACACGTGCGTGTTTTTTATTTGTTTGTTTTATAATTTGATTGAGTGTCAATTTTGAGTTTAATTGGGGTGCTTGTAACGAAGAAGCCATCTTTTTTGTCATCCAAAATGGCGGCGGTAATTTTTTTTATAATTTAATATGGGTGTCAATTAAGTAAATATAATTGTGGTGCTTGTTACGAAAAAGCTATCCTTTCTGAAATCCAAGATGGCGGACGCCAATTTAAATGTATATTAATATGAAATGGGTGTTAATTCAGAGGTCGATTGGGGTGTTGGTTACGAAAATGCCATCTAAATAACTTAAATCTGTCTCGAGTTGTTCCCTTAGTAAAAATAGCAAATTAATTTAATATAATACAGCTATCGATGTTGATCTGCAATAAATAAATAATTTCATAAATATTTTTTATATTTGACAACCCTGGCCGATGCGTTACTGTCTAGACGATGTCGGCATTTTACACGAGATCAAAGGCGTCGGCCTACTGTATGATTTTTATACTGTGCTACCACGGTAATCACCATCACCACATAAGGGTTGGTGATCCCAGTACTTCTTAAAAGACCAATTCTAGAACTTTCTCGTTCGGTAAGACCGTGCATAGTGAGGAAAGAAGTGTGTAAGGGGTCAATCCCCATATAGTCTCCTTTCCTCACTATGCACGGTAGCAAGTAACCAATATGCCGCTATCTTCCTTGGAGTCACTTGGTGGGCGAACAGAGCTCTCACTATGTGCTTACACTATTACCGCTTTGGCGGATATAGCGAATCTGGTCGTAGACCTTAGCATATCTCCTAGGATGTCCAACAGCGAAAATTGCGCCAGGAAAGGTGCCGCCTCAACGGACATCCTTGGTTGTTTTTATAAACACGCACACGTGTGGGTGTTTATAAATGCACACTGTGAATTTCTCCTGTATCGTGGTTGCGGTTACAAACATAAACCCCCTTATTCATAAACGTTGCTTAAAGTTTACTAGCGATTAGCAATTCGTTATGAATAAACACTATAGTGCTCTAGGTTTATTCATGAACGAAAATTAAGTTACGTGCAAACTTCTAAAATGGATGGTAACAATCGCTAATCACTGGTTATATCTAAGCAACGTTTATGAATAAGAGGATAAACTCACATACTCAGCCAGACCCAGAACAACTACTTTTAGGACATACAAATATTTGTTCCGTGCGGGAATCGAATCCATGACACATAGCGCAGCAGTCAATCGCTTAACCGCTGCGCTAAACATGCCATCAAATATATCAGATATAGGTACATGTTTCGTCGGTTATCCTTGTGTGATACGAATGGCCATTTTCCGCTGCAGTCTGTTGACTTTAGACCCGCGCATCTCCTGACAGTCTACTTACCAAACAGGCATCTCGTAAAGGACCCTCGAACGTAAGACATCCGCGTATTGACCGTGAACTTCCTTCCGAGATGGAGATGTCTTTTGATCTGGGGAAGTACTTTTGAAAGCTTCACCTGGATCTACGCATCGTATAGCTCCGCCTACACGTAAGTCAACTTAGGCATATCCGACATGGACCACCGAGCTGGGTGGCTGAATGCCCCTCGGAAATTTATGGAAACCTTTTTCTGAGGCGCCTGCGGATTGACGCCACGAGCTCCATGGTTTTCTCGACGGATGCCTTACCGGCCAACACTTTGTAGCAGACTATATTAACGGCTAACCCCTGCGGAACCCCAAGCATAATATCCTCCGATGAACGCTACCGTTCCGACTTGCTCGGAGACAGCTGTTAATAAGACGCGTCACGCACACGAGCTAGAATCCGCCGGCGTCAAGGCATTTATGACTTTTCAACATTTGTCCAGTTGTCGGCCCCCAATAGCCTATTTCCTAGAGTGTGTGCACAGACGCAGAGCCGTTACAGTCAGGAAGGACCGTTGACCAAGGCCTGTAAAGCCACTTCACTTTTTGTTAATTTTTGCCCTTCATTCGGCATCTTTCATTCGAAATGGCTGAATCAAAAATGAATTCATTAGCGAACCGATCCAAGGATGTTGGGGATCAGGCTAACACATTGAATTACATATTTAGTTTTAATGTTATGTTATCCACTTATTTGTAATATTGTTATAAAATGGTGCTATGTTGGGATAAAAGGTATTATAGTAGAAAGTAGGTAGTAATTTAGATTAAAATAAGTATTGTGTTCCCTTGTTTTTAAATAACTATGTACCTACTTGTTAACTGTATGGAAATTATTTGAATAATTAGGACATCGCTCAACCAAAAGCTTCGACCTGGACGCGCCAAGAGGCTCTGGATGTCAGATTTCTATTACTGTAATACTGGTAGGACATTGGTCCCGATTCACTTATTATGTTAGTTTAGACCTGTCAAATTAGTCCTCGCCTGGCGTAAATTGATGTATTTTTGGTTTCCATGTTTATAATCACGTCTAAACTGTCTATGAAATGTCTTAATTTGCAGGTCTAACTAACATTTTATCTTCTGTCCTTTTCTTAATGAAATAGTACGGTAAAGATGCCCGCCCTCAAGTTAAATTTAAGTTTGGTTTCAGAACAAGGGAATCGGGCCATTATCTGCCTATTTATAATTTAACATATTTTTAAGACTATCTTATTGAAGAAACATGTGACCATGTTATTGAATGTATCTAAAGTCTAAGCTCAAACTGTGTTTAATGTTATGCTTTAAAAGAATTTTCTTTAGGTAAGTAGGTACTGAAATACTTAGCGTCCCAGTGAAAATGTATTATTTTCTATAAATAAAATATAATTTACTAGTCTAAGAAATTAACTTATTATGTTGTTTGGAACTATCAAAAGCCTAATCAAAGTATTAATTAGCTTTCAAAATTATATAAAATGGGACATTTTTTTTTGCTTTAACATTAATAACTACATAAATGCTTAGATATTTTAAATACCATACGACTTTATATAGATATATAATTGTTGCATAATATCTGCGACCCCGAACTGTGACACTGGATAATTTTGATAACCTCAGCCAATATGTGGGTTTTCCCAAGTATGATACGATAAATGAATTATAATATAGTTTATTAGATTATACGATATATTTTTACAGTTTTTAATAAAATTTTATATCAACTTGCGTCGTTTGCTTGTGTAAACACTCATTTGTTCCGTAGCAATGAACTGTGGACGTCAATGGTGTAACAGCTAAATGAAAAATGGCACATTCGGCCCTCTAGTCTCAGGAGTACGGTTTTTTTGTCCGACCCCGAACTAGGTACTGATACAAAAAAAGTCTCATTAGTACGGTTATGACGTCAAACCGAACTTATGTGACTTAAAAAGTATCAGTAGTCCGGTTAAGGAGTAAAAGTTGTTCCGCCAATCACTAACCGAACTACAGCTATAGGCTCAACAGTTCGGTTTTTTTTTTTATTCGGCCGGACAAAACAATCTTACTACTGAGACTAGAGGCATTCGGCCGCAAATGAAAGATTAAGGCTACCCATGGCTAAGAAAAAAGTGTACGTGGCTCCAGAAATTGAAGGCTCTTTCTTCCACTTTCGAATCTGTCTCTAAAGCTTTCGCCACACTGAGGTTCACTCAGTGAGAATTGGTAGGATGAGATACGATTGCGACGATATTATCATTTGACTTGTTATTGCTCAAACTGGCGCAAATACTTATGCCAAATATAGGATCATACCGAAGGTGAGCAAGGTTTTATGAAAAAGAGTGTAATCAGGCACAGCATATGGCACGATGACATTTAGGTCCGTATTACAGAAGGAAACTCAAGCATTGATCTCTGCTTAAGCGTTACTTAAAACTAGTTTCAACCAATCAAAAGGCTACAAACGTGACTTAAGTAGAGCTTGAGTTTTGAGTGACGTTCTGTAATACGGACCTTAGACCTCGCATTGCAACTTTGCACAAAATCTTTGTGCAAAATTGCACTTTCACAAGTTAAACAGACCTTAGTCATTGCGTTCTTGTCAGTATTGTCTATATTATTGCTATTAGAATACGATTATTATTTTTCTCTTAGATTATTATATTAAGTTATATGTATGTGTTTCCAATAAGGATCAAATATCGCAAGGCATGTTGGAACCCAGACGACAAGCGAGGCTATAATTATAACAATTAAGGGACTCATACAACACTAAAAAGGTGGTGTACATTTGTTTAATCAATTTTCAAAAATGTACAGGGCTGTATAAACATTTGGCATAGATAGTCTAAAGAATACAATCGAAGAAAAATAAAAATAAACTCTTATGATTAATTAAAGTTTGTAATTTCTGAAATGCTTAAATAATTTCACATTTTGTTTGGTTTTATCTCCCAGAGGTTCTTTTAGGCACTGGATATATTTTATACTGGTTCGCCAAATTCGTAGCTACACTGAAACTTTCGATTATAAAGGTGAATACGAAGTTTCCCTTATCAGATCTCACGCATCATGATTTTAATTCGTTTTTAGCAGTTTAGCTTATAAATACATCTGCTCGTGACAGGTGCCCGGGCGTAATTAAGACTAGTTTATAATAATACCTATACCCGAAATGACCCGGGGCTTTAATTCGCATACACTACAACATCAAGTATTTCGATTATTTATTACATCGTTTTCACTATGACTATTATATTGATTACATGGGCATACATATTATATTTGATACAGCATAATAAAGACTGTAGTTTTTAAGCGTAAAGCATATAACGTTTGTTCAAAATTCCTATTTTTCTTTGGAATTACATATTAAGCTTAAGCACTTGAGTACTCATTATAGTTCCGGGAGCGACAATTTGACACCGCCCAGCCCCATGGGCAGTGACCCGGTGTCTTATAAACTAGAGATCCACCGTGGGCATGCACAATACCACCACTCACCGCTTAGCTTACAGATCATATCGAATAATTAGCAACGATTCGTCGTAAGATACTCCAGTAATTATTGCTTTCAGAAAAGATGATGGTTCAATATTTCTTTTCTATACCTTATTCATTAAATACAACTATGATCTTAGAGGAACGCGTTAAAACTTTGTGATGTCAAATTGCCATTGACAAATATTATGTCTACCAGTTATTACAAAGATTATTCTAAACACCCACATTACAGACAGTACGACCGTAAAACTAGTGCGACCATTATAACGTAAATTTTAACAAGGTGTAAAGCGCTGCTCGTCTGCTATAACCCAAGTTAATAATTTATTTTATCTTACAATTTACTCTTAGACTAATATCGGTTTCAGTATTGCATTTTTTTGATACATTAATTATAATATTAAGGTGTCTCTGATATTAATTTGAAATTTATATTTAAGGGGTAGCTTTAATGTAGTATGTAGAATGTAATGATAGGTAGGGAATTATAATATGGGTTGTTATTGAGTTTATAGACAAGGAGTTTGTTACACGGAGACTGAAGTTATAGGTAGGGAGTTTGTTTTAAGCTATAGACAGAGAGTTTGTTATAGATAGAGTGTATTGAAGTTACCTACTGTTTGAAAGTTATGTCTTGGAGTTAATAAAGATGATTTAAAAATTTTATTTTGAGACAATATAAAATTCAGAGGGGATGTTGAGGTTAAATTTTAATATTGTCTCTGGCTGATGAATTTTATAAAGAAATTAAATTCAAGTTTAGAAGAAGTCAGATTCGATAGACATGATAAAAAATGTTTTTGATGTCACTTGTAAAAATACAGTGAAAAGGAAATGATTATAAATTTATAGATAGGATCCGCTAATGTGATATGATGTTTTTATAGTTTTGGTTTTTAATAGGGATGTATACTAGGTATGAAAATTAAAAAAAATGGCCCTTCTTATAGATAATAAAAAAAATTAAGACCCGTATTTTTTATTTTGTCGAAATTAACAAAAACTACTGAGTTAGATATAAGTCCCGTCTACACGCTCCGTCTTGCCTGCGCAGTCCAGGCCTGTGCAGTCATGACTGTACAAAAAGTGGGAACACTCGGGAGTGCGCGCGCTACCGCCCCGCTGTCCACACACACACTAGCTTACTTGCGCAAACTGGTTTGTACAGGCATGCTCGCAGGTAAGATGGAGCGTGTAGACGGGGTGCACGTCGCGGGGTGCAAAATGCTTCTATCGGCAGTTTAGAGAAAAGGAAGAAAAAAGGAGGCCAGCCCTAAACAAGTGCGGCACTGCACCGACCGGAGCGAACCATTTGCTGCGTCCCGCTGTATGTATCCAGGCTGCATTACTCTACAAAATCCGAGGACGTTGCGGAGTACATACAGATCAAGACGAGAAGGACTTTGAGGGTTGCGAGGTTGGAGTCTCGTCACACCGTGAATTTTAATTCCTTTGTGGAGGGAGTGCCAACTGAGGATCTCGAGAAATTGTTGTCTGCAGACTTTTGGCCGAAAGGCGTTATTTTCCAGCGATTCCGTGGCCGGATACCTGACACAACTCAATACACGACGCCGATACTGCAAAATAATCGTGTATGAGTTTACTTTTATATAGAGTTTGTAAAGTTAAATATGTATAGTATTTTATATTTGTTTTTATTGTATGTTATAGTACCTATAGTATTATCGTATTTTATTATGGGCCTTTGTTGCCTGAGCCAAATAAATAAATAAATAGCGGATTAAAGTTACGGAGTGGGGGCTAATTACGTCACGCCATGATATATTTTGTACCACGGGTGACGTCATGCGACTTTTCAAATCGATATATCTTCCTAAATATTTCAATGAAATAAAAAATACGTGTTCAATATTTTTTATAAATCTATCTGATGGACATTAAATTATTTTTTTTAGAATACAACCTAATTATACAAAATATTTTATTGAAACACTACCTTTTAGGATACCGCTTCACATTTAAAGAAAAAACATAAGGAATAATGATCTAGCCCTATGTATACATTAAAGAGGCTGATTATGCGGAACATCGTCCCTCTATTCATAAACGTTGCTTAAAGTCAACCTTATTCTTAGTGACTGTCAACGATTACATTTGTGTTTACCTTTTATTACTATTTTTTCAAGCACTAGTTTATAATTAAAAAAAAAAAAAAAATAAATAATTAGCGATTGTTTAAACATACATTTTCGACGTTTGCACGTCACTTAATTTAATCATCGTTTATGAATAAACACCTTAAACACTGTAGTGTTTTTTCGTAAAGTTAAGTGATGTTAAAAGGTCAAAATGTATTGTTAAAGAATCGCTAATCACTAGTTAACTTTTAGCAGCGTTTATGAAAAAGGGGGATAGTGTTTAAGGGGTTTATTCATAAACGATGATTAAAAGGACGTGCAAGCGTCAAAAATGTATGCATAAACAGTCGCTAATCACTAGTAAACTATAAGCAACTTTTATGAATGAAAGGGCTCGCTGTTATCTACATTTTCAATACAACAATATACCTGGGAAGTTGTACACTTCTCTATATTTGAGGTGTTTCAATAGCAGATCTCTAATAACCAATTTCCCATAAATTATGTCACTGATTTTTAAGACAGAGATTATCGAACAGGTACTCAAATAATTTCACCGGTACTTTAGATTCAAGGTCAGCTTATGGAACTTTCACATGGTACTGTCAAATAGTACGCTTTCGGTTTGTATACATAGGTTGACATAGAATAAAAATAAACCCAGGATATATTTTTATACTAAAATACAGCAACGATAATACGGACAAGGTAATCAATTTATGGTAATAATGTTCGCAAGCAGGAGCTTTACACCTTATAGTGATACTGCAGAGAACATCAAAGTGTACAGTAACTATTGTCAACTATTTCCAGGAAAGCTGGTTTGCGCTTTCTAGTTCTTTAAAACACACGTGAACACATTTTTTATTGCTTGCTTAATCGAGTGTCAGTCCACAAAAGTGCTTCCGTTACGAAAAATGAGGAAATGCTCATATTTGGTACGATAAATCAAGTCGTTCATAGATTTGACAGATCATAAATATGAAAGTACAGGCGACAGCACATCAAGCAACTACAATCTGTCAGATTTCTTTATTAGATTTCCAACTTTATCGCTAGAGCATTA
Organism: Sesamia nonagrioides; assembly: GCA_017933935.1. Taxonomy (NCBI): domain Eukaryota; kingdom Metazoa; phylum Arthropoda; class Insecta; order Lepidoptera; family Noctuidae; genus Sesamia; species Sesamia nonagrioides. Next base: position 838,993 of record JADWQK010001372.1, read on the forward strand.
AGGCTCAATGTTAATTGGGAATATTTGGCAGTTTCGGTTTGCTGTCGTCCGAACAATTCAACAATACATACCTACTAGCTGGATATACGACAGGTTGAATCAATTTAGAAGATAATCAATGATTCTTATTTATGAATCTGTTTTGTAATTATCATTTTTTTTTTTGTCGTTATTTATTGGTCATGACTGATGCTTTTTACAATAAAAATATTATGAAATGTTACTGGGATATCCACAAAAATCTGTGAACTACTTTAGAAATTGTTTAATTGACTTTGCGTCCGAAGTATGCCGCCGCAGCAGTACAAAACTAGACCGTATAAGTCGCGAACAATCGAAAGTTATTGCGTTGAGAATATCTTTTCATATGTACACGGAACATAACGATGCCATAATTGGCAAACCCGTTAACAAATTTCTCAGGGGATGCCTTAAAACTGTACATTTTTTTTATACATCACTTAAAATACCGTTGTTAGATAATATCGTAATGTCTAGTATTTTTGACAATGTAGACTCATCATCTACCAATATCAAATCTAAGAACGATAGTGATCATCCAAACTAACGGAAGGATATTTAGCAATTTCGTGTTTACAAGTTGTACTCCAAAGTCTATTTATGGATACGATACTGAACCAATTTGTTTCTTAGGCCGCCCAAAAGTGTTTCTATATTTCAAGGGTCACAGGCGACACGCTTATCTTTTAGAAAGCAGTAAATAAGAGGTCGCCTTGCACCGTTGACTAACTTGCCCCAACTAATAACTTGGTTGGATTTACAACCAACTCAGCGGGCATCACAGCTGACAAAGCCCCTAATCCTGTCGCAGGTTCAGTTCCACTTTTTGTGCATTTAGATATCAGACTGTAATTTCAAACTTTATAATGTAACAAATCCCTTTAAAACTGCTAACAATATATAGAGAACGAAATCTTTCATATAACAAAAAATTAATGCTCAAATATATTTATTATTTAAGGCTTCTTAAAAATGTAATCATCGCTATTTTAATATATCAGTTGATTGTTACAGCTATCACAGGGTCATAAGTCCTTAAGGGGGAAATGGTTTTCACCATTATATCTAACAATAACCACGAGGTAAAACTATGTACTATAATGTTTATGTTATGTGCGTTAAGTCAGGCGAGAGAGTTAATAGTTTCCAAAGGTATCAAAGATAATAAGCTTGGAACAAATTAACAGGACAAACTGCGTAAAGGAAATCATAATAAATGCATGTCAAGACTTACAACACGTCACGCATATGATCTATCAAGTTGCACTAAATTTAGTTTTTTAGAACATCTAAACAAATTTTTGTATAAAATAAAGCACAACTTACGTCGCCAAATCGATAGTTGCAAGTCTTGTATGCGCTGAAACTGATTGATATCGCCGACGAAACTAATAATGATAGGGATGACAGTGGATACGTGTTCAACATAAATGTAAAAAAACGTAGTTATTTTTAATGCGACAATAACGTGGGACACAAAATGAATAGTAACAAAAAGTAACAAAATAATCACAAAAATGTAACGAAAAGACAAGCACAATACAAGTTCAACGCACCACTACTTTCCGCTTTGGCGAATTTTGTATACATTCTTATAAACAAACGGCAAACAAATACGAACAAGTTTCAAGAGGCTACTTCAATACATGATTTCGCAATGGTGCAAAAAGGGGTTGCCACGAATAGGGATTTGGCCGAATACCGAATATTCTGCAACGCTGTAGGCCGAAGCGCCGAATGTTCGGCACTAAGTACATGCTTGTCGAATGCATAAATTAATAATACGACAAATAGTGTCGCGCCCTGACTCACACGTGCGCTTACGTGCGGCCATTTCGTCGTTTGTTTCTATTGCGAGTAGACACGTCACGGGACGCTTTGTCAGATCATTATATAAAAAAAAACCTACGATTTTGTACAAAAGTTCGTTTGTTAGTTATTTTTCAATTGTTTATATGTTAAAAATTTTGTTATTTGGTAATAAATACAAATCTAGATTAATATGATGTGTCTTTTTTGCCCATGATTAATATTCGGTATCCAGCCGAATAATAAGTACTATTCGGCCGAATACCGAATTCCAAAAACAGTGGCCGAATAGGCCGAACACCGAATAGTAGCCGAATATTCGTGGCAACTCTAAGTGCAAACCATATACATTGATTCCAAGCAAAACTTCAGTGTAAAAGATTATATCAGTTTTTTTTTCGTATTGTCATCCCCATTATGTGTCTACTTTTGTCATTAATTCATGCAAAAACAATTCGGTAGCAGATTAATAATTTATCTTTTAAAATCTTAAATATGGTAATGGCAAAAAAAAAATACAATACTAATAAATCGATCCATTGAGATCCCTATCATTGATCACAGTTTTACCCACGTTTCGTTGAGTAATTCAAATTATAATTTACTTGAAATTGATTCTTCACAAAGTTATTCTTTTATCTACAATATAAGTTCGGCATAAATAGTTAAATGTTAAGCCGCAAACAAATTCAATATATAATGTTATGTAAAATATGAAGATCCCTCGTTTTCCTCGATAATCACTACAAATAATACAATAATATTTTGATATTCGTTTATTAATTCCTCTTATAAGTTCCAATTATAAGTTTATTTTTCGGAGTCGGGGTGAGTGTTCCCTTACTAACATTCTGTAGAGCTACCAAATCTTAATTTATAGAATTCTAATAAATAAATAGCTAATAGTAATTTAATGTGTATTTTTAATTTGAACCTTTCAACCCCCATTGCGTACCACACCCGATCGCTATAACTTTTATCAAAACAATCCTATATCATACTGCTCTCTGCAAATAAAATTGGTGGTAAAACAGCACACAGAAGGGCGTTTTATCAAGAAAGTTATAGCATTAGGAGAAAAAGTACCGCCTTTAGGATGCCAATTACATTTACACATTATTGATTAGTAACAAAAGCTCCTCCTTTCTTTTATACGCAGTTACATTATATATTGAAAATAGAATGCAGACTGAGATATCTTTGATATAATCATTTTAAGTATAACTAAATTTTAAACCAAATACATTCCTCTTGAAATTATTAATTTGTTACAATTCTATGGCCACAATGAACACTCTGAAGGTTCACATAGCCGATCAAAATAATCTAATACCAATAAGTATTACTGTTATAAATATTTTAAGTCAGTCTTTGGTTCCATTCCAGTTCATTGCATAAATGCTTTTCCGATTAACAATGAATATTTTGTTCGTTAATAAAGGTTAGCCATCCATCACATTAGAACACTGTACGACACATATCAGATGAAACGCGTGTCTTACAAGCGGGATCGCATAATACTAAGAGACTAGCACTGCCCTATAAGGACCACATCTTATATTTTTATTGCACAACAAATTTTTAATTGATCACAGTATGTTTCGCATATAGAGATCTACTAAACGTAACAACAACCACCGCATCGTGTATCAAACGTCCATCAATTTATTAAATTACTTGATCACGCACCTTACTTAACAGATTACTTACGACACACTAAGCCTTGACAGTGAATGCAACATTTGATATATTACCCCTTACCTGCTGATATACATACATTGACAATAGATTCATACACTAGCCGGGTTGTTTGATTATGAGCATTTTATACACATTATACCTAGCTCCTATAAAATATTTACATTGTTTTCGAATGCCAATCCCGATACAGCGCACAGATTGGAAACAGATGCTTAGCTGTTCGGTGTGTTCACGTCGTATTCATGTGCTATGTGTCGCGACAACGCAGTCAAATACATATTGAACTTGGCAAACCATAACATTTACGTTGGCCAAAGAATGGTGCAAACGGAATTTTGAACAACGTCTCTATGCGAAAAAGAACCTCTTATAAATAAACTGTAAATAAGCAACGCAAATTGGTTTGATTAATTGATATGTACCTTGCTTATTGATGTTATACATTTTAACGTGTATTTGATCTGTATTATGACAGCTGACAATAATTTATTGTTTTCCTAGAATTAGTTACAATAACAAAACAATTTCCTAAATGCTGCTAAAGAAAAGAGGATAAGTCAGTCTCTCATGAATAGAATGAAATAATTTGAAGTGGAAAATCAAACCATAAAGGTGTTCTACATGGTTGAGGCCGTGGTGCTGATGTCTTGATCTCTTACTCAGCTAATTGATCTGGAAACAAATATTCTACCATGTTATTATAGAATAAAGTTGTATAACAAATGGTTGAAATATAAAACAAAATTGTGAATATAACCATTTTTTTACGCACAATTTTGTTTTATTATTCATTAATATACTATACAATATGTAAAGAAAATCCTGTCCGACCCATAAGGATAATAAAGGTTAGGTAAACACTTGACCAAATATAATATAAAATTTTACGTAATCATCATAGTAACAATACTAATGAATTTTGAAATAATCTTTTTTTCCCGCGACTTAATTCCATCTTCCGCGAAATTTGGTCATTTTAAAAAAAGTGACAACACCGGTATTATTATGAGCGAATTGCGATGCGACCACGCGTCGCGTGCCCTGCCCCCCCGCCGCCCGCGGAAGGGTTGCTTACCGCACTTGTATTAAGTTACCTCTTTTTGCGAAATAATATTTATTTTTTTAGGGGGATTTTTTTTAAGTTTAGACCGGCTTTGTATCCATTAGTAGAATAAGTTATCGATACCTAGCAATACCTTCACGGAACGGACAGGGTTTTCTTTACATATTGTATTTATATCAGAATGTTTAATAAAAAAAAACTAAATTGTGAATATAACCATTTTTTTACGTCTGAACTCATTCTCAAATAATGCATATAGAATTTTCTTGCAAAGAAAACTCACAAAACACTCCCTAGCTTCTGGTTAGTTTGGTAAGTTGTAACTATCAGATGATAGAAAAGTATGAATTGAAGATTACCGGCTACGGTGCGACGCGGGCGGAATCCGCGAGTTCCGTCAGGTCCGCGAGGTGCACGGACTACTACCACCCGCGGTCCATTGGACTCCTCCAGTGACGCCGTACGAAGCCGAGCCAACAAGCGCTCAGGCCGCTCAGTCCTAGCCTTGGCCCCAGAACCTTTACCACTGCAAACACAAACAAACATATCTCATTATCCACTCTGCTGGTCAAAATGTTGACTTCTGGCATAAAAGCTGACTCAACGGGATGTTACGAATTACGCCATGAAAATTCATGAATTTACATCAACTTTTAGTCACCCAGACTCTACGGGATGTTACGAATTACGCCATGAAAATTCATGAATTTACATCAACTTTTAGTCACCCATATTTACTAAACACACAGATAAAATTTATACAATAAGTTCGTGGAACATATCGACGCTGGAAAGCCATTTTGTCGTATATCGAAAAAGGGCAATTTTGTTTTATTGCATAATTGAATTCAGAAAAAAAGTTTAGAAAAAGTCAAGGTCGTATCATAAAAAAGAAACATCTTAGGAATACGTTAATCAGACCGTCCGACGCAGTATTTTTTTCTGAATTCAATTATGCAATAAAACAAAACTGCCTTTTTTTCGAGATACGATAAAATCGCTTTCCAGCGTCGATATCTAATTATTTGTCGAGGTTGGTCAAAGCTCACAGTCTAGTGTAAATTTTGTATAATAGGAAATGCTCAATCAATTTGCCTAGCCATTTCCAAACTACAGTATTTAACATGGAGCCTTACTGATGTCTAAAACACAGTTACTAGGCTATTGCCCAACACAATTCCACGTAATAATAAGCTACCCATGGTGGTGGATGTCATTAACGCAAGTTTTAGCATTTCATTATTAGGATTTTTTATGTTCAGCTGTAGAAATTAACCACTAATGGGATGAATTACTGTGGTAAATCAATTTATTTCTCAAGCACAAACCCACCCGTTTGACTGATTAGATATAAATAAATATATACGGACAAATCACACAGATTGAGCCAGCCCCAAAGTAAGTTCGAGACTTGTGTTATGGGATACTAACTCAACGATACTATATTTATAATAGATACATATATAGATAAACATCCAAGACCCAGGCCAATCAGGAAAAGATCGTTTTCCATCATGACCTGGCCGGGGATCGAACTCGGGGCCTCTACGTCGCAGGCTGGCGTGTGACTGATATGACTGACTACTGCTAAAATAGTGTTTCAATAAAGAGGATCTTGCAGGCCGCCTCCTACGTTTTTAGGTTTGAGTCTCAAATTCCTGATGTAATTACAGGCATATGAGTTGCTTCAGTTTTAATACCTAGGCCTGGCCGGTTCTTTTGCCATTTAATAACGAAAAAATACCACCACCAATATTCAGCTTCCACATATAGAAAATAGCTTTCATTATGAGAATTCAGAATTAACAACTCATACAATGATATAATGGTACACTTACCCAATTTTCACAATGTTGCAAGCAGAAGACTTGCCATTTCTAGGGTTGGTCAGTATAACGAACTCGACCACATCGCCAGGCTGTAGCTCCGAATGGTTGCCACGCACCTCAGACATGTGGAAAAATAGACGACGATTGTCCTCAGCCTCCAGAGATGATAGAAAACCAAAACCACCTGAAAAAATACAAGTAATTTTTATTGCAACATCATAGTGTTTCTCTCATTAACCTCGGCTATGGCATAGTGATCTATGGACCACGCCCAAAGTAAGGAGGCCTGAGACCCAATAGTTTTAAAGCTGAAGGCTGTCCTTCCACTTTCGTGTCGCTGGCACAACTATACTTGAGATCTTGCTCATCCAAAGCAAGGCTGTATGTGTGTATACCTATTTCTCATGCTGTATAGAGAGAGCTGTAACTTAATATTGTAGTTAGTTTGTAATCAGCAGTATAAATCAGAAAACAACAATTCTTTTAAAAGTTTAAAATCTAGTCAACATCTCATCTCGACTACAAAGAAATGTCAAAATGTTTATAAATTCATTTTGTGACAGATACAGACAGAACATTCTTAAAATTACCCTTCAATTAGCTTAGTTGCACAAAGCGGGTATTTAAGTCAAACATTTTTTTTTTTTTTATCTTGTGTTTAGAGGCTTCAGTGCACTCAGGGTGACTATGCCAGCCTCATGGGATCAATCCCAGTGTATCCACACACACATACACATCACACAAGTCAAACAGGTATTTAATATAGAAGAATAACATGATTTAAGATGCACATGTCTTGCCGGGAACAGCACTGTAGCTTAAACAATAAAGCTAAGGTTTAAAACAATATTTTGATAACAATTGCTGTTAGTTACCGAGTTATTTTTAATTCCTATTCTGTGGCTCAACCCTAAGGCCAGTAGAGCTGCGACTATAGAAAACAAACAAGCCAGTACGGAACATTGTGTACTCAAGTTTATTTATAGATATTTAGGTTAAAGTTTTTCTGGGGTTTCCTTTTATATTTCGCGCTCAGACATTTTCTGATCGCTGCAATGATCATGCGTCATAGACTTATCCTAATACCTAATGCGAGATGTGGTGCTACAGTAGAACTATGTACATATTTCATTAGCTGTTTAGAAAGTCTCAAGATCTACTAATTAATAAGTTTACCTTTAATAGCATCAACTGCGGCACGCCTTTTCTTCCTGATTGGCACAATGTTAGTGGCACGACCCTCCACGTCAGTCTGGAAGGTGACGGGGTCGCCGACTTGTAGTATTTCGCGCTTGCACGCCAGCCCCATGATACCGAATTCGTATGACGTACCGCCTTCCACTTGAATTAGACCTGTACAAGAGTATGAGACTACAATAATAACATATCCATTGTTGCTCTAATAGTCGGAAACAGGACCGCTAAGTGTGGTCCTTAGTTTCATGCACAGGACGGGAGAATGTTATTACGATTTACAATTTAGAAATTATTTTTAATAAATAAAAAAATCATTTCATTCAGACAAAAAAAGTCAATTGCAAAGGCAAGGCTTAATAGCGGCTAGAAGCCTGAATATATGGTCGGAAAACGGTCTGCGAGGAATATAGAAGTGATTATGCAAAAGTCTCCCTAACCAGACGTCCAATATTCTCCTTCATCATCATCATCTTAGCGTTTATGCTGGTTGCATCCAATCCGGGGTCCGCTTTCTTGCTCAATTTCCTCCATTTCGCGCGATCTTTAGCATCCTGTGGTGTGACATTGTTGGCATGCATGTCATCTCTTACAACGTCAAGCCAGCACTTCTTTGGTCTACCCCGCTTGTTCCGACCCGGCGGAAGCACCATGGCAAGACTTTTGTGACCCACGTAACATGCCGGTTTTCGTAAGTTGTGACCGTACCCACGTAGGCGACCCTCCTGCAGTTTGTCCGCTATGTCACGGATATGAAGAATGCCACGCATGCGGGAGTTCCTGATGCAGTCCTTCCGCGTAACTCCACACATCCACCGCAGCATATTCATCTCTGTGACACGCAGCTTCTGCTTGTGTCGCTCAAGCACAGGCCACGCCTCACTGCCATGCAGGAGAACAGGTCTAATGATGGTCTTATAGACCTGCCCCTTAAGCTTAACATTTTGGGGTTACAAATGACACCTGTCACCTCACGCCATTTTGCCCAAGCTGCGGAAATACGTGCCCTAACATCGCAATCAATGTCGCCGGACGCGTGGAGTACAGACCCCAAGTATTTAAACTGGTCTGTGCACTCAACCATGTCACTGCCTATACGCACAGACATGGGGTCTGTCATGTTGCTAGCCATATACACGGTCTTCGCCACATTGAGTTTCAGACCTCCGTTTTCGAGCGAATCCTTCCACACATTCACACGCCGCACCAACCGATCCCTGTCCGCGTCCGCCAGCGCGATATCGTCAGCATACATAAGCAACCAAGGAGGTTGCCCATGTGAATCCCTGATGCTTTCCGACAAGACATCTAATACCACGCTGAACAGAAACGGACTAAGACCTGAACTTTGGTGGACTCCGACGGTGACGGGAAGGGTTTAGTGTTACCAACATAGGTCCTAACAAAGGAATCGGATTTGAGGTACATGTCTCGAATTATGTCAACACAGGGTTCTGGTACCCCCTTTTTTTTAATAATCATAAACTATTGCTTGACTGCAATTCCGCCTGATGGTAAGTAGTGATGCAATCGTTGATGGTAAAGCGCACTAGTTTATTAAGTCTATTCACTTAAAAAACTTACGAATAGGAAGGATGACGGCAGTTGAGCGAGGTGAAGCAATGTTAAACCAAAGACCAACACAACCAAACGATGCTGCGCTAGAGGGAGATTGATCTGGAGACTCGCCACGAGCCCACGACCAAACTCCCGACACAACAACATTTGGCGCATCGTACCCGCCACACAACACAACACAACTGCTCAGATCCGTCCTCCGTACGGCTTCACCAGACATCATGCCGGAACACGACGAATCGCTTGGCGGCAAGACTTTGTCTGGTGGGTGGTAACTTCTGCCGGCAGCCGATGTTATGGCCTACCACCTTTGGTCCTCAGTGCCCACCAGATCACCCCCCGAGGGACACAGTCGATGGCCTTCTGCATATCAAGAAAGAGCATATGCAGAGGCGTGTTCTTCGATCTGTATCTCTCCATGGCGATCCATAGTGCGATGATAGGATCCATGGTTCCGTACCCTGGACGAAACCCAGGTCATGTCCCAACCTGGGACCGCGATAGTTGCCACACTCCTGTACCGAGCCTTTGCCCTAGACGACTGGAGTTATAATACTCAGTCTCCATTGGCTCGGGATTTTGCCGGTCAGGAGCACGCTGTTCAAAAAGCTAGTTAGCATGCCCACACCGCGAGGACCCATCGCCTTCCAGACCTCAATGGGGACTCCGTCAGCTCCGACAGCTTTCCTACTCGCCATGCGACAAAGAGGAGCGTAGGCACTTATCAAATGGGCTATAACCCCATTGACAAGCACCCGGAACTACATCAGCCGATCACTGATGCGATTCACCTCCAAGTTGTCATCCTGGAGCTCGCCAGACAACACTACGGCGACCCGATTTCTCCCACTAGGTGCACCCGTGTAGATTAGCTTGTAGCCATTCCCAATAAGCCGGGATCTGCTGCCTTTCCACCGAGTCTCCTGCAGGAACGCCACGGCCACCCTCCGCCTGTGGAGAGTCTGGCCAGTTCTCTCGCGCGTCCAGTTGGCGTGCCAACGTTCCATGATGCGATACGGATTTTCTTGCTTTGGGCTCGCTTCTTCAGCCGTGTCCGCCTCTGACACGGTAACCCTAGCCCACAGGTCACAGGAGTCGGGCGAGGCTCCTGCGCGCCGTTTTGCGGCGGCGCACTCAACCCCCAAGGGAAAGCCGACGTCAGCGCCCCGTTCGTTAGTCAGCAGGTGCACCGTCTGACAGGTGGGGTTGACTTGGGTCCCAAAGATGGTATTGGGACCCTAGAGCACCCAATCCAAGTCCAATATTCTCCTTACATATATAATTATATGTATACGCAACGTAATTCTTTATGTATTGCCAGCCACCCTTTTATAAAAACTGGTTACATCTAGTGATAATATTCTCAAAAATAAACTCAGCTCTGCCTGAGTATAAGCGGATACCTGCACCAGAGTAATCTGGGCCTCGGTGCAGGCATCCACTTATACGCTTAGAAAATGGTCCAATTATCCAATTCTGTGTGTCAGTTCATGTGATCAGATAAGTGATACACTAAGCTGTGTGGCACATGTTTTAGCCGTGTTCGATGGTCCCAGAATACTGTATACAATCCCGTCAAGGTCGTATGCTTTTAAGGGATGATATGCCTAATCTCTTACAATGTAAACAAATTGCGCAACGAGTACCACATAATGTATCATTTGAATTAAGTAGATTTCAAAAGGCATGTTTCCTGGGTAAAAAAATTGATTCTAAATAGTCCGTCATTAAAATTATAGAAAAATATTGGATACGTATATTTTGTTTTATCAAATCAATAAAAATTGACAAATATAAAAGGCATCACAAGGATCAGGAGTGGTGGCTGGTGACGTCACTTCTCGCTAAAAAACGTGCAGTGACGTCACACGAGTTTTCAACGCGCTGTGTCGTCTTCATGTTTTGTTTATTTTAAAAAGAAAAAATACGGGTCTAGTATTTTTTGGAAATCTGACTGACGGACTAATTACTTTTTTTTTAGTCAAATTCCCTTGAGGGTAAAGGCAACAAGCGCAGCGTCGAGCGCCCGCCGACCAGGTGGTCGGATGATCTGACCAAAATCTCAGGGAAGCACTGAATGCAGGCCGTGTCCTATCGTTCTTTTTGGAAATCCTTGAGGGATGCCTATGTCCAGCAGAATGTGGAGTATGGACTTCGTGTGGCTGAGATGATGATGACAAGATGCCAATTTAAGTAGATATACCTTTAAGGGTGGGCGCGTCAACTAATACACTATATCCTGAACATATATTTTTCTGGCTGGAAAAGAATCCAATCGATATTGATCGATAATTGATTTCTTCTGCTAGAAGGAAGGAATTTCGTATTGGCGTAAAGATGTTTAAAATTGTTTGGAGTGTAGTGTACTTACCACAATACTGGGCCTGGTCGGGATTGAGGGCACGTAAGGTCCTGGTGACGGTTCCATTGATCGACGCGTCAAGCGGCTTGGCAACGCAGACGGTGCCGCGGGGCAGCACTCGCACGTACTCCGCACTCGCGCACCCTCCCCCCGACCCGTTCACACGGCCGCCCCCTGACCCGGTCACACGCCCCAACGTGTACTCCACCTCGCTACCAAGTTCCAAATTGTCCGGGTTGCCCTCTAAATTGCTGAAATTAACATGATACACTGTTAATATTTTTTCTTCTTCGCGTTCGTGGATTTAGGTTAGCCTTGGTCACTTCGCAAAAATAATAAACGATACAGTATATATGTACGCAAAATATTACAAAGCGAAAGATATGGCACGAGCTACAACATTTGCCACAGATTTCTATTCATTTAAACACCAAAATTCAGTTGGACGAGAGAAGGGCGGGGTTCAAAGGCCATAACCAACAGTGGTCATTCTTAGGCTGAAATGATGGCGGCATGCCGCTAAAAATTAAAGCGTCGTTATTGGCATTATCAACATACAAAGTGAATTAATTGAACTGTTGAGAAATCATAAAAATAATAAGAATTTTTCGTGAAGCGCAAGCAGAACGACTACTACAACTTTGATAAAACAGTTTTTTTCAATATAATAACTTTCGCAATGCAAAGATGTATTCATGCATTATTTAAACACAAAATATTTACTCGACATTTAGTAATTTCGTTATCTAAGTATTGTACGTATACTACTGATCAATTTGTATGCGTATTATGCATATTACATTCGCATAGCTTATAATTTACACACGAGAGACTAGAATGGATCCCATATCTGCTACTTTTTACATCGCAGTACACAAGAACATTAATCATCAAAATAATCGGTAAGACAGGCAATAATTGATAACCTACTTATTATCTTTGAAACTGGCCCCAAAAAGTGCCATAATCACAACTCGGAAGAAGCTCATGAATGTTTAATAATACAACTTTTTAAAGGTACATACTTACTTTATGGTGAAGCAGGAGACATCTGACATTTATAACACAGCCGCAAATAGTAGCAAAAATATATACAATCGCTGTTTTTAAGTAACTCAATAAATAAGCAAAGAAGAAAAATCGAGAACGAAAGTATGGTTATCTGAAGAGAAGTTAGAAGATCATTCAATTTAGTTGCAGTTCTTTATTTTTACTGAAGTACCTAAGTTTAGTATTAGTAACACACATTTAAAGACACATCTTGCACATTGCAGTAGCAATTGATTCAATTCTGCGCGACTAAGAGCTCAATCCATACAATTGGATAACAATCGAATAAATAGAAACTTCACGTGATTTCCGACGTAGCTAACATTACGCGGCGAGGCAATAACTATTTCTATGTCGCGTAGCAAGTAAGCATGATAAAAACAAATAAAATAAAAGTATCTCGCTGTGGCTCACTCAGATCTGAGGGGCAATATTGGTAATTACAAAAATTTTCACAATCCAACCTCAGTTCTCAATCTAGCAAAAAAGTCCTCTAATTTCCTGTTTGTCTTAGAAATGAGACATTGATAAGATTTTGAACGTTTCAAATTACGAGTTTTGATCTTTTTAGATTTCAAGCGAAGATTTTTTATTATATTACACCTACGCGATCAAAAACCCTGAAAGAGCATTTTTTATACAATCAGAAGGTTATTAAAAATGCTCTTTCAGATTAGGCAGATATTATTGAGGCAGGTGTTGCAGAATCATGTAATCCATGGTAGCAGGTAGCGAGACAATGTCAATTTAAAAAAACTGATCCAAGAGCGAAATGGGTCACTGACTTAAAGTTCGGAACCAAACTATAATGAGTTGACTGTAGAAGGATCGCTGTTCAATGAAGGCCAGCCCGCGCCGCAGCTGAGCTAGTAAATATAAATTCCCGAATATGACCTGTGAGTTTGTTTCGGTCGTTTCTTCTCAGAGCTGGCACTAGGAAACGCAGCGGTCATCAAACCGAACTAATAATAAAAATTTCGATACAGCCGTCCCTTGCTGTTCTCTCCAGCGACGCCCTAAGCCGAGGTTAGTACCCTACAGGGAGTGCCCTTAGCAGCTGTCGCTTAGTTTTTAGTTGCCCCTGGCTGGAGGCTTTAAATTCATTTAAGGTAGCCACAGGATAGTCCGGTTAAGTAGTCACGACCTGGCCGCAGTACAAAAAATAGTTCCGCAATAATTACCGTTGCCCGTAAAGTGCAAATTTGCGCTAGAGCTCTAAGCTCTTAGCAAAACCATGACACAGCCTATTCCCTTGCACACAAACTAACAAAAGGACTAAAAATACGTCAGGTGCTGACTAATTAGCCAGGAGTAAACTTAATATTTATTTAAGGAATCGGCGCCGGTGCCAAGGAAAATATAATCTTCACTACAAAAAATACGTTTCAGCGCGAGGAATAAAAATAGGCAGTTGACAGTTTCTGTACAGAAATAACTGTCAAAATATAAATTATTCCTCCAAGTTAGGCGACGATCGATTGAAAAATCAACCACTAGCTAAATAACAGTTTAAGACTGCTTTCCGACTTTTTTTCGGCAATTATTTCAGTTTATCGAACCACCATGACTATATCTGATTAATGGAATATGATTATGTGTTTATGGCTGGTGTTCTGTGAGAGAAAGTATTCGTGGAAATCCACTGTTCCATGTTAATTTTTAAATTATATTATTGTCTCTAGGATAATTGATGTAATTAGTGTCATATTAATTATATAACACTAATTACATCAATATAATATACACTAATTACATTAATATAAATAAATAATATAAGTAGGTATACCAACAAAAATGTTCACTAACTTTTTTTTTGTGGTTTGTTAATAAGGAAGCCGCGTTACCATTTAAATATGTAGAAGTTAAAACATGATTTTAGTTTTGAAATACGTATTGAATTTGTTTAAAGCATTTTTGACCATAAGCAATGGATTCATAAGCTTTTTTTAGTGATAATTTCATCGTCTATATGGTTACACAGTTATGGTGGCATTTCTTCATTATTGGTAGAAATACAAGCCTTAATTTTAATGAATACCGGTTCTTATATTATAGGTATCAGCCATTAGAGCAATCCATTGCTACGAGAACATTCCAAGCGTGAGATTCACTTACCTAAAATGGAAAAATACTTCTTTGGAGTGATCCGAAGTTTCAATAAAGCCAAATCCGTCCTTGAGAGCAGCGATAAATCCCTGCATAATAGGTCGGCTACCGCCACCATTACTGCTGTTTCCATTAGTAAGACTATGTTGTACTTGCACTGACTTAGCTAGCAACTCTTTTGTCCGTTTCACCTGTGGAAATCAGCACAGGTTATAAACAACATATTTAGTGAAATGCATGAAAAATGTACCTCAATCTAAAAACGTAACCCTATCTTTGACGACCATTGATAAAATATTAAACTAAGGTAGATATGTCACTAGCGCACTGAAAATGAAGCGTACAAAAGGAAGGAAAGTCCTGTATCTCGCTTTAGTCACTCTCGATACACCCGTAAAAACAAACGACAAACACTAACAGCGCAAACGACAAACACCAGCCATCTTTTTCTTCTCTATGCTTTAGATTGTGCCCCATCTCACTCACACTGTACCAATGTATGCCGAATAAAAATATGCATGTGTGCTGCTGCTGTGTTGGGCACATTTTTTTTGGTCAGTTTGTTAGAATATATCGTATCTGTTTAATATTTTATCAATGTTGACGACACTAATATTGCCGTCATAAGGAAAAAAGACGCAACTAACATTTTTTTTCCAAATTGGGTTACATGCATATTCTAAATCAGTAAAAAAAATGGCATACACCAATATTTTTATATTTCGCATAAAAAAATGTTAGATGCGTCTTTTTTCCTTATGACAGCAGAATAGGCATTTGCAGATTTTTGTAATTATAATCTAGTGCTTGACCGCAATCCCACCTGATGGCAAGCAGTGATGCAATCGTCAACCGGGGCAATTGCGTCTAATCGAAATTATTTTAAATCTATTTGAAAACCTACCTCTCCTGCCACTTGTTTTGTTTACTTTGAATAAAAAACTATAACGTAAAGATGGCAGGAGAGGTAGGTTTTCAAATAGATTTAAAATAATTTCGATTAGACGCAATTGCCCCAAAGACGCAATTGCCCTGGTTGACCTTATACATAATATCGGCTGCCGGCGGAAGTTACCACCCACCAGTCAAAGTCTTGCCGCCAAGCGATTCGTCGTGTTCCGGCATGATGGCTGGTGAAGCCGTACGGAGGACGGGTCTGAGCAGTTGTGTTGCGATGTGTGCCGGGTACGATGCGCCAAATGTTGTTGTCGGGAAATTGGTCGTGGAGGATCTCCAGATCAATCTCCCTCTGGCGCAGTATCGTTGGTCGTGTTGTTGGGTTTAACATTGCATTACCTCGCTCAACTGCCGTCTTCCTTCCTATTCTCGCTCAATAAACGATGGTAAAGCGCGCTATACCATCAATGATTGCATCTCTGCTTACCATAACCAGTTATACACCATGCACTAGTTTATAATTATTGAAAAAAAGAAATAGAACTTGATCTACTAACTATAATGGCTAATGTAGTAATCTAACTTTCCTAGGAAATCTAAGCCTAAATTAAAACATAGAATCAGTATTACTAAAAAGTTAAAAACTACAAACCTGGAACACGTCGAAAGTAACAACGTCACCATTACGGGGTAGCATTTTTGATTCGCATGATTTAGAAGCGAATGGTACAGATTTCTTTGTTTGTTGGTTTACTTGCCAGCTTATCACACCATTATATCCCTGTTTAGAGAAAAGAAAATGGTTAAAATTATGAAGGAAGAACAACTTGTCAAACAATTAGTAAATTTAAGAAGTTATTCTAAATCTAAAGGCATATAATACAGTTCTTTATCCCTGTCTGGTCTGATGCCGTATGACGGCTCAATGGCATCATGATTCCAGTGTAAGAGAGAGATTACGTCATATATCACCGATAGCGCCCTCTCGTTTTCGCACTGGAATCTAGATGGCTTTAACATATTATGTCTCGATTGTTATTGGTTCCTGCCTACAACGGCCAGAACAATTAACAACCAAACTGACACAAAACAAACCCGATCTGTTTTTATATATCACGAATTCTCTATCAAGCTGTCACGATATGCTTAGTTTCAAAGTGTTAAACCTCCATGTAAGGTAGCCTTTAATATTTTACTACAATATAGTTATTTAAAAAAAAAAAATATTATTGTATTGACATAAAAAATTTCGTCAATTCGCATCTCAAGTCAAGAGAAGAATAATCACCACAAATATTGATCCCTACAGAGCCCCATACCTCTCGGTCATTGCCATCAAATTGATAACTCCAGTAACCCCAAAAAAGGTTTTAAAAGCGTTTACTACGCACAACTAGCAACTTCGCATTTTAGTGTCATATTTCATTATCATCAACAGCCTTTTTTATCGTCCCTCTGCTGGGCAAAGGCGTCCTCTCATATTGAGAAGGATTGAGTGTCATCACGGTGTAAAATTGTAGCAAACAAAAATTGCTCCAAAAGAATTATACACGAAGAAAACAGCGGAATACGTTTGTATAGAGAAAGCACCACTAGAGTTCCCTCTTAACTGTGCACCTCGCTCTGTGACGTCATTCGGACGGTACGGTTTGTAAAAAATAAGCATTATGTTAAAAAATATAAATTATTATTTTATTATGTTATTAAAAGGTCGTTTTGATGATAATGCGTCATAATACTAGATCATTTTCCTCATGACGTTTTGCAATTAAATTGATACATATGGACTGATATAATATGTTAAGAAAACCCTGTCCGATCCGTGAAGGTATTGTTAGGTATCGATAACTGATTCTAATAATGAATACAAAGCCGGGATAAACTTAAAAAAAATCCCCCTAAAAAATAAATATTATTTCGCAAAAAGAGGTAACTTAATACATGTGCGGTAAGCACCCTTCCGCGGGCGGCGGGGGCAGGGCACGCGGCACGTGGTCGCGTGGCTATTCGCTCATAATAATACTGGTGTTGTCACTTTTTAAAAAATTACCAAATTTCGGGGAAACTGGAATTGATTCCCGGGAAAAAAAGATTATTTCAAAATTCATTAGTATTGTTAATATGATGATTATGTAAAATTTTATATTATATTTGGTCAAGTGTTTACCTAACCTTTATTATCCTTATGGATCGGACAGGGTTTTCTTTACATATTGTATAATGTTGGTGGAACTAACAGGCTTCACTAATGCGTCGAAAATGTAAAAACAGAAACAATAATAACAACAGGGGATTTAAACTGTATTTAGATAATTGTAACAAAGATGCTAACGCTACTCATCGCTTATGGCGAATACGGGGCGCCGCGCGGGGAAGCGGGAGAGGGTTCGCAACTTGCGCTCGAGTTATAAATTACGACGTTGCCAGTCGTGCGTAGTAAACGCTCTTAAAACGCAACTAATCAAATACTATACCAAGATTGTTTGGGAACTTACCAGTTTGCAAAGCCTGCGTAGCATACGCAAAGGCGTTTGCAGTGGCTTCTTGGGCCGATGTCGCAGCTTTGGAACATTCAGATAACGAATAGAACCAAGTATAATAATAACTAACTACTTTTCAAAGCGCCATCAAAACGTTTCTGCTCCCTTATTGGGGCGTAAAAACGTTATCAGCAAAATATGCGCTACTTTTACTTTATTTTACTTTTAAAATAATCAAATTATTCTTAATTTAATTGCAAGTATAAGAGAGATAAGGAGATTTATCAACAACTTTCTTAAATTTCTGTATGCAGTTACTTTAAGAGTGGTTTTAAATTAATTTATATTTACAAATATAAAATTTATAAATAATACATCGATAAATATAGCATATCCATAAAAATAGATAGATATAATATACTATCGTGGACATTTCTGGAAAACTTTTTAAGACCGTTAACTCATATGTGACAGTAATTCTGAAATAATCTTGTCAGAATTCCTAATTGATATGGCTGCCAAATAGCGAAAGAATTTTCATAACCTGTCGCGGCTCTTGCAGGATTGTACCCATAACGGGCCATAACCAAATAAAACTCAGCCTGTTAAACAATATTCTAGAATCTAATTCACTGTAAATATCTATGAAACTGCTAGTATCTTCACTATAAAGCAACGGTCTACGAAACCCATTTAACCCCCTAAAAACAAGGGTTAAAGGTTCTACTTCAGTACTAATCAGAATATTTGTGGATATCTGTTAATTATTATTCCATAAGCTTGTAACAAACCTGGTATAAAGTAGGATAAACTTACTTGACCATAATTCAGTAAACACAGTCTCGTACAACTGAGATGTTTAGTGAGATTTGATTCTTTCAATCCTATAAATCTAAACTAATTTTGTTTCAAGCAATGAAGCGCTGTACTCTACGGTTTTAAACTAATTTGGTTAAAAATTATCTGCGCATCAGGTCGGAAGTGGCTGTTGCTACATTCAAGGTGAAGTGGATGAAAAGGTGAAATGAATAAAAATTGAAAGTGAAACAAGGGGTGAAAAGCGATGAAGTGAGCTCTAATGAAACTCTTTAGGAGTGTGTCAAAAGTGCGGAAGTGATGCCTGTTATGAAAGTACGTAAATATAATATATTTGATATTATCATTTATACTGTTATTCATTGTGCAGTGTACTTACCGACGAGGGAGGTCTTGTCGGGCTAGAAGAGGAAGACGGTGTCATTTGTGCCTCTTTGGTTACTACACCCCGAGCTCCCTGTTCGATCAGAGTTTCGAACTTAACAGTACCGGGCTCTAAGTGCTTGATACGGATTGCAGATTGACGGTTGTTCATGGTTGAGAAACTGCTCACTGGGTCCACAGTAAACTCCACCTGACAAACACATTTTATTTCCTATAATTTGGTTCCGTTGTTTCTCTTGTCTATTTAATCTTTAAATAAATAAATATTGTGTTGGTTAGACTGCAGAAACTATAAACCTCAACATGAAAGTAAACATACCTACTGCCGCACGCCTAGGGCCATCATGAATTTTTATTTAAATTTTAACAGTTTTATTACAAAGCGGAATTTAACCTTACAGCCTTAATCTTTGAATCAGTATTTGTATTTCGAACTGTATTTAGATTAAAGCAAAGTTCTTAATACTAAAGTAACAACTTAATACCGAACTAAGCTGTAATTTTTATAAGAACTGTATTTATATAAAGGTTAGGTCCATAATTCAATAACCATTTATGTGGTTTAAACCTAGCCTTTGGACATGGTTTGTAATAAGGGCGTAAAGGTCTAAAACATCTAGAAATAGTTTTACATTTGCATCACTGGTTAACATCGGGCGGAATCGCGGTAAAGCATTAGTTTATAACATTTTAAAAACTGCTGTTTTGTGGTAGACATTGCTGGCTGTGCCTGTGGCCATTGTTGCCTTATTTGAATTCACTCCCATTAAAAACGAACAAATTTATTTACAAAACATGTAGTTTGGTTCGATTTTAGAGGCCGGGAGTGTATATTTAACAGGAATCAATAGTTGTCATTTTTATTTAAATAAATTAAATAATAAATAAACAAAAACAGTAATAAGTAAATACCAGACGCTTGCACTAACCTCCTCGCCTACGCGAAGCTCTTGTCCTAGACGAAGTACTTCGGCGAAATGGAAGAACATAGTTTGTTCCCTCTCAACACAGCGGATAAATCCGAATCCGTCCCTCAGAGAGCATACGATTCCTTGCTCCCGTCTGTTTCCACATACATACATCATTTAGATAAATTTAAATACCTCATATTACAAAATTTAGTCTAAACAACTACGACACCATACTATCTCTACACAATATTTTCTTCATATTTTACAAATTTCCAAAAAATCTCGATGTAAGGTATACTCGTGCAACGTCTTCTGTAAAAGCTGTAAAAGCTACAAAATAAGTTTTGTTATTACTTTAGGGTTTACAAATAAAGGCATTGAATATTCATTTACTTCGAACATGCAATCGAAGGCAATTAATAAGTACCTGAAGACGAAACAGGCTTCACTAAGTCAAACGCTATGTTATGTTCAAAAAGTGTGCGGAAACGGGAAATCGTACATTATAAAGGGTGTATCTGACATCGACGCACAAACGAGTGGTGGAATTTTTTGTCGGCTTAATCATGATTTTAAAAAAATAAATGTTTTTTTCACTTCAGACCATCCACAATTGCTATACTTTTATAACCCAATAAGATTTTAAAGTCAAAATTAAATTATTCGCTAATTACATAAAAAAGCGCAATGAAAACAAAACCCGAAAAACGATCTTATCAGCTGATTTAATAGAGTTCACATCAGGGATCAACGCCATACCTACAAACTCGCACGGCGGCACGCTTGCAACGTTCAAAAGCCGAGCCGACACTTTTTTTTAAACAGTGTGTATTCTGTAACCGTTCATTAACGACATAAATGACTATCATAATTATATTAGTGGCATGCGGTCTAGCCTTTTCGCGAAGTTTGCGTTACGATGTCAGATACACCCTGTTTAGTCTGTACTGAGCAGGATGTTTATAAAAACATTCTCAAAGATTTGGTTACTAACAATGTTTGCGCCAGATTGATTCGTAAGGAAGCGATGTTTCGTTTAGTACTCAAGCAAGGAGTATTTACATATAAAGGCATTCCGCTTTTATAGGCAATTGTTATTAGGTTATTCAGGATAGAATATTAATAACAATCTATTAAATACATAAATTTAGCAATGTTTAGATACAGCAGTCATAATCTAACCGTTCGCCAGACACGTTGAATGACTCGTCCAACAAAGAGATGTTCGTGGCCCGTTTCAGCTGGTCCCGACGGTCCGTAGCGACTTGGAATTGGACCCAGTCACCATGTCGCAAGGTGAACTCACCACACTGGTCCTTATCACCAAAAGGCACCTAGGTGGATAGAAAGGTATAATCAAAGTTAGCTAGACACAGCGTTTCTACAGTTACTGAGTAAAGTTTCCTATTATAAACAGTTTCGGTGGTATATTAATAGGTCCTTACATATGAACTTTGCCAGTTTTGTGCCAGTCGGGGGACACCGCGAGACCACAGACTGCTACCAAATTAGAGGAGCTTTAATTGGAATGTTTAAGACATCCATCGTACTCCCCGGACCTTGCTCCAACAGACAACCATTTTTTTAGAAATTTGGATAACTTTTTGCAGAGAAATAAAATCAACTCCGATGAGGCAGTCCAAACCGCCTTCAAAGATTTTATGATTCCCGTCCTAATATTTTTCTTAGAAAAGGCATAAACGAACTACCTATGAGATGGCAAAAGTGCATAGATAGCAATGGGTTATACTTTGATTAAATAAATATATTATACTAGCTTTTCGCCCGCGGCTTCGCCCGCGTGGAGTTCGGTCATATAGCGCTTTTTAGATTTCCCTCGGGAACATCATTTTTTTTTCGGGTAGCCTATGTTCTTTCTCAGGGTCTAAAGATTGTCGGTGCCAAATTTCATCAAAATCGGTTGAGAGGTTTAAACGGGAAAGCGTAACAGACAGACAAACAGACAGACAGAGTTACTTTCGCATTTATAATATTAGTATGGATTAAAAAAATAAACCGACTTTTACTCCTTCCATACAAAACGCCAATTTCATATGTAAGGACCTATATAATATGACAGAACGAGTATCTTGCCGTACTAGAAATTGACAAGAGGGTTTAAACGCAATGGGTGTAAACGGGTTACAACGGGTTTTTGAGCTAAAACCCAAGAAGCGGGTCTAAATTAAGTACTTTCATTAATATCTTCGACCGTGGACCTAATACGACTTAGGTACTATTTATACAAATATTTCATCACGGTACATTGTATAATCAAGCATATTTAAAATAATAGCTACAGTAGTATAACACATATAGTCTACTGCTGATCTAAGAATCCATCCTATGAAGCGGAATTAAAATTCTTTACTAAATCTTTCAAGGGTATCCAAATATACGCCTACCTACACGGGCAAATATACGGGTACCTACATTACGCGGAATATAACTTGAACCAAAATGGCAGCCGTTTAAGTTATTGCGATCCGTTTTTCTCATTAACCATTACCGTTTCGGAATTAGAATGTTGTTGCTCAATGTTATGTGGTTACGCGCAGTCCCCCGCGATGTTCACAAATATTTACACCTACCATCTTTTCCAAATTATAATGGCAATAAAAACCCGAATAAAAATCCCGTGGTAGGAAATTAATAGGCATTTATTGGGTTTTAACCCAGTAAACGGGTTTCAATCAGGTTGATTGCCCATCTTTATGCCGTACGCTGCCTGAAGATTGATATGGGGATGAATTTTGAAACACAGCTCAGTTTAAAAATACTATGTGAAGTTTTGGTGACTCCCGGCCTTGAATCCAACAAGTTTGTAATAAAAAAAATATAAATGCAGTAAACGCATTAAGGTTTCGTGGTCAGCTCTTCCAAAAAGTTGGCATTAAGTTTGAGTTAGTAGGCGATCATACCTACTAAGAGACGTGAACGTCAGATACAGTGCAGACGTCAACCTTGTTTTTAAATATAGCCACAGACACGGACTCCGCGGCGGAAGAGCGGGACGTAGGCATTTAGTAAGTCACAGATTAACGCTATTTTATCATGTATTCCGCATTCGCGTCAGACAGGTGTGCACGGTTTAGCGTTTTTGACGCACCCGTTTCGTTAACGCACCGGTTTAGTCGTAGTTTTATCAGAGTATCTAAAAAGTGCCGCTGAGGGGCTCACCATTAGTAATTGGTGGTTTGTGGACCCGCAATCAGTTACCATTTCTCTTACTTTTTCAGCAACATTAGGCCGATAAACGAACCCAATTATTGTGCAAGAATTCGGCCAAATTTAATATAAGTAGGCCTCATTCAATATTTTAAGAAATATTTCCGACTCGTTTATCGCATCGTTTTCTAATGAGAAACTGTTTCCAGAAATGTTTTGCAATTTGCCTGGAAGGGAAGCCTTACGCCAAAAGCAGAAGTTTATACTTGCCTGGCAACTGAAATCGATATCTACGCCTCACTGATTAAAAGCGCACTTAATAGGATACACACATTAATACATCCACTTTTACACCCTGTGCGTGTGTCTAAAATGCTGAATATACTATATCAAATATCAGAATGTCGAATTTTAGCCATATCAGCAGTTGGACTGGTACAGCGGACCCCAGACTCCAAAAGCTGAAAAAGGCTTCGGATGCGACTGGGATTAACGCTGGGACGATGATGACTATATCGAATATATCTACTATATAGTAATATACTCCATATTTATGGATAAAAGCGAAACTGGGACGAATCTTGAATTTTTACAAACGGGCTGACATCCTTTTTTATCTCAGCTAAATTTATCTCGTCATTTAAATGTAATCGATTGGCATAATAAGGAATTGTTGCATACTCCTATATTGAAAAAATCAATAGAATGTATTTTTATTCAGCATATTAGCAACAATCATGTTTTTCAGAAAGAATTTATAAAAGAATATTGAAACTGGTCCGTGTTCTACTTGATAAAGATGCGAAGCCCAATGTCGCCAGTCAATAAAATGTTTCAGGGAATTGAAATTCTAATCATTAATCCTCTTAAGCGATCTGAAAACCTCCAAACTAACTAGACGAAAAGAAAAAATAATATTCTTGTGTATTGTTACTTATTTAAATACTCATTATGTTTTTGTAAAAATACTAATATTATTATACAGCTTTTAAGAACTTGGACTTGCATATCTATCATATTCCCAAAAAAATACAACCAAGTACCTAATCGTTACAACGGTATCACCAAAACTAAAAAAATCATACCACCACATCACTAAATCAAAGACAATTTCGAACAGTTTATTTTTCACCTTTGGAAAAATTTTAAACGCTGGACAGCTTGTACAAATAAGATAAATGTACCACAATTATTATTTTATCGTAAACTATTTAAGGAATAAGATTGAAATTAAATACAACATTCCATAAACAAACGCATTCAACTGTTTGACGTTAAAGCCCTATTAGTAAATTCCAAATGTTCCAAATTCATGTTACTTCCTGTTAAACAGATATCAATATTATTTCAATGTAATTGAGATAATTTTAGAATGACTAGCACTCTTGAAAATGTGTGTATTTGAATGGAACATTACTGCTTATTTCTGAGAAACGGTTTTGAATTTACTATTTCCGAAAACAGAGGCATTCAACTATCAAATTATTATTTAAAACCGAATCTGATATTTTTATCAAATAAGGTTCGAATTGGCGATGAAATATATTCAATTATTTTTTTTTTTTTAGGTGGTAAAATATTTTATGTTCAGTAGGGTAATTGCGTTACACAATATCAGTAACAGCGACATTTATTTTGACAGTCCAGTAATAATAATTTGCGTTGTTTCATCAAGCAATGGATTAGCGATATTCTTCAAAACTATTCGGAATATGATTGATTCATAGCACGCAATTAAAGTACCCGAAATTAAAAAAAGCGCATTGGCTTATATTCAAATTATACTGGCATTTAGTATTGTTTCATTTGTAGATCTTATTTATATTTCAAAAGATGCAAGCTTTTCCTATACTGATTCACCTATACTATAATATGCAAGCAATTATTTTCAATTCATTCATTTGAAGTGAAAACATTCAATCAATCGATAGAATGTAACAAGGAAAGTATATTTACTATACATAACAATTTTGTATTTCTTTTTTAGGAACATCTGATAGAGATATAGCATTGTCTATAAAAAAAAAAACATAAATAACAGTAGTTCAATAATAGTGCGAGGGAGGTAGTTTAAGAATTTATTTTAATAAAGGTAGCTTTTAAGTAATCTAGTTCTAGACAACTCTCATAAAACGGAAATAATGGACAGTGTATGATGTCACAATATATGAATAATATTGATATGTTACCTCAACTTCAGAGTGGTCAGCAGCACGGTATCGGATGCGGCCAGGCAGAGGATCGTTCTGTGTCACGCGAACCAACGTCCCGCGCTCCAAAGGTTTCAATACTTGTCCACGCATTATTTCTGGACTGACATCCTCGAACACCACGGAACCGCTTGGCAACTTCGTAATGTGGCAAGCCACTTCCTTCCCCTTCACAATCAATATAAACGTTAAAGACACATTCAACAAACATTATTTTATTTTCCACAAAATGCACGCTTACGTTTCTAGTCTGAATGATGAACTCGACATCGTCTCCCAAAACCAACTCTTCTTCAGTTTTAGCTTCTGAATAGTGAAAGAAAATCTCTTTTACCACGTCTGCGCGCTCGATGAATCCAAAGTTTTCCTTCATGGAACAGACCACGCCGTGATATTTGACGGGATGCACAGGATTTTCAAAGCGGACATGGCATGCTCCCAAAGTTCCTCTAGAATATTGTCATTATTAGATAAGTACATATTAAATAAATAATAAAAAAATAATAGTTACTCACCGTTGATTTGTTGCTATCTGGAAGCTCACAGCATCGCCCGTACGCAAGGTAACATTACCCTCAACATCGTCTTTAGTATAAGGTAAAAAGAAACATTCACCACGGTTTTCATAAGAAATTCTTCCAGTATTATCCCCAGAGCCTTCGCCCTTGACTTCAGTTGTTACTGTTCCAGTTACACGAGCTTCACTCAGCACCTTAAATAAATGTTAACAATTTAAAACATTTTTCATTCATGACAGTATTGGAAAAGGATAGTGTACATTAAAAGAATTGAGTCCTTCATTACTTGTTACTGAATATAAATAAATAATAAATAACGTTTATTACCACTTCTGGCGCAATCTTGGTAACGGTGGATGCAATTGGTTTTCCAGTTCGACGGTCATATGTCATCTCAAATTCTACAGGGTCTCCTATCTTGAGGTGTTCAGTGTTGCCACTAAACTGGCTGAAGTGGAAAAACAGACGAGCCTGCCTCTCACAGCATTGAATAAATCCATAGGAGTGAAGAAGTTTCTCAATAATACCAGTCTCTCTAATAGGTGGGTGATTCATTGAATCATAATTCTGAGATGATGAATTATTAGTAGAGCCAGATGAAGTATAAACCGAATCCCCCATTGGACAGCCGTCTATATTGTAACCCAGAGTGAAGCGGTTTCCACCACCACCACCCGACTTAGACTGACTGTTGTAACTATCCTTCGGTGAACTGGGGTACTCACCTTGAAACAAAACAAAATCACAGTAAATAAAAGTATAAGACCATCTCCAGGTCCAAAACAACAAAAATACCTTCTATTTAGATGTGATTATGATGTCAATTATTTAGCTACAATCACACAATCAAGAATATATAATTATAAATGATGCACACCAATCAAATCAAATAGTTTTTGAATAAAGTATATTGGAAAAGATAGAAAAATAGAGACACATTTCTGTTGTGGTTCGTAAGACTTGAATAAATGCTGATCCTTCTATTTCTACTATCTAGCCAATCCAGTGGGTAATTCTCGTGGGTATTTCGTAATTTTTTAACACACTATTATTAGCAATGGGTTTCTTTTTCATAAAAGAACAAATACATTTTTCTAACATATACCCTCTTATTCATAAATGATGTTTAAAGTTAACTAGCGATTCTTTAACCATACATTTATAACCTTTTAATGTCACTTAACTTTATTCATCATTTATGTCTATAATGTATGGTTAAACAATCGCTAATCACTACTTAACTTTAAGTAACATTTATGAATATCACGGACAAAGCAATGGATTAGAGACAATCATTCTTCTGTCCTTATCTCAATTTATTTGGAATTAGTGCAATATGTATTCTTCTTCCATACTTCTTTTCTATTAGACATCATCTCCTCACTCTTCTTAATCATATTATCATCCACACATTGCATTCTTCCCTTACTATTATAGCTATGAAAATTCATACTCAAAACTACCCTAATGATATTTTCATTTCTCCATAACACATGCCCATACCAAGACAACTGATATCCATGCGACTTTTCAATTTTCAGTGTCACTTTCGGTGATAACTTTGTTGTTAAAAGTGGGACTGGTAAAGCGGACCCCAGACTGCAAAGGTGAAGAAGCTTCGGATGTGACTGGGACTAATGCTGAGATGATGATGATGAATTTAAGTGATAATTATTATCTCCATTCATGTACCACCACACATTCCTCTTAGCATTCTCATCACATTTGCATGATTTGCCTTTTATTTGCAAAGCGCTAAATATTCACATATATATACACTCACTCCACCATAATTCACTACACCACAAACACCTCCTAAACATAATCATCAAACCCTTACTCTTACTCCATACAATTTCACTCTTCATTGTCTCATTCTCATATTTTTTAAAATTTGACAAAGGTCAAAATTCAAGAACTTACTAGGTCACTGGCACATCTGCTAAAATTGCATTATTATATAGTGTACCCTATATCCGGGCACTGCCCCCTAAGATACGAGCCTAGTTTAGGAGACAGGGATAAACCTATAGTACCTACTGTAATGCAGTATTAAGGAACAAGAAAAAAAATTAAAAAGTAGTTCTGCACCTAAATTCTCACAGGGAAATGGTTATCGAATCATACACTTGAGAGGCTATCAGATAAGCTCCAATTATATAATTACATTTTGACCTCAGAAAGATATTGTTGTTAAAAAAGCAGATTAGATTACTGTGGAAACAACCAGCAAGTGTACTCCCTAGGACACTTGATTGAGCAACAAATAAGGTAAAAAAAAACAAAATTATGCTTTAAGGCCATAACCGTCACCATTTTAAATGTACATAATTTTATAATCCTGTAGCAAAATTTCAATTAACACTTATCCCATTACTTATTAGGCTTATAAACATCCACAATAGAAAAGTACTAGTCTCATTACTGACAGTAGTTCTATAGAAATGCTACAAAACTTACTTCTAATCGGAAATACACACACAGTTGCACTTATATCAATACTCCACTTCTGCAGTTACTTTTACAATTTAATACAAAGCAAAGCAGTGAATAAAAAATGATAAAAATACCATGAGTTCCTGTGGCATCAATTGATATAAATGTCAATGTTAACATAACAAGCAAATTGAATTTAGGTACTCACCATTACGGTATGATGCTTTGGGTTGCATATTCGAATGCTGGAGATCTAATATATCTTGTAAAGGTGATGCATGGGAATCTGGCGGCTGGAACATCTTCCACTGAGAATTACTGGACATGGCTGGTGGTGTAGTATAAACGTCGAAAAGTGCAGTACCTACGGCACTGTATTTATTAATATCACAGAATATTGTGTGGTGTTAAGTTTTCAGTAGAGGTTACAAATTTTTACATCAAATCACATTTTCTTTAGTCTTTTGTGTTCTTATGAACACTATAGAGTCTTCAACGCAAAGTCACAATTTATACACCAAAACCACTAATGTTGCAAAATAAAACTACTTATGAATATGTTATGCAAAATCCTCAGATGTCTTCAATGCTTGCTGAGTCGGAGCTCGTGTTGCATTAGCTTGGTTGTAGGTAGATTCGTATAACTCTGTTGCTATCTATACGTGTTTAACTCGATGTTCACTAGCTGCAATAGACACTCTTGTTAGCCTCCGTGTTACAAATGTTATCAAAATTAAAAAAAAAACAAATCGAAAAGATTGCAATTTAACTGTTTTACAATAAAGCGTCGCGTTGAAACAGCTTATATTTTAATATTACTATATAATGTAGGTAGGCATCGGCCGTCCGATAGAACGATGGGTAAAAATTACAACGCCGTGAGACAAGACTTAGCTCATATAACTACCTCCGTTGGGGCAAAAGGAATATCACATACTAACAATCCGATTGTTAACAGTTTAACCGAAGTTAATCGACTGTATTTGAAAGCGATTAAATACAAAACCATAAAATAATCAAATCTCACCACGACACAGCATAGCACTGACGACATACCGCCATATTGAATGTCAACATTTAACACGACTTTGATCCAACCCTACAAACTAGATTTTTTGTTAGAAATAAATAACCGTATAAATATTTGATAATGCTAACAGAATAAACATAGTATAAATTATGATTTTTTGAAATTTTGTGTTTATGTTTTTTTACTAAAGGATCTCTATCATATGGATTTGATTTTTCTCTATTTTATGGCCACCGAAAAGTTTGATGGCCGTATTACTGCTGTGACAAAATTTGAAAACTGGTAAATAAACCTGCTAAATTCTTCGGTAAAACTAAATTTATTAAATTAAAGTTATTTACAATTTTATTCAAGGAACGATATTTTTTAAACTTTAAATTAATGGCCAAATTAATTAAAAATTTACCTAAAACTTTATTATTAAAGAAATGAGTAATATTTTCCTAAATCAAGCTAATATGATGTTAGTTTCAATAAACTAGTTTTACTTTGTTCCTGTTTAATTTTTATTTTATTCATTTGTTTACTAAATACTACCACACACATAGTAATAATATTAAATAGCAACATTGTTCGCCAAATGTCACTGTAATTCTTAAATTGTTTCTGACATCGTTATTACTAATGGACATGCCTTAGACGTAGAATTGTGAGACTCCGAAAGAAAGTGAGGAAACGAAGTTACGTCTGTCTTTATCTCTCTCAAAATCATCAATCATCTATGAGGAAAGAAATAGTGCTAGACCGTGCATAGGCTATCTCTCTTTCTCTTTTCAAACCTAATAATTAAAGCAGATTATACGCGTACGGCATGTCCATCAGTATATGTCTATGGTTTCAAAAGCGCGGTGTACACAGAATAATCTGATAGATTTATATAGATAGGCACTTTTAAAGTTTTAACATACCTTCCTATAAATGTTCGTTAAAAAGCTGACTCTACATATAAAACAAGGGTCAGTTTTCCTGTCGTCAGTTTATTTAGATAATCCAGAAAGCAATGCTCGGTTACATCGATTGTCTATGTGTTTCGTGCAATGAGAAATCAACTTAGAATACTGGTAATTTATAGCTTGTAGGGGCAACGTGATAGACCACATTTATAGTCAGCGCAGGTCGTTTGACTTAGTTATCTCCTGTTTCTGAGTGCTCCACTTTTCTATTATCGCGAAAAATTATGCTATAGTAACCGTTGTAAAATTAGGTAGGTATCTAAATATAGTAATAGGGATGTATCCAAGGTATGAAAATCAAAAAAATAATTAGTCCGTCTTATAGATATCAAATAAAATTAACACCCGTATTTTTTATTTTGTCGAAATTACCAAAAACTACTGAGATATAGCGTATTAAAGTTACGGAGTGGGGACTAATTACATCAGGCCGAGGTATATTTTGCACCACGGCGTGACGTCATGCGACATTTCAAATCAATATATCTTCCTAAATATTTGAATGAAAGAAAAAATAAAAAATACGTGTTCAATATTTTTTATAAAACTATCTGATGGACACTAAACTATTTTTTAGGATACAACCCAATTGGTCAAGTATCTTTTGGCGTGTGGCCAAAATCGGAACTAGCGCCTCTCGTTTGTCGATAACGGTAGCTATCGGCTATAATACCTACAGCCTGTTAATAGGTATTTTTCTGTGTCTGCATTACTCTCATGAAAATGATCTCATTAGAATAGGATTGGGTTGCTGTCACTGTAAAGTATGGTAAAGTTGCTGTTGTCTGAAAGAAGAACCTAGGTGAAGCGAGCGTGAGGCAAGATGTCATTCCAATTAATGCTAGGGATTAACACTACTGTCAGTTTATTCCACTTCACCTAACTTTTCACGGTGAGATGGTGACGGAATCTATCGGCAGTTGTCGTAAATACTGAAGTCATTATGCAACGTTATTTTTTGTATATGCGAAACTCGAAACTGATGTCCAGTATTTTTATTTAAAGAATTTATGTACAAAATTTCAAAAAGCTATCACAAAGTTGCTTGTTATGTTACCTGGTTCATCATCATCATCGTCATCAGCCTCTACTCGTCCACTACTGGACATAGGCCTCTTCCATGGCACGCCAACAAGTTCGATTCTGAACAGTTCTCCGCCACTACCAGCCACCTTCTTGATGTCGTCGCTCCATATCGCCCAAGGGCCATCTCGCCCTACGCTACGTTTGCCGAGACGCGGTCTCCACTCGAGGAATCGTTTACCCCAACGGTTGTCGGCCCTGCAGCATATGTGAGCAGCCCATTGCTACTTCAGCTTGCTAATCTTCCCAGCTATGTCGGTTACTTTGGTCCTCTGTTGGATCACCTCATTTCTGATGTGGTCCTTCAGAGAAACGCGCAACATAGCCCGCTCCATTGCTCGCTGAGCGGCTTTAAACTTATAGACTAGTCTGACCGTTAGTCTCCACGTCTCGGCTCCGTAAGACCCTACAAAAATATTGTCAACGCACCCCTCGACGGCCGCGCCTGCGGCGACTCCGCATCGCGTTGTCTTGCGTTTATTGATATTAGTTTCTGTTTGTACTGTAACTAGTGATAACATTTTCCATCACATTTGCAGATATCACGCTTTTATTGTTGTAACGGTCAAGTGTTAGTCGATATTATTATGTACTTTACTCGAAACTTTACTAAATGCAGCCGTCAGTGATAAAATAAAATTTATATAAAACATGATAAATTTTCGGAAGGGCGTACCCGACTTTTACTCACTAAAACTCACCTGTGTTCTTGCAATTACCTGTGCGCCAGGGCCATGGTATCTCTCCGGACAATCCGCGGTCCATTCCATCGGATCTATTCACAATGTGCGGAAATCTGACAGAACATGAACTCCCCTAATCGGAGAATCGAAGTATATACGGAGGTTTATCTCTAACTTTTATAATAAACCACCAGTGATTGCCAATAAATCGCGAGCGATTATAGCGCATAAAGATTACCGAATCTAACCGAGCGTTTTAAATGTTTTCTATAGACACTTATTAGTAGGTAACTTTTTTTTTTCACGCTATGGAAATGCACCATACGCTGAAGGGCATGTGGGGGACTCGCCCAGCCGAAGCCGGGAATACCCACTAAAACCACAGGGGCACAACGACATCGCCTGAGTGGCGGGGTCATGGGAAATGGCAGAGCCTGTCTATCAATCCCCCGCCGGCGATTCTCGCCTAAAAGGCGGGCCCCCAATCGTTCCCCCATACGGAGGGGCCGGCTGGGTACACCTTCTTGTGCGAGAAGACGCAGCAGCCAAGGGTTTTTATAGCGAGGTGTCCTTCCTCTTAGCCCCACTCGTTTGCACGAATGCAAACGGGGTGCAGCTCCACTCAATGAGGAGACCGGGTTGCCCGACGGTGACCCGGGGCTCGGGTCACGTCAGCCACCTGGAACCGTTGCCAACCCGCCGCACGTCACGTGTGACCGCTGAAGCGGTCCCCGCATCTGGTTTTACCGGTGGCGAATAGGGGAACGGCCCCCATATCTGGGGGCCGTTCCCCTATCCGCCACCTGGGGACGCGTCCGATGGCAGGCCAGAAACTGCACACAGAATACTTATTAGTAACCTAACCTAATCTAAGCAGCTATTGCAGACTATTCAAAATAAAATTGCAAACCTTCTTCTTCGTCTTCTTCAGCCTCTAAAGGTACACTGCTGGGCAAAGGGAGGCATTTGGGAGGCATTCACCCACATGTGGGAGTTGCGAGAGCGAGGCAAAATGCCGGGGCATAAGGTAGCATGGAGAGTGCAATTGTCTCAACTCAGTGCCGGGCACGCTACATTAGCGGGAAGTCCTCTCTTTGAGGCACTCCTCAAAGAGTGGCGTGACGGGTCCACGTAGACCGATACCTCCTTGGTCAGGGTTGCAGGTTGGTTAAAAAAGAAACCGTGGCCCTTGCCTACAGGCAAGTGAAGGAACACGGGTGGGTTTTATTATTCCACACCGCAACTAGATTTCAACGTATGCTCGATATCACTTTTTTTTTATTAAATTATAAACTAGCGCTTGACTGCAATCCCGCCTGATGGTAAGCAGTGACGCAACCGTTGATGGTAAAGCGCACTAGTTTATTAAGAGCCTATTCACTCTAGCCTTGAAGACACTCAAATTGTAGTCCGACGGAAACACCGCCGCAGGTAAGTTGTTCCAGTCCCTCGATGTACGCGGTATAAAGGAGGCGAAACGCTTCGTCCGGATCGTAGTAGGTAGTGTTAACAACGTAAGGGTGGAAACTCGCCGTACGACGGGTCGTCCGATGGTGGAACGGAGATGGGGGAATGAAATCATACGATTCCCTCGCACACTCCCAAAAATGCATCCTATAGAACTTTATCCGTAAAGCATTAATTATGGCTCAAAGTTGTTTGACATTTCTATGTAGGTTGACGTGCTGTCGTTCGTACATTTTTTTTCAAAAATCGTTCACACCACCAGTTTCAAAATAATTTTCCTAGAAAGTCTTTATAAAGTCCTAGTTTTGAATTTTATGTTTTTGAAAGTTATGGTTCAAAAATTAGAGGAGAAGAAACATTTTATTTTACGGACACCGGGTCCAGTTTGAGACGGATTATATGATTTGGCAGGACTTAGCTTACTAATACTTATCTTTAGATTTTATATTACTTATCAGTTTTAAGACTGATTCCTGACACGGTGCAATTTAATTGCCTATGGTGTATGCGAGGGAATTGCATGATTTAATTCCCCCATCTCCGTTCCACCCTTACGTTGTTAACAGCGCTACGATCCGGACCGCGTACATCGAGGGACTGGAACAATTTGCCAGCGGTGGTGTGTTCGTCGGACTACAATTTGAGTGTCTTCAAGGTTAGAGTGAATAGGCTCTTAATAAACTAGTGCGCTTTACGATCAACGATTGCGTCACTGCTTACCATCAGGCAGGATTGCGGTCAAGCGCTAGTTTATAATATATATACAAGAAAAAATCTATTAAAGAAATCTGACAGATTGTAGTAGCTTGATGTGCTGTGGTCTGTACAAAATATTTTTTTAAATAAATTTATAATTTAAGCGTGTAAGCATTTCTTTTTTATGTTAGTTGACATTCAAATAAAAAATAGTTATCAAAATCGACCCCAAATCACACACAATCCCAAATTACCACCATGAATCCAACATACAAAATCTGTCTCGTTTGCATAAACTAGTAAGCCAATTTCCCGAGAGATGGCGCTGTACTTCGGTTAATTTAATTTGCATTGTTAAGATTTTTACCGAGTTGATGGGGTCGGAACGGATATGAGCTATCATCATCAGAATCAGAATTATTTTAGTTGTGATACATAGGTACAGTGGTTATTCACATTTGAGGATAAAGTGCGCTATGATCAGCCTATTATAGGCATAAAAATACAAAAAATAAAATAATAGAAAATAACTAAATAAATGATCACATACCTAATAATAGGGGTAATTAAGTCAAAAAGTCATATTAATTATTTCGTGAACGTCAAACAATTTTGATTTAAATACAATATTGTCAAATAAGCAAATCACATAACATTATCAGAAATGAAGTCAAAAGAATTATGTAGTTAAAGAATTGTCAACATAATTCGGATTTAAATAATTCAAAGTCAAAGAAAAAACATTACACATTGATATCAAAAATTACAATTAAACAATGTCAAGATTTATCCAATAAAAAGTCCGATAGGTACACAATAATAACATTTTAGACACTTTAGTTTAAATGAATTAACCGGCAAATTTTGACCCCAGTGATGACTTACGGAACTGAAACGTGGTCGCTCACAATGGGCCTCATACGAAGGCTCAGAGTCACTCAAAGGGCAATGGAAAGAGCTATGCTAGGAGTTTCTCTGCGTGATCGAATCAGAAATGAGGAGATCCGCATTAGCTCTGCGAGTCGCTAAACTTAGTTGGGCAGGGCACATTGCTCGTAGGACCGATGGCCGATGGGGCTTCTGGAGTGGCGGCCACGTACTGGGAGACGCAGCGTAGGGAGGCCCCCAATAAGGTGGACCGATGACCTGGTGAAGGTCGCGGGAAGCCGATGGATGCGGGCAGCACAAGACCGGTCAGCGTGGAGAGCCTTGGGGGAGGCCTTTGTCCAGCAGTGGACGTCTATAGGCTGAAGAAGAAGAAGAAGAACCGGCAAATTTTTTAGCTCTTTTGGCAATTTATTACATTTAATATTTTTATTAGTTATTCAGTTCTTTGTAAATATAACTGCCAGTGAAATACAATAAGGCAATATTCGTTTTTGGAATATACAGACGACTGTCGTCTCTTTGGGTCCGATTGAAAGCTACAGATGCTAAGGTAAATAAACGAGGATTTTGTTTAACGAATGCCGCTACTTCAAATACATACAGTGACGGTAGTGGTAGAATGTTGTGCTTCTTTAAAAATAAGGCACACAACTTTCTGTTGTTTCTTGTTGTCTTCCCCCGCTCCGCTACGTGTCGTGCCTGCCGCAGCGCCGCTCTCGCCGCACTACCGCTCGTGCCACGACTGCCGCGCTCGCTCGTGCCGCATCGCCGCGCTCTTTTGAACCGCTCCGCCGCGCTCGCTCGTGCCGCATCGCCGCGCTCTATTGCGCCGCTCCGCCGCGCTCGCTCCTGCCGCATCGCCGCGCTCTTTTGCACCGCTCCGCCACGCTCGCTCGTGCCGCATCGCCGCGCTCCTCTGCACCCGTTAGGGCACCGTTGCACATTAAGATTGGCAACGGGTTACAAGCTTAGGGCTCACCCGTAGGTACATACCTCCCTGTCTAAACCCGACAGGGAGGGTACACATCCCCGGACTAATCCACCCGGGGGGATAGGTACCCCTAAAAACTTCTGTCCACCATGGACGAAGCTTTATTTTCATTTGTCAAGAAGGTCATCGTGAATGACCCCCTATTCATCGCCAAATACGGCGACAAGGTTGCTGCTCTACAGCAGACAACTCCCGCTCCTCAGCCCGCCCCCACTGAAACCGAGGAGTATATGGACACCGAAGTCTTCTCGGCCAAACGGCCCATCCCCGATTCCTCGGACTCCTCCGAGGAGTCTTTGTCCCCGGACGACGAAGCTGACGGCTTCATCGTCGCCTCGGGAAAGAGGAGGAGGAAGAAATCCTCCTCAAACTCGGCCCCTAAACTGGCGGCTGCTGCCTCCGCCAGTGGCTTACCCACCCCCACCCCTGACCCCTCTAACGTTGTCGCCGCCCCGCGCGCCGCGACACCTAACCCCACCCGCTCGGCCCCCCCAGCTGCCGCCAAAATCCCCCCTCCCCCGCTTGTCTTCATACAGGACAAGGGGAAATGGACCAATATCTCTTCTTGGTGCACTGATCAAAAGACCAGTTTCACCAGTGCCAAGTCGACCCAGAATGGAGTAAAGGTCACAGTCCCTACGTCCAGGGACTTCAGGGAACTGACGAAGCTTCTTCGTCAGAGAGGTGTGGCCTTCCACACCTACTCCCTTCCTGAGGAACGCCTCACCCGCATGGTGATCCGCCGCTTTCCAAAGTAAATCCCGTCCGACGACATACAGGCGGACCCCCTTTCACAGGAAATCCCTGTGAAAGAAGTCCACCGAAGGAAGGATCCACCCACCACCCCATCTTCCTGGTGAAGAGCATCTGCTCCCTCACCGGGATCATCATCGAGGAGCCCCATAAGAACGGCACTGTTGGCCAATGCCACAGGTGCCAGCTCTATGGGCACTCGCAGGCTCATTGTCACGCCAAGCCCAGGTGCTTTAAGTGCCTGGGCGACCATAGCACAGCAGAGTGCCCACGGCCAAAGGACCGTGCGCTCTGCACTGAGCCACCAAGCTGCGTCCTTTGCGGCACGACCGTACACAATGCCAACTATCGTGGGTGCCCCAAGGCCCCTAAGTCCTCTTCCCCTAAATTAGCCAATCGGGTTAGCCCGATTGGCTAACCCGATTGGTTGGCACACAAACAGCGTGAATCTCCCAGGAGTCAGATCCCAGAGCGTCTGAGCCCTCAAAGACCCAGCCCCTGGAACCTGCTCTACCACCAGAGGGCTTTTCCTGCCCTCGTGGCCACCGCTCCCCAGACCCCCTCAACCACTCCCGCCTGGAAGCACAAGGATCCTCGCACCCGTCCTACCACGGCCCAAAAGGTGGCCCCGTCTCCCCTGCCCCTGCACCTAAGGCTGCGGCAGCAACCCCCGCACCCCGTCCCTCGACCCCAATGTTAGGTAACGGTCCAATGGATGCCTTTAATGTCATCTCGGGGACCTTCCTTATTTTTATGTCCCCCCGCGCCAAGCAAATGGCGAGCGAACTCCTAACAGCCAGGTCCGCTGGTAATCTCCAAGCTGTATACAGCATCTATAATGCGTATCCAGAGATTACGCAAGTTCTCTCCTCCATCGCATCCAATTAATGGATAATACGGCCAAACAACGGACCAAGCCTCGATCCCTCAAACTGGCTCACTTCAATGCCGACGGCATTAGAGATCAGAAGACTGAGATCTCAACCTTCCTCCGTGAGCACCAGATTGACATCTTCCTCGCTCAAGAGACCTTCCTCAAGCCCAGTCACCGCACGCCCCTAATTGCAAACTACCGCGTAGTTCGCAACAACAGGCTGCGATGTCACAAAGGAGGTACACTCATTTATTTCAAAAGGGCTCTTTATTGCATCCCAATGGACCCCCCACCCCTCTCACGACTCGAAGTTTCAATGTGCCGTCTCGGCATGTCAGGCCACCAACCTATTACTATAGTGTCGGCCTACCTCCCACCCAGCTCCTCTGCAGAGAATCATCAACTCCTATTAGACGACATCGCCCTACTTCTTGGTATGAGTGACTCCGTTATAATAGCGGGTGACCTCAATGCCAAACACACAGCCTGGAATACCACCAGGATTAATTCCAGAGGCAGACTCCTGTTTGACCTTTCCACTCAATTGAACTTCGATGTCGTGGGCCCTATGACCCCCACTCACTTCCCGTATGATCCCGACCACACCCCAGACGTCCTCGACGTAGCGCTTCTAAAGAACGTCAACCTACGGTTAGACTCTATAGAAGCACTACCAGAGCTATCGTCTGACCATCGCCCAGTCATCATCCGACTGGCTCCCCGTACTGGCCTCGCAGACACAGGTCAAGCACCCCAGACGAAAGTGGTAACGGATTGGAGGAAAGTAAGCGATCGGCTGAAATACCTGCACGCCTCGACTCTACCGCTGACACGACAGCCGCGATCGACTCGTAAACGGATCACGTACAGGCAGTCCTGAACGACTGTTCAAGGGGGGTCACAGTGACAAAAGACTGTCGTTGGAAACTCCCTGCTGACTTGCGTGAGCTGCTGACCGAGAAGAACGCGGCTGTTCATGCCTACAGCAACTTCCCCTGCGAAGCTAACAAAGCCCATATGCGCTATTTACAGAGAACTGTAAAAAGACGCATATCGGAGTGGCGTGAAGCTGGCTGAGATAAGTTGCTGGACGAGTTAGAGCCGACTCACCTAGCCTTCTGGGAACTTCAGAGGAAATTAAAATCCAAAGAAGTAGCCACCATACCTCCTCTGGTTCTTCTGGTTCAGTGCTCCCCAGCCTCCTACCAGTAGACCAAACTCGAAGTTGACGCTGAGTCGAACGTAGAACCTCCCTCCCGCCCGTTGACAACCCTGAAGATCCCCTGCCTCCCATCACTCCAGATGAAGTGTAGGACATCATCAAAGATCTTCAACCCAGGAAAGCGCCCGGCTCTGACGGCATCACCAACAGAGTAGTCCGCCTCTTCCCAGCCCATCTAATCATCTTCTTGACCACCATCCTCAATGGTGCAATGGGGAATAACATTTTCCCACTAACGTGGAAAGAAGCCACAGTCATAGGCATTCCCAAGCCCGGTAAGCCTAAAGCCGAACCCTCTAGCTACCGTCCCATCAGCTTACTCAAAGTTCTCGGTAAGATTTATGAGAGGCTTATATATAAGCGTCTCAGACCCTACGCCGAGAACAAGGGCCTTATCCCAAACAAACAATTCGGGTTCCGTACCCAACACTCCTGTCCGCAACAGATCCTACGTATTACTCAACATACACACGCAGGATTCCTGCGTGGTATGTATACAGGCGTAGTTTTCTTCGACATAGTGAAGGCGTTTGACAAAGTCTGGCACAACAGCTTAATCTATAAGCTGTACCAACTCGGTGTGCCTGATCGTCTCGTCCTCATCTTACGGGACTTTTTGTCAAACCGCACCTTTCGCTATATAATCGAAGGAGCGCTCTCCTCCCCCAGCCCCATCCGTGCAGGTGTTCCCCAGGGCTCTGTACTAGCCCCACTCATTTTCAAGCTTTTCACTAGCGATATCCCGAAAAGCAGTAAGGCTCAACTCGCTCTGTTCGCAGACGACACAGCCATCTACTGCTCGGGCGCAGTCCAGACTGGATTCGCCTCCATCTTCCAACCGCGGTCAACAATTTCGCTGACTGGTTTAAGAAATGGAGGATCGAAGTCAACCCTCAAAAAAGCCAAGCAGTACTCTACACGAGACCGCGATTCAATGTCACCCCTCCACGACCCATCACCATGGCTGGCAAGCCGATCCCTTGGGAGAAGCAAGCCAAATACCTAGGTGTGATTCTCGACCGCAACCTCTACTTCTCAGAGCACATTGAGACGGTCCGGTCACGCGCCGCCTTCGCTCTGGGTCGACTCCACCCCGTTCTCAACTCGCGTAGCAAACTGTCACTCAAGTGCAAATTGCGCTTGTACACAGCATGCATACGCCCGATTATGACATACGCTTGTCCAGTCTTCGCACATGCCAAGCCGCGTCATATCCATAGGATGGAAGTAGTCCAAAACCGTTTCCTCCATAAAGCCACAAATGCCCCTTGGTTCGTCCGTAATGAGATCCTCCACCTTGATCTCAAAATCCCCACCATCCAGCAGTTCATGAAACGTTTTTCCAAACGCATCTTTGACACTGCCGCCAAGCACCGCAACCCCCTGATAGCAGCGGCTGCTAACGATACCCCCTCCACCATCTCCAAGCTTCGCCGTCCACGGCATGCCCTCGCAGACCCCGATGACCCCATAACCCTCCCCCAAGAGGCCAATAGGGCCACCAGCACAAAACACAAAAAGACCGACCTACTGACCTCGCCGCCGAG
Source organism: Sesamia nonagrioides (assembly GCA_017933935.1). NCBI lineage: Eukaryota > Metazoa > Arthropoda > Insecta > Lepidoptera > Noctuidae > Sesamia > Sesamia nonagrioides. The sequence goes on from JADWQK010001372.1 coordinate 879,713, forward strand.
GTCCATCGCGACGCGTTGAACGTAGTAGTCCCCTCCCCCGTCCCTTGTCCGATGACGGCCAGCCCGCGCCGCAGCTGAGCCAGTAAATATAAATTCCCAACTATGACCTCTGAGTTTGTTTCGGACGTTTCTTCTCAGAGCTAGTGCTAGGAAACGCCGCGGTCATCAAACCGAATTAAAATAAAATTCGAACCAGCCGTCCCTTGCTGTTCTCTCTAGCGACGCCCTAAGCCGAGGTTCGTACCCCACAGGGGGTGCCCTTAGCGTGTAGTCGCTTAGTTTTAGTTGCCCTGGCTGGAGGCTTTAAATGCATTTAAGGCAGCCACAGGATAGTCCGGTTAAGTAGTCACGACCTCTCAAGGTCAACTACGAGATGCCATATCAAAAAAAAAAAAAACATATTTACTTTTATTTGCTGACACGCTAATAATTAAATGATTATTTTGTGCGCGCTGTGTAAATTTGATTACTTTTTTATATCTTTTAGAAAAATTTCAGTTTAGTTTTATTAAACTGGCACGTTTTTCCTGTATTTCCATAAAAGATCACGTTTTTTGATACGACGGGCCTCATTATCATCATGATCAGGATCATTATCATCGAACTTTTTTTTATCGTCCCACTGCTGGGCACAGGTCTGCTCTCATACAGAGAAGGATGAGCTATAGATAGTTGTAATCTATAACTCTTTCTTTAGTTATCAGTGATAATAACTATCGGTGATAACTTATCACCGTCCTATGTGGGTCCGTTTTTAGGATTCCGTACTTAGTATGTCAACTCGTTGTAACAAAATATTCCATTTTTTAAACTCTTATACAATATGTTAAGAAAACCCTGTCCGACCCGTGAAGGTATTGTTAGGTACCGATAACTGATTCTACTAATGCCAACAAAACCTGGCCAAACTTAAAAAAAAGAATCCCCCTAAAAAATAAATAACTTATATAAAATAAATAGGTAATTTCATGGCAACACAGGCACAGTTCATAACCTCAGTTGACCTCATGCATGTAGGTATAGGTAATTTATCCACGTTTATCGAGTCTCGAAAGAAATAATGATACTTAGGCAGCTCGTGAAAAGAACTTTTTTTTTAAGTAGGAAGGTCGTCTGACTCTCCAAATGTATCATTTCATTCGATGAGCATAATGGCTGTGGCGGAGATGTTGTTCCATATTTCGTTCACTAATAACGATACAGGCCCAGCTGGCACCGTCGCACGAGATTAGCACGGACATGCACACAAATAAAAATCAAGTGGTGTCAAATCCGCGCTGGCCACAGTTGGTCTCACGTACAGGACAAAGATATGGTGACGCACCGTCATACTGGAACCACATTGACCACATTGACCACAATCACCTGATCACAACACAGCAGTTGCTACCTTCCATCAGTATGTTACATTACTCTACATTAGGAAACGACATGATCACACAATACACGAACAGTCTTCACGAGAGCGATGTTTACGCGCAACTGATAATTTGAAGTAAAAATGATTTTTATTTTATAAAATTGTACCTACGCGGCTGGCCTCGCGGCAAGATATGGTGACGCACCGTCATACTGGAACCACATTGACCACATTGACCACAATCACCTGATCACAACACAGCAGTTGCTACCTTCCATCAGTATGTTCACATTACTCTACATTAGGAAACGACATGATCACACAATACACGAACAGTCTTCACGAGAGCGATGTTTACGCGCAACTGATAATTTGAAGTAAAAATGATTTTTATTTTATAAAATTGTACCTACGCGGCTGGCCTCGCGGCATCCTTTGAGTAAATAGGGATGTGTAAGTAATCAAAATATTGATTTTCGATGGAAACAATTTACTCGTCTATTTTTGTTATCGATTTAGTATTGTAGTTTCTCATTCTCATTCTAGATTCAACATCGCATGGAATTGTTTAGAATTTTTACAAAACTTAAATTAGTTAGGTACACTGCTGTAAACGAAAATCATGCCATAGTTTTAATTTCAGTTTCTGTCTCAAAATCGATGATATTGACCGTTAAAATATTTGTAAAATTTTACTAAATGTTTCATAAGTCCTTCTCGTTTCTGTTTACTAATACTTGTGTTATAATAATGTTATTAGTAATTAATCGATAAACAAACAAAAGTACTTTTACCATTGGGTAATCTGTGTTTTTAACAAATCATTCAACCAGATACAAGTTTCGATTAATAGCGATAAAAAAAACGTTATTGCGCAAAAATTTGTGCATCACTAGTTGTGTACTAAAGCTCACGCGCGACGCCGCCTAAGAAATAAATAATCTAACAAAACAATAAAAGAAAAGCCGACAATTATACCGCCTAAAATGGTGTTGTAATTTTTTTAAAAACACCAAATTTTGGGGAAGGTAGCGTAAATTCGCGGGGAAAAAAGATAGTTTCAAAATTGATTAGTATTGTTACTATGATGATTATGCAAAATTTTATTTGGTCATGTGATTGCCTAACCTTTATTATCCTTATGGGTCGGACAGGGTTTTCTTTACATATTGTATAGTTTTTAAGTAAGACACTTATTGTGACGGGCGGGAAACATACACAAAACGGAACCCTACACTGAACATGGGCCAACACGCTCTTGCTGGTTTTTTAAATTATTATTTATAAAGCCGCGGGCGGAAAGCTAGTTATTTTATACATATAACACAATATGAGATACACAATATGATATAACACAATACAACATAATATGAGATGGAATTACTGCAACAAATTATGCGTTTAGTCCTTTCTGATTTTGGGTGAGCCAAAATATTTTGGATAAGTCCAATGTCCCACATGTTTAAATCAAAGTCCCTAGCCAAAGAGTCCCTCGCGTCTTCGTTCTTAACACAATCCATCTGCAAATGTAGCACATCTTCAATTTTATTACATATCTCACAATTAGGTTATCGCCATACTTAAATAATAGACAACAATGTGTCATAATCAATAAAATTACTAAAAATAAAGATATGACATCCTAATCATCGCAATATAAAGTAAATAAATATGGTGTTCCACAAGGGAGCGTATTAGGCCCAATATTATTTATTCTATACATAAATGACATAATAAGAATAACTAAACATAAATGCGTATTATTTGCTGACGACATAACAATTATAGTGACATCCGATAGAAAGAAAAGTACCATTACAGATCATGAATTAGATATCAATAATACAATAGACACATTATTGAATTGGCTTGACATTAACCATTTAAAAATTAATTTAGATAAATCCGTTTACATTCAATTTACCCAATCAAATAATAATAAATATAACATAAAAATGAATATGACTAAAATCAACGAAGTAATTACCAAATTTTTGGATGTAATAATAGATAAAGACATTAATTGGAAAGAACACGTGGATAGTGTTAGCACTAGAATTAATAAATTCGTTTATGCGTTGAAACAAGTAAAAAATGTCACGAATATAAAAACTGCTATTATTTCATATCACGCGTATGTTGAATCGTTACTGCGCTATGGTCTGGTGATGTGGGGTAATAGTACTGATGTAAATAGAGCATTTGTCGCTCAAAAAAATGCATAAGGGCAATATGTGGCCTTCAACCGGATGACTCATGTCGACCAGTATTTAAAAGACTTGGTTTGCTACCGCTGCCGTCTCTTTATATTTATGAGATATGTATGTTTGTCAGGCAGCATCAAAATTTATTTGTCAAAGCAAATGACATTTGTGTCCGAAACCGACGAGACCCCAACATGCTCGTACTAAGTGAGATTCCAAGGCTAACTAAATATAATAAAAGTTGCCTTGCAATGTGTGTACATTTATATAATAAGTTACCAAAAGATCTCAAAAATGTGAATACCAAATTATTTAAAAAGAAATTGTATGAATGGTTGTCTGTTAATAGTTTTTATAGTGTTAAGGATTTCCTCGACAAAAAATGTTAATGTCTAGTACACCTTGAAAAATTTGCATGCTTATATTAAATTGGCAAAACATGTCTTGGTCTAAATTGTATTTTTACCATCTTTGTATACCGTGTTTTATGCAAATAAATATATTATTATTATTTCTTTTATTTACCTTACTTACATACAATTTACATTTTTAAATATTTGTATATAAAAAAACAAAAACATTTAAAAATATAGAAAATAGTAGCCCACCGGTATCGGGAACAGGGTCCAAGCTACCGGCGGTCAGGGCTCCAGAGAGAGGAACTTCCTGACGATGTGAGCCGTGTCCAGCAGTACCGCTTTCTGAATCAAGCCCTTGATCCAGCTGCCTAACGAGAGCCTCCTGAGGTGTTGGTCGAGGCTCTTGGCTATTAAGCCATTGGCTGTCACGACTATCGGTACAATGATTGCTGGTGGACCACTTCAACCTACATGTTTGTCGCTTACATATCTCGAATTTACATTTGACTGCTAAAGACATTATAGAATCTTTTAAGGATCTTGATGTAAAAAAAACTGCCGATCATTGGGGTTTGTCAGTATACACTGTAGTTTCAATAATAGATGTTATCGCACCTTTCTTAGCAATTGTTTTTAATTCTTGTGTCACATCTGGTGTATTTCCTGATTTGATGAAACTAAGCAAAGTAATTCCACTGTTCAAATCTGGTAGTACAACTGATCCCACGAATTTTCGGCCAATATCGATATTACCAACTTTGAGCAAAATTTTTGAAAAATTAATTTTGAAACAGTTGTTGAGGCACTTTAACTTACACAATTTATTGCACGTGAAACAATTTGGTTTTACAAAGGGTCGTTCAACTACAGATGCGGGCGTGGCGTTGCTAAAGAACATATTTGGGGCCTGGGAGGAATCGCAAGATGCTCTTGGTATTTTTTGTGATTTGTGCAAGGCTTTTGATTGCGTACATCATGATACTCTTATCAGGAAATTGTACCATTATGGTTTGAGGGACAGAGCTCTCGACCTTCTGACTTCTTATCTGAATAATCGAATTCAGAGGGTTGATGTTAATGGCAAGAGATCTGCAGGATCTGTGGTCACCATGGGCGTTCCGCAGGGCTCAATTCTAGGTCCATTCTTGTTTTTAATTTATATTAATGACTTACCTCGTCACGTGAGGGATAATCACAACATAGTATTGTTCGCGGATGACACTTCTCTTGTTTTTAAAGTCAAGCGTCAGCTAACAAATTTTGACGAAGTTAACAATGCACTCTCTAAAGTTGTCCATTGGTTTAATGTAAATAACCTCCTTTTAAATGAAAAAAACTAAAGTCATTAAATTTTCTACGCCAAATGTCAGGCAGCTAAGTACCAATGTTCAACTGAATGGAGTAGAGTTGATCCCTGTCGAGTCGACAGTTTTTCTTGGATTAACTATTGACGCCAGGTTACAATGGGGTCCTCACATTGAGAAGCTGTCGGGTAGACTCAGTTCTGCCGCCTTTGCTGTTAAGAAAATTATACAGATAACTGATGTGGATACAGCCAGAATTGTTTATTTTAGTTATTTTCATAGTCTTATGACTTATGGAATTCTTCTCTGGGGAACTTGTGCGGACATCAATACCATCTTTGTTTTACAGAAGAGGGCTGTTCGAGCCATTTATAACCTTGGTCCTAGGGAATCTCTTAGAGAAAAGTTCAAAGAGGTGAACATTCTGACTGTAGCTTCACAATATATATTTGAAAATCTTATGTATGTTCATAAAATATCTCGAATTTTAAGAAGATAAGCGATATTCATAATGTAAATACCAGGAACAAACACAATCTTGCTTTACATCACACTCGTCTCTACAGAGTAGGCAACTCGTTCATGGGTCAATGTATACACTTTTACAACAAGCTTCCCATGGACGTTCGAAACTTACCCATTAAACGATTTAAGAACCATATAAAGGCCAAACTTTGCAAAATGGGTATTATAAAATCACAGATTATTTAGAAGACAAACAAGCTTGGGATTGAGCTGCTCGCTCTGTTATTTCATTTCACCACTTTTTAAGGAGGATCCTCCCTGTTATGTATGGAGGATGAGTGTACCTACTTAACACCCCGTTCCTCATACCTCAACATTACTATCGCTTTACAGTAGTAAAGTACATAACTGTTCGAAAGTGTATTTCCTTGAAAATTTAATTGTGCGAAAATATACAATAACAAATAATAAACCATGTATTATAAAGTATGTAAGTATATCTTGGACGCCAATGATTGATTACAAGGTGAAGGAAAACATCTTGAGGAAACCTGGACTTTAAGTTTGAAATCGCCAACCCGCATTGAGCAAGCGTGGTGATTACGCTCAATCCTTCTCTTTATGAGAGGAAACCTGTGCCCAGCAGTGGGACGTACGCAGAACTTGGGTATTTCGGAAAATTTTCAGTAATTTATTTTGTTATATCCTACATAGATACAGTTACAGGTTACAGATAGTACGTATATATAATAATGAAATACATAGTACTTAAGAAAATTAACCAAAGCTCTTTAAAATACAAAAATTAAAAAGCTCCCGACCAAAAAAAGTACGCAATTGTTATGACAAAAGGTTAAAAATGGTAAACCCTATAAAAAGAAAAAAATAACTTTTAACACTACGTTAGTACCAACTAAAGCATACCAGACTATCTACTTTAGACTTTGTGCCACCTTTATGCCGGAGGCATAACCGCTAATTTTGAACTGCAATGGTTATCTTGGCCTACGTATGAAATTATTGACTAAATTTAGTCGAGTCCTAAATCAAATGATTCCTACCACAACATTCGTATAAAAAGTCACCTGCCTAAACAAAATTACATTTATAATTACTGAATTTCAAAATTAGCGCAGCTCAAAATTAACGGATATGCCTCCGACACAAAGGTGGCACAAAAATCCAAGTAGATAGTCTGATATGCTTTAGTCGGTACTGTGTTGCTCGAAGATACTAACGTAGTGTTAAAAGTATTTTTTTTTCTTTTTATTGGGTTTAGCATTTTTAACCTTTTGTCGGGTCTTTTTTTTATTTTTTATTTAATTTTTTATTTCATGCTTTTCGAAGGAGCTCCTTCATTTTTCTTTCTAAACCATTAAAGAATAGCATTTAAGAGTAATTTTGTGTTTCATTTTAAAATTGTATGTTATATCAAGTCTAGTAAGTAAGTTTTTATTTTTATTTTTTTATTTCAATTGTGCATATGATTTTGCATCCATGATATTGCAAGTTATATAGTACTAGCGGTCGCCAGCGACTTCGTTCGCGTGGAGTTAGTAATTTAAACATGTCATGCTCCGCTCCTATTGGTCACAGACAGCATGATGTTATATAGCCTAAAGCCTTCCTGGATTAATGGGCTATTCAACGCAAAAAGATTTTTTTAAATCGGACCAGTAGTTGCCGAGATTAGCGCGCACAAACAAATAAACAAACAAACAAACTCTTCAGCTTTATATATTAGTATAGAAGTAAGTATAGATTGTATAATGTAAAAGCACTTTTCAAGTTTGTGAATGTGAGGCACCATGGACTATGGTTTGTTTTTTTTTTTTTTATATATATATATATATATAACTTGTTTGACATTACGAGCATGGCAGTTGGGAGTTTGTCATGGTCACTCACATGTCTTGCTGATGGTGGCGCGTGTTGTTGGGTCATTTGGTTCCCTTCAAAATGGTTGAGCTAAGTGGGGCTGATGCGCGCGTCATGCTCGTGAACGGGGGCCGTCAGTGGAGACTGGTCATCTCTTAGCTGCCAGTGGGCTTAATTCATTTTCTATTTTTTTTTTATATATTTATACATTGTGCTCACATGATAGAAGCAACAGAAATATGTAACAAAGAAATGTAACCCATAATATGATTTTTAAAGAGTGTCCATGGAGTTTCTTGCACGTTCTTCTCCATAGAGATCTACGCTTTGGGACGTGCAATTTAGCTTCACTTTTCTTGGACTGACCGACATTGACTATTCAAAAGTAGGTACCAAGTGATGGTTAATTTGAAATACACAGATTTTGATTTGATTCTACTTATAGTATATAAGCAAAAAAAAAATCCGCAAAAGGCTAAACTTTAAGCCGCTTTTATGCGATCTCGACCAAAGGAAGCTGTTTAACAATTCTCATGACAAACTGGCTCTGGGAGAATTGCAGACATTAACAAACAATAAAGATTAAACTTATTCCAGCATCAGGTCCTCGGCAATTAGAAACATGAAGAGAACCAGTCAAGACTGATTCAACGAGCCCAAACTCGATGGGTTTACGAAAAGGTAGACCAGGGTTACGTCTCGTAACTTCAAGCCTTATCTGTCCTAATAGCTCAGAGCGTCCAGATTTCCAGCATCAGGTACTAGTCAATAAGAAACATAAAGAGAAATAGTTAAGACAAATCCAACGAGCCCAAACTCGATGGGTTTACTAAAAGGCAGTCCAGGGTTAAGTTTCCTATCTTCGAGCCCTAATAGCAGACCAGGTTAGTGGTTCCAGAAGACATTAGTGTTTCAAATGTCAGATCCCACATATGCTTGCAAGCAAACTGAACGTGTAACCTTCCTATCACACCTAAAAAACGACCTGATGACCTTGAAGACCTGAACCGAATTCAACCAAACATAGCTAAGAACACTCTCGACTGATATACCTTTCAAACAAAATCAAACCATCATCCAGCTGCAGCTGCAACAGCATCCGTTTGGGAGCTACGATGCCACAGACAGACACATAGGTACACATTTACACACACAAACACGTCAAACTTATAACACCCCGTCGTTTTTGCGTTGGGAGTTAAAAAAGAATCCAGGCACCATTTCTAATGGCTACAGTTCACTATTATAAATTTATGTGGCCATGCCTAGCAAACCATAATGCAGTCTGTTATACCTCACAGACTGCATTATGGTCTTCATCCATCATCATCTCCGCGTTAATCCCAGTCGCATCCGAAGCTTTTTCAACTTTTGGAGTCTGGGGTCCGCTTTTACCAGTAACTGCTGATTTTGGCTAAGCTTCAATATTTTCCGTGAAGCCACTGCCGTCTGACCTCCACGACCCGAAGGCGATATCGAAGCATTGCAGTTAGACCAATTGTTGGACTTTTGAGGGCTCCAACAACCCGTAACGACTGCCATTAGATGTTCGCATGGCAACCGGGACCAACGGCTTAACGTGCTTTCCGAGGCACGACCAGACCAGTGCAAATATTCATATTCATGTATATAAATATTTGCACTGCGCGGGGATCGAACCCGCGCCTCCTTGCGCAACGGCCGCGTTCACTACCGCTACGCCACGGAGGCTGTCGACAGACTGCATTATGGTCCACATTATTATATTATTACACATTATTATAGTATTCGCTTTCAATGAAAGCCATTAATGTTACCACACTAATAATATTCTGCACATTAATAGTATTCTGATAATGATGAAAGCGCATCAAATAAACGCAGGTTACAGCGAACAAACACTCCCATTACCAATTCCTAGGTAGGTACATAGACGGGAGAGTGAGCAAACTAAATTACTCATTGTAATTGATTATTTACAATAACTAGCTTTCAGCCCGCGGCTTCGCCCGCGTGGAGGTCGGTTATATCGCGCTTTTTAGGTTTCCCTCGGGAACATCAAATTTTTCCGGGATAAAAGGTAGCCTATGTTCTTTCTCGGGGTCTAAAGATTGTCTATGCCAAATTTCATCAAAATCGGTTGAGAGGTTTAAGCGGGAAAGCGTAACAGACAGACAGACAGACAGACAGACAGAGTTACTTTCGCATTTATAATATTAGTATGGATAGGTATATTATTTAGGTATATTGATTAGGTATATAATCGTCGTGTTCCGGTATGATGTCTGGTGAAGCCGTACGGAGGACGGGTCTGAGCAGTTGTGTTTGTTGTGTTTTCAGTATCTATTAAAAAGTACCTCAAAATCGGTGTCGGTGTCCGGCAGTAGGTACATTTACTGTAATATTGAACAGATTTACAAAGTTGCTAACTAGTTGTTTGCGGAATTCTCTGGATTATTAGCTGGGGTTGTTTAGAAAAATTCCAGTAAATATTTTCCCTTTGTTTAAACCCTATCGGTCTATAAAAACAACTTCTCTTATTTTTAACAAATTTCTTATTTTATGTCAACCGAAGTCAAATAATTTATATCAAACTAGCTTTCCGCCCGCGGCTTCGCCCGCGTGGAGTTCGGTTATATCGCGCTTTTTAGATTTCCCTCGGGAACATCAAATTTTTCCGGGATAAAAGGTAGCCTATGTTCTTTCTCAGGGTCTAAAGATTGTCTGTGCCAAATTTCATCAAAATCGGTTGAGGGGTTTAGGCGGGAAAGCGTAACAGACAGACAGACAGACAGACAGACAGAGTTACTTTCGCATTTATAATATTAGTATGGATAAACTCATTACATGTACGTGGGACTAGAGATGGGCAGAGGGTTTAAACCCAATGGGTGGAAATGGGTTAAAACCGGGTTTTTTGGGTTTAAACGGGTTTAAACCCGAATAAAAACCCAAGAAGCGGGTCTTTATTTATTACTATCACTAATATCTTCGATTCTGGACCTAACACGACTTAGGTACTTCTAGTGTTTTTTGGAGTATAAATATCACTAATAGTGGTGCATTTAAGATCACGGCAAGTTTGACCACTTACTCTTCGAACGTGTTATTTCAACTGTATTATTTATACAAGTATTTCATCACAGTCCATTCATTGTATGATCAAGCCTATTTTAAAATAATAGTTACAGTAGTTTAAGACATACACTTTACTGCTGATTTAAGAGTCCATCCTATGAATTAACATTCTTCACTACATCTTTCAAGGGTATCCAAAGAAATATACAGTACTTGGAATATAACTTGAACCAAAATGGCGGGCGTTTCAGTTTTTGCGTTCCAGTTTTCTCATTAACCATTGCAGTTTCGGAAATATATAATGTTACTCGAAGTTATGTGGTTACGCACAGTCCTGCACGCCGTATTCTCGCATCACATTCAGCTGTTCTGCGTCGCGTACTGTATAGTGAGGTGGAGGTTATATATGAAGACGTCAGTAGACACATATATAATCTTAAACTCACTACACTGTTGTCATGGGGGACTTTAACGCAAAACTGGGCATACGAAAGGCGGACGAGATGAAAGTGGGGTAATTTAGAGTTGGAAATCGGAATCCCCGAGGTCAGATGCTAATGGACTTCATGGAAAAGGGAGGAGTCTTTGTGATATTCTTTTTTCAAGAAACCATTGTACCTCAAGTGGAGCTGGATTAGCACCGATGGTAAGACCAAAAACGAGATAGACTTCATAATATCAACGAGAAGGCAAATGTTCATCGATGTCTTCGTGCTTATTAAATAAACATATCTACTTTAAATCGCTCTTTATTCCTTGACATAATTTTTATAACAAAGGTAACTAGGCAATCCGTTGCTAAGGGTGGCACATGTCAGTCTCCGTAGAGTCCGTATATGACACACCTCGGTGGCGATTCCTGGCTGACACACCTGGGGTGCAGCCAGCAATTGGTCCAGATGGCGGGTCCAAGTCAAGCCACTATCTGTCCGAATCTCGTAATGTAATAGGCCAATACGGCGCAATACTGCGGCAAATTCCCATTTGACATGGGGGTTATTATAGCTTCTTGCCTGTACCCTATCGCCGGTAGTAAATTTCCTTGGCTCTCTTTGAACTGAAACCACATTTCTCCTAGGGATTGACGGCGATTGAAGCATTGCGTGCAAGCGCGTTCTAATCTGACGGCCGAACATAAGCTCATAAGGAGATTTTCCGTTTAGGCCTGGGGTGCGTCTCAGGCGACACGTAACTGTGATAATTTTATCTGAGAAGTTACCACTCTCCCCCTCCATAGCCCGCAAAGCTCTTTTAACAGTCTGTACGGAGCGTTCAGCTTGACCATTGGTAGACGGGTGATATGGGGCGGTGGTTCTGTGTGTAATTCCACAATTTTTGAGAAAAATTTTAAACTCATTTGATGTAAATTGGCGGCCGTTGTCGGATACTAATATATGCGGCATTCCAAATATATTAAAAATATTTTCTAATGTCTTTATACACCATGTTGTAGTAGTGGTCTTCGTGGGGATTACTTCAATCCATTTTGTAAAAGCGTCCACGACTATAAATATATAATGGCCCTTAATAGGTCCAGCGAAGTCTACGTGGATTCTTTGCCACGGAGCATTAGGTTCTTCCCAATGATGTAGAGTTGCTTTCGCTGGTGAATTCTGCTGTAATCGACATGATCTACAGGATTTGACCACATTCTCTATGTCCTTGTCGATGTTTTTCCAATAAACGTGGCTACGCGCAAGTAATTTCATTTTTAGAATTCCAATATGTCCTGAATGGAGTTCTTCCAGGACACGAGACCGCAGATTGTATGGTAAAAATATTCTCGTGCCTTTCAAAATGCAATTGTCTTGAAGTGTTAGTTCATTGTCGTTGTATCCGTAATTTTTTAGTGAATGTCCTGTTTGTAACGCTTCTAATAACACTTTCAATTCCGTGTCGTTTTGTGTTTCACGTGCTATTATTTCTGGAGTTACTTCTAATTGGTTTATTTGTCTGAGTTGAAACGATGTATGTTGATCTATTGACTTTTCTTTAACTATTTCAACTGGAAACCTTGATAGATAGTCTGCATTGCAATTTTTTGAAGAAGTTCGATATTCGATGTTGTAGTCAAACCCGGAGAGGAAATGTGCGTAGTGAAATAAACGCATTGTGCTCAATGCTGGTAACGATTGTTCCGGATGGAAGATTGAAGTCAGTGGTTTATGGTCTGTAATCAGGGTAAATTTTCGGCCGTAACAATAATGGAAAAATTTCTTAAGTCCCCAAAATATTGCTGTAGCTTCTTTATCTATCTGACTGTATTTTTTTTCGCTGTTAGTAAGGGTTCTTGAAGCGAAAGCAATCGGACGTTCTGTGCCATCTAGTAGTTTATGAGATAACACAGCTCCCAAGCCACTCGGTGAAGCGTCTGTAGCTAAAACAAGAGGTTTTCTTGGATCGAAATATGTCAGTACTTTTTCGCTTAAAATTTCTTCTTTTATTTTATTAAAACTTTCCTGGCATTTCTTTGTCCATATGTATTTTTGTCCTTTCTTTAATAATTCGTTCAAAGGGTTTGTAATGGATGCTAAATTTGCTATAAATTTATTGTAGTAATTTGCCATGCCGAGAAATGTACGTAATTCATTGACATTAATTGGGGGCTCTGTCTTAACAATAGCTTTGACCTTATCTTGGTTTTTGTGTAATCCATCTTTGTCTATTGTATGTCCCAGATAGTTGATGCTTCTTTTGAAAAACTTGCATTTTTCTTTGTTTACTCTGAGATTACTTTCTTTCAGCTTTTGTAATACTATTTTAAGTCGTTCAAATAATTGTTCTTCTGAGGATCCCTGAATTATAATATCATCAAAGAAGCATTTGACACCTTCAATATCCTGTAAAAGTTGATCCATAAATTTTTGCCATAAGCTTGGTGCTACTTTGACTCCAAACATTAATCTATTTACTTTGTATGTACCCTTATGCGTACTTAAGGTTTGTAACATGGCGCTTTCTTCGTCCATTTCCATATTGAGATATGCTTGTGTTATATCTAAGGTACAGAATAGTTTACCTCCATTCATTTCTGTAAATATATCCTCTATTATAGGAATCGGGTATTGTTCATCCTTTATGAATTTGTTTAGCGTAACTTTGTAGTCAGCACATAATCTAATTGATCCATTTGGTTTAACAATTGGTACAATAGGTGTACCCCAATCTGACCGTTCTACCTTGGTAATGACTCCGGTGTCGCACAAACGTTGAATTTCTTCGTCTACTTTGGATTTAAGGGCATAAGGAATTCTCCGAGGCTTTATGAAAATCGGTTGAGAATTGTCCTTTAGGTGTAAATGAGCTTTGTAATTAGGGATCTTACCCAAATCGGATTTAAAAACTGATGTTGAATATTCTTCAAATAACTGATCTAATTTAACTGGATATAGTTTGTCCGTTTCTATCATTCGTATTTCTGCCAATTCTATATTTATTTCTTTCATCCAGCTTCTGCCAAATATAGCATCAACATCATTGTTTATAATGTAAAGTTTACCGTAGAATACTTGGCCTTTGTACTGGCATTTAACATATGTAACTCCATGAGGATTAATTATTTCGCCTGTATATGTTCTTAATTTCATGTCTGTTTTGTAAATTTTCTTATTGATATTCATGCGTTTGAATTGTTTCAATGACATTGTAGATAGTGTAGCTCCTGTATCAAATTCCATTTGTATATGCTCATGTTCAATTTTAACTGGTATCATATATTTTTCGGATATTTCGCTTTTGATCAAATTAATCTGTCCGGTACTTTCATTACTAATTGTGCTTGTAGAATCGTTTAAAACATTAGTTGCATTTGTTCTGCGAAGGCAAACTCTAGCCAAATGACCCTGTTTTTGACATTTTCTGCACGTTGTATTCATTGCTCCACAGTCATTGGCTCGGTGGTCGGATTTACCACATCGGAAGCATTTACCTTTTAAATCTTTTATGGTAATTGGTTGACTTGTATTTCTTTGTAGTAGTTTTGAGTTTGTTCCGGGAGACCTATTGCTACTGGATGGTGTTGACATTCTGTTCATTGCTGAATTATGAAAGTGCTGTATGTCACTTGTGATCTTCAAATTGTCAGACTTTCCTATTTCCATGGTTGTAGCCATCGTCACTAATTCCGTAAAAGATGGTGTTTTTCGGTCTTGCAATATTTTTGTGCGTATCTCTCCTTCTTTTATTCCACGTATAAATTGTAGGGTTAAAAAGTTTTCCATTGTACTTTTCTTACAATTCTGACAGACAAATTCACAATTAGTAGCAAGTCTTTTGAGATCTGATGAATACATTGCGATAGTTTCATCTTCTTTTTGAATTCGAGATATAAATTTATGTTGTGTAGCCCAAATGCTGGGTTTTGGGTCTATATATGTATCGAGTATTTGGGTTAGTTCTTCGAAGGATTTGTTTAATGGATCGTCAGGTGAACACAGATGATAAACTTTTTCATGAAGTTCCGGGGATATAGTAGTGAGTAGAATGTATACTTTTATTTTCGGTTCAGTAATGTTGTTAAGTAGTAAGTAAGTTATAAGCCTTTTGGTGAATCCTTGGAAGGTTTCCTTGTCTTGAAAAGGTTGAAAATTAATTTTGATAGGTTGATTTAATGTAGAAGTTATCCTGCTCGTACTTGGTATGTTAGTCAAACCTGTCTCTGTTCTTGAAATATTTGATTTTTTTAATGTCAACAATTTCGTTTTCATAGCGGAATAATTTTCCTCAAATTCGTACCTGTATTCAATTTCATGTTGTAAACAGTCATCTTCGGTTTCCAACTCAATTTGTTCTTGGACTTCTTGAAATTTCTTAAATGTATGGTTCAGAATTTCTAGTCGAGAATCGACTTCTTCGTTTGAAAAATTTTCGTGTGTATTTATGTAATTTGAACTTTTGGTAAGGGTTCCTCGTAGACAGGAACGTACCCTCGCATATTTTTCCTTAGTGTTTGTGGGCATTCTCGTCGCCAAATTATTAAATAAACATATCTACTTTAAATCGCTCTTTATTCCTTGACATAATTTTTATAACAAAGGTAACTAGGCAATCCGTTGCTAAGGGTGGCACATGTCAGTCTCCGTAGAGTCCGTATATGACAGTGCTGTATACGGTTTAAACCTGGAGTGATCACCGTATTGTTAGAGGCATCTTGATCCTCAACATTAGGTTCGAACGCTTTCGACTTATGAAGTTTCCGCTCCGTCCAGCATCAACCCAGCTCCAAAACTCTAAAAGCTTTCACATCGAACTGCAAAATCGCTTTGAATACCTCGGTGAATGCGTAGATATGGACCACTATAAGAACAGGTTTGTGGAAACTGCATACGGAAGGGTCCAAGTTCTTCAAAACCCTCCCTTCAAAAGGACAGAAGAAGATCTCCTGTCCCACCCGTCGGCTAATGGAAGAAACACGGGAGGTGGTCTTAAAATCCTCTGATGACGCTTCGCGTATCAGATGCCTTAACAGACAAATCTCAAAGTCTCTGAATCGCGATATACGCCAATTTAATACAAATTTCCAAAGATGAAAGAACAAAGGTTCCAAAGTGTTCGCAAGAGATTTGTTTGTTCGACAGAGCCTACTTGCGAAGCTGAAGAATGGGGATGGTAGGATCGTCACTTCCACCCCGAGCTTTTTGGGTGAGATTGAGAAATTCTACGGAGAGTTATACACATCAACATGCGCACCTGTTGTGAGCCTAGCCAATGATCCTAGAGCCAGACTAACCCGACACTACACCGACGATGACGTCCGGGATGGACGTCAGCCTGTACGAGATTAGTATGGCCTTGAAACAGCTCAAGAACGATAAGGCGGCTGGAGAAGATGGAATTACGGCTGAGCTTCTGAAAGCGGGTAGCAAACCGGTTCTTAAAGCGCTTCAGAAGCTATTTGATTCCGTCATTTTCAAAGGCGAAACGCCTTCGGCATGGCACATGAGCGTGGTGGTATTATTTTTCAAAAAAGGTGATAATACCTTACTGAATAACTACAGACCGATATCCCTCCTGAGCCATGTCTATAAGATGTTTTCTAGGGTCATCATGAATCGTCTCGCTCCGCAAAGGCTTTATATAGCAGGCTTCCAAAAAGGCTTTACCATCATAGACCACATATATACGCTGCGGCAAGTTATACAGAAGTCCGAGGAGTATAACAAACCACTATGCTTAGCGTTTGTGGAATATGAGAAGGCCTTCGATTTGATCGAGACTTGGGCGGTGCTACAGTCTCTCCAGCGGTGCCAAATTGACTATCGACACATTGGGGTGAGTGTTTGTACAAAAACGCCACCATGTCAGTCCGTCTCCAGCATCAGGACTAGAAACCGATCCAACTGCAGCCTAGAGTGAGACAAGGAGATGTCATATCTCCCAAATTGTTCACTGCTGCGTTGGAAGATATCTTCAAGCTCCTGGACTGGAAAGGACTTGTCATCAACATCAACCGCGAGTACATAATTAATCTCCATTTTGCAGATGATACCGTGGTCATAGCGGAGACCCTGGACGACTTAGGCAAAATGCACAATGACCTCAGCAGAGCTTCCTAAGTGGGTCTAAAGATGAACATGGATAAGACGAAGATCATGTCGAACTCTCATATCGCACCCACTTCAATTCTAGTTGGTTTCTCTGTACTCGAAGTTGTTAACGAGTATACATAACTATATATACCTGGGACAAACAGTACAACTTCGAGAAAGAGGTGTCTCGTCGAGTCCAGCTCGGCTGGGCAGCGTTCGCGAAGCTACGCTTCATCTTCGCGTCGTCCAAGATACCACAGTGTCTCAAGAATAAAGTCTTTGATCAGCGTATGTTTCTAGTGATGACTTACGGAACTGAAACGTGGTCGCTCACAATGAGCCTCATACGAAGGCTAAGAGTTACATAAAGGGCGATGGAAAGACTTATGCTCGGAGTTTTGTCGGCGCGATCAAATCAGAGATGAGATCTGCAGAAGAACCAAAGTCACCGACATAGCTCTTCAAGTCGCTAAAATTAAGTGGCACATTGCTCGTAGAACCGATGGCCGACGGGGTAGTAAGTTTCTGAAGTAGCGGCCACGTACCGGAAGATGCAGCGTAAATAGGCCCCCAACAAGGCGGACCGATGACCTGGTGAAAGTCGCGGGAAGCCGACGGATGTGGGCAGCACGTGAAAAGCCTTGGGGGAGACCTTTGTTCAGCAGTGAACCTCTATAGGCTGAAGAAGAAGAAGTATAGTATATAATCTAATCTAAAATTATCCTTTTTTTTTCAAATAAAAACTTAGTAATTTCGGAAGTCGGTGTCTTTGGTTTTGTATATTCCTTTTTGACACCGACTTCCGAAATTAGTTATTTTTCACTTTGTAGTGGTTTTTGGAAGTCGGTTATTTTTTTGTAAAAAAGTTTTTATTTTACACTTTTTAGTTGTTAAAATACTATGTATTCAGTTGCATCCGTCAGACTGGAAGCTGGCGCCAATATAGTTGGGAAACGACGTAATTTTGTTTACTTTAATTTTTACCCGTAAGTATCCCCTCAACTGCCTATGGTCTTCATCATCAAATTTACTGCAGACCATTATTTTAACCCAATGGGTGCAAAGGTCTCATCAATATAAATGAATGAAATCCAACCACAAAGTAGCTACTGTAAACTGTTGAGGAGTTCCCGGAACTGGCCTTTGTCTTCATCATCAGAGCTCTTATGACAGTCACAACTCATCTAGGTGTAAAGTTCTTATCAATACAAATTAATCGAGCCCAAACACAAGGTAGCTGCTGTGAATTGTTGAGGAGTTCCTTCGACTGTCTCCCGGCTCCATCATCAGATCTACTCCAGACCTTTATTAAATTATAGTGCTTTAAAATACTTAATGAAATGCTAAGAAATGCACTTGTCGCCCCTGCAATTTTTTAAAGTTCCCCTTGTTTTCTCTGGTCTTCCACCATCAAACCCTGATGTCCTTATCGTGGGACCACCTTGGGAACGTCTTCTTTCCAACAGAAAAAGAATTATCGAAATCGGTTCATAAACGACGAAGTTATGCGCGAACAAACATAAAAAAAAAGCATATATACGGTCGAATTGAGTAACCTCCTCCTTTTTGAAGTCGGTTAAAAACGGACGATGACTCTTACTATATAATACGGACTATAATATTCACAAATATTTACATTTACCGTGTTTAAATTATAATTAAAATAAAAACCCGGCGGGAGGGAATAAATGGGTTTTTATTGGGTTTTAACCCAGTAATAGGGTTTAAACCCGGTTGTTTGCCCATCTCTACGTGGGACAGTCAGAAAGTTTTGCGATAGTAAAAAAAATATTCTATAGGTACATATATTATTATTATTAAATCTTTTCAAAGTACTCTCCACCAACCTCTATACAAAGTTTCATGCGTCTGAACCAGTTTTCGAAATACTCGTTTACAACCTACTCGAACACTGACAGCGCAGCATCCGGCGAAGAAAATTGTATCCCTTTGACTTGATCTTTTTCTGATTACGCTCAATCCTTCTCTGTATGAGAGAAGACCTGTGCCCAGCAGTGGGACGATAAAAAAAAGGTTGATGATGAGCTGATCTTTTATTTTTGGGAATAAGAAGAAGTCACACGATGCCAGGCGAGGGCTTTAAGGAGGGTAACCCAGGAGTTTGACCGGTATCATCATCTTCATCAACCTTTTTATCGTCCCACTGCTGGGCACAGGTCTCCTCTCATACAGAGAAGGATTGAGCGTAATCACCACGCTTGCTCAATGCGGGTTGGCGGTTTCAGACTTGTAAAGTCCAGGTTTTCTCAAGATGTTTTCCTTCACCTTCAGTCATTGATGTCCAAGATATACTTAGAAAGTAAGTACATATAACTTTAGAAAAGTTACAATGGTACTTGCCTGACCTGGAATCAAACCCGCGTACTCATACTTGAGAGGCTGGTGTTTTAACCACTAGGCCACCACGACATACTTGACCGGTATACTGTCCAGGAAGTCCCTCGTTTTGACTGTGGTGTGGGCGGGCGCAATGTCGTGATGAAACAGTAATCCGCAGAACCCTGTGTGTGGTAGCTTGTTGCTCACAACAGAGAAAACTCTGTCAAGCATTTGGTACTTGGTAGTACCTATACCATTCAGCGTTAATGCTTCTTTGGTATAGTAAAGGAATTGACACCAAGTAGCCAGTCAAACTGAAAAAGCTCGCTATCAAAATCTTACCTCCGCTTCTAGATCACTTCACTTTGGTAGGCGTTAGGTCGTTTTGAAATCGTTTTGATTATTGTCTTGAATCTAACTTTTCACTGCTAGCAAGTTTTCTTCTGTAACAGCCTTCAAAGACGACCACTTCTTTTAGTTGACCACACTTAAATTTATTTTACCATTAATATACGGTTGCCTTAGAAGGGCCTTCATCCATGAATGCTATTTGAAGTCAATCGTAAGCGTTCTACACACCAAAACCTACCCCGGCGGCATATGTCGGCAAAATTTTGCCGGCGGGCTAGGTTGGCGGCTTCTATCATTGCAAGTCGCAAAACATTGCCGGCGGAATGTCGGCGGCTCGACATCAGAAACTTATTTGGCAGTTAAAATACTAGTACGTTACTACAGCTGAAATGTAGCCGGGCAACTGAGTGCTTGCGTTCGCTAGCCGCCGACGTGTCGGAGGGGAACATGCGCGGGCCAAGGTTGTCGACATGCTTCTTTCGACATAAGCAGCCGGGTTGTGTCGGCGGGCTGTGCTGGTGGGTCGGTGGCTTTGGTGTGCGCTGTACTATTCGTCTGGTTTCAGGCGACATTTGAAATCGTAAAAAATCATAGCGTAAAAATGGTCTCGACGCCAGTCCCTTTTTCAAAGAGACGCGATAATTTTAATTAGCTCGCAAAAAATGTGGAGTCACGATTTGAATTGTAACTGGTCAGTTTCTCATAATTATTGATTGATCCGTGGCGTAGCGGTAGCGGACGCGGCCGCTGCGCAAGGTGGCGCGGGTTCGATCCCCGCACAGTGCAAGTATTTTTATGCATGAATATGAATATTTGCACTGGTCTGGTCGTGCCTCGGAAAGCACGTTAAGCCGTTGGTCCCGGTTGCCATACGAACATCTAGTGGCAGTTGTTACGGGTTGTTGGAGCCCAAATGCACACGGGCACTTAATTATCTTTGTAATCACAGCCTTCAACCGGGTTATGGCACAGTAATTTTTTTTAAATCAGAGTAAAATTGAAAAGCTTTCTGACCAACGACAAATTCAATTTATTTATCATGAACCTGTAAGTGCTGTGTATATAACACGAATAGACAAAGGAATTATTTCATAGATAAACTATACTTTCAAACCACTCTCTAAAATGTAAAATGTTTAAAATAATTAAAGGTACACCTCTTCCTCTGATGTCGCCCCAGGAGAAGAATCCAATGATCTTCGAGTTCAAAACAAGCATGGCACCATGATCTAGAATATTCAAAATTATAAGAATAATTTCTTTAAACTTATAGAAAGCTGATATTACAATAATGGTGTTAGTACTGGTAGTATTATGGTGTACTGGGTATATTCTCATATACCTATATGAAATAGGTATTCGAGAATATTCCCAGTATATTCTGCCTGTTGCCTTACAAAAATACAGTTACTTACAGATAATTTAAGATCTAAATATTTAAATTCAGTATGAGATCATGTCATGAAGTGTAAAAGAGAACTGCTCAGGATCGAGCTTGTTGGCGTGCCATGAAGGAGGCCTATGTCCAGCAGTGGACGAGTAAAGGCTGATGATGATGATGATGAGATCATGAATCAACTAAGTCTCAAGTTATAAAATCTGTAACGGAATAATAAAATTTCCCTGTCAGCAACGATGACAGGAGTTTTCAAATTTTACTAATGGCTGTAAGGGAAATGCCCTTAGTAAAATTTAAAAAACCTCTACAAAACTCAAATTGGCAATTTGTTAAATATATTAGGTGGCCTAACAATTATGATTTTTAAGCAAAGCAGTGCACATCTAGGAACTGGCTACTTTGGATTCGGTCGAGAGGCGTGCGAAGAGGCTAATTGGCGATCTAGATTTAAAACGGTGTCCAAAGCCTGGAGCACAGGCGAAGAGTAACCAGCCTGTCGGTGTTCTATAGGATGCATTTCGGAGAGTGTGCGAGGAATTGCATGATATAATTCCTCTATCTCCATTCCATAATCGGATGACCCGTGGTACTGCGAGTTTCCACCCTTCCATACGTTGTGCTGTCAGCACAACGATCCGAACGAAGAGTTTCGCCTCGTCTGTTATACCGCGTACATCGAGGGATTGGAACAATTTGGCAGTGACAGTATTTCCGTCGGACTATTATAATTTAAGTGTCTTCAAGGCTAGAGTGAATAGGCTCGTAATAAACTAGCGCGCCTTACCATCAACGATTGCATCACTGCTTACCATCAGGCGGGATTGAGGTCAAGGTTTATAATTTATATTAAAAAAATACACAATAGACTGATATTTTTGATCTCATGTCAGTTGTTTGCATTCTCGTAATCACTAAATGCAAGAAATAGGGGCTTCATAATATACAACGTTATTTTTTGTTCTGAATACAGTTTATTCAAAATAAGCAACTGAATCGATTCCAATCAGTTATACACCATGTTATATTTTTTTCCCAAATACATCTAGAGTGAGACCGCAGAGGGGTTACCGAGCGGTTACGATAGATCACATTCACAGCTGACGCCAAAGGCATAGAATAAAGAGGGGAAGTAGGTTATCTGCGACCCAATCCGCGACTTAATTGCCTACTGTCTTAGGGTTGACAACTGTCCGCGCTTCGTCGGTTACGGTTGTCGCCCAAACCGCTAACAAATATTTATAGACTAAGAGCTTATGTTTAAATTATTTGCTTAGTATTTAGTTTACATATACTAGTCAGTTTTTTTTTTTGTAATTTTTATTTTTAGTTTTGTACACATAAAGAACTATATTTATTTTTATTTTTAATTAATACAAATATAAATAATACAAACATAACATCAATTGAATCACACATTTAATACAAAATTACAAATTAGCTACAGAAAAATACCTACTTTCTTCGGTTTCGACTATTACGAAACGCGTTGTTATTAAACTTTAATGTGTAATATATCCGTATCCTTGTAAATAACTTTTAGAAATATAATTTGAAAAATATAAGTCTTTTATTTGTTCATAAATAGACATACCAACTTTGCAGTTTATGTGATCATTTTTTAAAAGCTAATGTGCCGAAAAGCCGTGACGCGCGAACCTCGTTCCGTGCTAGCCGCGACTAGCGCAGTCATAGGCACTCTAATATTGTGTTTAGGTGTGCGTGCGGTGACGCATAGATACTATGGCGCACACATACAAGCCGTGCGCGGTCTGTTTGTATGAAGATAACGTACTTCCCTCTCTTTATTCTATGCCAAAGGTCCCGCTCGCCCGCGCTCGCCCGCCCGTACGGACCTTTGACCATAGTTTTGTAGGGACAACCAAATAGAATAGCAAGCTCATAACTTGAGGGTTTTTCGTTATATCTTTATGAAATTTGTACACAGATTCTTCACTCAAAATATTGGACACGTGTTTCGGGTTTAAAAACAAAAAATAAGTTGTATACAAGGAAAAGTTATTATATTATGTTTTATGAAAAAAGGAATTCAACTATCTGTAACCTCTTGAATTAAAGAGGATCTACGCGCCGTTATTCTGCTTTAAATATAGACGAGAACACTACAGTGTTTTGGGGTTACTAAAATCAAATCAAAGCATTTATTTCAAATAAACCAGTTACAGGCACTTTTGAACTGTCAGAAGGTCGGTCAGTCATTAAGGTGAAGCTAGTCGCCTATTCCAAAGAGTAGGTACCTATGGAGAAGAACGGGCAAGAAACTCCATGGACACTCTTTAAAATTGTCAGGCTATTGATACAAATATTTGATTAAATCATTCGTTTTGAAATCAACCGTGTGAGAACAATGCACGAATATATTGTTCCGACATGGAGTTTGGTGATCTGATTTAGTTTGGTAATGTTCCAAACCTTAGAACAGAGACCACCAAACTGTGTTAAGCAACTATAAATGTATCAACGTTAACTTTCTTGTGTTTGCAACTATAAATGTATCAATGTTAAATTTTACTTTTAATGTTAAATTTTAATTGTGCTCGATATTTATAAATGTATTTGAAACTAGCTTTCCGCCCGCGGCTTTTTCTTTATATCATGCTTTTGAGATTTCCCTCGGGAATATCGATTTTTTCCGGGATAAATAGTACCCAGTTATTTCATCCGGACTTCTAACTTTATGCCTGTAAAATTTCAAAGCAATCTGTTCAGTAGTTACAGCGTGAAAGCGGAACAATCAAACAAACTCACTTTCCCATTTATAATATAAACTAGCTTTCCGCCCGCGTGGAGTTCGGTTATATCGCGCTTTTTAGATTTCCCTCGGGAATATCCAATTTTTCCGGGATAAAAGGTAGCATATGTCCTTTCTCAGGGTCTAAAGATTGTCTGTGCCAAGTTTCATCAAAATCGGTTGAGAAGTTTAAGCGGGAAAGCGTAACAGACAGACAGACAGACAGAGTTACTTTCGCATTTATAATATTAGTATGGATAAGGATTTAATACTCATAGGATAAGCTAGTCGTTTGCAATATCGTTAAGTTTGCGCGGTAAAACATAGACATTACCATTAATATAACACCCATTTTCATACTTACCTATGTTTTATAAATAAAAAACTTTGTCTTTGACTTTCTTGCACAGATTGTGGAGAGCACACGCAGACGTGCTAAAGATTATTTGCTTCCATAATAAGAGTTTTGACGGGAAAGCAAGATGAGTGTCGCGCGCATTTTTCATTGAACTTTTAAAATTATTTATAGTGTCGTTTACTAAATAAAAGCGCGTGATTCATGTAGTAAAAAGTGCATTCAGTAAATAATTCATAAAGAACATTGAAACATCGCGGCATAGTGGCCACATCATGACTTTGCCTCAAACCTTCTTCATTGACGGTTCACGCGTCCGTCTTTTTCAACTGTCATGGGCGATATCCGATATTATTATGAAATAAAATTTTCAAAGAATTTCTATAATTTGTTACACGTATTATTGGCAAAATTGTGGTATATATTCCACAGAGGCCATTGATCATTAGTTGAGGTTGACGTGCTAAATCTTTTACAATCTTCATAAGCCTGCGGTTTCCAAGTTAATTCACTGTCAATGAATGTTACCAAGAACTTAGCCGCGCTAACGTCATCAACTTTTTTTTTAAATATTTGTAAACCAGTGGTTGACCGCAATCCCGCCTGATGGTAAGCAATGATGCAATCGTTGATGGTAAAGCGCGCTAGTTTCTTAAGAGCCTATTCACTTAAAAAACTTAGTGAGTAGGAAGGAAGACGATAGTTGAGCGAGGTGAAGCCTTGTTAAACCCAACAACACGACCAAAGATGCTGCGCCAGAGGGAGATTGATCTGGAGACCCTCCACGACCAAACTCCCGACACAACAATATTTGGCGCATCGTACCCGGCACACATCGCAACATCTGCTCAGACCCGTCCTCCGTACTGCTTCACCAGACATAATGCCGGAATACGTCAAAGTTTGCCCTTTATAATTATTTGTTAGTTTTAAAGGAAGAATTTTTTGATAGAAATGGATTAAAGTTTTTAAATAATTTAAGACACACTTATTTCTTCCTCTTAATTTATTTTTAAGAAATAAATTGAATGTATATGAAAGGGTCCCAAGGAGTACTTGGAGTCAACAAGGAGTCATTTTTTTTAAGCAGTCAGAAGATGCGCTTTACAGTGTCGACCTTGATATTTTAAATTGCTAACAATTCTCAAGGACTCCACGAGACAGGCCTAGTGTGAGACCTAGTGTGGAGTCCACAAGTTAAAACACAGAATTATGTTTGCCTTGTAACATTAATTTTAGAAGTAGTTTATTTGTACTAAGTTATAAGCGAATAACACTATTCTACTACTATTTATTATTTATACTGAAGTGTAATAACACTATTCGGTAAATAAACGCTTAATCCATACTAATATTATAAATGCGAAAGTAACTCTGTCTGTCTGTCTGTTACGCTTTCCCGCTTAAACCTCTCAACCGATTTTGATGAAATTTGGCACAGACAATCTTTAGACCCTGAGAAACTACCTACTACTAGGCTACCTTTTATCCCGGAAAAATTTGAAATTCCCGAGGTAAATCTAAAAAGCGCTATATAACCGAACTCCACGCGGGCAGAAAGCTAGTTGTTAATATAATCTTTAAGACTATATTGTTTTGTCATAGAAATATGCATCATAATCGTAGTCTGGCTGCGTTCGGCTGCATTATATAATCGTAGTCTGACTGCGTTCGGCTGCATTATATAATCCTAGTCTGGCTGTGTTCGGCTGCATTATATAATCGTAGCCTGGCTGCGTTCGGCTGCATTATATAATCCTAGTCTGGCTGCGTTCGGCTGCATTATATAATCGTAGTCTGGCTGCGTTCGGCTGCATTATATAATCCTAGTCTGGCTGCGTTCGGCTGCATTATGTAATCGTAGTCTGGCTGCGTCCGGCTGCATTATATAATCCTAGCCTGGCTGCGTTCGGCTGCATTATATAATCGTAGTCTGGCTGCGTTCGGCTGCATTATATAATCGTAGTCCGGCTGCGTTCGGTTGCATTATATAACTCGTGAGTTAACTGTGCACCTCGCTGTGTGATGTCAATCGGACGGTACCGTTTGTAAAAAATGAGAACCAAGTAATTTTTTTTTTTTATTGTAATAAAAGGTTATTTTCATGATAAAGCGTCATAATACTAGGTCATTTTACTCATGACGTTTTGCAATTAAATTGATAGATATGGACTGCATTCCAGCGAGGTGCACAGCTAACTCGTGCGAGTTATAAGTCACTTCGCAGCAATGATGGTATTTTTATAATTCACTTATGATATAAAATATAAATACTGAGTCACCTTAAAAAGTTCTAAAAATATATATTTATACTAGCTGACCCGGCGAACTTTGTTTCCTTATAGGCGATCTGATATCACATGATCTTATTTTTTACTTTTTAATGAGGATAATTAGGGTAGCACAAAAGTGTAGGAGAAGTCGAAACAATTGAAGTCCATCATCATCATCATCAACCTTTTTTTATCGTCCCCCTGCTGGGCATATAGCTCTCCTCTCATAAGGAGAAGGGTTGAGCGTAATCACTACGCTTGCTCAATACGGGTTGGCGATTTCAGACTTATAATATAAGTCCAGGTTTGCTTAAGATGTTTTCCTTCACCTTGTAATCCGGCTTGTAACATTTCATCATTAAATCACAATAATACATAGAAAAAATTTCATTTTCTCTACTTTGTGGAAGGTGCAAGGTACCAGGGTAGCACAAAAGTGTAGGAAAAGCCGAAACAATGAAGCTCATTCATCATTAAACCATAATAATTACATGGAAGAACCTTTATTGTGCCTAGTTTGCTGAGGTGCAAGGTACCAGGGTAGCACAAAACTGTAGAAGTCGAAACAATGAAGCATTTATTCCCACGGTAACGGGATAAAGTATCCTATGTCCTTCTCCTAATTCTTAACTACCTCTCCCTACCAATTTTCAACAAAATCGGTTCAGCCGTTCTTGAAAACATAATGTTGTTTATTACATGGAAAAAGTTTTATTTTGCGTACTTTGTGGAGGTGCAAGGTACCAGGGTAGCGCACAAGTGTAGAAGCCGAAACAATGAAGCTCATTCATCATTAAACCATAATAATTACATGGAAGAACTTTTATTGTGCCTAGTTTGTAGAGGTGCAAGGTACCAGGGTAGCACAAAACTGTAGGAGAAGTCGAAACAACGTTTCCGAGATCACACGCTTTTTCAAGCAATCAGCGCTTTCTGCCGGGCTGATTTGTGAATCTAAACCATCCAAGGCGCCACTCAAACGCATACAGAAAAAATCATTTAAATCGGTCAAGCCGTTTAGGAGGAGTTCAATGACATACACACGTACAGCAGAATTATATATATAAAGATTAAAATATTTTAGTTTACGTTAGCCGACAGATACCACGAGATACTGTGAATCCTAACGCATTCTTCGCTACACGGCGAGCTACATGTGCTACAGATCTACGACGTAGCACGCATTGTGCTAAGCAAAAGTAAGGTCGTTTTAAATTAGTTCTTAGCAATTTTGCAACAATTTACTTTGCTAACTCTGACATAAGTAACTATACAAATCAAAATTATATAAGTAATTGTGTAAAATATTTCGAATATTGTTTCACGACACCTAAGTGTCGGACGGTCCCAAAAGCATGCCGTACCACATACTTAGCTTAGTTTAACTTTCTCCAATAATAGTATGTGTGAGCTCCAAGCTTATTAAATTTATTTTGAACTAGCGACCCGCCCCGGCTTCGCATGGGAGCAATGCTGACACTAAATACACTACAGAAAAACTGTGAACTGTGCCGCGCCGTGTACCGCCGTAAATGCGACACCCTGCAATTTTTAAATCTGTAATATCTTCGAAAATATTCATTTAAATCATATGCTGTAAAGGGTGATATAGATCTATATTAAATCAACAATGTATTTAAGGTATTAAATTGGATAAGGATGCAGTATTAGTTTTAATCGTTTCGAAAATTTGCCGGTATTTGTCGTAAAAAGTAAATGACAAAAAATGTTATTGTGAAATATCCATAAGACAAAGACATATGCCATCGCGGACTTTTTTGTGGACCTTTTTAATGTGTTCAGTATTTAGTACATTATTTTGATAAATCTCGTAGCCTGCATTTCACTGCAAACGCGGAAAAAAATTAATTATTTCTCCACAATTTAATGGATGGCATTATACGTATGAACCTTCCTCTTTAATCACTCTATTTATTAAAACCCTAACTCTATCTAAAAAAAAACGCATTACAATCCGAGGCGTACCCCTGCTGGGCATATAGCTCTCCTCTCATAAGGAGAAGGGTTGAGCGTAATCACTACGCTTGCTCAATACGGGTTGGCGATTTCAGACTTATAATATAAAGTCCAGGTTTGCTTAAGATGTTTTCCTTCACCTTGTAATCCGGCTTGTAACATTTCATCATTAAATAAATCACAATAATACATAGAAAAAATTTCATTTTCTCTACTTTGTGGAAGTGCAAGGTACCAGGGTAGCACAAAAGTGTAGGAAAATCCGAAACAATGAAGCTCATTCATCATTAAACCATAATAATTACATGGAAGAACCTTTATTGTGCCTAGTTTGCTGAGGTGCAAGGTACCAGGGTAGCACAAAACTGTAGAAGTCGAAACAATGAAGCTTATTTATTCCCACGGTAACGGGATAAAGTATCCTATGTCCTTCTCCTAATTCTTAACTACCTCTCCCTACCAATTTTCAACAAAATCGGTTCAGCCGTTCTTGAAACATAATGTTGTTTATTACATGGAAAAAGTTTTATTTTGCGTACTTTGTGGAGGTGCAAGGTACCAGGGTAGCGCACAAGTGTAGAAGCCGAAACAATGAAGCTCATTCATCATTAAACCATAATAATTACATGGAAGAACTTTTATTGTGCCTAGTTTGTAGAGGTGCAAGGTACCAGGGTAGCACAAAACTGTAGGAGAAGTCGAAACAACGTTTCCGAGATCACACGCTTTTTCAAGCAATCAGCGCTTTCTGCCGGGCTGATTTGTGAATCTAAACCATCAAGGCGCCACTCAAACGCATACAGAAAAAATCATTTAAATCGGTCAAGCCGTTTAGGAGGAGTTCAATGACATACACACGTACAGCAGAATTATATATATAAAGATTAAAATATTTTTAGTTTACGTTAGCCGACAGATACCACGAGATACTGTGAATCCTAACGCATTCTTCGCTACACGGCGAGCTACATGCTACAGATCTACGACGTAGCACGCATTGTGCTAAGCAAAAGTAAGGTCGTTTAAATTAGTTCTTAGCAATTTTGCAACAATTTACTTGCTAACTCTGACATAAGTAACTATACAAATCAAAATTATATAAGTAATTGTGTAAAATATTTCGAATATTGTTTCACGACACCTAAGTGTCGGACGTCCCAAAAGCATGCGTACCACATACTTAGCTTAGTTTAACTTTCTCCAATAATAGTATGTGTGAGCTCCAAGCTTATTAAATTTATTTTGAACTAGCGACCGCCCCGGCTTCGCATGGGAGCAATGCTGACACTAAATACACTACAGAAAAACTGTGAACTGTGCCGCGCCGTGTACCGCCGTAAATGCGACACCCTGCAATTTTAAATCTGTAATATCTTCGAAAATATTCATTTAAATCATATGCTGTAAAGGGTGATATAGATCTATATTAAATCAACAATGTATTTAAGGTATTAAATTGGATAAGGATGCAGTATTAGTTTTAATCGTTTCGAAAATTTGCCGGTATTTGTCGTAAAAAGTAAATGACAAAAAATGTTATTGTGAAATATCCATAAGACAAAGACATATGCCATCGCGGACTTTTTTGTGGACCTTTTTAATGTGTTCAGTATTTAGTACATTATTTTGATAAATCTCGTAGCCTGCATTTCACTGCAAACGCGGAAAAAAATTAATTATTTCTCCACAATTTAATGGATGGCATTATACGTATGAACCTTCCTCTTTAATCACTCTATTTATTAAAACCCTAACTCTATCTAAAAAAAAACGCATTACAATCCGAGGCGTAGTTTTAAAGACTTAATCATACAAAGGGACATAGGAAAAGTGAAAGTGAATTTGTTTTATAATATGTAGTGATTCCACGTTCTTCTAACGTTAGTAATCTTATTATTTATTCTTAAACAACATACAATAGGAATTAATACGAAACTAGCAGAGTAAAATGTTATTTTATTCAATTTCATTTCATTCTTGTATTTTA
This sequence comes from Sesamia nonagrioides, assembly GCA_017933935.1. Classification (NCBI taxonomy): domain Eukaryota; kingdom Metazoa; phylum Arthropoda; class Insecta; order Lepidoptera; family Noctuidae; genus Sesamia; species Sesamia nonagrioides. The sequence goes on from JADWQK010001372.1 coordinate 910,298, forward strand.
CCTTATAACTAGGGTTGCCAACCGTACTCTAAAATAGAGTATTGTCCTCTATATCATGCAGGCGTACTCTATAATCTATAACACTAATAGAGTACGATAAAATACTCTTCTTTACAAAATTTTTACTAAACTAGACTAGTGCACGTCTGTAATAATATGCAAAAATTCCATTGCAGGAAAATGGCAATTTATTTTAAAAAAATGTTCTAAAGAATATGATTGTTTAAGAAAAATGATTAGCTATATACTCTCTGTTCCCGCCACTTCAGCATTTACTGAAAGAGTCTTTTCGGTTATGAATGTAAAGTGGCGAGAAGAGAAAAACAGAGTTTCATTGAAATTGATCAAAAATGACCTCTTGATATATATAGAGTTGGAATGTTTGGACTCATACAATTCCTTTAAAAAAATGAAAAATTGTTATGTGCTGCAAAAAGTACAAAAAACAAAAATACCTTTTTAAAAGTACAAAATAAATGACACTCTTTTTTGTAAGTCCGTAGTCTTTATTTACATCTTTTAAAATCAGATATACTTTATTTCTTTTAAAGAAAGTTGGCAACCCTACATATAACTCACAGATGAAATAATTCTCAGAGAAACGTGGTTTCACTTGTAACAAATATTTCCGCCACACCGCGCATGAATATTAACTTGAACTAAGTATCTCGCTCGGAAAGTTCTATTTAAAATATTTGAAATTTCGGATGCAGTAAAAACGACTCTGAAGCGACGTATGTTTATTTTGAAATAAGTATTTTAATAACAGTCCCAGACAGCGTGGGTGGATTTATTACGTGTAACAGATTAAGCCTTTGAAAGATATTTATTTCAACAAAGTTATTTATAAATCCCTCAAAATGGTCTCAACTGGGTTAGGCCCACTACAATTTTAATTAAATACGACCATTAACAAATTAAATATACAATTTCATCCTGCGTACGATTTTGTTTTTTTTTTTTGTATATTATAAACCAGTGCTTGGCCGCAATCCCGCCTGATGGTAAGCAGTGATGCGATCGTTGATGGTAAAGCGCGCTAGTTTATTAAGAGCCTATTTACTCTAGCCTTGAAGACACTCAAATAGTAGTCCGACGGAAACACCGCCGCCAGCAAGTTGTTCCAGTCCCTTGATGTATAACAACATAACATATTTTTATTTCAAAATAAAAATCAGTTTCTTGTAAAATATCTGTCTCGCAGTATTTTGTAAAACTTGTTGCGAACACAACTAAGAACTTGACGTTTAAAATGACAAACATTTCTGTTGAAATGATATTTCCAGTCCTATAAAAAATAACAGTATTTATCAAAAGTGATCGATATCGTGCACGACCCTTTAATGAGTAAAAGTGAAATCACTTTTCAACTATCAGAAATACACACATCCCATAATAATAATAATTTCATCATTATTATTTTGTCATAATTTCATCATTATTGACTAATAGTTGCCAGCCGGTATCGGAAACAGGGTCCAAGCTACCGGTCGTCATGGCTCTAGAGAGAGAGAGGAACCATAAGTACCGCTTTCTGAATCAAGCCCTTGATTCAGCTCCCCAATGAAAGCCTCCTGAGGTGTTGATCAAGGCTTTTGGCTACTAAGCCATTGGCTGTCACGACTATCGGTACAATGGTTGCTGAATCCACAACCCACATGTCGTAAATCTCGTGAGCCACGTCAAGATATTTGATTTGTTTATCTTTGACGCAGCTGAACGCATTCAGTTATTTTTAGAACAGGTGTCAACCCGACATGAAAGAAGAAAATACCTAAAAAGTGCTTGCGTTTTTGTAAAGATATAGAAATGGAATATTATCTAAGATCCATAATCTAATTAATTCAGGAATTGGATAACTATTACCAGAATCTATATTTGCCTAATTTAAACTACATATACTTAAACAATTAAATACATTTTTTAATTACACTAACCAGCATTAGGTCCCATTTGTTCGAAATTCACACAAAACTCATATGGTCTTAATTCTTCGATTATTGGATTAGTATTAATCGCACATTTACTAGAATCAATCGGTCGAACTGTATTGGCGAGGGAGTCTGAAACATCACCTTAAACAAACAAAATAAAATTAATTAATTGTATAATTTTGAATATGCATATATACTTTTGGATATGTAAATTCTCGTAGCCGTCGTGACCCTCACAGTCTCGCGATAGATGTCCTACTAAGACCTGCAAAGTATAACAAAAGCTGCATATTTATGAGTGTCCGGGTATACAACAAAATACCAGGTAAATTTAAAATATGAAACAAACGATTGTTTAAAACTAAATTATATGAATGGTTGTCTGTTAAAAGTTTTTAGTGTCAGGGAGTTTCTAGACTATGAAACAGTACGATTAAATGAATTATTTACGTATTGTTTGCATGTAAAGTTTGCACGCTTCTATGAAGCAAAACTGTTCTGTTTTCAAACTGTTTCAAACTGTTATGTATGTTCCACCTTTTTATACCATGTTTTATGCAAATAAATGTTATCATTATTATCTCTTCTCCCTATTGTAGTATCATAATCATCATCAACCTTTTTATCGCCCCACTGCTGGGCACAGGTCTCCTCTCATACAGAGAAGGGTACGTAATTGGGTACGCTATAATAGTGGCGGTAAGTCTCCTCTTTGAGGAGTGGCTAGAGAGGCGCCACGGCGACCTCACCTTCCGCCTGATACAGGTCCTTACCAAGTGTGCAGCGGCAGATCGAGCTATAGAGCTATGGAGGGGTAGTTTAACACCCCACTACCCCGTGCAGGAGACGAGGCCCGGAAAGAACGGGCCAGCACGAGAGTGTGGGGCCGTGGAAGAATTTAGTCTCTCGCGGCCCCACTCGTGCTCGTGATAGAAGAGACGCCGGGGTGGTTTTTAGACAGTAGAAGTCTGACAGGCCCAGTCCCCACCCCAGGGCGGTGAACATCCATTGAGGTTTTTCCACACCGAACAAAAAAAAATGGGCCTCACCGGATACGGTTGTTTCGAGAGGTTCCTGTTCCATATTAGGCGGGAGGAAAGACCAGGGTGTCACCACAGTGTGGATCGCCCTGAGAACACGATAGAGCATATGGTGGAGGTCTGCCCGGCTTGGGTAGAGCACCACCGTGTCGTCGTGGCGGCGATCGGCGGCGATCTTTCGCGTCCGACCATGGTCCAGGCCATAGGTCCCGAGCGAGAGTGCATGGCAGGCCGTCACCTCCTTCTGCGAAGGAGTGATGCTGGCAAAGAAGGAGGCGGAGCGCGTAAAGCAGCTGGAATCCCAGCGCCCTTACGCCACAAGCCGCCGCAGGAGACTCCCTGGTAGGGAGACAACATCTAACTCCCGCCCGCAGGCCCGCGCCTACCACTGTAGGCGGTGAGCAGTGGGTAGCTCGCTGCCCGGAGAGGACCAGGCCCGCATCAATGACGTGTCGTGCTTCACGCGCGCTTCAAAGAGATGTCAGCACATCGTGATGGGGTCCACGAAGACCGATGCCTCCTGAGTTGGGGTTGCGGGTTGTTTTAAAAAGAAACCGTGGCTCTGGCGCACAGGCAAGTGAAGAATTACGGGTGGGTTTTAGTCAGTAAAAGTCTGACATGCCCTTCCGCTCCGCCCAGAGCGAAAGAGGTCATTTGATAATTTCCCATCCAAAAAAAAAAATTGATTCAGCGTAATCACTAATCTGTCATTGGTGTCCAAGGTATACTTAGAAAGTATATATAACTTAGAAAAGTTACATTGGCACTTGCCTGACCTGGAATCGAACCCGCATACTCATACTTGAGAGGCTGGTGTTTTAACTACTAGGCCACAACGACTTTAGTGTCCATTACTATAAAGTGTGTATGTTTGTATGTCTGTCTGTATGTATGTATGTGCCCGAAGTTGCTCAAAACCCTCATATATAAAAAAAAAAACAAAGAATTTTGTTTTTGTCTCGGTCCTATGTATAACACTTGCACCAACGATAGTCCCATTTAATGTCTATAATAAAGTTTACTGTCTGAAAACTTTACTGGCTCAATCGTTTAAAAAATGTAATGCGCTAACACTATCAGCGATCGAATTAGAGATCAACAGGTCCACCTGTTGATCTCCGCAGTTCAGACAATCTCTGTAGTTAACTAGGGGATGTCATAACGCGGTACGGGTATCTGTTGTCATTTAATCCAATGAAGTAATATTTTAAGAAGATGCAAACTTTGTTCATTGCTTTACATATAATAATAATAATTTATTGACACAACGACACATACATTAGTATACACAAATTAAATAAATGCTAAAAAAAACCGGCCAAATGCGAGTCGGACTCGCACACCGAGGGTTCCGCCGTACAAACGTAGCGGTTTACAATTTATGACGTACTAGCTTTCCGCCAGCGGCTTCGCCCGCGTGGAGTTCGGTTATATCGCGCTGTTTAAATTCCCCTCGGGAACGTCAAATTTTTCCGGGATAAAAGGTAGCCTATGTTCTTTCTCAGGGTCTAAAGATTGTCTGTGCCAAACTTCATCAAAATCGGTTGAGACGTTTAGGCGGGAAAGCGTAACAGACAGACAGAGTTATTTTCGCATTTATAATACTAGCATTGATTTAGAATTTTTCACAGTTTAGAGGCAATTAGATTTAAGAAGTGTTTGATATGAATTTCAACTTTAATATCTCTACGCGTTCATGTGAGAAAGGGTAGGTAGTAAGTTTATAATTATTAAAAAAATATTTTATGTCATGTAAGCAAAAATAATATGTTAAAGAAAGAAAGAAAGAAAGAAAATACATTTATTTAGCACAAACTAAAAGACACACAATACATCAGATAGTAAAACATTAATAATAAAATAAAGTAAATTTGATAAAACCGAGCCTTATGTGTGCCTCCCGGCTGCGCCAAAAAGGCCCAGTTCAGCAAAAATGCCAGACAACTAGTGCCTGACGCTGGTTTTCAACTGTACCTGATATGTGAGGTGACGGATATAAAACAGTTTTATACAGCAATGTGAATCGTGTATGCAATAAAAAAATACAATATAAAAAAATAATAATAATAAAATAAATTTGTGTTAAGTATATAAAAACAATTTTTACGTATGTATATGTATACGAAATGTTGTTATGAATAGTAAGATAGAAACAGAACTATAGCAGTAAATAAATAAATAATTTAATATACGATAATTTAATCTATTTTATGCACATAAAAATAAAAATTAAACCCAAAAACGAGACAAATTAAAATATATATAAATATATGTAACGTTGTAAAAAAAACAGAAAGTTTCAAAAGGAATGAAATGCCTGCCATAATTTATTTAACACGCGCACTGCAGCATCATCGCACAACCCTGCAAGCAGGTAAGCCGGACTTCATCATATAATTGATACATTTAGTGCGACCATGTCTAACTGCCTCTGCGATTCTATGAGATACTGCCGCAAACGTCGTTTAAAAGCGCCTATTGTGTTTATTATCCTAATTGGTGGTGGTAAATTGTTCCATACTTTGGACGCCGCATAGCGAAAGCTACCCCTAAAAGCAGCCGACCCCTGAGACTGAGTCGAGAGCTGCTGCGAACATTGCCTTCTAACGCATTCCCGTCTGCTCGCAACCCAACTCAGCTTGTTATAAAGGTAGTCCGGTTTCTTATATTTCACCACGCCAAACAAAAGGCAAGCCAAGTGCAGTTTGCGTCTGGACTTCATCTTCAGCGTATAGTGCTTATTAAGAAAAGGTGTTACATGGCTTCTGCGAGGAATATCGTAACAAAAACGAGCGCAGGCATTTTGCACCCTTTGTATGAGGCGGTCAGTACGAGCTAATAGGCGCGGGCCGTAAACTGTGTCAGCATAATTCAACCTGGACAGAACCAAAGTTTCTACTAGCTGTTCCCTTAGTTTTACGGATAAATAAGGCCTCATGTTATACAAAACTTTTAGGCGATAAAAACAGTTCCTAACCGAGTTTGCTATGTGCTTCTCAAAACGCAAATCTTTGTCCATATTGACACCTAGATTCCGCGCTTCATACACCCGCTCAATTGGTTCTCCCATAAGTCTTAAGTCAAATGTCACTGGTAATCGACGCAACTGCTGCCTTGTGCCAAATACAATATATTTAGTTTTTATTGGATTTAACGACAGGCAGTTCTCCTCCGACCAGGCGGCGATTCTTTGAAGATCATCGTTAAGATCCTTAATTGCACTATTGTACTCGTCTGGTCTAAAAGATATATAAAGTTGGACATCGTCGGCATATATATGGTACTTGCATTTATGGAGACACTTCACAATATCCGTACTATACAAAATAAAAAGAATCGGGCCCAATATGGAGCCCTGCGGGACTCCTCTGTCTACAGAAGAATGTGCCGATCTGAGGGCAGTACCGTCACCCAAACGCAAATCAACAAATTGCTTCCTGTTGGTTAGATAGCTGCGGAACCATTGCACAGCGCTGGCGTCGAAACCGTAGTAATTTAATTTTGATAGTAGTAGCGAAATATTTATTGCGTCAAATGCACGGGAAAAATCGAGCAAAATCAGCAATGAGCACATTCCTCCATCTTGGGCAGATAATATATTATCAGTAACATCCAGTAAAGCAGTAGATGTACTGCGCTGCTTTCTGAAGCCAGATTGTAAATCAGGTAAGATGTTATTCTGTTCCAAAAATACAGTTAACTGGTCACTAACTATTCTTTCTAATACCTTGGAGAGACATGGTAATATACTTATAGGACGTAGGTCCTTTAGAGTGCAAGGATTTGAATTTTTTGGCAATGGTCTAACGGAGGCAATTTTCCATAGGTGAGGGAACGTAGACATTACTATGGAGCAGTTTATTATGTGCGTTATAATAGTTAACGTATGTGGTAGTGTCATATTAATCATATCCAGGGTAATATTGTCGTAACCTTCAGCGTTACTTTTAAGATTAGAAATAACGCGAGAGACATTATTCTCTTCCACTGGAGTGATTGCGAAAGTTTCTCCACCATGTCTATGATTTTCATAGTAGTATATAAGTGAAGTGCTTGCCACAGGATTACCGGGGACGGTTAAAAAGCTTTTATTAATTACGTCAGGATCTGTAAAGTGCAACGGTAGGTCCTGTGTGGGCTTATAGGGAGATAAGGTCGATTTCAAGCTTTTCCATAATAATTTAGGGTTTCCTATTTTATTATTTATGTTATGCTTAAAATAAGCAACTTTTTCATAATACAATGAATTAATCACTAAGTGTTTTAACTCCTTGTAATATATTTTTTTTGATTCGACCCTCGTCTTCCTATAACTACTAAGTGCATCATCACGTAAACGCATCATAACTTTAATAGTATCTGTAATCCAAGGATACGTCCTTTCCCTTACAGTAAACGTCTTGATTGGTGCGTGAACATCGAATAGGGAAGTTATTCGGATGTTAAAAGCATGTACCATATCATTAACATTGCCAAGCGATGAAATCATTCCAAGGTCTAAAAATGATAGGTCTAAATTAAAACTTTCTTCGCACACATTTTTAAGAGGCCGACCTTTTACTATGTAGGGTTTGATCTTCTCACGTTTAATGTGAAATTCACCCACTACAATCGAATGGCCGTTGATTGACCCGAAAGGTACTACCTTTGTAGTTGCCGGTAGGTCAGTACATATGAGATCGATGAGGGTTTCACTTGATGATGTAAAATGCGTAGGAGTTTTGACCAATTGTGACAGACTGAGGCAATTTAAAAATTCTTTAATATTCTTAGTTTTTAGTCCATTCGTATCTAGCAGGTTAACATTGAAATCGCCAAGTAAAATGTAGTGGTCACAATTTCCCAGTGAACTAATGGAATCCGTTAGGGCGTCTAAGAAAAGGGATAGATCTTGCCATGGTGGTCGGTAGGCTGTACCTATAGCAATTTTTTTGGCGTTTATTGAAATTGTTAACCACATTTGTTCGACCGATTCGAACCTTGGATCGAACGCACCAGCCAATGTGCACGCGCTCAAACCTCGCCGTATATAAAAACCGACGCCCCCACCACGACCCGAGCACACACTCACTGGCCGTGGCGTGTGACGTTAATATTTTATGTAACTTCAAATTTATCATTTTCACAATTTTTCCTTTATCTGTCTGTACTATAATATAACGTTGCTTCGTGCCGAATTTCAAGATTCTGAGTTCACGGGAAATACCTTGTAGGCAAAGAGATTTAAGATATATAGAGAGGGCATGTGTCAAAATGGCATAGAAAAACTGTGATCCCATGGCTCAGTTCCGCCATCTAGTACAATATAGCAAAATTAGATCGACAATTGGAGACATCAAATAGTAAAAATGAAATAAGTTTATATAAAATATATTCAGCTATTGCCCGGTAGGTGGCCAGTGTGGTCTATGTTGCCAGATCCGATTTAATATCCTAGTATAGTTCAAATCGGGTAAATAAATATTGAAAAGTAAATAAATTAAGTGAAACTTGTCTTGTACAAACAAAAACTGTTTTAGAATTTTATTCGCTACTATTCATTTACCGTGACACCGTCTATTGGCATTTTAGATGTTTTATTCTTACGAATTATTTTAACGCTCAGTTTATTGCGATGTTTGAGTGTAATAGACCTTTTAGGCCATAAAGCGCATTTTTTTTTGCAATTTTCGTTTGCATTTCGTTTTTAGCAAAATTATTCTTTTTACACGTTTGTTTGCAAATATTTTTAAATGGCAATGCAAAAAACTGTGGTAGGGTTTGTATCATTTTGATATAAAGTTATCGATAATATTCAAAGAAGTTACTACGACGATGTTTTTTCGCATTATGATATCTTGAAAAAAAATTTAGGAAGCAGAATAATTATGGGTAATTTCAAGTTTATAAGTTTCTTATTTATATAATTCTTTTAATATAATAGGCTTTAAAGTTTAAAATTGCCGATTAGTACTGAAAATCTAAACAATTGCTTATTTTTTAATTTTTAAATAATTCATTTATAATCAATATATAGGAAGGTCGTTTATGCCTTTGTGATAGAACTCTGAGGATCTAGACTGCACAAACTGTGTGAAAGCAGAACTGCCTCCTGGGAAGAAAACTTCTTGTCACGTAGATAATTGTCCAAATCACGACAAAAATGGTAGTCTGCTCGAGCAAGACCTTTGCAAGATTCGTACGCCATTATCTTTAAAAACGGCAAAAAAATCACGGTTATTGTATGGGAGCCCGCCTTCAGGATTTATTTTATTTTAATTATTTATTTGTAATTTGAATATATAAACAAATATTCTGTGAATATTTTAAGCGTCTATCTGTTTCCGTTATTAATATGGAGCAAAAAACGGCAAAAATACACGTTTGTTGTATGGGAGCCCCCTTAAATATTTTATTATTTTTATTCTTAGTACTTGTTGTTATAGCGGCAACAGAAATACTAACACAATCTCTGGAAATTACAACTGTCTCGCTATTACAGTTTATGAGATACAGCCTGGTGACAGACGGACAGACGAACAGAGAAGTCTCATGAATAGGGTTCGTTTTACCTTTTAGGTACGGAATCCTCAAAATCACAAAGTAGCTCGCAATCATTGTACTACATATATGTACCTACATATTTTATGAATACATTTCATTATAAATAAGTTATGTAATCTATGTACTTATCCACTTAACCGTAAATTTTATTCCAATTTTTACGGTTAAGTAAAAAAGTACGGAAATTAATAACTTACTATTTCATTTCTAATAGAAGGTACCGATTCTTTTTTTTTAATTTGATCGACAAGTCTTTCCAAAGTAGATAACTTCTCTTTTAAAATGCATTGAGCATAATTTCGACGAATGAGACGGAAGCCAATTTTCTTCTCTACGGTCTATCTGGACAAATCGTATCCACTTTTTCCCTACGACATTATTTTATTCGGAAACCAAAAATAACAAAAACCTAGATAAATGAATAGTAATTGTTCATTCAATTTTGTTTATTAATATGATATGATTATGTTTAAATAGAGTTAATAATAAATAAACTTGAAATATAGTAATATTTTAAGTTTATTTAGCTATATTTTAAATGTCAATAAAATACAACAAAATGTATTCATCTTAATAAGTATTATCGATAACTAAATCGATAAACAATATTACTACATCTCTACAAGAAAATAGTAAAACTACTCAACAATAGAGGGCGCTTATTACAATAATGGAAAATTTTACTAAACTAGAACTAAGATTTTCTTTAAATTTGAATTGCAGACCAAATATAAATAATTCATAGAAAAACATTCCGAAGTTAGGTCCAGTCGTTTTACTATAACGAGATGTACAGTAACACAAAGCGCAACATGGCATATTTCCTTAGAAAATGTTTATTCTTGGTAGACACAAATTACGTCCTGACGCGCAGACTAGACTGAGCGACTTTTAACCAAGTCGATAAAAGTATTGGCTTACGACTTTGTTCGTGATGTCCTGTCTATTATAAATATAATTTTAATGTCTTTGCTTGTAGGTTTTGATTCCCTAGCGTGTGACGGAAATTCGTCTAAGGTGTCGGTATAAACTGCTGTATCTTTTGATCGCTTTAACTTAGAAGTTTGATTTTTTCACTGCTTAAAGGGACAATAGGCCTAGGTATTTGGTATAAATTTCAATTTGATACCTTTATTAGTTCGTGAGAAATAAGGTAGTAAGTTTCATTTTATTAAAATATGTTTATTATATTACATAACTAAAAAAATGTGATTTTCGCAATTTTTCCTATATTTGCATTATATGACAATCCTTCATGCCAAATTTCCAGATTCTGAGTTTACGGGAAGTATCCTGTAGGTTTTGATTCCTTTGCGAGTGTCGAAAATTTGTTGAAAATATCGACATATCGGCTGTATCTTTTGATTGGCTTGGCTTAGAAGTATGATATTTTCACAGCTTAAAGGGACAATAGATCTAGGTATTTGGTATAAATTTCAATTTGATAACTTTATTCGTTCGTGAGAAATAAGGTAGTAAGTTCCATTTTATTAAAATATGTTTAATAAATTATATAACTGAAAAAATGTGATTTTCGCAATTTTTCCTATATTTGCATTATATGACAATCCTTCATGCCAAATTTCAAGATTCTGAGTTTACGGGAAGTATCCTGTAGGTTTTGATTCCTTTGCGAGTGTCGAAAATTTGTTGAAAATATCGACATATCAGCTGTATCTTTTGATTGGCTTGGCTTAGAAGTTTGATATTTTCACAGCTTAAAGGGACAATAGACCTAAGTATTTGGTATAAATTTCAATTTGATAACTTTATTCGTTCGTGAGAAATAAGGTAGTAAGTTCCATTTTATTAAAATATGTTTATTATATTATATAACTAAAAAAATGTGATTTTCGCAATTTTTCCTATATTTGCATTATATGGCAATGCTTCATGCCAATTTTCAAGATTCTGAGTTTACAGGAAGTATCCTGTAGGTTTTGATTCCTTTGCGAGTGTCGAAAATTTGTTGAAAATATCGACATAATCGGCTGTATCTTTTGATTGGCTTGGCTTAGAAGTTTGATATTCTCACAGCTTAAAGGGACAATAGACCCTAGTATTTCATGTGAATTTCAGCTTAATACGTCCACGCGTTCTTGAGATAAAGGGTGGTGACAGACAGACAGACAGACAGACAGACAGACAGACGGACAACAAAGTGATCCTATAAGGGTTCCGTTTTTTCCTTTTGAGGTACGGAACCCTAAAAATGGTACAAAAGTCTGTATACAGATATTGCGAGCCCTGCCTCTTAAACTAGGGTAACCTGTATCTTAAGAGACAGTGTTCAGTACTTAGGTTTACTTACAAAAGGATTTATACATACAACTGTGGATTGCGCCACTTATTGCTCTTGTCAACATTCAGATTAAGTTACAAAATAAATACAATAATATAATAAGTAAAAACAATAAAAATAAAATAAAATAATGTATTATGAATAGGTGAAAACTAAAGTGAATGAGAGTAGTGAGTGTGAGGTGTTTATGTAATGCAAGAGCAAACTAAAACTGTATGTGTTAGGCAATGTATTTCAGCAATGACTCTGGTTGTGCATAGTCTTGCTGAAGTAGCCATTCCATCAGCTCAGCCTTTAGCTTAAACTTATTATAATCAGGTATGTTTAGTTCTTTGTGGATTTTCTTGTAGATTAGTAAACTTATTGTGAAATATTGGTGCTGGGCAAAAGTGGTTCTATGTTGTGAACCTGGGGGAATATTTGTTCGTTTATTGGAATATTTGTTCGAATATGTACGTATATTTATACAATACTAGCTTTCCGCCCGCGGCTTCGCCCGCGTAAATTTCGGTTATATCGCGCTTTTTAGATTTCCCTCGGGAACATCAAATTTTTCCGGGATAAAAGGTAGCCTATGACCTTTCTCGGGGTCTAAAGATTGTGTGCTTTCCGCCCGCGTCTTCGTCCGCGTGGTGTTCGGTTTTATCGCGCTTTTTAGATTTCCCTCGGGAATATCAAATTTTTCCGGGATAACAGGTAGCCTATGTTTGTTCTCAGGGTCCAAAGATTGTCTGTGCCAAATTTCATCAAAATCGGTTGAGAGGTTTAGGCGGGAAAGCGTAACAGACAGACAGACAGACAGACAGACAGACAGACAGACAGAGTTACTTTCGCATTTATAATATTAGTATGGATGTAAAGAAAACCCTGTCCGACCCATAAGGATAATAAAGGTTAGGTAAACACTTGACCAAATATAATATAAAATTTTACATAATCATCATAGTAACAATAATAATGAATTTTGAAATAATCTTTTTTTCCCGGGGATTAATTCCAATTTCCTCTAAATTTGGTAATTTCTAAAAACTGACAACACCATTTGTGACGGAGCGAATAGCGATGCGACCACGTGCCGCATGTCCCGCCCCCCTTCACCCGCGCATGTATGCCTATCGGGTTGCCTGCCGCATACGCATTAAGTTACCTCGCTTTTTCGAAATAATATTTATTTTTTTGGGGGGATTTTTTTTAAGTTTAGACCGGCTTTGTAGGCATTATTATAATCAGTTATCGATACCTAACATACCTTCACAGATCGGACAGGGTTTTCTTTACATATTGTATATACGTACATATTCAGACTATGATGTTCCCACTACTGGAACACAAACCTCCTCTCGGAGAAAGGGAGTGGGCCGTAATCTACCTCGCGGGCCCAGTAAAATTTTTGCCTCTAGGACATGCCCACGGTGTTTCCTCACGATGTGTTCCTTCACCGTTTTGAGAGCAGTGGTGAAGAAATACTTTACATAAAGTGAAGCGCCTGACGAGGTTCCAACTAGGGTTGTAACGGAGGCTTGTTAGTGGAGCGGAGGCGGATGCGGAGGTGACGAGTCTCACCTCCGCGGATGCGGAAGTTAACGGAGACGGAGGTGAAAGTACATATAGTAAAAATTTAAATTTATGGTTAATTAAAACAATTTTTTTATTGGAGTTTACTCCTTAAGAATCGATTTTCATATATAAGGCGCCCGGTATGAGAAAAATCCGAGGGGTTTTTTTTTTTTGATATGGCATCTCGTAGGTGGCTACTAAGAGACCGTAGCTACTTAATCGGACTTTCCTCCTGGACAGCCAGGGCACTTAAAACTAAATTAAAATTAGGCGACTACGCACTAAGGGCACCCCCCGTGGGGTACGAACCTCGGCTTAGGGCGTCGCTAGAGAGGACAGCAAGGGGTGGCTGGATCGAAAGTTAATCCGAGGGGTAAAACCTACTAACGAGTAACGAATTTTAAGCGTTACTATTTTAGTGCGCACCTTTGGTGCGCAACTTTCTAATCTAAAAAAGTGGCATAATTATCTTTTTACAACTATATTTTGTTAGTTATTAAGATAATGTTATATTTAAAAAAAAATAATTATAATAATTTTAAAAAAATGTTTATTAAAAAAAAATTTATTATCAACTTTCTTAAAATTGGTTAAAATTTTCATAAATATGCATTTATAATTTTTTTAATTTTTTATGATTTATTTTATAAATAATTCTTAAAATAATAATAATAACTTTTTTTATTTTTTTTAAATATTTTTTGTTTATTTTTTTTTAATTTCTTTTATTTTTTTTTTAATTTTTTAATTATTTTTTTTAAATTTTTTTTTCTCGTTCTTAAGGAGTAAACTCCAATCGTGCGTCGGAGCTGACACACACACTTTTTTTTTAAATACGTACATTAATAGTAGTGTACTTGGTAAAAAAAATATTACCTTCTTGTAATGAAAATTAAGGAGAAACAAATTGTGTTTGCCGCATTCCCGCCTCGCACTAGTTGATTCTTGACCATTTCGCGGTCAAACGCGGCCGGACGGTTGCCGAGCGCCGCAGCTTGCGCGTTATCCATACTAATATTATAAATGTAAAATGCGAAAGTAACTCTGTCTGTCTATCTGTCTGTCTGTCTGTCTGTTACGCTTTCCCGCTTAAAACTCTCAACCGATTTTGATGAAATTTGGCACAGACAATCTTTAGACCCTGAGAAAGGACATATGCTACCTTTTATCCCGGAAAAAAATAATTTAAAAGTTTCATTGTAGTACGGTTTACCAGTGTGGAAATGGTCATTGTAACACGACATGGCAGGAATGGGTACTATTGAGATATGATTTACGATTATGTATTAAGCAAATTAAAAAATGGTCGTAGAAAAAACATTTGGTTTTTCAATTTAATCTTTTGTTGATTTATTATGGGACTATGCCCCCATAATAAATCAACAATTTAATTTGCTCACTGCATCAATCAAAGTCTACCTAAGTCTATTTCACTCACAAAAAAACAAGAATTTATAGTCACTAACGTCAATCAAAAGAGCCCTCATTAAATAATCATCATCAACCTTTTTATTGTCCCACTGTTGGGCACAGGTCTCCTCTCATACAGAGAAGCATTGAGCGTAATCACCACGCTTGCTCAATGCGGGTTGGCAATTTCAGACTTAAAGTCCAGGTTTCCTCAAGATGTTTTCCTTCACCTTCAGTCATTCGTGTCCATGATATACATAGAAAGTACATATAACTTTAGACAAGTTACATTGGTACTAGGTACCAGGAATCGAACCCGCGCACTCATACTTGAGAGGCTGGTGCTTCAACCATTAGGCCACCACGACGCATTAAATAATGCGACATTAAATACAAACCTTTCGAGGAGAAATTGAGTTCCCAATCAATAATAGCCATTTGTTTTTCGTATTGTTGTAAACTTTCATCACTAACCAAAAAGTTTTTAGGTGCTGAAACAAAATTATATAACTAAGGTAATTAGGAAAATAAAGACATACAAAAACCGAACAGGAGTAGTAACAAATTTATTCCTTTACACTTTCGCACACGAACTGTACAGACGCAGGCTTAACGTATTAGGAATTCTCTACCAGTGAACTACGGATGGTGAAGAGATTGGATGGCAGGTGCTTTAGTAAAAACAATTATAAAACAAATAAAACTCTTAACACTACATATTTAACCAAATACTTAAACAAACTACTAGATGATTTTACAAACTAAACTCTTACAAACTAAACGTCACAGGAGTAATTACTAGGGCGGTGATATTTTCTTATTTTAAAGATAAAGATAAGAAAAAGATATTATCTAAAAATGTTTGGATGCGTGTCACATTGTTATTACATTGAAAATCTGGGAGAACCTGGGCTCTGGGCCTCTATATAGGAAACAATAGTTAATGATGATAGCAAGGTCGATTTTGTTGATAAATCGCAAAGTACTTGTGGTAAACGCTTATTCTCATATAGGCACACGTATTTGTGTATAAATGAGGTTCAGATAAATATTACATTACAATAAAGTTTTTATTCAGAAATACCTTGCTACTCGGTTGGTGCTTGATTGCCTACTCGCTACATTTATATTATACAATTTTTTTACATTTATTTTTGCCCTACTGGCACCTACATAGCTTATTCACTGGTCACCAAGAACTCCATCACCAGTGTCGACTGAAATGTAACTGTCGTGGTATTGGGGCTACTTTCGGCCCCTTGCCCAAGGCATGCTTCTCTCGCTCCCCACAAACGGCTAACTTTTAACAAAATATTATCTAACTTTCCAAAAATTTAAATAAAAGTGGTCAGATTCGGACAAATTAATGCCTAATGGAGCATCTCAAATGAAAACGAAAAACAAGTTGTCGATTGGCACATGAGCACTCAGTAAAAAGTTCTCTAGTTTGCGGTTTGATTTACAGTTTTATTATTCGTATGCTTATTGGCCAGGAGCTGTGCATGATTCGAGAATTGTACACAATTCGCAGAATAGAAAATAGCTAGAGGTCATTATCTAACACAATCTTACGCGTAGATAGTGGTTATCTATTAACAATTTAATTAAATGACCTTCTCTTCTTTTCTCGGTGGTAGGCCATCAGACAAAGTCTTGCCGCCAAGCGATTCGTTCGTCGTGTTCTGGCATGATGTCTGGTAAAGCCATACGGAGGACGGGTCTGAGCAGTTGTGTTGCGATGTGTGGCGGGTACGATGCGCCAAATGTTGTTGTGTCGGGAGTTTGGTCGTGGAGAGTCTCCAGATCAATCTCCCTCTAGCGCAGCTTCGTTAGGTCGTTGGTCTTGGGTTTAACATTGCATCACCTCGCTCAACTGCCGTCATCCTTCCTATTCCTTAGTTTTTTAAGTGAATAGGCTTAATAAACTAGTGCGCTTTACCATCAACGATTGCATCACTGCTTACCATCAGGCGGGATTGCAGTCAAGCACTAGTTTATAATTATGTAAAAAAAACCTACTTTAAATTACACGATTCGCTATTACCGGCAATGTGCAAACGACAAAATCAAACATTTGCAATATATCCAATAGTACCTAATGAAAGGGAATTTTATCGTATTATTTTTAATATGATATCGAGCTATGTTCCACGCTGAGTGCAGCTCATCAGAAGGTTAATATCGGCTATTAGGGTATGCGTTATTTTTGTTGTCCGTGGTTTGCCGTTTTACGTTGTGTTCTCTAAAAGGTTTGAGAATACCTTTGGATGCTAAATAGTATAAAATACAGTTGTATTTGAAACAGTTGTACAATAATATTTGAAATATTTAATTAGTATTTTATAGTCATAGATGTACGGGTGTACCTAATATTATTGTGAACTTACCAACGTAATATTCTTTTTTTATTATCGGCTCCGCATGTTCGAATAACCCGATGTTATTGTGGAAATCACCTCTACTAAAATGAGAATGCGTGAGAGTTCGTCTGATGTCGGAATCTGTACAAAGAAATAACACATAATTACAATTACAATTTTAGCTTGTCTGCTTGAAGAATTTTTTCATTTCAACGCACTAGTCCCTGGAAATAGGTATGGACGACAGCAGGTCAAGCTAACCGAAACTGTCAAATATTCCCAATCAACCTTGAGCCATATTGCCTTAGAGATAAAGTTGGAAATCTAATAAAGAAATCTAACAGATTATAGTAGCTTATTGTGCTGTCTGTACAAGATGAATTTGAATAATTATTTCTGAAATTAATAACAATTCTTGAGATCTACGTAGGTATCACCGACCGGCGTGGTGGCCTCTGGTTTCCTGATCCCGCTGCCTGGGCCTGCCTACGAATTCTCACCGCGTTGTACCTGTTGGTTATGGTCAGCATGACCGCCCGCCACCGTAGTCTTGATCAAAGCATACCAATCGGCCACCAGCGAAGCCTGTCTACTGAAGAGTTTCCTGTCTTAGGTCCTGCTACATGGCTTCCTACGCGTACCCGTAGATATGTTAGAGTTATAAAAGTAGTTTCTGCAGGCCGACAGGCAGAGATGAGAAACATTTAAGAACGACACGGTTGGTCCAGTGGATTTGCGATCGATAGATGCGCTGTGTGATTTGAGTTCGATTCCCGCACGGAGGAAATAGCTGTATGGCCTACAGGTAGTTCTTCCGAGTCTGGCTGTTGGTGTATGTGAGTTTGAGTGTTTGTAAACGCACCCACGATACTACAAAGTAATTTGTTGCAGTAACTTAATAAAGGCGCCTTATCCAAATTGTTTAGAACCTACGGTCAAGAAAAAAGTTGTCCTATGCCTAATAAGCAACTGTTAAAAAAAAAAACAACCTTACGCTATCACATTTAACATCTGACAATTTCAACGTAACCTCTTAGTGAGAACATCATTATTTAAACGGCGGAAACTTATTTGTACACCTAATAGAATGTTGTGCTTAATAGGTGTTATATACCTGAAATAAATGAAAATGAATGACAGTTACAGAATCGGACTACTGCACGATAAGCTACTGTTGGACGAATCATCGAACAAATGAACGATAGTATAATCCCAGGTTACGACGGGATACGTGCTAAAGAACTAATCCCAGTTATCACACTTTAAATCAATTTCTGCTTGCAGGCAGGTGCATATACCGACCTTTTTTACCCGACTGCCAGGAGGGTTATGTTTTTAGCGCTTATCTTGTATGTATTATTACCCGACTGCCAGGAGGGTTATGTTTTTAGCTCTTATCTTGTATGTATTATTCTTTATTACCTAGTATCTCCAGAACCGCTGAACGGATTTTCACATTTGAGGTATCGTTAGATTTGCCTTAATTGCCCAACTGCTACTAGATAGGTGACATTTTAAAAAAAACAAAATGGTGGATGTATGACGCCATATTGTGAGATATAAAGAAATAAATTTTTACCAAGCATATCGAGTGGGATATCAAAATGAAGGATTTGAAACACTGATTCTAAATATGTATATAACTTAATATTAAATGGAACAAAAAAAAAAGAATTACATATTTTTTTCTGCCAAGCATATCGAGTTGGGTATCAAAATTAAGGATTTTAATCACTGATTATAATAAATATATTGATTCTAAATATAGTTTATATAAAAAAAGCCTTTAAACATAAAATTGCCGTTTAATAGAAAATTTTTTTTTTTTATTAATTGAAGTAATTACCCATGCAATCAATGTATTTTTGCCAACACAGTGGCAGTTTATTGATTCTTAAAGAAATCAGCTGGACGAGAGACAAGTGGCAGTCTTCGAATGGGGCAATGCCAAACTTGTAGCATTCAATACCGCCAAAACACAGGCGTGTCTTTTCACCCCCAAAAGGAGCCCGTTCACCTTGGCTCCTACTTTTCGAAATGTATCCTTGGAGTGTACCGACCGCCTTCAGCTATTGGGAGTTGAGATTTCCTCCAACCTAAACTTTGGGCGGTTCATTGAGTCCAAGGCCAAGGCGTCTGCCAAGAAATTTAGCGTTATCGCAAAGGTACGGCGGTACTTCACACCAGGGCAGCTTTTAATGTTGTACAAAGCACAGTTCGGTTCGTGTGTGAAGTACTGCAGCCACATTTGGGCTGGTGCTGGTAAGTGTCACCTGGCCACTTTGGATTCAGTGGAGAGGCGGGCAAAGAGGCTGATTGGTAACCCTGACTTAACTCGAGACGGTCTTCAAAGCCTAGAGCACAGACGTAAAGTAGCCAGCCTTTCGGTCTTCTATAGGATGCATTTTGGGGAGTGTGCGAGGGAATTGCATGATTTAATTCCCCCATCTCCGTTCCACCATCGGACCCGTCGTATGGCAAGTTTCCATCCTTACGTTGTTAACACCATTACGATCCGGACGAAGCGTTTCGCCTCCTCTTTTATACCGCGTACATCGAGGGACTGCAACAGTTTGCCAGCGGCGGTGTTTCCGTCGGTCTACAATTTGAGTGTCTTCAAGACTAGAGTGAATAGGCTCTTAATAAACTGATAGTGCGCTTTACCATCAACGACTGCGTCACTGTTTACTATCAGGCAGGATTGCGGTCAAGCGCTAGTTTATAATTTAATTTTTTTAAAAAATCTATTCAAATTCTGTATCACATCTGCAGTAATGCTCATCCCGTTGGATAAAAAGATGTGATGAATCACACCGGTTAGTCCACCAAACAGGGACCATCGCTTTTCTAGGGGTAAGATTTCGTTTGGGGCATTGTTTAGGCGCTGAACCAGGATCTAATCAACTTGCTAAGCGCTTGCGGTTAGCAAACAGAATCCAGTTTTCATCGCAGGTAACAATGTGTTTCAAAATTACTTCATTTGTTTGTCTGTTGAGCAGTGTCAGGCACGTCTCGCGTACTTCGCGCTGGCGATCATTGAGTTCGTGGGGCACCCATTTGGCAAGATACTTTACCTTGCCAATTCGACACATATGGTCCAATATAGTTTGTATTTTTCGCCGTGGTGTTGTCTGACAAGCTCCAGGATGACGTCTTGGAGGTGAATCGCATCAGCGATCGGCTAATGTCGGTGCGGGTGCTTGTCAACGGGGTTATAACCCACTTGATAAGTGCCTACGCTCCACAGGCCGGGTGCGGTGAAGCCGAAAGGACGCTGTTCTGGACCCAGCTCGAAGGATTGCTTTGCGGGATTCCGTTATCCCAGGGAATCGTTCTGGGTGGTGATTTGAACGGTCATGTGGGTGAGAGGTGTGGCGAGTTTGAGCGTGTTCACGGTGGCTTTGGGTACGGAAGCCGCAACGCGGAAGGAGACAGCATTCTCCGAATGTGTGCGGCTGCGGACCTTGCAATCGTGAACACCTACTTCAAAAAGAAGCCGGAGCACCTTGTCACCTACCGGAGCGGGCGAAGCGCTACCCAGATCGATTTTCTACTAACTAGGAGGCACCACATCGGCAAAGTAGCCAACTGCAAAGTCATACCCGGTGAGGGTCTCACTGCACAACACCGTCTCCTTGTCATGGACCTCTGCGTAAAGGCCCAACGTAGACGTGTAGAGGACTGTCGGCGCCAGATCCGGTGGTGGCTGCTTGATGAAAACAGGTCCCAGGATTTTGCGTCGGTTATTGGCGACAAGTGCGTCGGTACCGACGGAGAACCTGTGCAAGACCACTGGGACAGGATCCAGGCAGCTATTACGGGGGCGGCGCGGGTGGTACTCGGCGTCTCTAAGGGCGGCCGCAAACGTGACAAGGAAACCTGGTGGTGGGACGACACAGTCCAGAGGGAGACTAAGGTGAAGAAAGCCCTCTTCAAAACGTGGCAAGCGACCGGATCTCCTGAAGATCGCGACGCATACAAGGTTGCCAAACGTGCCACCAAAAGAGCTGTAGCCAGAGCCAGACGAGACCACTTGCAACCTCTCTACGAGAAGTTGGAATCGTCTGAGGGGCAAAAGCTTATTTACAAGTTGGCACGTTCCAGGGTCAAAGCGGCACAGGATATATCCAAGTGCCGTTGTGTAAAAGACCCAAATGGCAACCTGCTATGCGAGGACCTCGCGGTGAAGGAGAGATGGCGCTCGTACTTTCACGAGCTGCTGAACAAGCAGCATCAAGAGGTGCAGACACCGGAACTCCCTCCGAACCTTGGACTAGTGCCTCTGATAACGCCTGAGGAAGTCCAAACGGCTCTTCGTCGTATGGGGAATCGGAAAGCTGTCGGAGCTGACGGAGTCCCCATTGAGGCCTGGAAGGCGATGGGTCCTCGCGGTGTGGGCATGCTAACTAACTTTTTCAATCGCGTGCTCCTGACCGGCAAAATCCCGAGCCAATGGAGGCTGAGTATAATTACTCCAGTCTTTAAAGGCAAGGGCTCGGTTCAGGAGTGTGGCAACTATCGCGGTATCAAGGTCATGTCCCACACCATGAAAATCTTTGAGAGGATCGTAGACTCCCGAATCCGGCAGGAGTGTGCTGTCTCGGAGTGTCAATATGGGTTTCGGCCAGGGTACGGAACCATGGACCCTATCTTCGCACTAAGGATCGCCATGGAGAGATACAGATCGAAGAGCACGCCTCTGCATATGCTCTTTCTAGATATGCAGAAGGCCTTCGACTGTGTCCCTCGAGGGGTGATCTGGTGGGCACTGAGGTCCAAAGGGGTACCTGAAGCCTATGTCGACATAATTCGAGACATGTACCTCAATTCCGATTCCGTTGTCAGGACCGCTGTTGGCGACACTAAACCCTTCCCCATCACCGTCGGAGTCCACCAGGGATCCATCCTTAGTCCGTTTCTGTTCAGCGTGATATTAGACGTTTTGTCGGCCAGTATCAAGGACTCACATGAGCAGCCTCCCTGGCTACTCATGTATGCTGACGATATCGCGCTGGCAGACGCGGACAGGGAACGGTTGGTGCGGCGTGTGAATGCGTGGAAGGACTCGCTTGAGAACGGAGGTCTGAAACTCAACGTATCGAAGACCGTATACTTGGCCAGCAACACGACAGACCCCATGTCTGTGCGCATAGGCGGAGACATAGTCGAGCGCACGGACCAGTTTAAATACTTGGGGTCTGTGCTTCACGCGTCCGGCGACATTGATTGCGACGTCAAGGCACGTATTTCCGCAGCTTGGGCGAAATGGCGTGAGGTGACAGGTGTCATTTGTGACCCCAAAATGCCGGTTAAGCTTAAGGGGCAGGTCTATAAAACCATCATTAGACCTGTTCTCCTGTATGGCAGTGAGGCGTGGCCTGTGCTTGAGCGACACAAGCAGGAGCTGCGTGTCACGGAGATGAATATGCTGCGGTGGATGTGTGGAGTTACGCGGAAAGACCGCATCAGGAACTCCCGCATCCGGGGCAGCCTTCGTGTCCGTGACATTGCGGACAAACTGCAGGAGGGTCGCCTACGCTGGTACGGCCACGTCTTACGCAAACCGGCATGTTACGTGGGTAACAAATGTCTTGCCATGGCGCCTCCGCCGGGCCGGAACAAGCGGGGTAGACCAAAGAAGTGCTGGCTTGACGTTGTAAGAGATGACATGCGTGCCAACAAGCTCTTACCACAGGACGCTAAAGATCGTGCGAAATGGAGGAGAATGTGCAGGAAAGCGGACCCTGGGCTCCAACGCGAAAGCCGCGGATGCAACCGGGATAAACGCTGAGATGATGATGAGTTTGTATTTTTTGTTTGTTTTGTCGAAAGCTGTTGCTATATCAGCCGTAGATTGTGTATCATCAGCTGCCACAATCGTTTTTAATTCGTCATTGTCGACCAAAAGTCTTCAGACGATTTCTACCTTTTCAGTTCGTTAGAGTTTTATGCAGGCGGGTTTTTTGTTTTTAAATAATTACTTGTTATACACACAACATGCAGAAAGTGTTATACAACGTGTAACAATAAGGGTATATACATAACAAGGGCATGGCATCTTTAGATGATATCAAACGATATCGGAAGGGTTTCAACTCAAAATAAAATACTCAAAAAATTGGAACCAAATTTTCGGTTTCGTGTTTTTCTTAAAATCAAATCATAACAAACGTGGCAGCACACTACATACGTTAATAACTACTCGTTACCCGTCACGTTACTTGCCAAAAATCCGATAAATGTCTTCAATATCTCTGTGCGACTAGTATGATAGTAGCCTATCACAGGCGGTGTTTTTCCTCATAACTTCCTAACATAAAGAGATAGGATTAAAAAACCCTTCCAATATCGTTTGATATCATGTAAAGATGGCATGCCTTTGTTATGTATCTACCCTTTATGTTACACGTTGTATAAGGACGGATGTCAGGTTGATTGAAACATCTCAAGGTATAACACAGGACTGCCTTTATTCTAGGTAACACACGAGTTATACAGCATGTAAAGAAAACCCTGTACGATCCGTGAAGGTATTGTTAGGTACAGATAACTGATTCTACTAATGCCTACAAAGCCGGGCTAAACTTAAAAAAAATCCCCTTAAAAAAAATATTTCGCAAAAAGAGGTAACATAATACATGTGTGGTATGCAACACTTCCGCGGGCGACGGGGGGCAGGGTACGCGGTACGTGGTCGCATCGCTTATAATAATACCGCCAAAATGGTGTTGTCACTTTTTTAAAATTACCAAATTTCCGGGGAAGTTGGAATTAATTTGCGAGAAAAAAAGATTATTTCAAAATTCATTAGTATTGTTACTATGATGATTACGTAAAATTTTATAATATATTTGGTCATGTGTTTACCTAACCTTTATTATCCTTATGGGTCGGACAGGGTTTTCTTTACATATTGTATATTGGTTACACACATGGAATAATAGGTACTTACATACTACATCACACCTCCCAAGGCAATTTAAACAAAAATAAAAAGATTTTTTTTTGTTTTGTATACAACGAATATCATATTTGGTCAAATAAAGTAAATTATCTCAAAATGAATAATAGTCAAACGAAATACACAAATACTTTTAAAATTATTCATGGCATTTAAAATATTTATTATACTCACAACAAAGTAATATTATTCTTATATCTAAGATTACAGCTGATGTTCTGTTATAAACAATAATCTTATTAAGTAGCTGACATAGTCTATCTGATCATAGTCTAATTACACGAGTTTATAATTATCATTTTACAAGCCACAATCGTAATGTTGATGATATAATCAGTAAGTTATGTACTGTTACAATGCATAATTATGAGAAATACACGAGTTATATATTGGTTACACACATGGAATAATAGGTACTTACATACTACGTCACAGTTATGTGATGACGTCAATAATTATCGACCTATTATAGAGTGATGAATGCCTTTTTGATTTTGAGAAACTGCCTTATAATCATCATCATCTCAGCGTTTATGCCAGTCGCATCCGAAGCTTTTTCAGCGTTGGAGTCTGAGGTCCGCTTTTACCAGTCTAACTACTGATATGGCTAAACTTCGACATATTCCGTGAAGCGACTGCCGTCTGACCTCCACAACGCGAAGGCGACATCGAAGCATTGCAGCTGACCAATTGTAGGACTTTTTGAGGGCTCCAACAACCCTTTAATGACTACCACTAGATGTTCGTATGGCAACCGGGACCAACGGCTTAACGTGCTTTCCGAGGCACGACCAGATCAGTGCAAATATTCATATTCATGCATACAAATATTTGCACTGTGCGGGGACCGAACCCGCTCCACCTTGCGCAGCGACCGCGTCCGCTACCGCTACGCCACGGAGGCTGTCGAGAGACTGCCTTATAATGATAGGTAATAAAATATATAAGACCCTAGGACTCTTGGTTATCAACTACGGGGTCAGCAGCTATGGGAAAGGGCAAAGTATGAAGAAGGCTAAGAACAGTTCTACCAATATTTGATCCCTCAGTAAGATTAATTTATCCTACAATATGTGTAACTCCCTATGATAAATAAGTAATTTGCTGTAGGTACTTGTATGTTTCTAAAAACACTTTAAGAAGTCAATGATAATTTTTGTAAACTAGATGAGTTAGTAGGTCAGTCTCTGTTTCGGCGTTTCTTCTCAGTGTTTGGCCAGACTGAAAACGCGGCGCGGAGCGCGGCGCGGGCGAATTGTCTGTCCGCAGTCAAGCGCGGCTTTCGTTCTAGACGTGTCGTGTCCAGTGTTAGTCAAATAGAATATGGATGAAGAAGACTTATTTTTCCTTGAAAATTCTTAATTGAAATGGCAAGTGAAGGATGAAATTAATTTAACTAGAGAAAATGAAGGAGAATTTTACACACTGTATGAAAAATTACGAATGCAACCTCAAAATTTTTTTGTATATTTGAGAATGTCTATGGATAAATTTGACTATATATTAGAAAACATAGGTCGTGCTTGAATTACACTTATAAATTCCTCAGTATTGAAGTCGAATGACGACACACAGTTGTCGACGCGCGCGGTCAGTACGGAAAGGTTTGAGATCCCCGCTCACCACGCGGTTTCTCGCTTGTCGCCCGCGCACTCACTGCGGACACTTTTATGAACGAACTATGGTTTGAGTTGCACGCGTGCTCCTCGCGTTAAGTCGCCCGCGCCGCTCGCCGCGCCCGCGTTATCACTATGGACGCTTGTGTTAAGTTTCATATGTTTCAGTACGACGCACCGCGCCCGCATTTGCAGTCTGGCCAAGCACTTAGAGGAGTCAGACAAGAAACACCGTAACTGAGACTGAGTTTTTTAGTCTCTTTAGGTATAATCTTGGTCAGTTCATATGAAGATCATGTAGAACCCAGATACCAATAAATAGAGTTCAGTGATAATTTTTGTTAATCAAATATTTTGCAAAACCCAGTAACAGTATCCAAACTGTCGACTGAACCCAAGAACCGAAACACAGCAATCGCAGCTGCGACCACGGGTACAATGGAGTCGTCAACAAACAATAACAACTAAATTTAACAACGAAACCTAGGAGCTTTCGCTTTTGTAAATTTATAAGTAGGTAAAATGTTGAAACAAATGCTGAATTAACTCAACTTCATACATTCAAAAGCAAAACTGCACGAAAATAAAACCATTCTCTCATTGTTACACTTAATATGCGGCTGGCAAATAAATAAACAACCTACTTATTCGTATTCCATTACGACTGTTCCAGTTCTTGCTGGATTTCTATTGGGTTCTTAAGAAATTTTGCGCAACTGAAACCTATATAACGCTGCAGTCTTCGATCGGTTTATTAGAGTAAAGTAAGCCCGTTTCTTAGAAACTTCTTTACCTTATGTTTATTTTTGGTTGTACTGTTACGTACATTTCTTTTCAGAAATTTATTCCTGTATCCCCCTTTTACAGGGACATTTATACCTGTTGCCTGCGACTGTTGCGTTGTTGCTATTAAAAAGTTTTTAAAAGAATATCTTTTGAAGTACATTTTCATACCTAAGTGATATTTTTAGCTTTATTTTCTTACAGATGATATAGCAACATAACGTTCTTGACAACGAGACACGTTGGTTGTGTGAAAACCAGTCTTGATGTAGGTAAATCGATACCTACGTGATTAAATGTTTGCCCCTGCGCTTTATTAATCGTTACGCCGCAAAATCCGCTAAAGCCGTCGTAAAATTAGAATAATTATAATATATTATGAACCAAATTTATTGACATTACTTTCTTTCAACATATGTCAAAAATTCAATAAAAAAAAAAAAAGGTTTTTTAGCCACTGATTTTTTTTTAAATGTGGCCTGGGTAATTGAATTCCATTAAAATTAGAAAGGTATGTAAATCATTTAGAATCATTGGAACGTGAGGTAGTATAAGCACTATTTGGGTCAGGCTTGCGGGTTGGTTAAAAAAGAAACCGTGGTCCTGGCCGTTGCACAGGCAAGTGAAGAAACACGGGTGGGTTTTAGTCAGTAAATATCTGACACGCCCTTCCACTCCACCCAGAGCGGGAGAACTCTTTGATGATTTTCTATCCCAACAATAAAAAAACAAGTTGTAAGCATTGCTTGACTGACTGTTGGATCAAAATTATTGCAAACATCGCGTTATTGCTAATTGAAGTCGGGTCCCGTTATATAAATTTGGTGGTGTAAGATTTCTGGAGTAAAATTATTGGGGCACCTATTTTTATCTTGAAGGAATGTGGGGGAAGGCTGCTTGGGTTTTAATAATAATAAAAAGAAACTTCTGTGGGTACCGTACGGACCTACGAAATTACTATCTCGTATCTCATATATATGGATGACATTAAATAATATTCTAAAACCGAAAAAGAGATGAAGACAAACAAAAACAATTAGTCAGGATATTAATATGCAATTTGGATTAGTTAAATTTAGGACATTTATCTAATTAGACAAGAAAAAAAAAACAACCATTTATCTAATCAACAACAACATCACACTAAGTAAAGCCCGGCAACTATACTGTAAGCGACACCGACATAATAGCAGCTATGGAACCATCAGATCTGTACAAATATTTATGGTAAAAGCAACTTAAAAGACTCGATCACACAGCAAATTAACAGACGCTAAATACAGAATAACGGTGTAGAATAAATGCAATTTGTAAAATTTAATTTTAACAATATAATTAAGATGTTTGAATTTATCAACATCGTATTTCGTTTTTAGTCTATTCCATCATTGAATAAAGACCTACTATTTGCTCTGTGGTTGAGGTATTGTTTATTGGAACTGAATTGAAGCACTCATAGTCTGTACAGAACGCATAGCGAATCAAACCAAACTGGGGCAAGAATGTGTAGGGATGAGTACTGAAAGAGCGCGTATTCTGATGATGTTCACTACCTCGATTTACCGAGTATATTTTGCATCGGCCGATTAAATCAACCATGATTTCGAATGGTGAAAGCATTCTTGCTTGCACTGTAGAACGACCTAACTATGTACCTAACAATTGAGCATCGAATTTTGGGCGCCGACTGTTAACCTGTTACATAATTGAAATTGGTGTAGTTAGACTCGTATTATGTGTACCAGAAAGCCTTTATACCGCGTTTTTAACCGACTTCAAAAAGGAGGAGGTTACTCAATTCGACCGTATATACCTATGCTTTTTTTTATGTTTGTTCGCGCATAACTTCGTCGTTTATGAACCGATTTTGATAATTCTTTTTCTATTGGAAAGAAGACATTCCCAAGGTGGTCCCATGATAAGGATATCAGGGTGTGATGGTGGAAGACTAGAGAAAACAAGAGAAACTTTCAAAAATTGCAGGGGCGACTAGTGCATTTCTTAGCATTTTCAAAAGTATTTTAAAGCACTACAATTTAATAAAGGTCTGGAGTAGATCTGATGATAGAGCCGGGAGACAGTCGAAGGAACTCCTCAACAATTCACAGCAGCTACCTTGTGTTTGTGCTTGAATAATTTGTATTGACAAGAACCTTACACCTAGATGGGTGGTGACTGTCATTAGAGAGCTGATGATGATGACAAAGGTCAGTTCAGGAAACTCCTAGACGATTTACAGTAGCTACCTTGTATTTGGATTCAATTAATTTATATTGATGAGAACTTTGCAGTTTGCACCCATTGGGTTAAAATTCTGCAGTCAATTTGATGATGAAGACCATAGGCAGTTGAGGGAATACTTGAAAATTAAAGTAAACAAAATTACGTCGTTTCCCAACTATATTTGCGTCAGCTTCCAGTCTGACCGGATGCAACTGAATACATAGTACTTTTAACAACTAAAAATTGTAAAATAAAAACTTTTTTACAAAAAAACAACCGATTTCCAAAAACCACTACAAAGTGAAAAATAACTAATTTCGGAAGTCGGTGTCAAAAATGAATATACAAAACCAAAGACACCCGACTTCCGAAATTAGTTATTTTTCACTTTGTAGTGGTTTTTGGAAGTCGGTTGTTTTTTTGTAAAAAAGTTTTTATTTATAAATAGTATTATTTACTCTAATATTTGTATAAACGAGTATGTATATACAAATTAAAAGAATTCAAGGCGTTGGTTGGGGATACTGAGAGTTATTTGTTCGCTGTTCGTTTAGAGGAAAATTTTGGTTACAATCTATAAATAATAACAACTTTTTTACAAAAAAACAACCGACTTCCAAAAATCACTACAAAGTGAAAAATAACTAATTTCGAAATTAGTTATTTTTCACTTTGTATTTTTGAAAGTCGGTTGTTTTTTTTTTTGTAAAAAATGTTTTTTTTACACTTTTTAGTTGTTAAAAGTACTGTGTATTCAGTTGCATCCGGTCAGACTTGAAGCTGACGCAAATATAGTTGGGAAACAACGTAACTTTGTTTACTTTAATTTTTACCCGTAAGTATTCCCTCAACTGCCTATGGTCTTCATCATCAAATTTACTGCAGACCATTATTTTAACCCAATGGGTGCAAAAGTCTCATCAATATAAATGAATTGAGTCCAAATACAAGGTAGCTACTGTAAATCGTTTAGGAGTTCCCTGAACTGACCTTTGTCATCATCATCAGCTCCCTAATGACAGTCACCACCCAACCCACGTGTAAGGTTCATCATGGATCAGATCTACTCTAGACCTTTATTAAATTGTAGTGCTTTAAAACACTTAATGAAAATGCTAAGCAATGCACTAGTCGCCCCTGCAATTTTTGAAAGCTCCCCTTGTTTTCTCTGGTCTTCCACCATCAAACCCTGATATCCTTATCATGGGACTACCTTGGGAACGTCTTCTTTCCAACGGAAAAAGAATTATCAAAATCGGTTCATAAATGACGAAGTTATGCGCGAACAAATATAAAAAAAAAGCATTTATACGGTCGATTTGAGAAACCTCCTCCTTTTTGAAGTCGGTTTAAAATGCATTATGTTTTATACTTTTCCCACAAAGAAGGGCTTAAAACCTTAGGCATTCTCTACCAATCAACCATGGATGGTGAAGACATTAGATGGACCTACCATAGATGGTAGGTCCATCTAACTATGCATGGTCCATGCAACCATAGATAGTTGAAAAGAAAACAATGATAAAAGAAACTCTTAACATAAACAAATACTTAAATAAGCTTTACCTATACACAGACATGCTTTTAGCAAAATATATACTTATAATATACCTATACAATACTAAAACCTGGGAGAGAGGCGCTGAGAAGGTCATACGTACCCTAATTAGGTATTTAGAAAATAGCTCTGCAATTTCCAGTTACTTAAATGCAAACCGACCGGGGGTGGTTCTGATATCAAGAGGAAGCGCTTTCCAAAGAAGAATAGAGTCAAAATAATATACCTAATAATTATTTTTAAATTAAAACAATTCCCCATTACCAAAAGCTATTACACTACATATTGACGAATACTTTAGCTATAAATTTTAACAACAATTAACTACATCTTAACTACATACCATTTAATTTTTTTTTATAGGTTATATAATAAATTTATTTTAAAACACTTAAATACAGCGCACAATTTAAAATAATAAAAAAAGATAAGTGTACCGATTTCATATAAAGTGCAGAACTGACTCTGTACTTTACAGCCATCGATTCTAATAATGAGGGTAAAATGCGGATGTAAATATTGTTTATAAACTACCGGTTTGCACAAAGCTTACTGAATAAAAACCCACAAACCATGTTGGTCTAACGCGGTATGTAGGTACACATATCAGTATTACAGCGGCAACGACTGTCGGTTTTGGTTTGTCTGTGCTCAAAGCCAAATTTGTGTTCAGCTTGCAAATTAAATTTGACTAATTAACGGAAATTTCTGAACGAGTTTACATTTGGAAATCATTTCCGGCTATATCACTATAACGAAATTAAGTTTATTTTGATCAGATTACGGATCAAAGGTATACCGGGTGGCGATTTAGCCACCAGCCGGTTGTTTCTGTATAATTCTCACGAGTGAGTTTTCAGTGAGTTCAGAATGACATGTCAATAGTGTCAATCCCTAGTATTAGTGGGAATGAGAGCTCAAACTCACTTTACCTAAGTTTTTTTGGTGTTGTCTCCCAGGGCGTCTCCTACGATGGCTAGTGGTGTGAGGGCGCTGGGATTCCCGCTCCGACTTATCCTTTGCCAGCATCACTGCTTCGCAGAAGGAGGTGGCGGCCTGCTATGCACTCTCGCTCCGGACCATGGCCTGGACCAGGGCCGGACGCGAGAGATCGCCGCCGATTGCCGCCACGAGGATACGGCGGTGCTCTACGGCGGTGTCCTCAGAGCGATCAACACAATGGTAACACCCTGGCGTTTCCTCCCGCCTTATCCGGAACAGGAACCCCCCGTAACAACCGTGTCCGGTGAGGACCTGCGTCAGGCGGAAGGTGAGGGCACCGTGGCGCCTCTATAGCCACTTCTCAAAAAGGGAACTTACCACCGCTATTGTAGCGTGCCCAAAAACACTATCCCTAGCTTTGCAATAAAAAACAATATGTCATACATATGCATCGAAATAGTCTGTCTACTGCTTTATGGGAATTCAATTTGTAAAATACATTAAATTCGATTTTACAAATCAAATGCAAATACTCAGTTAAATTACTGAATTAATTCAATACTCAGTTAAATTACTGAGTTGCATTCCATAATGTGTGCTTAATAATTTGTATGTTTTCATAACGAATCAATTATGAACCCTGTCGGGCTGAATAAATAATAAAAACACGAAAATATTATCACTAAAGAACATGGTATTTTATGGTACTCATATACAACGTTATTTTATATAAATGCGAAACCTGAATAAAGTTTGTACAGAATAAGCAACTCAATCGATTCCAATAAATTTACACCATGTTAAATTTTTTTCCAAATACGTTTAGAGTGAGACCGCAGAGTGGTTACCGACCGGTTAAGATAGATCATAGTAGTTGCGCCGCGTGCCACAGCTAACGCTAGAGGCCAACGGCCGCTCTCCCCCGTTTCTTACCCTTGACCATATTTTTGTTGGGACAACCACGTAGAATAGCAAGCTCATAACTTGGTTGTTTTTCATTATACCTTTTTGAAATTTTGTACTTAGATTCTTTACTTAAAAATACTGGACACGTGTTTCCGGTTTCGCGTAAACAAAAAATAATGTTGTATAAGTATTTACTATTTTTTTTTTCTATTGCACGATTAGCGCATTCATTCTTAAAGAACAATGTCCACTTTCCATACATTGAAAAACCTGATAATGAAAGTAAATGTATAACTATAAGATATAAGTAGTAGAAATACTTCCTGTAAGTTTAGAAAATAATGTCTAATATTCTGCTTATTACGTGAACGATCAATCAATCGTTCACAAATGTAATCTATTCTATATTTGATTGGTGAATAAATAAATAATGGAATCACCTCCCTAGAACAATAGAAGGCCCAATTCTGTATGGTATTTATCATTCCCCGTGAAATGTTACCATGTATCAACCACGTCGTTA
Source organism: Sesamia nonagrioides (assembly GCA_017933935.1). Taxonomy (NCBI): domain Eukaryota; kingdom Metazoa; phylum Arthropoda; class Insecta; order Lepidoptera; family Noctuidae; genus Sesamia; species Sesamia nonagrioides. The sequence continues at coordinate 942,956 of JADWQK010001372.1, forward strand.
TCGTGCTTGACCTTTGATAATTCAAAAATGTACCTATGTAATTGGTTAACTTGAAAAAATACTTCGATTTTGATTTTATGGATAGCTTTATTGGCAAGGACAAGAAATGCCAACTGTTTTGCCCACGCCAATGGAGCCGATTCCCTTTTACAGTTTTTTTTACAGTTTTCGTTTTTTAGTGAGATAACCCTTTATTAAGGTAACCATGACACTTTTTTATAACGTTTGATTGACGACTTTGACAGTTCTATTTTCCCGTTGTGTTCTACGTTCCCGTTGTCGAGTGTTGATTTGAATTGATTATGTTTATTTAATGGGCCGTAGGTGTGTTCGGAATTCATGTTTTGTTTTTTTTCGCAGTCATACGGTAGATAATATAGATACGATAGCCTTAAATACATGACACATCTATTTCGCTTATTGCTGACCACCATATGTATTAGTAGTTGTGTTGCACTCCTTGGTCGAGTTAAATTGAATCTGTATAAAAACTAAGCCAAAATATAGGAAATTAACATTAAAAACAGTTAACTATAGCGTAACTATACCTAGCATTAAGTGTACAATGTGCTGGCCCAGGCTCCATACATTTCTGAAACATCTCCTTTTAAATTCAGTGTATCTTTTTCGTTCTGTTTCATTAAGAAAACGATAATAGATAACATATTACTTTAGTCATGTCAAATTAAGATACTCCATAGACAGTTTATTTTTTATTTTTATTTATTTGGGAAAACAAACAGTGACACATTATATTTAATAGAGAGTAATACAAAAATATATGAGCAAATGTGTAACCAACAACATTTTCCACAGAAGACACAAAAAATTATAATATTTACAAACCATGCTATTCAAATGTAAACCTACAAGTAAGTAATATAAAGTCAAATTTTAGTAACAGAGCAAAAACTTAAATGTATTAATGATGCAACAAAAATTTTATTATTATTGACTAAGCACCATTAGTAAAGTATTTTTGAAACTAACCAGCAGAAAGAGCAAACATATCGATATGATGGAATTGATCATTGTAATTATTAGTAAGTCGGCGCAAAGGCGCACGCATACCCGCGTTACTACGGCAAGAGGTACTGCAAACAGTGGCCGAGACCGCACCGCTCGACCCACTGTCGTTCTAGGAACTATGTAACTTATTCTATTACGAATATCAATGCAACTTATTCTACCATGTAACTTATTCTATTACGAATATGCATTGCTACACAAATCAAATAAAAATATCGTCTCTAGCAAAGTGCGCCTTGATTTAAGGTCCAGCAATTTATACTTCTTAAGCAAATACCTAATCATAAGATGGATTTGTGTGAAAACAACGGAAATGCATGGCTTTTGAAAATTTTCTTTGAACTTTTTCAATACATTCTGAATACTTATTGTAAAAGGGATTCCACACTGGCACAGCGTATTCAAGCTGTGATCTGATCAAAGACTTGTACAGATACAAATAGGTGGAGGGTTGCACAAACTCCTTCGCAGATCTCATCACAAAACCGTACATTACCGTTTAGTTGCGATTAAAAACATGGTGAATAAAATTACGTCAATTTACATCAGGCGCGTTCTAATTTGTTAGGAGTAAACTAATATCTATTTTCTGTCCTTTTCTGAACTGCATTTAAATTAATTTAGTTTGGGAACAAAGGAATAGGGGCGAGTATCGTATTCATTTTCCGCGTATTCAGCTAAAGTACGTACGTACATTAATATGTATGTATATACGTACTTTAGCTTGTCACAATACTTACATATTAAGGTATACGAGTTGGAGTCCGCAACTCCACTACAATAAGCGAATTTTGCTTACGGAAAAGCGGCAAACGTGTTGACGTATGTAAAGAACCAATGCGAAATGGGGAACTGGAATTAAATCTTTATCCAATATAGTAAAGTACTAGGAAAATATGTACTTACGTATATGTTTGCCACCAAGTTTATATTTGATTTTCCAATGGAGTAGATACTCGGACATTTCAGGATCCTCTCTCATTGATGTGCATTGTCCTGGGGCTAAGGACCACCTTTGTCCAAGCAATAACGTGATACAAGCTATTGTTGGCTGGGTTATATTCAGGAATATCACGCCGACAGATTGGTAATCCGAGACTGATAAACCGGACAGGCCTACACAAACGAGGAACCTTTAAGGTCATAGCACACTTAAACGACCCTGCTCCCACCCGAAAAAAAGAATATAATTCAAATATGGGCTTTAAAGATTGTATTAAAGATATATTTTAAATTGACATCATAAATTAGCAGACAGCTCGCTGTCAGCGATCTTACCGCCGTCAGACTGCTCGGTAGGGCTTACGACCGGGAATCCCGGTTCCGAAAATTCCCGGGATATCCCGGATCTTCAAGTGTCTGAAAAGAACCGGGTCTCAAGAGAAGCGTCCCGGTTCTCCGGTTCTTCCGAATCAACAATATTTGGCGCGATTTTGTTAAATAAAACAAACAATTACTCCAAAAACTCCCTATTCATACAAAATACAACATTCCGAAATGTTCAAGCCGAATGACGCGGATGCAGTTCACTCCTCTGTCCCATTACCTCACCTTGCCCGCCAAATTTCACTATTTTACTAAATTTATATTCATTTCACTAAATTTATTTTTATAACTTTGTTTCAAATAAAAGTGTACGTTTATAATTTTTTTAGAGACAGGGCTCATTTAACTTATTAAGAAACTAGAATGTTTTTAAGTTTAACATTAAACAAAATGTTACCAAGTTAAGGAAAATACTTACCGAATGATATAATTGAAAGTACCTTATTGTTGGTTATGCCATTTTCTGATTTGATTTTGCAGTAGATATTCCAGACAGTAAAATTAAAGGAATATAATTTGGGAAAAGAAACCTAAATACCAAAATGTTTGTTTTATGCTTTGTTTGATATATTTACGTTATGCTCTAAATAATAATTACCTAGCTAGCATCCTACTAATTTAACTGCGGTATAACCTTTAGCATCCTACTAATTTAACTGCGCTATAACCTTTAGCATCCTACTAATTTAACTGCGGTATAACCTTTGGCATCCTACTAATTCTAGGAATACTTAACTAATATTATAAGTGCGGAAGTTTCTTAGTATGGATGGATGTTTGTTACTCTTTCACGCTAAAAATACTTAAGGAATATTTTTTATTTTTATAAATTACTAGCTGACCCGGCGAACTTTGTTCCGCCTTAAGGGCAATATCACATGATCTTATTTATTACTTTTTAAATAAGGATAATTAGGGTAGCTCAAAAGTATAGGAGAAGTCGAAACAATGAAGCTCATTCATTCCTACGGGAACGAAGGGATAAAAAGTATCCTATGTCCTTCTCCCAGTTTTTAGCTACCTCTCCCTACCAATTTTTAACAAAACTGGTTCAGCCGTTCTTGAAAAATAATGTTGTATATATAATAGATAATTACATGGATGATGGAGTTTTATTTTGCTTACTTTGTAGATGTGCAAGGTACCAGGGTAGCACAAAAGTGTAGGGGACGCCGAAACAATGAACCTCATTCATCACTAAACCATAATAATTACAAAGAAGAACTTTTATTGCGCCTAGTTTGTAGAGGTACAAGGTACCAGGGTAGCACAAAACTGCAGGAGAAGTCGTAATAACGTTTTCGAGATTACACGCTTTTTCAAGCAATCAGCGCTATCTGCCGGATTGATTTGTGAATCTAAACCATCCAGGGCGCCAATCAAACGCATACAGAAAAAATCATTTAAATCAGTCAAGCCGTTTAGGACGAGTTCAATGACATACACACGTACAGCAGAATTATACATATAAAGATATACTAGTGCTTGACCGAAATCCCGCCTGATGGTAAGCAGTGATGCAATCGTTGATAGTAAAGCGCGGTAGGTTATTAAGAGCCTATTAATTTTAGCCTTGAAGACACTCAAATTATAGTCCGACGGAAACACCGCCGCAGGCAAATTGTTCCAGTTTCTCGATGTACGTGGAATAAAAGAGGAATTTGGATGAGATTTGGCACCAGCAACTTTTCAGGATACTTTTCATGCCGATTTTCCTAAGGGATCGAAACTTATGCGGGAGATATCCCGGGATGCAGCTAATGTACCATATACTAATCCGTGCTTTTCACCAGATTTGTGGTGACGCTTTTTAGATTAAAATAATAAAAAGTTAAAAAACTAAAACCCAACTACGACAAAAAACGACGCTGAAAAAGTATAAAACAAGATTTTCAGAATACTGAACTGAACAAAGTTGCTAATATAGTTGCAAGTAAATGGACACAGTAGACTCTACAAAGATGCCTTCGTTGTAAATTGACAATAATGTCTTACGATACTATTCTGAAGTATGCAATATTCACTATTTAGAGATAAATTTTCATGTTTGGAAAACCGCAGTCACACGTTATGAAAGTGCTACGGTAGGTATATGTAACGTGTGACTACGCCCTAGTATCGTAAGACATTATTGTCAATTTACAACGAAGGCATCTTGGTAGAGTCTACTGTGTCCATTTACTTGCAACTATATTAGCAACTTTGTTCAGTTCAGTATTCTGAAAATCTTGTTTTATACTTTTTAGCGTCGTTTTTTGTCGTAGTTGGGTTTTAGTTTTTTAACTTTTTATTATTTGTACTATTTTGGTGTTAAAGTGTATTTGTGGCGCGTAATATTAATAAAAGTTAAATTGACGAACTAAAAACTAGGTAGTTAACATACGACATCTCTTTTGACTTATGTATCGGCGTATAGTAATATGTAGAGATGTCCTATTTTACTATTTCGTAGCGCTTGGAGCGTAGCGCGTATAGCAACGGTTTCCCCGTATGAAGCTCCCGGTTTTTCGTAGTAGCGACGCACATTTGCGTCGATGGCACCGAATGGGTCATGGATTAGTGGATGAGGCCGTTAGTATAAATAGATTGGATGTTTTTCTAACGGTGGTAGGCCATAACATCGGCTGCCGGCAGAAGTTACCACCCACCAGACAAAGTCTTGCCGCCAAGCGATTCGTCGTGTTCCAGCATGATGTCTGGTGAAGCCGTACGAAGGACGCGTCTGAGCACTTTGTGTTGCGTTGTGTGGCGAGTACGATGCGCCAAATGTTGTTGTGTCGGGAGTTTGGTCGTGGAGAGTCTCCAGATCAATCTCCCTCTGGCGCAGCATGGTTGGTCGTGTTGGTCTTGGATTTAACATTGCATCACCTGGCTCAACTGCCGTCATCCTTGCTATTCCTAAGTTTTTAAGTGAATAGGCTTAATAAACTAGTGCGCAGGCATCAAGGATTGCGTCACTGCTTACCATCAGGCGGGATTGCAGTCAAGCGCTAGTTTATAATTATTAAAAAAAAAAAAACATATATTAAGAGGACCTGGGAAGATTTCTTAATCTATATAATTCTGCTAACGATCGACTGTCATGTGGATTTTTAAGTAATTTATTATGATCCAAGGCACTTATAAATAATCCTTCTATGGTTTTAACTCTACTGAGAGCGACATAGGCCTGTCCTTTAGCAAACAATGACTTTCCTAGATCTGTAACTTTTTTATCTAGAGTACAACCTTCTAATTTATGTACAGTACAACCCCAAGAAAGAATCAGCGGGAGCATTTTACGCTGAATTTGCCCAGAACCCCTCAAGCCATCAAATTCAGTGAGGCAAGGCTCGATTTTGATAAGTCCGTTAGTATCTGCTTTTATGGATGCGTCGTCAAATTGTATAAGAACAGCGCTTGGCTGTTCTCCTGTTCCAACTGATCGCGCCGAAGAGCAGGCCATTCGAAGGCCTTCACCACTCCCATCGCTCCGTTTACCAAACCCAAATTACATTACATTCAAATTTCTACGAAGCATTACTAGGGATTATGTCCAAACATAAAGTACTCGTGAAGCTCTTTTAGATGATACCAAATACGGTATATTTATTTTAATTTTGTATTAACATAGAACTTTTTGTCCGCTCTAGCGGACAAAAAGTTCTGTGTGTTGTGTGTGTGTGTGTGTGTGTGTTCTGTGTGTGTGTGGTGTGTGTGTGTGTGTGTTGTGTCTGTGTGTGTGTGTTGTGTGTGTGTGTGTGTGTGTGTGTTCTGTTGTGTGGGTTGTTCTGTGCTCTAGGGCGTAATACTAAATTTGGTGACAAGCTCTAAAGCTCATAACCAACAGAATATCAAGGCCCTTCTAATGGTTCTGCAGTGGTCTTATTCTGATAAGTAGTAAAGAAGCTATCTATGAACGAAAAGATGTGAATTATATGCAATCAGCCGATGAATACAGGTAAAGTCACAAGCAAATGCTAGTAATATATATATATTCAAAATGTACAAGTTAAGCCCTTTCAAATGATACCAAACACGGCATATTTATCTTAACTTTTTTTTTACTCTGTATATTTTGTCCGCTAGAGGGCGCCACGTTAGATTTTGTGAAACTCCATATAGCCTATAACCAGCAGACAATTAAGATGCTTCTAATGATATGTCATTTATCGAATTCGAATAAGTAGTTTAGAAGTTACGAGGGAACAGATGAACATACATACATACATACATACATACATATATACATACATACATACATACATACATACATACATAGCCTGTCAAAATCATAACCCTCCTTTTGCTTTGCCGTAGTCGGGTAACAAGTATGAACCATGACCATTAAAAAAATACCGACCACATGATGTAAGCAGTAATGTATAGGTAGTCCTTCATCAACAACCTTTTTTATCGTCCCACTGCTGGGCACAGGTCTCCGCTCATTTAGAGATAGACTAGATATTTAGATATAGGTTAGATAGATGGAGAAGGATTGAATGTAATCACCACGCTTGCTCGATGCGGGTTTCCTTCACCTTGTAATCAGTCATTGGTGTCCAAGATATACTTAGAAAGTACAAGTACAAGTAAACGTTACATTGGTACTTGCCTGACCTGGAATCTAACCCGCACACTCATACTTGAGACGCTGGTGTTTTAACCAATAGGCTACCACGACCTACTTAGGTAGTTCTTGAGGTAGTTAGATTTAGATATAGATATTTGCGATAAAGCATAGTGTTGTAAAAAAAATTGACCAATGTGCAGTGACGAAAATTTCACGAAATCGTGTTAGTATTACATGGCCACCTGTGACGTCACAGGCGGCCTTGTATTGCAAACACGATAGGGATCGATTTGATATGGAGGTATTAGCGCCGATTCTCTGGTTCACACCCTAAACTAATTATAAGTTACTTGTGTATCTTTTTCTTTCCATTTCGTTAATAAAAGGATAGAAGATAACATTTCAGTTTAATCCTGTCAAATTAAGATACTCCATAGACAGTTTAGACGCGATTATAAACATGGCGACTAATAATACACCAGTTTACGTCAGGAGCGCACTAATTTGACAGGTCTAAATTGACATTTTATCTTCTGTCCTTTTCTTAATTTAGTTTGTGAACAAGGGAACCGGCGCCAATGTTTTTTTTTTTAGCAAATATTATCTAGTGCTTGACTGTAATCCCGCCTGATGGTAAGCAGTGATGTAATCTTTGATTGTAAAAAGCACTAGTTTATTAAGCCTATTAACTAAAAAAACTGAGTAAATAGGAGGAAGCCGGCTGACTTATAGGGAACTTGTCAAAATGTAAGGAAATTGTGGATTATTATTTTTTTTTATACGATATTAATTGACACAACAACATTTGGCGCATCGTACCCGGCAGACATCGCAACACAACGGCTCAGACCCGTCCTCCGTACGGTGGTATATATACAGTATGTTAACTAACAGAGGGCGTTCCCGTTAACCCGAAATAGTATAGCATACATACATCCTAAAAAAAATATTTCCATTCGAAAACAAAATGTTTTAAAAATTTTTCCAATATGAAAATATTCAATAAAAATTTTAAATTGACATGTAAAAGAAACACACTGTACACGCGAACATGAAAGACGGCAACGTCGCAATTTATTTATACATGACGACTACTATTTTGATTTAAAACAGGAGGTTTCAAATGTATTTCCAATTAGAATTTTTTTTATTCGGATTTTTTTATGCTTATTTTTCTATGCTGATAATTTTATTTTAATCTATTAATGATATATATTAACGAGTTTAAGGGAACGCCCTCTGTTATTTAACATACTGTATAAATATGTTTATAAATGATGTGTTGTGAATAGGAATATCATTTACTGTGAGATGAATTATCCAATAACGGATGATACAGAAACTGTATTTAATTTATTAGATACTAATAGACATTATAAATGTGAAAATTTGGATGGATGTATGTACCAACAAACATATAGGTATTACATCAATCCAATTTTTTTTATCACGCAACAGCTTTGTAGCGACCTATTTGTAGTAAATTTGGCACACAAATATTTTATTATCAGGATTAGGTAACATACTAGCTGACCCGTGCGAAAAATTCGCACTATACTAATACTTTGAAAATAGTATTCCATTTCTTTTCCATTGTCGATTGGTGGACGTTCAGATTGGTTCGATAGAAAGAGAGAAAAAGGGAGAAAACGGTTTCAGACCCTTGGAGAAATAATATATGGCGATATGGTCTTGGGCGTAACCAGATTCTGGGCTTCGGCAACTCAGATTTTTAGGTTCGAATCGTCCGCGACCGTATTACCATACACACTCCAGTGTAGTGTATACAAGGTCATTTTTTGTTTATGCAAAACCTGAATATAGTTTGTTCAGAATAAGCGACTGAATCGATTCCAAACATTTTTACACCATAGTTATATGTTTTCCCAAATACATTTAGAAATTGTTGCAGTGTGGTTACCGAGAGCATCACGCAGCTTTCGGTAGATTATAATAATGCGAACGCCCGCGTTACAGCTGATGCCAAAGGTCAACATACCGCTCGCCTGCCCAAGCGGCGCGGTGACCATATTTTTGTTGGGACAGCCAAGTAGGATAACAAGCTCATAACTTTATAGTTTTTCATGATATCTTTTTGAAATTTTGCACATACATTCTTTACGTAAAAATATTAGACGCGAGTTTCGGGTTTCGCATACTTAAATAAAAAATATTGTTGTACATATATGTATATTTCATGTGTTTGTGTAGTCACAGTGACTACACATCTACATACATCACACATAACATTAGGTGTTTGTAGTGTAGTATCACAGTATAAAAATCATACAGTAGGTCGACGCCTTTGATCTCGTGTAAAATGCCGACATCGTCTAGACAGTAACGCATCGGCCAGGGTTGTCAGAAATAAACAATACTAGCGGCCGCCAGCGACTTCGTTCGCGTGGAATTAGTCATGCTCAGCTCCTATTGGCAATATGTACGGCTGCGTTAGCTCCCGTTTTCGCAACATTTTTTGTTACTGCTCTCCTCCTATTGGTCATAGCAGGATGTTATATAGCCTAAAGCCTTCCTGGATTAATAGGCTATCCAACGCAAAAAGAATTTTTCAAATCGGACCAGTAGTTCCTGAGATTAGCGCGCACAAACAAACAAACAAACAAACTCTTCAGCTTTATATATTAGTATAGATTATTTTAATCTATATATAATAAATAACTACACGCGAACGAAGTCGCGCGAGGCCGCTAGTAATAAAATAAAATTCACAACCTGACAACCAGCAGGGTAATTACGTAACACACTATCAGTAGCAATGGGTTTCATTTTGACAATTCAACAACATTCATTGCGTTATTTACGTTATTGAGCTGACACATTTTCTAACATATGAAGCAATGAATGAGGAATTTGCTTCGAAATGATTGCAACTAATAGTAATAACGCGTTACGCAATTAGGGCGCTGATTTGCTTTGTCTCTCTGTACCAAACAGTTCTCATATGGATATTGATAGTTTATTATACGTATATACCTACGTCTATTATTATATAGCCCAGAACACACATGAACTTGTAATCCGCGTTAAGAGGATATCTACAATAACCTTGATATGTTGTTTGATACGTTGCGGATAGTCTCGAGTGATTGTGAAGAGATAATCTGGGTAGTGAACCTTACTTCAAACTCTTTTATATATTAGTTTATAAAGTATATGATATTATTACAATGTTTTGTTTTATTTGCCATTGCCTGAACAAGTTTAATTGTGTTTGCGTGGGTTACAGGTAAAAATTAGTGTTATGGTTTATATTCCCTCGATAATATACACTGTTAAATATGCGTTAGATATGAAACTGAAATACGGAGAGAAACCGCGAGCAAGCACTTCCAAACAATGAAGAGGTTGGACATACAGGGGACTACAGGCGATGTACTCCTGGTGTGCTGAAGGGGATGGAGGCCTCCACCAGATGTTCATTTATTTAGCCCTATAAACTTGCTGATCAGCTCCTCGGCCGGTGGTGGTTTTAATTTCGATTGCTTGATGTTGTTCAAACCAGGGTTACGACGTTTAGAGAACCACGTTATACTCACCGGTAAATGGAAAAACTTCTTGCGCTGCGTTCATTCTTTCCTTAATGCTGATTGGATACTCCGCCAAGCAATGAGATTGAAGGGAAAAAATAAGGGAATATTTGAATATGCTTGCTTATTGATGTATCTAATTGGTATGTGCATTAACAGTGAGGTAATTCACAACAAGAAGTGAGAAGTGGCTTCGACCAGCTCACCGTAGCTTGTGAGACGTTGCGGGGACGTATAGACTGCCCAGAGCTCCATAGACTTTTCTGCCGACTATTTGTGCCTGACAAAAACTTCGGACACAGTCAAAGCTGCAGGCACAATCTGTTTGCGCAACTCACAGCAAAAACGGTAGCCAGAGCTGAATCCCCGATCTGTCGTAGTCTAAAGGTGCTGAATGTCCTTCTGATGGCCAACCCTGAATGTGATGTGTTTGCGGATGAATAGAATAAGCTTATGCGTGTATGTTCGGTTTTCTGAAAGAAAGTATGCGAGAGAGTCCACCGTGCCATGTTAGTTTTAGTCGTAGTTTTTATATACGCTAAGTTTTTATATAAGCTTTAATAAGCTAAGCTAATTAATGTAATTGTTTGTTTCTATGTTAATTAATGTAATTGGTATTGTACCGTTTTATTAAACATAAATAACAATCCATTTCCTAGTCATTACTAGTCCTCACAGAGAGACTTTCTACTTTTAAGATTTATAAATCTTAAAAGTAGAAATATAACATTTATTATATAACATTCTCCTGCCAAAGTGTTGGTCCTCAGACTCCTCCAAAACGGATTAACCGATATTAGCGAAATTTCGTATATACATTCGTTAGGCATGAGAATAGGTTTTTATATATTTTTTAATATTACTACTACTTACGCGGGTGAAACCTCGGTAGTATTATATAAAAATGAAGTCATTTTAGTATATTGTTTAAGCTGCCTCATTTCACTTTTTCACATTTTTTTTTTGCCTCATATCATGATCATCTCAGCGTTAATCCCAGCCGCATCCGAAGCTTTTTCAGCTTTGGAGTCTGGGGTCCGCTTTATCAGTCCAATTGCTGATTTTGGCTAAACTTAGATATTTTCCGTGAAGCTACTGCCGTCTGACCTCCACAACCCGAAAGCGATAACGAAGCATTGCAGTTAGACCAATTGTTGGACTTTTGAGGGCTTCAACAACCCGTAAGACTGCCATTAGATGTTTATGCATGCATGCAAATACATTTGTGTTGAAATATTTAAAGTAGGTACCTAAACAAAAAGCATAACTACTTATAAGCCCTGCACGTTGGTATTGCGATTGGCGGCCATCTTGGTGACGTAGTTGAAGTCGCACCATTCGTACCGTTCGCAAGATCATCCTGCGATTACATGCTTACGCGCATCGACTACTTGGTACAGCTTTTTGTTTTGGTTATCCTGTTTTATTGTTTTTCTTGAGTTTTGTTACCTGTTACCCGTAGAATTAAGTAAGAAATTAATTAGAATTAGATATTAATTGGATAAAAAAATCTTTTAGATAGTAATAAAAAGATACTCTTTCCCTTGATATTCGATAATGAAATGAAAGTTTATTTGTCAGAATATGGATGAGTAGGTTTAAAGAGTGTATGTATAATCCATACTAATATTATAAATGCGAAAGTATCTCTGTCTGTCTGTCTGTCCGACGTCCTGGGGTGTCCTGGGATTATCGGAAGTCCAAAGAGAGGGTCATCATTTTCATCATTCTCCTGCCCTTATCCCAATTTACTTGGGGTCGGCGCAACGTGTCTTTTTCTTCCATCCATCCCTATCAGAAGCCATCTCGGCAGTCACCCCCTTCTTAGCCATATCATCCTTCACACATTCCATCCATCGTTTCTTTGGTCTTCCCCTACTCCTAAGCCATCAACATTCATAATTAAGACTCTCCTCACGACATTCTCCTCAGTTCTCCGTAACATATGCCCGTACCATGACAACCGATTTCCACACAACTTTTCAGCTACCGGTGCCACTTTCAGACTTCCTCTTATGTACTCATTTCTTAATAAGGGTGAGGACTCAATAATCCATAAATCCGGTAACTTGCTCTATTTCCGGGAGGGCGACCATCAGTCCCAAGGTGGAGTCGGGTTCCTCGCCCACAGGTCCCTTGTGGACAATGTAGTGAAGATCGAGAGTGTGTCGACCAGGGTGGCGTTCCTGGTACTCAGAATAACCAAACGATATTCGATAAAGGTCATTCAGGTATACGCCCCGACCTCGGCACACTCCGACGAGGAAGTAGAGACTATGTATGAGGACATCTCTAAAGCCATACATAGCTCTAAAACTCACTACAGCGTTGTCATGGGGGACTTCAACGCTAAACTTGGGAAACGGAGCGGTGAAGAGCTCGGACTGGGAAATTTTGGATTTGGGCGTCGGAACCACCGAGGCCACATGTTGGCTGGCTTCATGGAGAAGGAGGGACTCTTTATGATGAACTCCTTCTTCAAAAAGCGTGACCAGCGGAAGTGGACTTGGATCAGTCCCGACGGGGTCACTGAAAACGAGATAGACTTCATTATGACGACAAAAAGGCACATATTCAATGATGTCTCAGTGATCAATTCGCTCAAATGCGGCAGCGATCACCATATCAGAGGGATCAGAGAGGGGGGTCAGAGGCACATTGAATCTGAACATAGTGTCCGAAAGATCTCGCTTAATGAAATCTACGCTCCGGCCAGCACCCATCCAGATCCATAACTCCGAAGGTTTCCAGCTCGAGCTCCAAAATCTCTTCGAATGCCTAAGTGGCGACGTGGACGAATACAATGACGGGTTTGTAGAAGCTGTCCGTACGGTCGGGACTAAGTATTTTAAGACCCGCCTTACAAATAGAACTAAAAAGCTCTCGGACTACACTCTCGAGCTCATGGAGGATAGACGTGAGATGGTTTTGCGTTCGTCAAGTGATGCTTGCAGATACCGGCAGCTCAATAAGCAGATCTCAAAGTCTCTGAAGTGCGACCTTCGTCGGTATAATACCGAGCGTATAACGGAGGCTATAGAGCAAAACAGAGGCTCTAAAGTTTTCGCTAGGGATCTGACCATTAGGCATAGCCGGTTAAGCAAGCTGAAGACTGACGACGTCAAGATCGTCCGGGCCCGAGCTTTTGAGGGAAGTCGAGAATTTCTATGGACAGCTCTACACTTCGACGACAAAACCCGCATTAAATCTTGCTGAAGACCCTAGAGCAAGATTAACCCGACATTACACCGAAGATATCCCGGACGTCAGCCTGCAGGAGATTCGATTGGCTCTTAAACAGCTTAAGAACAACAAGGCGCCGGGCGATGACGGAATAACGGCTGAGCTATTGAAGGCGGGTGGTGAACCGATCCTTAGGGCCCTTCAAAAGTTATTTAATTCCGTTATAGTCGAGGGAAAAACGCACACAGAGTTGTGTGCCACAGGCATGGCACAGAGGTGAGGTGGTACTCTTTTTCAAAAAGGGTGACAACACCCTTTTGAAAAACTACAGACCCATCTCACTTCTGAGTCATGTCTATAAGTTGTTTCCGAGAGTACTCACGAATCGTCTCGCCTGCAGGTTTGACGACTTCCAGCCTCCCGAACAAGCCGGTTTTCGAAAAGGCTTCAGCACAGTAGACCATATACATACGCTGCGGCAGGTTATACAGAAGACCGAGGAGTATAACCTACCCCTTTGCTTGGCGTTTGTGGACTACGAAAAAGCCTTTGATTCGATCGAGACCTGGGCTGTACTGCAGTCTCTCTAGCGGTGCCAAGTAGACTATCGGTATGTTGAAGCGCTGAAGGGTTTGTACGAAAACGCCACATGTCAGTCCGAATACAGGACCAGATCTCGAAACCAATACCTCTGCAGCGTGGTGTCAGACAGGGAGATGTTATCTCCCCGAAACTGTTCACCGCTGCATTGGAGGATGTCTTCAAGGTTCTGGACTAGAAAGGACTGGGCATCAACATCAATGGCGAGTACATGACACACCTTCGGTTTGCTGATGATATCGTACTCATGGCTGAGAACGCGGAGGACCTGAGTACAATGCTCGAAGACCTCAGTAGAGCCTCCGAGCGAGTCGGTCTTAAAATGAACATAGACAAGACGAATGTCCAGAGGTGGTTCAAGATCTGAGCCTGAATAAATTCAAATCCTTCATTAAACGTAAGTTGTGTCAGAAAGCATTTTATAGTGTGAAGGATTATATTGAGGACAAAAAGGCTTGGGCTTGAGCTGCGTCCGATTTCTATACACTGATTGTTCTCTGATTTTTCCTCTTGTAGTTTTAATATGTAACTGTTAATGTTACTAATTCAAAGCCTGTATTACACACTATGTAGCCAAGCATATTGTACGTTACGGAATTGTATCGCTGACAGAGGTGTTCGGCACTTGTACAGCTACACAGGAGCTAAACTTTCCACAGATTCGGGAACACTGTTGGAGCTGCTGAACCTTGGACAAAACTATCTTAGCATTGTGTAGATTCAATTTCTTAGTATTGTATAATTGCATGGCAAACGTGTGAGCACAATGTACGAATGTGCTGTAAGGCATTTTTTTGTTGGGTTAGTCTTTTTTATTGACTTGATAGTGCTCTGGCTGTTGAGAGTATGTCATGCTCACTCAAATGTCTCGCTGATGGTGGCGTGTGTGTTGGGGCATTGGGTTCCCTTGAATATGGTTGAGCTGAATGATGCTGATCCATTCGTCATGTTCGTGAACGGACGCCGTCGGAGGGGACTGGTCATCTCTTAGCTGCCACGGCGTATTTTAATTTCTGAATTGATTTTTGTGTGTTTTCATAATGGACGCTCTCGGCGTACAATTTATTTCTGCATCGTTCTCACACGGTTGATTTCAACATGAATGATGTAATCAAATATTTGTAACAATAGCTTGAAACTTTAAAAGAGTGTCCATGGAGTTTCTTGCCCGTTCTTCTCCATAGGTACCTACTCTTTGGAATGGGCGACTAGCTTCATCTTATTGACTGACCGACCTTCTGACAATTCAAAAGTGCCTGTAACTGGTTTATTTGAAATAAATGCTTTGATTTTGATTTTGATTTTTGAATGTCATGTCTAATGCCCATGTTGTACCGACTCCTATAAAGATTGGAGACTCTGTTCTCGAAGTTGTTGACAGCTACGTGTACCTGGGACAAACTATCCGGTTAGAAAGGTCCAACTTCGAGAAAGAGGTGAATCGTCGAATCCAACTCGGCTGGGCTGCTTTCGGGAAGCTACGTAAAATCTTCTCGTCCGAAATACCGCAGTGTCTCAAGACAATAGTCTTCGACCAGTGTGTGTTGCCAGTGATGACTTATGGAACTGAGACGTGGTCCCTAACAATGGGCCTTATAAGAAGGCTCAAAGTCACTCACAGGGCAATGCAGAGGGCTATGCTTGGGGTTTCACTGCGCGATCGAATCAGGAATGAGGAGATCCGCAGAAGAACGAGAGTAACCGACATAGCCCGAAGAATTGCAACACTAAAGTGGCAGTGGGCTGGACACATTGCCCGTAGGATTGATGCCCGATGGGGCCGACGGGTTCTTGAGTGGCGACCACGCACCGGAAGACGTAGCGTGGGTAGGCAAAAGCGACAAGGTGGACCGACGACCTGGTGAAGGTCGCGGGAAACCGCTGGATGCGGGAGGCGCAGGACCGGTCGTCGTGGAGAACCTTGGGGGAGGCCTATGTCCAGCAGTGGACGTCTTTCGGCTGAAATGATGATGATGAATGATTGTTTATTCTTAGCCGTTTGTTTGCTATCGGCGTGCACTGACTAAAACATTTAAAATAAGTAAAAAAGATGTACTATAGTAATATTGGTCTTCATTATATGTATAAGTTTACGCTTATTCTTGGAGCCTAAGGAATAATTTAATAGAAAAAGAAATAACTTTAACATAATGAGCATTTATAAGAGATAAAATTTGCCTTTTAGGGGATGTCATTTAGTCGTCCAGTTTAGAAGATAATGTTTTGCACGTGTAGATAATTACTTGCATACTTATCCGATAGATGACGTTATACTGATGACGCCGTTTTCTTAATCGCCCTGTTAAGATTTTCTTTGGAATAATGACCCTTGCACCTTTTCTCTCCTAATTTGTCGTTTGGTAGTTGTCTAAAAGTTCATATCTTGGTGTACTTGGTTAGTTCGATAGTTTGTCTATAGCTGTTGGTTGGTTCAATTGTTCTAAGGCGTAGGAAATGTCGAACGAAAGTTTCGTTTCTAATATTTCAAAACTCATTTGTCTCGAACATTATTGTTCGTTTAAGTACGTATTGTTTGTTAAGCGTAATACTTTTTAACCCATATTTTAATATCTTCCTAAGCATATCCAAAACACCAACCAACGCAAAATAATTAAAAGTATGATATTTGATGTTTCTTTCCCTTTGCTAACCTTTAAACCCGGTGAAATTGAATCCTACCAATATTATAAACGCGAAAATTTGTGAGGATGTTTGAATGTTTGTTGCTCACGCAAAAACTACTGAATCTTGACGTTCCCACGGTAACGGGAACCGCCACGTGCTGTAAACTGAAGTCCACACGGACGGAGTCGCGGGCAACAGCTAGTAAAATTATAAAATAAACCCAATTACCCTAGCTTATTAACTTTGTATTAAGAATTTTTTGCTTGCTGTCCTTTTAAGCGACGGATGACGTCACGCAGCTGTTATTGTGACAAGGTTCAATCGCAATATTACTAGTCGCTGGAGACAAGTCCACAATGCGTCTTCTTCTTCTCAGCCTATAGAGGTCCACTGCTGGACAAAGGCCTCCCCCAAGGTTTTCCATGATGACCGGTCTTGTGCTACCCGCATCCATCGGCTTAAGGCGACCTTCACCAGGTCATTGGTCCACCTTGTTGAGGGTCTCCCTACGCTACGTCTTCCGGTACGTGGCCGCCACTCCAAAACCTTACTGCCCCATCGACCATCGTTTCTACGAGCAATGAGCCCCGCCCGCAGCCACTTAATTTTAGCGACTCGAAGAGCTATGTCGGTGATTTTGCACCGGATCTCCTTATTTCTGATTCGATCACGCAGAGAAACTCGGAGCATAGCTCTTTCCACCACCTTTTGTGTGACTTTTAGCTATAGTATGAGGCCCATTGTGAGTGACCACATTTCAGTTGCGTATGTCATCACTGGCAACACACACTGTTCAAAGACTAAAGTCTTTGAAAAGAAAACCTGAAATAACTACCTGCAGGTCATACAAATATTTGTCTGTGCGGGAATCGAACCTGTAACACGGGGCGCAGCAGTCGATCACTCAGCCACTGCACCAATCGACGTTTAGTCTTGAGACACTGTGGTATCTTAGACGACGAGAAGATGTAGCGTAGCTTTCCGAACGCTGCTCAGCCGAGCTGGGTTCGACGAGACACGTCTTTCTCGAAGTTGGACAACAGCTCTACTTATATAGAAGTATCAATTATTATGTCATGTGCTACCTTCGGTTTACAACATGTCCAGCTTATGGGTTGACACGAACGGGGGTTGTCGAGGACGTTAATTGTCCTATTCACCGGGAGAGCGCTGTGCGTGAGTGGTTTCACAATCAACCGGAGATAATTGATTTTTGTTTCATGACCAGCGCGATCACTTAACCTCAATCCATGACCTTAATGACAAAAAAATCTATAGGGTTTAGGTTTAAGGACACGGGGTCAAGAATAAAAACCGATTGCTTCGAGATTTGGGGTAATTTAACAGGAACAGTAATATGTGATAATATTGTATCTAAAGAAAGATTGAAAAATATGTGACTATTATATGAAGAACAAAAACTAAACATATTCACAAATAAAAACACCAGTTAAACATACAATAAACCACACAATTATAAAAAAGCCGGCCATGTGCGAGTCGGACTCGCACACCGAGGGTTCCGTCGTACAAACGTAGCGGTCTCCAAAGCCTGGAGCACAGGCGTAGAGTAGCCAGCCTTTCGGTCTTCTATAGGATGCGTTCTGGTGAGTGTGCAAGGGAATTGCATGATTTAATTCCCCCATCTCCGTTCCACCATCGGACGACCCGTCGTACGGCGAGTTTCCATCCGCGTTTCGAAGCGTTAGCGAGTTTACGTTGTTGACACCACTGCGATCCGGATGAAGCGTTACTCTTCCTCTTTTATACCGCCTACATCGAGGGACTAGAACAATTTGCCAGCGATGGTGTTTCCGTCACATTACAATTTGAGTGTCTTCAAGGCTAGAGTGAATAGGCTCTTAATAAACTAGCGCGCTTTACCATCAACGATCGCATCACTGCTTACCATCAGGCGGGATTGCGGTCAAGCGCTAGTTTATAACTTATAAAAAAAGCGGTTTATTGATAAACAAAGTAGAAGTATACAAAATCAACGAGAAATTGTCGCAAATTTTACTAATTTCGGTACACGTGCGAACAGCATCTAAGCGCTCGTGCGTATGGCGCACGGCTGCCGTTCGCTGTGCCGCGATACCCCTTCCCTTGACCAACCGCCTGCCTTCGCGCCAGCGGGCCGGGCGGCTAGTTTTTGCGCGTTCTTTCGTTACTACTTACTCCCCCCCGTCCCGCTTCGCCAGTAGGAAGCAAGCTGTCTGATAATCATTGACAACAATAGGAAATTACAATTAATGTCTTTGAATATATTTATAAGTACTAAGTATAACACAGCAGTTAGGACGCATTTAGGTTATATACAGAACTACATTCACCAAAATATTTAGATTGAATGACGATTGTATTGGTCTTTGTTTTGGTTTAACTAGTTACTGTGCCTAAAAATTTTTAAAGGTTTCGGGTTTTTCTGTTAGGTTACCATAAGCTATTGTTTCATACCAAAATTCAATATTCAATGTCAGTGGGAAGTATGATATGCGGTATGATTATAGGTAGGTACCTCAGCATTTTGAATTTTTGCGTTGATTTAGAATTTTTCACATTTTAGAGGTAATTAGATTTAAGAAGTGTTTGATATGAATTTCAACTTTAATATCTCTACGCGTTCATGTGAAAAAGGGTAGGTAGTAAGTAAACATTTAAATCAAAGTTGAAGTGGTGTCAGGATAATGAAACCCAGATTAAAATGGACATCATTGCAACCCTTCACGAAGATAAGAAATTCAGTTCTTTTTGGAAGCAAACCAGTTCTTTGAATCCCAGACCGAGTCTATATAGCCGGCATGTTCATGAACCACTTTAGAGTTGTTCCGCATTTTGTAAGTACGTCGATGCGAGGCACTCGAGCCCCGTGTGAGGGCGATTCTCATTTAAGGTTCAGCGTGAAAGACGTAAAAGACGCGTTGAAAAGTATGAAGCGAGGTAGGTCGCCTGGGCACGATGGTTTGAGTGTTGAGCATTTAAGGTCCGCTGGTGTACATTTGCCTAGACTACTCGCTATGTTCTTCAGTTTTTGTATGGGTCACTCTTATCTGCCTGACGATCTCGTACGAACTGTTGTGATTCCTATTGTTAAAAAGAAGACCGGTAATTCGATAATGGGCTAGAATGTGGGGTGGGAGGGTTGACCTCGCCCAGCCTTTTTAACTTGTACATAGATCGGCTGGTTGGTGAGCTGAGTAGCACTCTGGTTGGTTGTTCTGTTGATGGCAAAATGATTAACAACATAAGCTATGCTAATGACATGGTGCTGCTCAGCCCATCAATCTGTGGACTAAGGAAGTTAGTGGCAGTGTGTGAAAGGTATGCGGGGGCCCATGGCTTGAGGTATAATGCCACTAAAAGTGATATTATGGTATTTAAAGTTCGCAATAATACACCCACGAATATACCACCGGTGATGTCACAAGGAACACCATTAAAAGTGGTCTCTCAATTTAAATACCTCGGTCATGTGGTGACGGATTCTCTCACAGATGACCAGGATAGATAGGGAGCACTGAGCAGGTAAAACTGACGCTCTTTAGAGCTTACTGCCAGTCGTTTTACTCGTGCAGCTTGTGGGTTAGGTATACGCAGAAGGCTTACAATGCTCTACGTATCCAGTATAACAATGGGCTGACGATGTTGTTGGGGCTGCCTCGGTTTTGCAGTGTATCAGGCATGTTCGCGGAAGCGCGAATTGATGACTTTTATGCTATCATTCGCAAACGGTGTGCTTCGATGTTGCGGCGATTTAGGGGCAGCCCGAACAGTATCCTAGCTACACTGGCGGACAAGGTCGACGGACCTTTTATTAGGCTCTGGGCGGACAGACATGTGCGTGCACATATTCATGTCGCCAACTGATTCTCTTTTATTCTATTTCTGTTTCACTAACATAGGATAAGTTTTTTACTAACAACATATGGGCCCTGCCTGAAATAAAATGTTTGAATTTGAAAAACAATATTTTAATATTTTATGTAACTTCAAATTTATCATTTTCGCAATTTTTCCTTTATCTGTCTGTTATAACGTTGCTTCGTGCCGAATTTCAAGATTCTGAGTTCACGGGAAGTACCTCGTAGGTTTTGATTTCCTAGCGTATGACGGAAATTCGTCTAAGGTGTCGGTATAAACTGCTGTATCTTTTGATCGCGTTAACTTAGAAGTTTGATTTTTTCACTGCCTAAAGGGACAATAGACCTAGGTGATGACCTAGTGGCATCGGTTGCGACTTACAAGTTTCAGGTCCAACGTTCGAACCAAACAGGCGCGTGTAAATTATTTCATCAGCACAGCTCTTAAAACGGTGAAGGAAAACGTGAGGAAATCGGCATGTCCTAGAGCCAAAATTTACTTACTACACTTAGTGTAAATAGGTGCTTTTACACTTGGTCGATGGTCGCCCAGGAGACATTGCCTATGTTTTGGTTGATAAAGGCGCTGGCGACAAGTCCACAGTACGTCTTCTTCTGATCAGTCTATAGAGGTCTACTGCTGGACAAAGGCCTCCCCCAAAGTTATCCATGATGACCGGTCTTATGCTACGCGCATCCATCGGCTTCCCGCGAACTTCACCAGGTCATTGGTCCACCTTGTTGAGGGCCTCCCTACGCTACGTCGTCCGGTACGTGGCCGCCACTCAAGAACCTTACTGCCCCATCGGCCATCGTTTCGAGAAATGTGACACCTATCAACCCGCACTCTACCGCGTGGTATATTACGGCCCACTCCCTCACACAGAGAGGTCCTTGGGATACAGGTCCTCAACCTGTATCCCAAGAGTCGGAATAACTAGGTAACTTCTCAATACTTATAAAAGTTTGTTATTTTTATGAATACAAATAAACATTTTTGTCATCATTCCCCACAACTTTAAACACATCAGTGTTTAAAGTATATTAATACATATATACTAATATTTCTATTTTTATTAGTAAATAATAAGCATAAATCCATAATTTAAAAAAAAAAACTGAAATACAAGCCACATGAAGAGCAGAGAAAAGTCAGAAATAAAAAATAAAAAAGTAAAATTTAATAAAACTCATGAGACAGTCTTTAAATAAAGCATAAAAAACATCTTATGGCTTTGTAAAACAAACTTTTCCGAGAGTAGATATTTTTCGTAGAATTCTTTCATAAAAAATGAAACACGCTAAAAATATTGTCATATTATTCTTATACCCCGGGGATTTTAAATTCAAAGTTGAATTCATGGAAACAGTTGGCGCGTCAAAGTACTAACAGTTCGTATTTATTTATGCAACAGATCGATGCTGCGATGTGTAACGTGGCATATTAAGGTAACAGTTGGCCTAGTACCTATGAGTTTTCATTACGAGACTCGATCGTCGACATCGAGGGCGTTTTACTCATCGATTGGCCCGCTTCAAGGTTGTAAGAACTCTCAACCAATGAGAGCGCCATACGCGCTCGATATCGACGATCGAGTCTCGTAATGAAAAATCATACTAGGCCTACTGATCGATACCGTGATGATTTACGTGGCATATTAAGGTAACAGATCGATACCGCGATTATTTACGTGGCATATTAAGGTAACAGATCGATATCGCGATTATTTACGTGGCATATTAAGGTAACAGACCGATATTAATGTGGCATCTTTCCTTTCTAGGTATTCCTGAATTAAAAACTAATTTGTAAGACTTATTTTAGATTTGTTTCATAAATGTTTTTAGAAACTTAATGATGTGGTGTTTAAAGGCATTACTAAACTTACTTGTTGATCTCAGTAGCAATATTTCATAGCACATTACTAATTACAGTATATATTAGACTAACTTATGTTAGCCTCCGTGGCGTAGCGGTAGAGAACGCGGCCGCTGCGCAAGGAGGCGGGGTTTCGACCCCCGCGCAGTGAAAATATTTGTATGCATGATTATGAACATCTGCACTGGTCTGGTCGATCCTCGGAAAGCACATCATTAAGCCGTTAGTCCCGGTTGCCATACGAACACCTAATGGCAGTCGTTACGGGTTGTTGGAGCCCTCAAAAGTAAGTCCAACAATTGATCTAACTGCAGTGCCGCCACAATATCGCCTTCGGGTTGTAGATGTCAGACGGCAGTCGCTTCACGGACTAAAGCCAAAATCAGCAGTTAGACTGGTAAAGCGGACCCTACACTCCAAAGCTGAAAAAGCTTCGGATGCGACTGGGATTATCGCTGAGATGATGATATTAGACTAGCTAGGCCCAGCATTCTCATCAGCATAACCTTCGATCGCGTGGGAATAGTGGGAAAATTCTAAGGTACACTACTAGCTGTTAAAAACTAACTGTTCACTAAATTACATCTAAATCCTTGTTGTTATTTTTGCTTTAAAGAGTAACAAAAATCGACCGATTAATTCAACTTTCGCTTTCATAATATTAATATTATGGTAAGAAGTACATAAAAATTTACCAATCATTCTAAGTAACTCCAACAGTTAGTTTAAATGGATGATTAGTTAAAATATAATTACGTAAAACAATCGTAGTTGTACGTATTGTCTAAAACTAATGTCTGCTTATTTAAATAACGACTATGGATATTTAATTAGTGCGCAATAAATTTATTTATTTTTATGTATTTCATTGATCACTAATTTTTATGGCTCTCATAGAGAGAGTAATACGAATGTGAAGAGACTACGAAAACGTAGCACATTGCTACGGCGTAGCACCGTGCGTAGCACAGCGCTAATCGATTAGATTTATTGTTTTGGAAGCACGAATGCTTATTTTGTCTAATATTTGATGCGATACGATGATGCAAATTCGAAATTTTTATTTTTTTATTTTAAATAACAATTACTCGTTTTTCTTTCTTTTTTGAATTGCATTACGATTCTGTTACCATAACGAACTAAAAAAGTGATCTGAGCGTGGAGTGAACTGTCATTGTAACTATTGCTAGGGATTAACACTTATCAGATCACTCTAAGCTTCATCTTTCACGATGAAATGTTAACACAATAGACGAGCTGTAATAATGTTAGAACTGAAATTTAGGAAATAGTATGAAGTACACATTTGCTGCATACACAAACTTCATCTTTTAACTCAATATTGTCGTTTATCTAAATAAAACTACTTACTCTGATCATTTGTCCGCCTGTATATTTTGTATACTTCATTCCGTGTGTGATTCACAATATATATGTGCACAAAATACACGAGAGTCATCAGCAGGATGACACTGAATGTGATAATAAGGTGCACAAATAAACATTTTTCTCCTCTTGTAAATTTTGATATTTTTGACTCATCGGGTGAAGGCGGCATCTTTCGGTATCATGGAAGCCGTAGCCAACTAGATTTCAGTCGTTTTGCAAAACCGAACCATATACAACGTGTTTTTTTACGTTATCCAGAAACTACGGCAAATGCTTTCATAGCTTTTACAGATCGAATCTAAAAAGGATTATTTACTTTCTAAGAATGTAAATAAGTAAAGAAAGAGAGAAAAAATATTTGCATAACTTACAGGTACTTGTTCCGGGTCTGGAAGTTTGTGTAGTTTAAAGGAGCCTGGTGACCTAGTGAAGGTTGCGGGAAACCCCTGCATGCGGGTGGCGCAGGACCGGGCGTCGTGGAGATAGATCCTTAGGGGTGCCTATATCCAGCAGTAGACGTATTTTTGCTAAAATGAACCTAGGTGTCAATCCTAGTGTAAAATATCTAAGTAGTAAAAAAGAGTTCCCTTCAGTTAAATTTGGTCTATGTTCTCGCTTCTTCTTCTTCAGCCTATTGATGTCCACTGCTGGACAAAGGCCTCCCCCAAGGCTTTCCACGCTGACCGGTCTTGTGCTGCCCGCATCCATCGGCTTCCCGCGACCTTCACCAGGTCATCGGTCCACCTTGTTGGGCGCCTCCCTACGCTGCGTCTTCCAGTACGTTCCGTAATATGTTCTCGCTTAGTGCAATTAACATGATAATGCAATTAAAATGCTTCGGATAATCAGATAAAGAGGCATGCAAATCAGGTGATTTACGGTATATATTTAGGTATTTAGACGAGAAGGTTCGTGACATTTAAGCACGTGATAAAGTGTACCCTCGTGGTTCAAGACATGGTCAATGACTGGTGCTAGAATTTGTACCTAAGACTGCAGGAATTAAAAAAGAATAGCTATGTGTGTTACCTGGTGAAGGTCGAGCGAAACCGCTGGATGCGAGACGCGCTGGCCCGGTCGTCGGGTAGATTCTTGGGGGAGGCCTATGTCCAGTAGTGGACGTCTTTCGGCTGTAATGATGATGATGATGATGATGTTGTGTGTTAAAAATCATAATATCTAGATACAAATCACTATCAAGGATCTTCTTGTATCAAAGTTTGAAAAAATGCTTAAAGAACTACTACATAAGATAGTTTACTCTGTTGACTTCTTCTTCCCGGCTAAAGCACTAGGAGGTGGCGAAGGGCGGGCGTTTTGGAGGACTGTCTTATGTAATATCGACGTTCAAAAACTGCTGATATCTATATCACGGAATCTATAGTCTATAGTATAGACTCTATACTAATATATAAAGCTGAAGAGTTTGTTTGTTAGAATTTGAACGCGCTAATCTCACGAACTCCTGGTCCAAGTTGAAAAATTCTTTTTGCGTTGGATAGCTCATTAATCTAGGAAGGCTAAATAATATCATGCTGCGACCAATAGAAACGGAGCATATAACAATATTAATCCTTGTTCAAATAAATTAATAGCATTTAATTGTGAACAAATTTGTCCTTGACATCTCCTAATTTTGATTAATATTTTATAAGATAATCGACTCTTTTGGGGTTAAAATAAAATGTTCAAATAACTCAAACCCACGCGAACAAAGCCGTGAGCGGCCTCGTGCAATGTTGTAAACCGTTTTACAGAAAATACTCTAAAATTAATTTTAAAGTAATTTTAAGGAAAAGCGATTTCATTTAAATAATATTATTAAAATGCATGCATAGTCAAATTTACTGTTATTTAATTACTACCTATAAAGTAGGAAATTTCTAAAGGTTTATGTACTTTCTAAGTATATCTTGGACTCTAATGACTGAAGGTGAAGGAAAACATCTTTAGGAAACCTGGATTTTAAGTCTGTATTCGCCAACCCGCATTGAGCAAGCGTTGTGATTACGCTTAACACAGCTCTATATGAGAAGAGACCTATGCCCAGCAGTGGGACGATAAAAAAGGTTGATGATGATGATGATAAAAGTAGGATAATTTGTGGCTGTTTGCCCTACACACTGCACTGCAAATACCTAATGTTTCATGTAGTGTATTAGTGTATATGAAAAAACAGCCGCGGACGAACCTAAAAACCTGGCGTGCCCGATAGACGTCAAAGAATTTGGTATTCAAGGAGCAAGAGGTAAATTTATGCCTCGTTGTACTTACCGCAAGAGCTCCTTCACACAGAGAATGGACATTTTGGACTTGCACCTCTAAATGTGCAATATTTGACTGTCAATATCACAGTGACATTTTTCTGGTGAGAAATCATCAAATGACTTAAACTTTGACTCGGAAAGGGGTGTCGACTTTGATTGATTAAACGCACCAGTATTCCTCCATTTGCCTGTGCGAGGGGCCACGACAGTTCTTTCGAACAACCCGTGAACTGCTGGATGAAGGCCTCTCCCAAGGCTCCCGTGGACTGCTGGATAAAGGCCTCCCCCAAGGCTTTCCACATTTTCTTTTTAATTTCTGGCTTGGTTGTTAGACCTTTAAGCTAAGTCACTATTTTTGAGCTAAGTCTTATTTACAGGCTTTCCACAAGGACCGGTCTTGTGTTGCCCGTACAAGGTCTTCACCAGGTCATCGGTCCAACTTGTTGGGCTCTCCCTACACTGCGTCTTCCGGTACGTGGCTCTGGCAGTGCTGTAATTGTATAATGTATCAAAATCGCAGTAAACTTTATTATAAGGTTGCTCTTCAGTTGCAGCTGTCGGTGAGGTAAAATATCTGTGGAGGAGTGTAGTGGTAATTTTGTGGGCGTGGGTGCGAGCGTGCGTGCGTGTGTGTGTTTGTGTGGGGGTGTGTGTGTATGAGGTTGTGTGTGTGTGTGTGTGTGTGAGGTGAGTATGAATCACAGAAATCGTAATAACAAGTCAATAGAAGTCGCAAAGACGCGTGACCTTGTCGCCGTGCATATGGGTTGTGACACACAAGAGCGCGTGGAGCGTTTGTTGCGGTCATTTGTGTTGTTTGGGACGCAGACCGGTAAACATGGTGATTTGCAGCGCATCCAACTGCGGAAACTCTTCCAAAACTTGTAACTATACAAATAAAAGGATAACATTTCATATGTAAGTACTTAATTTTTGAAATAATGTCGTTTTTAATAAATATAGACAATTTAAATATTTTCACCACCCCTACTACGATTATCATAGAAAACGATTTTTTTTTTCACATCAATTTCCATTGATACTTAGCTTGTTCATACATTTACAATGAAAACTGCTAAAAGCAGCAATGAAATTATAGTCATACGAAATTAACAATATCGCCCTTTACGTAAATTCCAGGAACTTCCCGCATGAGTTAGTGATGTGTCACTATTATTTTGTATCGATTATTTATTACGTTTACTTTTTATTAGCTTTACCGAAATGGGAATGAAATAATGAAATATTATGAGTTAACGTTAAATATACAACGTGTAACAAAAAGGGTATATATATATACCAAGAGCATGGCATCTTTAGATGATATCAAACGATATCGGAAGGGTTTCAACTCAAAATAAAATACTCAAAAAATTGGTACCAAATTTTCGGTTTCGTGTGTTTCTTAAAATATAATCATAACAAACGTGCCAACACACTACATATGTTACTAACTACTCGTTACCCGTCACGTTACTTGCCAAAATCCGATAAATGTCTTCAATATCTCTGTGCGACTAGTATGATAGTAGCCTATCACAGGCGGTGTTTTTCCTCATAACTTCCTAACATAAAGAGATAGAATTAAAAAAACCCTTCCACTATCGTTTGATATCATGTAAAGATGCCATCCCTTTGTTATGTATATACCCTTTATGTTACACGTTGTATATGAGATGATTGTATTTTAATAAGAATTATGCTAATTAAGTATACATATTATTATTATTATATTGTAAGGATAATGGATTAAGTTGGATTGAATCGATATGTTTTTATATTATTTATGCATCTGTTTACTTAATCCAATGATATTGATATTATTACAGGTTTCCAAAAGATCTAGATATTAAAGATAAATGGATATCTGCTTCTGGAAGAAGAAATTTCTTTATTTGAAATAAATGCTTGGATTTTGACTGATTTTTTAATAAAAAAAAATATAACTTATACCTAGTTAATTGTGTATTGCATTCCCTTATCTCATAAATATGTAAATCACCATAAAGTGCGTTGAGGAATGAAACATTTTAATTAACGCTCATTGGAAAATTATCGATATGAACATAAACATTACGACCTATGCACTGCACTTTTTCTCAGTGAAAGTGAGCGCGCGATATGTTTCTCAGCTTTTCGTGCACGTTTATTATTGGTTAAAAAAGCCGCGCCTTCTGCGATTATGTGCTGTTAGAAAATATTGCTTTAAGCTATAGCTCGAAGGTTTCATTTTGTATCAATAATGCAAAATACTTGTGTAATTGTTCGAGTGTATTTATTGTTTGTTTATGTGGTGGTAAAAGACGACCGGCGACACTCGTTCTGGTGTTAAAAGTCAGTATATAGCACTTCTATTGACTTGTTATTACGATTTCTGTGGTATGAATGTATATTTTGACTATGCAATTTTTAACAAGTTTACATATTATAACCCCTGTGTAAAGTAAGTTAACTATAAAGTGGGTGTAGTATTCTGCACTTATATGTTATCAAGAAGCAGAAAAATGATGATGAGGAATAAAAAGATCTTATTGTTGAAATATGATCATTACGTAATACACTGTCAGTAATATTGGGTTTCATTTTGACATTTCAACAATATATATTCATTGCGTTGTTGAGCAGATACGTTTTTCGAATATATGGAGAAATAGAGTATTGCTTCTAAGTAATTCCATTTGATAGTAGTTAATAGTGTGTTATGTAATTAGGGTGCAGGTAAGTTCTCTAAATTAAAGACAAATTACGACACGAAATGTTTATTTTAACAGTCAGATGATGAATATGGCAAAAAAAAATCAGGACTTATCACCTCAGTAAAAGTCCTGTTGACAAGCAAATCTAATCTAACAAATCTGAATAATCTGAGTATTGACTTAGAAAAAAATGATTACTAATGATAACTAATGATATGACAATAATTTTATCTGAAGACTAAAAAGTGACTGGATAAATTACTTGTATAGACTAATACTAACATTTATTTCTTTTATTTTACGTACTAACATTGAGATAATTTTTATAGTGACATAATTACTTTTTACTAATTCATGAAACAACTCATAGAACATTGAATTTTACTTAGAATTAAGCAGCAAATACAAGTATAGAAAATTCAAAGTTGGAGTGTTTTTTAATATAATTTATATATTATAATTTTTATAATGTTTCTTAAGGTAAATTTCAATTAATTTTTCATTAAGTAGGTACATCAATAATTTCACCCATTTTATGGCTTAGCAGCACAATCTCGCTTCACTTCTGTAGTCAATTACAAAAATTTTAATAACGCATTGCCCAGCAATGTTGCGGGTACTAACTGTAGCAGCTACTAAGAACAATGTTACGGGTACTAACTGTAGCAGCTACTAAGAACAATGTTACGGGTACTAACTGTAGCAGCTAATAAGAACAATGTTACGGGTACTGACTGTAGCAGCTACTAAGAACAATGTTACGGATACTAACTGTATCAGCTACTAAGAACAATGTTACGGGTACTGACTGTAGCAGCTACTAAGAACAATGTTACGGATACTAACTGTATCAGCTACTAAGAACAATGTTACGGATACTAACTGTATCAGCTACTAAGAACAATTTTACGGATACTAACTGTATCAGCTACTAAGCTACACAACATTCAAATAGTATTATTATATTTTTAAACATTCACACGATGATACACGTTATACAACCAGGGTTTTGGGCGAAGATAAAGGTAAGTAGTAAAATTTAATACATTTTCGTTGCACAGTTGTTGAAATGGAACATTATCAATTCACCTATCATCATGTGGGTACGGTTATATACCATCTACTAGACTGTCCCAAATGTCTGTCTATATGTCTGAGCAACGAAAGCCACAATAAATGTGGACCTAACATCTGCTGGATGCAAACAAAATAGGAAACCGAAAAGCCAACAAGACCAAGACCTATCAAATACTTTTGTGTTTTATTTATTTGAAATGTCCATGTCCACAATAAATATTTTTATTAATCTTTTTAAATGTTTTTTTTTTTTTAAATTAGGTAAGATAATTGAGTAAATTTAATATTAGTAATGTTTCCTACATTACCCTTCATTTATCGGACCTGTTGACTTCTCCATAGAAAACAAACCTTACAGTTTGCGCAAAATAGCAGAAAAGTAATACCAGGACAGATATACGTAATAAACTAGTACTTTACACTCCCTAGACTATTTTTTACCCTCTTTTCCATTCTATATGAGTTATTTTTGACAAATCAAATGAAAAGACGGCCAAAGCCGTCTTTTCATTTATTTTCGTGAAAATATAAAGCTCGCTCGTATGTCTAGATCAAATAAAAGCGCCAGCTACTAAAGCGATGGTGCAGCCTATTCATATAATTATAACAATAAAACTACCGATTCTCGTTCCATGCCGGTGCTGATGATATAATATCTGAAAGAGAGAGAACCTTTAATAAAATTTTCATCAATGCAATACGATTTCTTGGTTCTATCATAAAATAAGAATGTGTTATTAACAAATTCTTAATATCGAGAAATATTTAAATTCTTTACATTTTTAACTCTATTAATTATGTGGTACCTAACAGTTGGCGTACATACAGTAGAATATACTCGAAAACCAAAACGAGTAACATTGAACTTTGTCAATAAACGTCAATAACGTTCTATTACCAATATTCAATTGTATTCATAATTTTAATCAGTTATTTTCAAATACGTTCTATTAATAATCAATTCTATTCATAATTCTAATCAGTTATATTACTTGTCCTAATAGTTTATCCAGATTGTTGTGGAACGTCCTTTAGTAAAGTCAGTATCGACATAGAGCATTTAAATATAGCAAAAAATTTAGACGTGACGATGTGACAACGGTAGTATACTCTGCCCGTGTCTGGCCTTCAGCAGCCTGATTTGAAACAGCTGAGCAAATACCTCTAGCCATTTGTTAAATGGCTGAATATCATCCATGTCGCCAGTTAATGGTACCATTTAGTAAAAAGACCAGACTAATAGTCTTTTCTTTGACTGAAATGCTATCCTAGATGGCTGCGACTTATAGAATATGTAATAAGTTCATAGAACGTAAAAGTGACAATGCTTACAACATAAACTACGGGACAGGGCAGAATCAAATTGCAGTCAATCGACAAACAACCTCTATTTAATTCAAGTTATTTTCAATTTTCATTATTTCAACCAAACACTTTACCTAACGCGATTCCAATTTTATCATTCACTATTTAACAGAAGAAAGAACAATGTTATTACCTGCAATTATCAATTCTGAGGCTCCGTCATGCCTTCGATATTTTGTAGTTCAACGAGCCTACACAAGGAATGCAACGGGAGATCCACCGAGGGAGGAATAACTGGCTGGGGGTGCAGAGGCATACGTGCCTGGGGCTGCACAGGCCTAAATGCCGAGGAATTAAGAGGCAGAGGCATACGTGCCTGGGGCTGCACAGGCCTAAATGCCGAGGAATTAAGAGACATATACGGCGGCGGGAAAACTGGCACATGTATCGGAGACAAAATTGGCATTTGCGCCGAACGTACCGGAGGTGGGAAGAATAATGGAGGAAATTGGGTGTCAACCGGCACGGGAAAAGCCGTGTAGATCGATAGAGGGTGGCTCGGTGGGGGCAAAATAGAGTCTAAGAGACCTGGTACAGGACGCCAAGGCTTGTATCTTAGAGGGTGTTCGTAAGGCCTTGCAGTATTTCGACGGCTCACCGAGCGCGCTTGTCTTGTCCCGCGTACGGGTCTTGACGCAACGGAGCGCCCGGACCTTGACGCAATGGGAGAAGTTGTCAAATCCACCAGGGGGGGAGATAGTACATGCCCCAAAGGGGAAGATAGCACCGGCGACGAAAGTCCCCACAAAGGCGCATTAAGTAAGCTTGAATGAATGGAGCCCGCTTGATTTGACGGGTTGAATGGCGCGGCTCGCGACTCAACGGCGTGTGCGGGAGTTGGTAGATTCATCGGGGGAGGGAATAAAATATGCCCCGACATGGAGGCGTTGATCAATAATGGATCGCTGGACCGCGCAGGAAGTGACTCGAAGAAAAGCGCAGAAGGTAAGTCGAAGTAACGCGCAGGAGATGCGGCAACTGCAGCAGCTGCACAGTAAAAAAACATTTTCTACATTAGACAAGCATCAAATTAGGTATGTGGTGGTTCCGAAGGCCTACTGATTAGGCCCTTCTCGATGTTCAGTAGGTCACACCTCATCGCCACTGTCACGTGTTATTGCACAGCTGCTGGCTCGAGTTCAGACCGCCAAAAAGGTCGCATCGAAATGGAGATAGCAGGGTGGCAATCAAGCAACAATAACATGATATATTTAGAATACAAGGTGTAATTTTTAAATAACACCATCACCACGAATCATCGCCTTTAATTATCTGAAAATCTGAAAAAGAGTTATTGTATTTATAATTATTAACCATTCTTATAAGCATCGTTTAATAAGTTTCCCTTGTTTAATAGCAAGCATAGTTTATCAAAAAGTTTTAGGTTGATGTCAACTTTCGATCTACATCATGAAGTGATTAATTAAAGACAGTTTTTCGTTTAGTTAAAGCAGTTCGTCCCAGTTGATCTGTGAATTTCAGTCACTCTATGTGAAATACTAGTATTTAGTTAGATATGTTCGGTTAAACCGAAAACCGATCCCAAAATAGTAAAGAAAACGTTCGGTAGTTGAAGATGAGTCTGCTCATTGCCAAAAATTCAGAAGTATTTACTGTGGTCCTGACTTGATGAAGGAAAGTGTTTCTGATATCTTAGATATAAAACACTTAACGGAACAATAATGAAATTTGACAGCTTGATGTGCTGTCGTCTGTACGTACGTACTCATATTTATTTGCATTCATTCGTGCAGATCATAATAAGCATTACTGTCAGCTCACAGACACAGCTGTCTGTAACAGTGATTGCAAGTATGGAAGTGTGAGTATGTTGTACATTACATTACTACCAGCCGTGGTATAATGTAAAAATATGGTCATTAAAACTTAGCTAAAATGAACTGTCATTATATGACATGAGGTGGGGTAAGTTAGTTTTGGCACTGTTACACTCATAAGAAAAAATAGTTTAATTAAGACTTCTTGATCATTTATTCCGCAAGTTATAAAGGTTTATTTTTAAGACAGCTGTATGTTTATTTTTAGTTTTACACAAATAATAATTTAGAGCCTCCACATGTGTTTTATCTGTATTGTTTACTGTTCAGCTAAAATATAATGATAGGGAAAATGCTGCTTGTTCTATATTTACTCTAGTTTTCTGTGATTGAAGTGAAAATTTAAGCACTTTTATTGGACGGGGAAAAGTATTGAATTGGCGTGAGCATGACCAACCTGACACCGTGGTCAGTTCCTGTTTTTTTTTTTTACTTTGTGTAGATTCTGTGGCTTTTAAAGATTTCAGTTTTCACTTTTGTCGATCAGTCTCACGAATGTTAATTTATTTTTTGTAGTGTATCCGAACGATGATAAATCTAAATGATCGTGTAGGGTCTCCAGATTAATCTCCCTCTGGCGCAGCATCGTTGGTCGTGTAGTTAGGTATAACATTGCATCACCTCGCTCAACTGCCATTTTCCTTCCTACTCACTAAGATTTTCAAGTCAACAGGCTTAATAAACTTGCGTGCTTTAATATCAACGATTGCATCACTGCTCCCATCAGGCGGGATTGCAGTCAAGCACTAGTTTATAATTATTAAAAAAAATAAAAATAAATAAATAGCCAATGCATCGGTGTATATAAGAAAATGCAAGTAGTAATTACCCATGCGGCTGATAATTAGACACGTTGGGAAAAGTGCTGCTGTGCACAGCGTCAGCATCGGCGCATAATCAGTCATCTTAGAGACTGTTTCACTAAAGACTCGATCCACAAAAGGCGCGGGTACTGTTAAAATGTTTGACAGTTGAGTAAGTAAAACATTTAGGATGGGTTTCGCTTCGCTGGCATTTAAATTCATGTATTAATCATTTTTAAAATGCCTTTATATACATTCGACTTTAGCGACAGTTTAAGAAGTTATATTACGCAAAGCAACATAAAATCAAATCAGAATTTCGCATTTATATATATATATATACATTGATAAATTATGTATTTCTAAGATTCCGATGTAAATATTTTGGCATTTAAATTCCTGATAAAAATTTATTAAATAATTCTCTTTTTCACCTCTTTTATATTTCTTTGATGTAAATATTTTGGCACGTAAATTCCTGATAAACATTTATTAAATAAATCTATTTTATACATTTTAAATCACTGGTTTGTTTGTTAGGTTATTTTCAACATATTTTAGTCACTCGCTTAAAATGATTTATGAATAGTATTTAAACTACATTCCTTCATATAACAGGATCCACAGGAAGAATTTCAACTTTATTTAGATGTAAAATTAATGTTTCTAACCAATACCTACGCACCTTTTCTTAGCATATTCGCTTTTTGCTTCTGCTACTCTAGTTCTTCGTAATTTTGCATATTACCTAAAGAAGACATCGCAACTATTGCAACAGTTTAGCTTAAATCAGAAGAAAATATGATAAGGAACACATCAGAGGCACAGAAGAATATTAAACAGATTTAGAACACAATTAATAATATAATTCATCGCAAACCAAAGAAAAACCTAATTCAGAACTATTAAACACTCGAAACAAAAACTCGTTTAGCGTAATGGCTGACCAATCGACTGCTGCGCAGCGTGTCTCGGGTTCGATTCCTGCACGGAACAAATATTTGTACTTATGGTCTACAGGTAGTTGTTTCGGGTCTGGATGTTTGTGTACGTGAGTTTATATGTTTGTGAACGCACCCACAACACAGGAGAAATTCCTAGCGTGGTGCAATGTTTTATAAAAAAAAAAAACACCTCCCTAACTAATGCTTCAGTGGGCTACCTCGGATGGGTTTTATGTGGGTTCTAGAAAAAAAAAACTAACTTTTTAATAAGCAGCCCAGTAGCGAACAGCATAGGTTCAAAACATGCATATGACTCATTTCACTTACTGGATGAATGTTTACAACTGTACTTGTGTTTGTCAAATTATTTAATTTTACTTATACCTTTGTTTTTAATTTACTCTTTTAACCCTTTTTTACTATTTTTTTTTGGTCATAGTATAATTCTTTGTGTACCTACGTTATTTGCTTATATTATTAATAAGGAAAAAAATATGGTGTGGGCACATTAATAATTAATACAAAATATGCTGTCTTAAGAGTTGATATGGCGAATGTGAGTAGCAATACAAACCATTTCTGGTTTAATGGTACAAAACAGACAAACCTGTAATGAGTAAATATTAAAAAATAAAATAAAAATAAATAAACAACCTAAATGATTAATTTTCTAACATTAGGAAAACGTAATTGAAGATGTCGGAATTGAAAGTGTCTTACTGCAGGCAATCCCAGTCGCATCTGATGCTTTTTCAGCTTTTGGAGTCTGGGGTCCGCTTTACCAGTCTATCTGCTGATTTTGGCTAAACTTTGATATTTTCCGTAAGGCGACTGCCGTCGGACCTCCACAATCCGAAGGCGATATCGAAGCTTTGCAGTTAGACCAATTGTTAGACTTTAGAGGGCTCCAACAACCCGTAAAGACTGTCAATATATGTTCGTATGGCAACCGGGACCATGGCTTTAGCGTGATTTTCGAGGCACGCCCAGACTAGTTCAAATACTCATATTCATGCATACAAATATTTGCACTGCGCGGGGGGATCGAAACCGCGCCTCCTTGCGCAGCGGCCGCGTTCGCTACCGCTACGCCACGGAGGCTGTCAGGCTGGGATAATAATATTATATAGTTTTTAATCGGAACGTGATTTCGAGTCATTCCTCGTTTAAATTAAAAAAATATTACTTCTTTTACCCTTTTATAATTTCTCATTGAAGAGCGGAGACTCCTAGCACAGATAAATCATTTACGTTCAAAAGATTTAGTGTAAAAGTTTCGACAAAAAAGCTTTCATTTTATTTATTGTCACTCATCATCGAGTATTCTAAACTGCAGACGATTTATCGAAATAAAAACCAATGTTACTTTATAACTAATTAATTTTAAGAGAAATTATTAAATTTAAAATTGGTGAAAAATATTCTGTATGCTAGAATATGGAATGCCAAAAATATGTATTAGTTAATGTCGAAATTCGGTTCGTCGGCGACTCGTGGCTGGACGAATGTCATCGATGCAGTTTTTGTGCGCTCGGCGTTAACTAAAGGAATTAATTACGATGTCAGCGATATCCACTAAGGATCCGTGCATGACAGCGTCAAAAACGAAATGCATTAAAATCAAACAAATCGATTATTTCAATTTGTTTTAGACGCTTGTCGCATAGAAATTTCAAGCAGAAACAACATATTCGTCTTCCATAGCTAATATGCCGTCGACACGCATTCGCTTTTTGCATTACTATATTATTGGCGATATCAAACAGCAAAAATCCTTTCGCAAAAATTAGCAAATAAGTTGATAAAGTGCTAACAGTAATTTACAGGTAATACATACCCTCATATATCCTATCCCCATATATCACTATTTTATTGATTCTCGTGGTGGCCTAGTGTTTAAAACACCAGCCTCTCAAGTATGAGTGAGCGGGTTTGATTCCAGTTCAGGCAAGTACCACTGTAACTTTTCTAAAGTTATATGTACTTTCTAAGTATATCTTGGACACCAATGACTGAAGATGAAGGAAAATAAATTGAGGAAACCTGGACTTTAAGTCTGAAATCGCCAACCCGCATTGAGCAAGCGTGGTTGTGATTACGCTCAATCCTTCTCTGTATGAGAGGAGACCTGTTCCCAGCAGTGGGACGATAAAACGTTGATGATGATGATGGTGATGACATACCCGCATCGGCCGCCTCCCGGATGAAACTCCAGGCGCGTTCTTGCGTGAGGAACGGTGGAGGATCCCAGAATAATATATCCGGCACATACTGCATGTAATCGATAAAACTGATATCAGTCCAATCTTGCAGGCCGGCAGGTGGCTGCGGCCGTGGCTGGGACGGTAACCTGTGTGTCATCGGGCCGTCTGGACCTGCAAAGACAAAAGAAATTGATTACGTTATATGAGTTCATATAATTTACTTTTTTACAATGCATAAATATGTGAGCTGTCACGCCCTTTATTTAGGTAATAAGTTTTTAAATTTCCATTTTTAGGGTTCCGTACCTCAAAAGGAAAAAACGGAACTCTTATAGGATCACTTTGTTGTCCGTCTGTCTGTCTGTCTGTCTGTCTGTCTGTCTGTCACCACCCTTTATCTCAAGAACGCGTGGACGTATTAAGCTGAAATTCACATGAAATACTAGGGTCTATTGTCCCTTTAAGCTGTGAGAATATCAAACTTCTAAGCCAAGCCAATCAAAAGATACAGCCGATTATGTCGATATTTTCAACAAATTTTCGACACTCGCAAAGGAATCAAAACCTACAGGATACTTCCCGTAAACTCAGAATCTTGAAAATTAGCATGAAGCATTGTCATATAATGCAAATATAGGAAAAATTGCGAAAATCACATTTTTTTAGTTATATAATATAATAAACATATTTTAATAAAATGGAACTTACTACCTTATTTCTCACGAACGAATAAAGTTATCAAATTGAAATTTATACCAAATACTTAGGTCTATTGTCCCTTTAAGCTGTGAAAATATCAAACTTCTAAGCCAAGCCAATCAAAAGATACAGCCGATATGTCGATATTTTCAACAAATTTTGGACACTCGCAAAGGAATCAAAACCTACAGGATACTTCCCGTAAACTCAGAATCTTGAAATTTGGCATGAAGGATTGTCATATAATGCAAATATAGGAAAAATTGCGAAAATCACATTTTTTCAGTTATATAATTTATTAAACATATTTTAATAAAATGGAACTTACTACCTTATTTCTCACGAACGAATAAAGTTATCAAATTGAAATTTATACCAAATACCTAGATCTATTGTCCCTTTAAGCTGTGAAAATATCATACTTCTAAGCCAAGCCAATCAAAAGATACAGCCGATATGTCGATATTTTCAACAAATTTTCGACACTCGCAAAGGAATCAAAACCTACAGGATACTTCCCGTAAACTCAGAATCTGGAAATTTGGCATGAAGGATTGTCATATAATGCAAATATAGGAAAAATTGCGAAAATCACATTTTTTTAGTTATGTAATATAATAAACATATTTTAATAAAATGAAACTTACTACCTTATTTCTCACGAACTAATAAAGGTATCAAATTGAAATTTATACCAAATACCTAGGCCTATTGTCCCTTTAAGCAGTGAAAAAATCAAACTTCTAAGTTAAAGCGATCAAAAGATACAGCAGTTTATACCGACACCTTAGACGAATTTCCGTCACACGCTAGGGAATCAAAACCTACAAGCAAAGACATTAAAATTATATTTATAATAGACAGGACATCACGAACAAAGTCGTAAGCCAATACTTTTATCGACTTGGTTAAAAGTCGCTCAGTCTAGTCTGCGCGTCAGGACGTAATTTGTGTCTACCAAGAATAAACATTTTCTAAGGAAATATGCCATGTTGCGCTTTGTGTTACTGTACATCTCGTTATAGTAAAACGACTGGACCTAACTTCGGAATGTTTTTCTATGAATTATTTATATTTGGTCTGCAATTCAAATTTAAAGAAAATCTTAGTTCTAGTTTAGTAAAATTTTCCATTATTGTAATAAGCGCCCTCTATTGTTGAGTAGTTTTACTATTTTCTTGTAGAGATGTAGTAATATTGTTTATCGATTTAGTTATCGATAATACTTATTAAGATGAATACATTTTGTTGTATTTTATTGACATTTAAAATATAGCTAAATAAACTTAAAATATTACTATATTTCAAGTTTATTTATTATTAACTCTATTTAAACATAATCATATCATATTAATAAACAAAATTGAATGAACAATTACTATTCATTTATCTAGGTTTTTGTTATTTTTGGTTTCCGAATAAAAATAATGTCGTAGGGAAAAAGTGGATACGATTTGTCCAGATAGACCGTAGAGAAGAAAATTGGCTTCCGTCTCATTCGTCGAAATTATGCTCAATGCATTTTAAAAGAGAAGTTATCTACTTTGGAAAGACTTGTCGATCAAATTAAAAAAAAAAGAATCGGTACCTTCTATTAGAAATGAAATAGTAAGTTATTAATTTCCGTACTTTTTTACTTAACCGTAAAAATTGGAATAAAATTTACGGTTAAGTGGATAAGTACATAGATTACATAACTTATTTATAATGAAATGTATTCATAAAATATGTAGGTACATATATGTAGTACAATGATTGCGAGCTACTTTGTGATTTTGAGGATTCCGTACCTAAAAGGTAAAACGAACCCTATTCATGAGACTTCTCTGTTCGTCTGTCCGTCTGTCACCAGGCTGTATCTCATAAACTGTAATAGCGAGACAGTTGTAATTTCCAGAGATTGTGTTAGTATTTCTGTTGCCGCTATAACAACAAGTACTAAGAATAAAAATAATAAAATATTTAAGGGGGCTCCCATACAACAAACGTGTATTTTTGCCGTTTTTTGCTCCATATTAATAACGGAAACAGATAGACGCTTAAAATATTCACAGAATATTTGTTTATATATTCAAATTACAAATAAATAATTAAAATAAAATAAATCCTGAAGGCGGGCTCCCATACAATAACCGTGATTTTTTTGCCGTTTTTAAAGATAATGGCGTACGAATCTTGCAAAGGTCTTGCTCGAGCAGACTACCATTTTTGTCGTGATTTGGACAATTATCTACGTGACAAGAAGTTTTCTTCCCAGGAGGCAGTTCTGCTTTCACACAGTTTGTGCAGTCTAGATCCTCAGAGTTCTATCACAAAGGCATAAACGACCTTCCTATATATTGATTATAAATGAATTATTTAAAAATTAAAAAATAAGCAATTGTTTAGATTTTCAGTACTAATCGGCAATTTTAAACTTTAAAGCCTATTATATTAAAAGAATTATATAAATAAGAAACTTATAAACTTGAAATTACCCATAATTATTCTGCTTCCTAAATTTTTTTTCAAGATATCATAATGCGAAAAAACATCGTCGTAGTAACTTCTTTGAATATTATCGATAACTTTATATCAAAATGATACAAACCCTACCACAGTTTTTTGCATTGCCATTTAAAAATATTTGCAAACAAACGTGTAAAAAGAATAATTTTGCTAAAAACGAAATGCAAACGAAAATTGCAAAAAAAATGCGCTTTATGGCCTAAAAGGTCTATTACACTCAAACATCGCAATAAACTGAGCGTTAAAATAATTCGTAAGCATAAAACATCTAAAATGCCAATAGACGGTGTCACGGTAAATGAATAGTAGCGAATAAAATTCTAAAACAGTTTTTGTTTGTACAAGACAAGTTTCACTTAATTTATTTACTTTTCAATATTTATTTACCCGATTTGAACTATACTAGGATATTAAATCGGATCTGGCAACATAGACCACACTGGCCACCTACCGGGCAATAGCTGAATATATTTTATATAAACTTATTTCATTTTTACTATTTGATGTCTCCAATTGTCGATCTAATTTTGCTATATTGTACTAGATGGCGGAACTGAGCCATGGGATCACAGTTTTTCTATGCCATTTTGACACATGCCCTCTCTATATATCTTAAATCTCTTTGCCTACAAGGTACTTCCCGTGAACTCAGAATCTTGAAATTCGGCACGAAGCAACGTTATATTATAGTACAGACAGATAAAGGAAAAATTGTGAAAATGATAAATTTGAAGTTACATAAAATATTAACGTCACACGCCACGGCCAGTGAGTGTGTGCTCGGGTCGTGGTGGGGGCGTCGGTTTTTATATACGGCGAGGTTTGAGCGCGTGCACATTGGCTGGTGCGTTCGATCCAAGGTTCGAATCGGTCGAACAAATGTGGTTAACAATTTCAATAAACGCCAAAAAAATTGCTATAGGTACAGCCTACCGACCACCATGGCAAGATCTATCCCTTTTCTTAGACGCCCTAACGGATTCCATTAGTTCACTGGGAAATTGTGACCACTACATTTTACTTGGCGATTTCAATGTTAACCTGCTAGATACGAATGGACTAAAAACTAAGAATATTAAAGAATTTTTAAATTGCCTCAGTCTGTCACAATTGGTCAAAACTCCTACGCATTTTACATCATCAAGTGAAACCCTCATCGATCTCATATGTACTGACCTACCGGCAACTACAAAGGTAGTACCTTTCGGGTCAATCAACGGCCATTCGATTGTAGTGGGTGAATTTCACATTAAACGTGAGAAGATCAAACCCTACATAGTAAAAGGTCGGCCTCTTAAAAATGTGTGCGAAGAAAGTTTTAATTTAGACCTATCATTTTTAGACCTTGGAATGATTTCATCGCTTGGCAATGTTAATGATATGGTACATGCTTTTAACATCCGAATAACTTCCCTATTCGATGTTCACGCACCAATCAAGACGTTTACTGTAAGGGAAAGGACGTAT
Organism: Sesamia nonagrioides; assembly: GCA_017933935.1. Taxonomy (NCBI): domain Eukaryota; kingdom Metazoa; phylum Arthropoda; class Insecta; order Lepidoptera; family Noctuidae; genus Sesamia; species Sesamia nonagrioides. The sequence continues at coordinate 984,815 of JADWQK010001372.1, forward strand.
CCTTGGATTACAGATACTATTAAAGTTATGATGCGTTTACGTGATGATGCACTTAGTAGTTATAGGAAGACGAGGGTCGAATCAAAAAAAATATATTACAAGGAGTTAAAACACTTAGTGATTAATTCATTGTATTATGAAAAAGTTGCTTATTTTAAGCATAACATAAATAATAAAATAGGAAACCCTAAATTATTATGGAAAAGCTTGAAATCGACCTTATCTCCCTATAAGCCCACACAGGACCTACCGTTGCACTTTACAGATCCTGACGTAATTAATAAAAGCTTTTTAACCGTCCCCGGTAATCCTGTGGCAAGCACTTCACTTATATACTACTATGAAAATCATAGACATGGTGGAGAAACTTTCGCAATCACTCCAGTGGAAGAGAATAATGTCTCTCGCGTTATTTCTAATCTTAAAAGTAACGCTGAAGGTTACGACAATATTACCCTGGATATGATTAATATGACACTACCACATACGTTAACTATTATAACGCACATAATAAACTGCTCCATAGTAATGTCTACGTTCCCTCACCTATGGAAAATTGCCTCCGTTAGACCATTGCCAAAAAATTCAAATCCTTGCACTCTAAAGGACCTACGTCCTATAAGTATATTACCATGTCTCTCCAAGGTATTAGAAAGAATAGTTAGTGACCAGTTAACTGTATTTTTGGAACAGAATAACATCTTACCTGATTTACAATCTGGCTTCAGAAAGCAGCGCAGTACATCTACTGCTTTACTGGATGTTACTGATAATATATTATCTGCCCAAGATGGAGGAATGTGCTCATTGCTGATTTTGCTCGATTTTTCCCGTGCATTTGACGCAATAAATATTTCGCTACTACTATCAAAATTAAATTACTACGGTTTCGACGCCAGCGCTGTGCAATGGTTCCGCAGCTATCTAACCAACAGGAAGCAATTTGTTGATTTGCGTTTGGGTGACGGTACTGCCCTCAGATCGGCACATTCTTCTGTAGACAGAGGAGTCCCGCAGGGCTCCATATTGGGCCCGATTCTTTTTATTTTGTATAGTACGGATATTGTGAAGTGTCTCCATAAATGCAAGTACCATATATATGCCGACGATGTCCAACTTTATATATCTTTTAGACCAGACGAGTACAATAGTGCAATTAAGGATCTTAACGATGATCTTCAAAGAATCGCCGCCTGGTCGGAGGAGAACTGCCTGTCGTTAAATCCAATAAAAACTAAATATATTGTATTTGGCACAAGGCAGCAGTTGCGTCGATTACCAGTGACATTTGACTTAAGACTTATGGGAGAACCAATTGAGCGGGTGTATGAAGCGCGGAATCTAGGTGTCAATATGGACAAAGATTTGCGTTTTGAGAAACACATAGCAAACTCGGTTAGGAACTGTTTTTATCGCCTAAAAGTTTTGTATAACATGAGGCCTTATTTATCCGTAAAACTAAGGGAACAGCTAGTAGAAACTTTGGTTCTGTCCAGGTTGAATTATGCTGACACAGTTTACGGCCCGCGCCTATTAGCTCGTACTGACCGCCTCATACAAAGGGTGCAAAATGCCTGCGCTCGTTTTTGTTACGATATTCCTCGCAGAAGCCATGTAACACCTTTTCTTAATAAGCACTATACGCTGAAGATGAAGTCCAGACGCAAACTGCACTTGGCTTGCCTTTTGTTTGGCGTGGTGAAATATAAGAAACCGGACTACCTTTATAACAAGCTGAGTTGGGTTGCGAGCAGACGGGAATGCGTTAGAAGGCAATGTTCGCAGCAGCTCTCGACTCAGTCTCAGGGGTCGGCTGCTTTTAGGGGTAGCTTTCGCTATGCGGCGTCCAAAGTATGGAACAATTTACCACCACCAATTAGGATAATAAACACAATAGGCGCTTTTAAACGACGTTTGCGGCAGTATCTCATAGAATCGCAGAGGCAGTTAGACATGGTCGCACTAAATGTATCAATTATATGATGAAGTCCGGCTTACCTGCTTGCAGGGTTGTGCGATGATGCTGCAGTGCGCGTGTTAAATAAATTATGGCAGGCATTTCATTCCTTTTGAAACTTTCTGTTTTTTTTACAACGTTACATATATTTATATATATTTTAATTTGTCTCGTTTTTGGGTTTAATTTTTATTTTTATGTGCATAAAATAGATTAAATTATCGTATATTAAATTATTTATTTATTTACTGCTATAGTTCTGTTTCTATCTTACTATTCATAACAACATTTCGTATACATATACATACGTAAAAATTGTTTTTATATACTTAACACAAATTTATTTTATTATTATTATTTTTTTATATTGTATTTTTTTATTGCATACACGATTCACATTGCTGTATAAAACTGTTTTATATCCGTCACCTCACATATCAGGTACAGTTGAAAACCAGCGTCAGGCACTAGTTGTCTGGCATTTTTGCTGAACTGGGCCTTTTTGGCGCAGCCGGGAGGCACACATAAGGCTCGGTTTTATCAAATTTACTTTATTTTATTATTAATGTTTTACTATCTGATGTATTGTGTGTCTTTTAGTTTGTGCTAAATAAATGTATTTTCTTTCTTTCTTTCTTTCTTTAACATATTATTTTTGCTTACATGACATAAAATATTTTTTTAATAATTATAAACTTACTACCTACCCTTTCTCACATGAACGCGTAGAGATATTAAAGTTGAAATTCATATCAAACACTTCTTAAATCTAATTGCCTCTAAACTGTGAAAAATTCTAAATCAATGCTAGTATTATAAATGCGAAAATAACTCTGTCTGTCTGTTACGCTTTCCCGCCTAAACGTCTCAACCGATTTTGATGAAGTTTGGCACAGACAATCTTTAGACCCTGAGAAAGAACATAGGCTACCTTTTATCCCGGAAAAATTTGACGTTCCCGAGGGGAATTTAAACAGCGCGATATAACCGAACTCCACGCGGGCGAAGCCGCTGGCGGAAAGCTAGTACGTCATAAATTGTAAACCGCTACGTTTGTACGGCGGAACCCTCGGTGTGCGAGTCCGACTCGCATTTGGCCGGTTTTTTTTAACATTTTTTTTATAATCGTCGCTTATGTTTGATGTATTCTCATCATCTGAAATTGCTGGTGGCGGGGTTTTCGAAGGACGAGTCCGAGTAGTAGTATTCAAAAATGATACCAAAGGTGAATAGAGATATTCTTTAGATGTAGATGCACCGGAGCCACTCCTGATTTTTTTTTGACGTAGCTGTCGCGGATTCCTTTCCATCTTTTTTGTAGTTTAACACATATACAAATAGTTTGGAAGACCTATCAAGCTATTAAACTTATTTTATATTTGTATGCCACCCAAGCAAACAGAAGACTGGGAAAACATTAGTAAAGGCTTTCTAGAAAATGCTGATTTTCCTAACTGCATAGGTGCAGTGGACGGCAAACATATTAGGATGATACAACCTTGTCATAGCGGCTCACTATATTTTAACTACTTATAAAAAGTATTTCTCAATGAATTTCTTAGCCATCTGTGACTCCAACTACAAGTATATATTTGTTGATGTCGGTTCCTATGGAAAAAGTTCAGATTCAACTATATTTGATAGAAGCCACTTGAGAAGTGATATAGAAGAAAATCGATTAAATATTCCACAACCGAAGCAAATAATAAACAATGAAATAGCGTTGCCTTTTACTTTTATTGGCGACGAAGCATTTCCATTGTCAAACTAAATGCACACAAAAAGAATTATATAATTATAAGCCGAATATAATATATTAAGCCGAGCACGAAGATATACAGAGTGCACTTTTGGAATCAATACTAATAAATGGCGTATTTTTCATCGACCATTAAACGTTGGTATAGACTTTGGCAAAGAAAAAGTTAAAACTTGTTGTATATTGCATAATTTTGTACAATCTAACGTTAAGGTAATAAAAAAGGCGCTTAAGAAGGCTCGCTTCGACCGCATTACTCATTTTGGCAACAAGCTCTCTGCGCAACCATCCGGTAGCAGATCTTTCTATATTCTTTATATACTATATTCTTTATTGTTTTTTTCTTTCTTTGTTTGTATTTGTATTTGCTTGTGTAAAGTTATGGGTCTTGCCTGAAATAAATTATTATTATTATCTTTTTATTTTTCCGTGTCTACATATCGCTTTACATTTTTAAATATTTATATAAATAACATACAAAAACATTTAAAAATATAAAAAAATAGTGTTCCACCGATGACGGGAGCAGGGTCCAAGCTACCGGTGGTTAGGGCTCCAGAGACAGGAACCTCCTCACTATGCGGGCCGTATCGAGGAGTAGGTACTGCCTTTTGAATTAGGCCCTTGATCCAACTGCCTAACGAGAGCCTCAATAGATGTTGGTCGAGGCTCTTGGCTATCAGACCATTGGCCGATACGACAATCGGTACAATGACAGCCGAGTTCACATTCCACATGTGAACAATCTCATGCGCCAAGTCGAAATCAAAAAATCAAAATCAAAGCATTTATTTCAAATAAACCAGTTACAGGCACTTTTGAATTGTCAGAAGGTCGGTCAGTCAATAAGATGAAGCTAGTCGCCCATTCCAAAGAGTAGGTACCTATGGAGAAGAACGGGCAAGAAACTCCATGGACACTCTTTTAAATTTTCAAGCTATTGTTACAAATATTTGATTACATCATTCATGTTGAAATCAACCGTGTGAGAACGATGCAGAAATAAATTGTACGCCGAGAGCGTCCATTATGAAAACACACAAAAATCAATTCAGAAATTAAAATACGCCGTGGCAGCTAAGAGATGACCAGTCCCCTCCGACGGCGTCCGTTCACGAACATGACGAATGGATCAGCATCATTCAGCTCAACCATATTCAAGGGAACTCAATGACCCAACACACACGCCACCATCAGCGAGACATTTGAGTGAGCATGACATACTCTCAACAGCCAGAGCACTATCAAGTCAATAAAAAGACTAACCCAACAAAAAAATGCCTTACAGCACATTCGTACATTGTGCTCACACGTTTGCCATGCAATTATACAATACTAAGAAATTGAATCTACACAATGCTAAGATAGTTTTGTCCAAGGTTCAGCAGCTCCAACAGTGTTCCCGAATCTGTGGAAAGTTTAGCTCCTGTGTAGCTGTAGAAGTGCCGAACACCTCTGTCAGCGATACAATTCCGTAACGTACAATATGCTTGGCTACATAGTGTGTAATACAGGCTTTGAATTAGTAACATTAACAGTTACATATTAAAACTACAAGAGGAAAAATCAGAGAACAATCAGTGTATAGAAATCGGACGCAGCTCAAGCCCAAGCCTTTTTGTCCTCAATATAATCCTTCACACTATAAAATGCTTTCTGACACAACTTACGTTTAATGAAGGATTTGAATTTATTCAGGCTCAGATCTTGAACCACCTCTGGAAGTCCATTGTAAAAATGTATACATTGGCATCTGAAAGAGCCACCTATTTTCTTGAGCCTTGTTGTAGGTACAATAAATTTGTGCCTGTTCCTAGTATTTATATTATGGACATCACTGTATTTTTTAAACAATTTTATATTTTTATGAGCATACAAAAGATTTTCATAAATATATTGAGACGGCACGGTCAGTACATTAATCTCTTTAAATTTTTCTCTGAGAGAGTGTCTCGGACTTAATTTATAAATTGCACGAACAGCTCGTTTCTGCAAAACAAATATTGTTTGAATATCGGCAGCATTTCCCCACAACAGAATGCCGTACGACATTACGCTATGGAAATAGCCAAAGTACACTAAACGGGCCGTCTCAACATCAGTCAAATTACGAATTGTTCTAACTGCGTATGCAGCAGAACTTAGTTTTTTTGACAATTTTTCTATATGTGGACCCCATTGAAGCTTAGCATCCAGAGTTATACCCAAGAATACTGTGCTGTCTTCAGATTTCAATTCTTCGCCCTTTATCAACACTTTAGTTTCCACCTGCCTAACGTGAGGTAGAGTAAACTTAATGCATTTAGTTTTTTTCTCGTTTAAGAGTAAATTATTAACATTAAACCAATGGACTACTTTGGAGATCGCGCTATTTACATCATCAGTAACCTGCTGCTGACGTTTCAGTTTAAATAAAAGTGAAGTGTCATCTGCAAACAACACTATATCGTGGTTATCCTTTATTAGGTACGGCAGGTCATTGATGTAAATAAGAAACAAAAAAGGACCAAGAATTGACCCCTGTGGGACTCCCATTGTTACCAAAGACCCGGAAGATCTTGTTCCATTAACGTCAACGCTTTGAATCCTACCACTCAAGTAAGATGTAATAAGATCCAGTGCAGAATTCCGGATCCCGTAGTGGCGGAGTTTCCTGATTAACGTATCGTGAAGAACGCAATCGAATGCCTTAGACAAATCACAAAAGATGCCCAAGGCATCGCATTTATCCTCCCATGCATTATAAATATGTCCTAGAAGTTCAACACCGGCATCAGTAGTTGAACGACCCCTTGTAAAACCGAACTGTTTGCTATGTAATAATTTATGTTTATTAAAAAAAATTTGCATTTGGTTTAAAATTAATTTCTCAAAAATTTTACTAAAGGTAGGTAGTACAGAAATAGGTCTATAATTTGTGGGGTCTGATGTACTACCTGATTTAAACAAAGGTATTATTTTACTATTTTTCATGAGATCAGGAAACTCTCCACAGTCAATACAAGCATTAAAGATATCAGCTAGAGTGGGTGAGATACTTAATTTGTTTCTCTTTCTCAGCTTTCACGAGATTCCCGTCATGTGGAATGGTAACATCGACAATCATTGCAAGGCGCGCTAATCGGTCTATCACTACTATACCAGGCTTATTTGCAACAATAGTCCTGTCAGTAATGATAGACCGATCCCAGTACAACGTGACATGGTCATTTTCAAGAACTGGGTCGGGCACATACTTATAATACGGTACCTCAGAATCCACAAGTTTATATTTCAAAGCAAGTTGCTGGTGGATAATCCTAGCTACTTGGTTATGCCTGTGCAAATACTCACTGTTAGCAAGACGAGAGCAACCAGAGATAATATATCTGAGGGACTCACCCGGATGGTGACATGCCCGATACACGTCAATCGTCCCGTCCTTCATAATATATCTCCGGTATTATTATTTTGGCAACAAGCTCTCTGCGCAACCATCCGGTAGCAGATCTTTCTGGTCCCTAGCCAAAACGGTCGAAGCGAACTTCTGTCGGCCCACACTGCCTCCGCTGGTTAGGCTCGATGGAGCACTGGCCCATACGGCGAGAGAGAAAGCAGGTCTCTTTGCATCTCTCTTTGCCCATAATTCGCGTCTTGACACTGGCAGTGCTACTCCACCTAATTTACCTCATTGCAGAGCTTCAATGCCTGAGGTTCGCATTAGGAACAAACAGGTTCTGAGAGTACTGTGTCGTCTGGACGTGAATAAGGCTAGTGGTCCGGACGGTATACCAGCGATTGTTCTTAAGGCATGTGCGCCCGAGTTGTCTCCTGTATTGACGCACTTGTATCGCCTCTCATTTAGGACTGGTACAGTGCCCAAGTCCTGGAAGCTTGCCAACGTGCAGCCCGTGCCCAAAAAGGGTAGTCGTGCCGATCCTACCAACTATCGGCCGATTTCAATAACCTCCATACTCTGCAAGATTATGGAGCGGGCGGGCTGGAGTACTTCACACCGGGGCAGCTTCTAATGTTGTACAAAGCACAGGTCCGTTCGTGTGTGGAGTACTGCAGCCACATTTGGGCTGGCGCTGCGAAATGTCACCTGTCTACTTTGGATTCAGTGGAGAGGCGTGCGAAGAGGCTAATTGGTGACCCTGATTTAACTCGAGACGGTCTCCAACGGACGATTCGGACGGTCTCGGTGGCGTAGAGTAGCCAGCCTTTCGGTGTTCTATAGGATGCATTTTGGGGAGTGTGTGAGGGAATTGCATGATTTAATTCCTACATATCCGTTCCACCATCGGACGATCCGTCGTACGGCGAGTTTCCACCCTTACGTTGTTAACAATACTACGATCTGGACGAAACGTTTCGCCTCCTCCTTTATACCGCGTACATCAAGGGATTGGAACAACTTGCCGGCGGCGGTGTTTCCGTCGGACTACAATTTGAGTGTTTGAAGACACTCAAATTGTAGTCCGACGGAAACACCGCCGCCGGCAAGTTGTTACAATAGAGTGAGTCCAATAGAGAGTTCCTAGAGTGAATAGGCTCTTAATAAACTAGCACGCTTTACCATCAACGATCGCATCGCTGCTTACCATCAGGCGGGATTGCAGTCAAGCGCTAGTTCATAAATAATTAAAAAAAAAATTAAAAACGTCGTAAGAAAGTGCCACAAGTAAGTATTTGGACTTTATGACAACCCACACGTTAATGGAAATTTTTGTAGACTTTCGGGTAATGCGATACGAGATTTATCTCTTAACATCATCATTTATCGGCAAATTTATTTGCCGACTATTTTGTTTCAAATGAAGGGGCATTACCATGGCAGCATAAGTACATATATACATTATTGTGTTTTTCTTACCTGCTCCATTTTTCTCCTTAACTGTTTTTTCTGTAAACCCTTGAATAAATAAATTGCAAATCTCTTCCCATGCCTTTTTTTTTAATTACGATCCCTAAATTCTCTGCTTTTTAGGGTTCCGTACCTCGAAAGGAAAAAACGGAACCCTTATAGGATCACTTTGTTGTCCGTCTGTCTGTCTGTCTGTCTGTCTGTCTGTCTGTCTGTCACCACACTTTATCTCAAGAACGCGTGGACGTATCAAGCTGAAATTCACATGAAATACTCGGGTCTATTGTCCCTTTAAGCTGTGAAAATATCAAACTTCTAAACCAAGCCAATCAAAAGATACAGCCGATTATGTAGATATTTTCAACAAATTTTCGACACTCGCAAAGGAATCAAAACCTACAGGATACTTCCCGTAAACTCAGAATCTTGAAAATTGGCATGAAGCATTGTCATATAATGCAAATATAGGAAAAATTGCGAAAATCACATTTTTTTAGTTATATTATATAATAAACATATTTTAATAAAATGGAACTTACTACCTTATTTCTCACGAACGAATAAAGTGATCAAATTTAAATTTATACCAAATACCTAGGTCTATTGTCCCTTTAAGTTGTGAAAATATCAAACTTCTAAGCCAAGCCAATCAAAAGATACAGCCGATATGTCGATATTTTCAACAAATTTTCGACACTCGCAAAGGAATCAAAACCTACAGGATACTTCCCGTAAACTCAGAATCTTGAAATTTGGCATGAAGGATTGTCATATAATGCAAATATAGGAAAAATTGCGAAAATCACATTTTTTCAGTTATATAATATAATAAACATATTTTAATAAAATGGAACTTACTACCTTATTTCTCACGAACGAATAAAGTTATCAAATTGAAATTTATACCAAATACCTAGGTCTATTGTCCCTTTAAGCTGTGAAAATATCAAACTTCTAAGCCAAGCTAATCAAAAGATACAGCCGATATGTCGATATTTTCAACAAATTTTCGACACTCGCAAAGGAATCAAAACCTACAGGGTACTTCCCGTAAACTCAGAATCTTGAAATTTGGCACGAAGGATTATCATATAATACAAATATAGGAAAAATTGCGAAAATCACATTTTTTTAGTTATATAATATAATAAACATATTTTAATAAAATGAAACTTACTACCTTATTTCTCACGAACTAATAAAGGTATCAAATTGAAATTTATACCAAATACCTAGGTCTATTGTCCCTTTAAGCAGTGAAAAAATCAAACTTCTAAGTTAAAGCGATCAAAAGATACAGCAGTTTATACCGACACCTTAGACGAATTTCCGTCACACGCTAGGGAATCAAAACCTACAAGCAAAGACATTAAAATTATATTTACAATAGACAGGACATCACGAACAAAATCCTAAGCCAATACTTTTATCGACTTGGTTGAAAGTCGCTCAGTCTAGTCTGCGAGTCAGGACGTAATTTGTGTCCACCAAGTATAAACATTTTCTAAGGAAATATGCCATGTTGCGCTTTGTGTTACTGTACATCTCGTTATAGTAAAACGACTGGACCTAACTTCGGAATGTTTTTCTATGAATTATTTATATTTCGTCTGCAATTCAAATTTAAAAAAAATCTTAGTTCTACAAAATTTTCCATTATTGTAATAAGCGCCCTCTATTGTTGAGTAGTTTTACTATTTTCTTGTAGAGATGTAGTAATGTTGTTTATCGATTTAGTTATCGATAATACTTATTAAGATGAATACATTTTGTTGTATTTTATTGACATTTAAAATATAGCTAAATAAACTTAAAATATTACTATATTTCAAGTTTATTTATTATTAACTCTATTTAAACATAATCATATCATATTAATAAACAAAATTGAATGAACAATTACTATTCATTTATCTAGGTTTTTGTTATTTTTGGTTTCCGAATAAAATAATGTCGTAGGGAAAAAGTGGATACGATTTGTCCAGATAGACCGTAGAGAAGAAAATTGGCTTCCGTCTCATTCGGCGAAATTATGCTCAATGCATTTTAGAAGAGAAGTTATCTACTTTGGAAAGACTTGTCGATCAAATTAAAAAAAAAAAGAATCGGTACCTTGTATTAGAAATGAAATAGTAAGTTACTAATTTCATTACTTTTTTACTTAACCGTAAAAATTGGAATAAAATTTACGGTTAAGTGGATAAGTACATAGATTACATAACTTATTTATAGTGAAACATATTCATAAAATATGTAGGTACGTATATGTAGTACAATGATTGCGAGCTACTTTGTGATTTTGAGGATTCCGTTTCCGTACTTATAAGGTAAAACGAATCCTATATTCATGAGACTTCTCTGTTCATCTGTCCGTCTGTCACCAGGCTGTATCTCATAAATCGTAATAGCGAGACAGTTGTAATTTCCAGAGATTGTGTTAGTATTTCTGTTGCCGCTATAACAACAAGTACTAAGAATAAAAATAATAAAATATTTAAGGGGGCTCCCATACAACAAACGTGAATTTTTGTCGTTTTTTGCTCCATATTAATAACGGAAACAGATAGACGCTTAAAATGTTCACAGAATATTTGGTTATATAGTCAAATTACAAATAAATAATTAAAATAAAATAAATCCTGAAGGCGGGCTCCCATACAATAACCGTGAGTTTTTTGCCGTTTTTAAAGATAATGGCGTACGAATCTTGTAAAGGTCTTGCTCCAGCAGACTACCATTTTTGTCGTGATTTGGACAATTATCTACGTGACAAGAAGTTTTCTTCCCAGGAGGCAGTTCTGCTTTCACACAGTTTGTGCAGTCTAGATCTTCAGAGTTCTATAACAAAGGCATAAACGACCTTCCTATATATTGATTATAAATGAATTATTTTTAAAAATTAAAAAATAAGCAATTATTTACATTTTTAGTACTAATCGGTAATTTTAAACTTTAACGCCTATTATATTAAAAGAATTATATAAATAAGAAACTTGTAAACTTGAAATTACCCATAATTATTCTGCTTCCTAATTTTTTGTTTCAAGCTATCATAATGCGAAAAAACATCGTCGTAGTAACTTCTTTGAATATTATCGATAACTTTATATCGAAATGATACAAACCCTACCACAGTTTTTTGCATTGCCATTTAAAAATATTTGCAAACAAACGTGTAAAAAGAATAATTTTGCTAAAAACGAAATGCAAACGAAAATTGCAAAACAAAATGCGCTTTATGGCCTAAAAGGTCTATTACACTCAAAAATCGCAATAAACTGAGCGTTAAAATAATTCGTAAGCATAAAACATCTAAAATGCCAATAGACGGTGTCACGGTAAATGAATAGTAGCGAATAAAATTCTAAAACAGTTTTTGTTTGTACAAGACAAGTTTCACTTAATTTATTTACTTTTCAATATTTATTTACCCGATTCGAACTATACTAGGGTATTAAATCGGATCTGGCAACATAGACCACACTGGCCACCTACCGGGCAATAGCTGAATATATTTTATATAAACTTATTTCATTTTTACTATTTGATGTCTCCAATTGTCGATCTAATTTTGCTATATTGTACTAGATGGCGGAACTGAACCATGGGATCACAGTTTTTCTATGCCATTTTGACACATGCCCTCTTTATATATCTTAAATCTCTTTGCCTACAAGGTACTTCCCGTGAACTCAGAATCTTGAAATTCGGCACGAAGCAACGTTATATTATAGTACAGACAGATAAAGGAAAAATTGTGAAAATGATAAATTTGAAGTTACATAAAATATTAAAATATTATTTTTGCTTACATGACATAAAATATTTTTTTAATAATTATAAACTTACTACCTACCCTTTTTCACATGAACGCGTAGAGATATTAAAGTTGAAATTCATATCAAACACTTCTTAAATCTAATTGCCTCTAAACTGTGAAAAATTCTAAATCAATGCTAGTATTATAAATGCGAAAATAACTCTGTCTGTCTGTTACGCTTTCCCGCCTAAACCTCTCAACCGATTTTGATGAAGTTTGGCACGGACAATCTTTAGACCCTGAGAAAGAACATAGGCTACCTTTTATCCCGGAAAAATTTGATGTTCCCGAGGGGAATTTAAACAGCGCGATATAACCGAACTCCACGCGGGCGAAGCCGCTGGCGGAAAGCTAGTACGTCATAAATTGTAAACCGCTACGTTTGTACGGCGGAACCCTCGGTGTGCGAGTCCGACTCGCATTTGGCCGGTTTTTTTTTTTTACGATTTTACAAAAATCTGAACATGACAGGTTAGGTGGAGTGAGCATAATGAGCTGTCAATAGAGTCAAAACTTTAGCATTAGCGCCTAAGTTTTCACTGGGCTATGGTTACAGGATCGCACTGCTGTACTGTATAGCTGTAGCTGTGTAGGCGTAGTTAAGAGGGAACTCTAGTGCGGGGAATTTGGAAAATAGGTATTTGAAGAAATTAGTCCCGTCGCGCTGCTTCCAACCTCTCCCAGTGTGAAAAGGACGGTTGCAGCTCAGGCTGATTTTACTTACAAAAACGTTGACCAAAAGACGTTTCGTATTCCGCTGTTTTCTTTTTCAAAACACGACAGATCTCAATTATTTTTATATCAAATAATTGAGATCTGTCTATGTATGAGATGTGATCTAGGTATACTTTTCCTCAAAATAAATTTTGAGGAAAAGTATACCTAGGCTTCTATTATTTTCTTTTTTTGTCAAAAACTTATCACGTTTGTCTAATAGTCATCTGAACATCACGGTAAAAATGAGTTATTTTTCGCGATTTCGAAGTATCGTATTTCTTTTATTTATTAAGTTTCTGAAAAAATCAAATTATAGGAGCACATATAATCTCGGTGTAAAATTGTAGAAAAAAAAAACAATTGCTCTAAAAGCATTATCCACGAAGAAAACAGCGGAATACGTTTGTATAGAGCAAGCATCACTAGAGTTCACTCTTAATATATATATATATATACTAGCTGACCCGGCGAACTTCGTTCCGCCTTAAAGGCAATATCACATGACTACTTTTTAAATTAGAATAATTTTAAATAAACAAATATTATTATTCAATGATTCTTTAATTGGGAGCACTATCCTGGCGGTTCTTCGGAAATCTTTAATGTGCTACAATACTCGCAAACAACATCCATTGGCCCAATGCGAACGCCATTGCGCTATATTATATGAGTATTGAAACGCTGCCCGATTCAAATCAGTATTTGATGAATTTCTTCTTTTAATTATGAATTCTTATTAATAACTGATAAATAAAAAAATAATATTAATTAAAACTAAATTATGAATAAATTAAAGCTAAAAAGACATAAAATACAAACTAACTACAAATTAAATTTAAAGTATATAAAAAATTGAACCCAGATCGCTGGGATCACCGGGCAGGGTGCCCAAAAGGCTGGCCGCGTTCCCACGTTGAATCGCCAAACTCAACCTTTGACCGAAATGCGCGCCAGCCCTCCGATCACCTGATACGTCGATTAATCGTGCGGAGATTTCATTAAAAAATTGTCGAGCCTCTGCACCCCAGGGCCCTAGGGTCTGCACAGCGAAAGGCAGAAATATGTAGGGCTCAGATAACGCTGCATATTTGCGCCTGTTTATGACCTCCGCAGCTGCAATTTTTAATTTCTTCTTGTGCTTCGTAAATTATCATATTCGTATTTCATCTAGCGCTTGATCTCTGAGGTTTGCTCGACGATTTCGCATTGCCAACCGAGCCGTTTCACGGGCTGCCTCCCTGTGCTCTGGTGAGTGAGAAGCACGAAGTCGAGCCATACTAAGGCTGCGCTCTTCAAGTGCAATTTCTTGCTCTTCTTCAGTTGTTTTTTTTTTTTGTTTTGAAAATCAAATTTTGGAAATCATCAAATGACCTCTCCCGCTCTGGGCGGAGCAGAAGGGCGTGTCAGACTTTTATTGACTAAAACCCACCCGTGTTCCTTCACATACCTGTGCAACAGCCAGTGCCATGGTTTTTTTTTTATCCAACCCGCTACCCTGTGGACCAGTCCTCGTGGACCCCGTCAAAGTGTGCTGACATCTCTTTGAGGCGCGTGTGAAACACAACGCGCCGTCAACCCGGGCCTGGTTCTTACCAGGAGGCTAGCTGCCTGTCGCTCGCCGCCCGCAAGCCCGCGCCTACTTTGGTCGGGAGTCCGATGTTGCCTCCCGACCAGGGCGCTTCCTGCGGCGGTTTGAGGCGTGAGGGTAGTGGGATTACCGCTCCCTCACGCGCTCCACCTCCTCCTTTGCCAGCATCACTGCTTCACAGAAGGAGGTGAAAGATTACCATGCACTCTTTCTTGCTCCGGACTATGGCCCGCACCAGAGTCGGACGCGAGAGATCGCCACCGATCGCCACCACGAGGACACGGCTGTGCTCTACCCAAGCCGGGCAGACCTCCACCATTTGCTTTACTGTGTCGTCAGGGCGATGCACACAGTGGTCACCCTGGCGTTTACTCCCGCCTTATAGGGAACAGGAACCTCCCGAAACAGCCGCGTCCGGTGAGGACCTACGTCAGTCGGAAGGTGAGGACGCCGTGGCGCCTCTCTAGCTACTTCTCAAAGAGAGGACTTACCGCCGCTATTATGGCGTGCTCAGTGCTGGATTGCGACAATCACACTTTCCATGTCGCCATGAGATCCCGCCGGAGCTCTGTCCGCTGTACTGCGATTTTTCGCGGCAACGGAGTTATGCCTCCTCTCGTCACTCCCACATGTGGGCGAGGGATAATGTTTCTCCACAATTTAATGGATGATATTATACATATAAACGTTTCTTTTTAATTACTATATCTATTAAAATAAACCTCATCAAAATCTGTTTCGCAGAATTAAAGATTTAATCAAACAAAGGCTTGCCACATCGGATTGTTGAAAACCAAACTTCACAGCACAAAACTTACGCTCAAGCTGTAACCGAAAATACCAAAACATCAACATTAATCTATGATAATCCTGACCACTACCACCTGAATCCTGCTCTAGAAACCATCCTTTTAAAACAAAGCGAAAAAATTGATCTTCTAATCCAACAAATAAGTTCCATGTTGGGTCTTATCACCACACTCGTCACTAAACTATCAAAATGACAATGCTCCATGTGGCAACCTGGAACATCAATGGTCTTGCACCAAACACTCTGGAACTAGAATCTTTCCTCAAGTCTAACATGCTGGATGTATGTCTCATATCCGAGGGACACACGACCTCAAGAAGTCGAATATCTATTTCAGGATACAGTGTCTACTTCACGTCACATCCTGATGGAGGTGCCCACGCAGGCTCAGCAATTGCTATTAAAAATAGCTTGAAGCACTGCCTTTTACCATCTTATGAATCCAATTACTTGCAAGCTACTACAGTGCGTGTAGAAGATGGCTCTGGCTACTTAAACCTATCAGCGGTATACTGTCCACCACGATACACCATAAATGAAGCCATGTTTACGAAGTTCTTCCAGTCCCTGGGTAATCGATTCATAGCTGGCGGCGACTGGAATGCGAAGCACACGTACTGGGGGTCAAGGTTAAGTGTAACGAGGGGTCGCGAGTTAAAAAGAAGCGTTGACTCCAATCGGCTAAAGCCTCTATCTACTGGTGAACCAACTTACTGGCCTACAGACAATCAAAAGACACCGGACTTGCTGGACTTTTTTATCACCAAAAACATATGCTATCTGAACGTCCATATTGAATCCAGCCTGGACGGTTCTTCTGATCACACTCCGGTAATGCTAATGATAAGCACAACGATCATAAATCGTGAGATGGATAATGATAAATTACACAATGCAAAAACTGACTGGGATGATTTCCGCCACTATCTGGAATCCAATATAAATCTCAAGTGTTCACTAAAAACTCCTGCAGATATTGATCAAGCGTGCATATATATCACAAATCTTATTTAGGTGGCAGCCTGGAATAATACTCCTGCACTCGTCACACCATCCTGTAGATTACCAATACCAGTCGAGATTCGAAACAAAATATTGGAAAAACGGAGACTGCGTAGGGTATGGCAGCTCTCTCGCAACAGAGAAGATAAAACCCGACTGAACCGTGCGATCGCAGAATTAAAGAAAACTCTTGCAGAAACTGCAAACGAGTCTCTTAAGAGGAAACTTGAAATGCTATCTCCAAATTCAAGCGGCCACCATTCTCTTTGGAAGGCTACTAAGACAATGACTCAACCCCAACAATGTTTCCCTCCAATCAGATCAGGCAACTCGTGGGCACGTACTGACTCCGAAAAAGCTGAAGCATTTGCAGCCCACCTAGCCAATGTATTCAAGCCTAACGAAAGCGATGGCCCTGATGACCCTGAAATAGATGCATTCCTAAATCAAGAGACCGAACCGAACGTTCTTTTGCGACCAACATCTCCAAGAGAGTTAGCCAAGGAGATCTCCAATCTCGCATCAAATAAAGCCCCTGGCTTTGATCTAATTACACCAAAGATACTGAAGGAGTTGCCGAGGAAGTGCATTGTTTTTCTAACAAATCTCTTTAATGCAACATTACGAGTTCTCCACTTCCCTTTCCTCTGGAAAATATCTCAGATAGTGATGATCCACAAGCATGGCAAACCGATCAATGATGTGACTTCATATCGACCAATTAGCCTCACACCAATATTGTCGAAGTTATGGGAAAGAATCTTTTTGACCAGGTTAAAACCACATCTTGATGAAAACAGCGTTATACCTAACCACCAATTCGGGTTTCGCAAAGATCATTCAACTGTGGAACAAGTGCATAGAGTCTACCACACGATCAGAGAATGCCTTGAGAAGAAGGAGTATTGCTCAGCAGCTTTCATCGACATCCAACAGGCCTTCGACCGAGTATGGCATAAAGGCCTACTGTATAAAATAA
The DNA here is from genome assembly GCA_017933935.1 of Sesamia nonagrioides. NCBI lineage: Eukaryota > Metazoa > Arthropoda > Insecta > Lepidoptera > Noctuidae > Sesamia > Sesamia nonagrioides. Next base: position 1,002,294 of record JADWQK010001372.1, read on the forward strand.
AAAAAACCCTTCCAAATTTATTCTATCTTCTGATGAATTCATACCTAAAGGAGAGAACGTTTCAAGTCAAGCAACGTAGCGCGAGATCTTCCCTACATACCTGCCGCGCCGGGGTGCCACAGGGTTCGGTCCTTGGTCCAGTGTTGTACAACATTTTCACTCATGACTTACCTCAAGCTGCTAACGTAACTGTTGCAACCTTCGCGGATGATGCCGCTTTTCTTGCATCCAGTAATGATCCAGATAAAGCTAGTCGTTACCTACAAAACCAGCTCAACCAAACCAACGAGTGGTTGCAAAGATGGCGTGTAAAAGCGAGCGCCCCTAAATCGCACCACATTACATTCACGTTGAGAAAGAAGCTGTGCCCAACAGTCAAACTTGGCCAGGATTTTCTACCACCAAGCAAATGTGTGAAATACTTGGGATTTTACTTAGACCAACGTATGACCTGGAAAGACCATATTAAACACAAACGGAATGAAGTAAATAATCGATTCAAAAGTCTCTTGTGGATGCTCGGCAAGCAATCAACTTTGTCCCTAAGCAATAAACTTAGAGTCTACAGCTCAGTTATAAAACCAATTTGGACGTACGGAATTCAACTATGGTCCTCGGCCAGTAAATCAAACATACTCTGCCTCCAAAGAGCCCAAAACAACATTCTCAGGACCATAAGTGGTGCAACTTGGTTCACACGCAACACTGAGATACATGAATACCTAAACATGAAGACTGTCATTGACGAAGCCAAACAATACTCAGATAACTATGCTGAACGATTAAAGATACATCCCAACCCATTGACAAGCATGCTTTTAATGCGAAACAAAATCAATCGCCTGAAAAGAGCAAATGTGCTGTATGACTAAGGAGAGTTAAGGCAGTGGCTTTAACTCACCAAAATTTGCAACTACTTCAACACATCTGATTAAAGTCCTGAAGACTGATCGCAGATTATATATATATATAAAAAAAAAAAATCAAACAAAGGTACAGAACGGGACGGAACGGGATAAAAAGTATCTATGTGATATGTCCTTCCCCCAGTTCTTATCTACCTCCCGAACAATTTTGAGCCATACTGGTTAAGCGGTTCTTGAGTTATAAATAGAGTAACTAACACGACTTTCATTTACATACATAGACTTAATTCAAATCGGACCAGCCCTTTAGGAGGAATTCAGTAACGTACACACTTACAGCAGATTTAGGAATATACCCATGGAAAGCATTGTCATCTACATTTGTAACAAAGATATCATACCTCTCTCTACCCCAAGAGCTCTTGTTTCAGTTTCTTTAAGTTAAATAAAAAATCTTAAATATTTATTATTTCTATTTATTTTTTTCTCTTTTAGTTCTTATGTACAATTTTCTTTTTAAGTAACTACAAAAATTAAAAAAACTATAAACTTGTCTAAAAACGAAAAAAAAAACTTGTGATTGCCCGGGTTTGAACCGAGGAACACCTGCCATCGCGAGTAGACTATAACACTATCCACTACGCCACAGCCGCTATGTCAAGCCGCGCGAAATTAGCGCCCATATTATGCGTGAAGTATTGCGAAAAAGAAAACTCGAAAACATGCGCTTCCCCAGACATAAGACTGAGCTAGATCGATTTCTCGTCCCCGAAAACCCCCACATATTAAATTTCAGCGAAATCGTTAGGGCCGTTTCCGAGATCACATGTTTCTTCAAGCGATCAGCGCCATCTGCCGGGCTGATTTGTGAATCTAAACCATTCAGGTCGCCACTCAAACGCATACTGAAAAATTCATTAAAATCGGTCAAGCCGTTTAGGGGAAGTTCAATGACATACACACGTACAGCAGAATTATATATATAAAGATTTACAGTATTTTTAATTTAATGTGTTAATGGCATTGTGCATGTTTATTTGGGCCTTGATGTCTGAAATAAATGGATAAATAAATATAGGTATATACATATTATACATACATAGGTATACATAATTTGCTAACTTTTTTATGTAGACTAGTTTTTACCCGACTACGGCAAAGCAAAAGGAGGGTTATGATTTTGACAGGCTATGTATGTATGTATGTATGTTCATCTGTTCCCTCGTAACTTCTAAACTATTATTCGTATTCGACAAATGACATATCATTAGAAGCGTCTTAACCGTCCGCTAGTTATAGGCTATATGAAGTTTCACAAAATCTAATGTGGCGCCCTCCAGCGGACAAAACATACAGAGGAAAAAAATAAAGTTAAGATAAATATGCCGTGTTTGGTATCATTTGAAAGCGCATTACTTGTAAATTTTGAATATATATATATATATATTACTAGCATTTGCTTGTGACTTTACCTGTATTCATGGGCTGATTGCATATAATTCACATCTTTTCATTCATAGATAGCTTCTTTACTACTTATCAGAATAAGACCACTGCAGTACCATTAGGGGCCTTGATATTTTGTTGGTTATGAGCTATAAAACTTGTCACCAAAATTAGTAAGTATTACGCCCTCTAGCAGACAAAAAGTTCTATGTTAAGAGGGGGTATAAAGGTAAATTGTTGATTTTAGATTTGATTTTTACAGTCCATAATAAGCTACAAATTATTTGGTTTTTCAAATATAGATATTACATTATATTTGAGAGAGACTGGTCTGAGTGAAAACATGAAATTATAATATTTTCTCGATAGAAAAAAATCACAAAGTTGCATCTAGTTTTCAACTAAATTCAATTTATTTTCAAAATTATGCCTATTATTGAGTCAATATTTTAATGCACAATATAAAATTATATTACCGAGGGACTGTATTAGGGATTTCATAAAATATTGTATATTTTACGAGTAATTATAAAAAAACTGGTTTGCCGCTTACTACGTTCTTATTCCGCGCAGAACACTCTCGTTCTGTTTCGCCTGGTACATGCGTTACAAGCATGTTTTGTTTCATTGATCAGTTGCGATCGCTCCGTTGAGACGAGAGGACTGTGCTTCTGTGCTCCGTACCCGTGAAAATACTTTGACGAAATTATGGCAAACAAAAAAAATCAAAAAACCGCTCTAAAAGAGAAAATAAGGAATTAAAACGTCAACTCATGGCTAATTGTCAAAGGTTTGTTTATTAATTTTAATTTATAATGTATGTGTAGGTTTTAATACGCACTGGAGTAATGGTGGCCAAATAGTATACGCAAAATAAATCGATACCCTGACCATTCGCTTGTTGAGGGGAGTTTACTTTGCGGTTTGTTTGGTTTATATGTGTTCAACTACAAAAAAATATATTTTATACTAAGTATTTGTATGAATTCGAATTATTTTTGATGTATAAATATGAACGAATAGACATAAACGGAGCCATAGTACGCTATATAGATAAAAAGGAAAAAGTAGAAGATTTTCATAAAAATACTACTAAATTAATTTGAATAAAAATACTTACAAGTATATGAAATTAATTATTTGAAAAGTTTTTAGTGAGATAACCCCTATATTAAGGTAGCCATGACACTTTTTTTATGACGTTTGATTGCAGGCGACTTTGACAGTTCTATTTTCCCGTTGTGTTCGTGTCGAGTGTTGATTTGAGTTTATTGTGTTTATTTAATGGGCCGTATGTTCGGAATTCATATTTTGTTTTTTTCGCAGTCATATGGTAGATAATATAAATACGATAGCCTTAGATACACGACACGTCAATCAAATGTCACTGTCGAAATCTTATTTCGCTTATTGCTGACCACGATATTTATTAGTAGTAGTGTTGCACTCCTTGACCGAGTTAAATTGAATCTGTATAAAAACTAAGCCAAAATATAGGAAATTAACATTAATAACAGTTAACTATAGCGTAACTATACCTAGCATTAAGTGTACAATGTGCTGACCCAGGCTCCATACATTTCTGAAACATCTCCATTAAAATTCCCAATTTAAAAAACTATCGAGTTATAATAATCTCACTTTCATAGGTAAAAATGCAAAATGTGCTTTATCTTAAAAGTTATAAAGTTCAAGGCATATATCATCTGGCTACTTGTTACGAAAATCTTAGCGGAATATAAAAATAGATTTTTACACTTACATATTCCTTATCAAAATGGGCTTATAATAAGTCGGAAACTGTAGTTATCATATAAAAGGTGAATACATACCAGTTTTACATGTTAGTTCTTCAAAATACGATCTTTATAAGGTTTGTTTTCATTTCATTTTTTAACAGATCTACCTTTACGCCTTTGAACGAACTTGATCCGAATTGTGATGAACTTTTGAACCAAAATGGTACGTAATTATGCTATTTTAATATTTTTTGTTATGGGTAAAATATTATAAATATAGTTGGTAATTATCTGTAAATATGCCATTTCTCAAAAGCACCTTATGGAAAAGAATGTTACCCAAGCAAACTAAGTAAAGACTTACATCAGTCATAGTTACATTATACATAACACCAGTACATCTAGATCTGTGGAAAGCTTAGTTCATACCTAGTTTTTTCTGATTTTAGTACCATTATGATATAACAAACATTTGATTCCACAGTAAAAGTCACACACAATGATAAACTGTAACACCTAATCCATACATAATTATGACAATTTTCGTTTGATTTCAGAAATATTGAACCACGAGTGTATAATCGGGCAAAGTTAGGTACGAAGAAAAAGAAAACTAATGAAAAAACACCGGAAAATATATATGACGTTAGTGAACGACTCGTAATAAACAAAGTGTATTTCTTTGAAAGACTTAAAATTATTTCAAATCATGCTCCTTAATTTGGCCGTTACCTATCCAACGTTAAAATCACTGGCGAAACAAAAGTTGGTTTATATTCTAAATTGAAACTGTTTTGTAATATATATAAAGCTACTTACTTTTATTATAAACACAAAACCTTCAATTTAGATATTAATACAGCAGCAGTTTCTGGTATCACAAACGCTGGCATTGGTTTGGAACAATTTAAAGGACTGTGTACAGCAATGAATGTTTAATAAACATCATAATCAAATTTCTGAAGAATGGGGAAAACGGCTAACGAAACTACCATAGCCGCGGCTGCAGTGGAAGAAGGCAGGGTAAAAGATGGCATAGCGGTAATCGATGTAATTGCTGATGGTTGCTGGTCTAAGCGGTCTTACAATATTAATTATGCGGCACTATCTGGAGCAGCAGCTATTATCGGAAGACAGTTCGTAGAAGTTTTATTTTTAGAAGTAAAAATCAAATAATGTTGTATCTGTAGTCGTGCACAAAATAAAGGTAGAGCAGCAAAAGAACACGTATGTGTATATAGATCAATAAATAACAATAAATCATAAAAAAGTAAAAAATAACGAACGTGTAATAAATATTGAAAGTAACTAGCGCGCTTTACCATCAACGATCGCACCACTGCTTACCATCAGGCAGGATTGCGGTCAAGCGCTGGTTTATACTTAATTTATAAAAAAAAATATTTTACAGTATAAAAATAAATGATTATTAACTTTTCGTTTTATTTATGCACCACAGTCTACTACTAAATTTCCATAGTGATTTTTTATGTTTGAAGTAGGTACATACACATTCTTCACCTCATCCATCAAGCAAATAACAGGATTTCTAGTAAAAAAAAAAAACAGAAACAAATTAATAACAACTAAATAGTCATCATCATCATCATCCCAGCGTTAATCCCAGTCGCATCCGAAGCCTTTTTCAGCTTTGGAGTCTGGGGTCCACTTTACCAGTCCAACTGCTGATATGGCTAAACTTTGACATTTTCCGTGAAGCAACTGCCGTCTGACCTCCACAACCCGAAGGCGACATCAAAGCATTGCAGTTAGACGAATTGTTGGACTTTTGAGGGTCCAACAACCCGTAACGACTGCCACTAGATGTTCGTATGGCAACCGGGACTAACGGCTTAACGTGCTTTCCGAGGCATGACCAGACCAGTGCAAATATTCATATTCATGCATACAAATACTTGCACTGTGCGGGATCGAACCCGCGCGACATTGCGCAGCGGCCGCGTCCGCTACCGCTACGCCACGGAGGCTGTCAAAATTAATTGTTCAAAATAACAACTAAATAGTAAAACGTTTAATTATACCATTACTTCCCTTTCGCTTTATTTGTCACTAACTGCTGTCTGCGACTTCTTACGCCATGACTTTTTGAATAAAACCATGACATATTTTATTAAAAATTTATATCCGCTATTTCGGATTTTCGAACATAACATACAATTATGTTATGTTCGTAATCAGCACCCTAAAAACCTCGGCCATTGGGTTGTATCTTGTATCCTAAAAAATAATTTAATGTCCATCAGATAGATTTATTTAAAATATTGAACACGTATTTTTTATTTTTTCTTTCATTCTAATACTTAGGAAGACATATTGATTTGAAATGTCGCATGTCATCACGCCGTGGTAAATTTTTTACCACGTAATTAGCTCCCACTCCGTAACTTTAATACGCTATATCTCAGTAGTTTTTGCTAATATCGACAAAATAAAAAATAAGGGTCTTAATTTTCTTTATTATCTATAAGAGGGACTAAATATTTTTTTGATTTTCATACCTTGGATACATCCCTATTACATATTTTCTAAAATCTATACCCTCCATCTTGAATATTTTTTAATGTCATCTATAATTTTTATAAGACTAGCAAAAAATACTATTTTAATGAATGCTTTGAGTTGCGCTTAGCCAAGTCTTACCGAAAAAATAAAATTAACAGTATGATTACATTACACACCTTTTCGTTATAATTAAAAAAAAATATTTTGTTTCTTGTTTAGTTCAAAGTACAGACGGATAATCCGACTCGCACTTTGCCAATTTTTATCTGACCTTTTTGCGTTTACTGTGTACTCGTAAATCAAAACATGGCGGTTCGATGCGTTGGACGAGTGCGGGGCGTGTGAAGCGCGCGGGTGAAATCCGATTTTTTTCTAGCTTTATACGCCCTCTTAATATAAAATTAAAATAAATATACCGTATTTGGTATCATTTGAAAGAGCTTTACGAGTACTTTATGTTTGTACATAATCCCGAGTAAACCGGGGTTTGGTAAACGGAGTGATGGGAGTGGTGAAGGCCTTCGAATGGCCTGCTCTTCGGCGCGATCAGTTGGAACAAGAGAACAGCCAAGCGCTGTTCTCATATAATTTGACGACGCATCCATAAAAGCAGATATTAACGGACTTATCAGAATCGAGCCTTGCCTCACTGAATTTGACGGCTTGAGGGGGTCTGGGCAAATTCAGCGTAAAAGCTCCCGCTGATTCTTTCTTGGGGTTGCACTGTACATAAATTACAAGGTTGTACTCTAGATAAACAATTTCTCGATCTAGGAAAGGCACTGTTTGCTAAAGGACAGGCCTATGTCGCTCTCAGTAGAGTCAAAGCCATAAAGGAATTATTTATAAGTGCCTTGGATCATAATAAATTACTTAAAAATCCACTTGACAGTCGATCGTTAGCAGAATTAGATAGATCAAGAAATCTTCCCAGGTCCTCTTAATAGAAGAAACATCCAATCTATTTATACTAACGACCTCATCCACTAATTCATGACCCATTCGCTGACATCGACGCAAATGTGCGTCGCTACTACGAAAAACCGGGAGCTTCATACGAGGAAACCGTTGCTATACGCGCTACGATCCACGCGCTACGAAATAGTAAAATAGGATATCTCTACATATTACTAGACGCCGATACATAAGTCAAAAGAGATGTCGTATGTTAACTACCTAGTTTTTAGATCGTCAATTTAACTTTTGTTAATATTATGCGCCACAAATACACTTTAACACCAAAATAGTACAAATAATAAAAAGTAAAAAAACTAAAACCCAACTACGACAAAAAACGACGCTGAAAAAGTATAAAACAAGATTTTCAGAATACTGAACTGAACAAAGTTGCTAATATAGTTACAAGTAAATGGACACAGTCGACTCTACCAAGATGCCTTCGTTGTAAATTGATATTAATGTCATACAATACTATTCTGAAGTATGCAATATTCACTATGTAGAAATAAATTTTCATGTTTGGAAAGGCGTAGTCACACGTTACATATACCTACCGACGTAGTACTTTGATAACGTGTGACTGCGGTTTTCCAAACATGAAAATTTATCTCTACATAGTGAATATTGCATACTTCAGAATAGTATTGTATTTATAGAGCCTTTTCACGATCTTTAAGGCCCCCAGTAAGAAGCAGTCAAGTCCTCAATCAAATCAATATCATTTTAATTCGAGTATCACTGACTCATATAGAAATACCGAATACATAGTCACATTACAAATACAACACTCATTCATAAAAGTTATTACAAATATCACTAATCTCAACAAATTAAAATTATACATTAAAATAATAATAAAAGAAAATGTCATACATACTGCAAAATACAATAATAAACATAATTACAATCTCAATTTAGTCACATTAGCCCACCACATGCCGCTTACAACAGTGGGAAATGATGGAGCAGTCATTCCTTCCCACAAGCGCGACCTGGATGCTGTTTGCACTCCCCCGCACTCGCCGCATCCACAACGCACATATCTTGCGCTTAGCGCCCTTACAAAAAGGGCATTACGTAACAAATGCTTTGAAAAAGGACGTGGAGTGAGAATTTGCACAGAATTTTCCGTGACTATTAATAAGCACCGTTATATATGTGAATTGTGAAGGGAACTAACAAACTTTTCATATTAACGTACACCTAGCACAAAAGTTCGGAGCTCCACTAGCGGTATTGTCAACAGGCAACGGGACTTTTAACTGTAAATAATCACACATTGACGTCTCTTTATTTAAATTCCAGAATTTCGGTGTTCTATGTGATGCATTTTGGTGAGTGTGCGACGGAATTGCATGACTTAATTCCCCCATCCCGTTCCACCAACTGACGACCCGTCATAGGGCGAGTTAAGTTGTTAAGTTGCTAACACCACTACGATCCGGACGAAGCATTTCGCCTCCTCTTTTATACCGCATACATACAAGGAGACCTGGTGGTGGGACGATACAGTCCAGAGGGAGACTAAGGTAACGAAAGCCCTCTTCAAAACGTGGCAAGCGACCGAATCCCCTGAAGATCGCGACGTATACAAATTTTCCAAACGTGCCACTAAAAGCTACACACTAAAAGCTACTAGCCAGAGCCACACGAGACCACTTGCAACCGCTCTACGAGAAGTTGGAATCGTCTGAAGGGCAAAAGCTCATTTACAAGTTGACACATTCTAGGGTCAAAGCGGCACAGGATATCCAAGTGCCGTTGTGTAAAAGATCCTGTTGGCAACCTACTATGCAAAGACCTCGCGGTGAAGCAGAGATGACGCTCGTACTTCCACCAGCTGCTGAATAAGCAGCACCAAGAGGTGCAGACACCGGAACTTCCTCCAAATCTAGGATTAGTGCCCCCGATAACGCCTGAGGAAGTCCATACGGCTCTTCGTCGCATGACGAATCAGATAGCTGTCGGAGTTGACGGAGTCCCCATTGTGGCCTGGAAGGCGATGGGTTCTCGCGGTATGGGCATGTTAATTAGCTTTTTGAACCGCGTGCTCCTAACCGGCAAAATCCCGAGCCAATGGAGACTGAGTATTATTACTCCAGTCTTCAAAGGCAAGGGTTTGGTACAGCAGTGTGGCAACTATCGCGGTATAAAGGTCATGTCCCACACCATGAAGATCTTCGAGAGGATTATAGACTATAGGATATATAATATAGGATATAGGAATATAGAATTATATCTCCATGGAGGGATACAGATCGAAAAACACGCCTATACATACAGTAGCAAGTGAATGGGCGTAATAAACTAGCGCGCTTTACCATCAACGATTGCATCACTGCTTACCATCAGGCGGGATTGCAGTCAAGCGCTAGTTTATAATTATTTAAAAAAAAAATAGTAGCTGACCCGGCAAGCGTTGTTTTGAGCTTTCCGTTTGTATTGTCGTTGCTAGGAAATATTAAAATCATCATTATTGTTTTCTTTTTTTATAATTTATAAACTGGTGCTTGACCGCAATCCCGCCTGATGGTAAGCAGTGATCCAATCGTTGATGGTATAGCGCGGTATTTTATTAAGAGCCTATTCACTCTAGCCTTGAAGACACTCAAATTGTAGTCCGACGGAAAAACCGCCCCTAGCAAATTTTTTCAGTCCCTCGCTGTCATCACCATCATCATTTTAGCGTTTAACCCGGTTGAACCCGCGGCTTTCGCGTTGGAGCCCGGGGTCCGCTCTCTTGCTCAATTTCCTCCATTTCGCGCGATCTTTAGCATCCTGTGGTGTGAGATTGTTGGCACGCATGTCATTTCTTACAACGTCAAGCCAGCACCTCTTTGGTCTACCCCGCTTGTTCCGGCCCAGCAGAGGCGCCATGGCACATGACACATGCCGGTTTTCGTAAGACGTGGCCGTACCAACGTAGGCGACCCTCCTGCAGTTTGTCCGCTATGTCACGAACATGAAGACTGCCACGAATGCGGGAGTTCCTGATGCGGTCTTTCCGCGTAACTCCACACATCCACCGCAGCACGCAGCACATCTCCGTGACACGCAGCTCCTGCTTGTCGCTCAAGCACAGGCCACGCCTCACTGCTATACAGGAGAACAGGTCTAATAGTGGTCTTACAGACCTGTACCTTACGCTTAACCGGCATTTTGGGGTCACAAATGACACCCGTCACCTCACGCCATTTTGCCCAAGCTGCGGAAATACGTGCCCTGACGTCGCAATCAATGTCGCTGGACGCGTGGAGTACAGATCCCAAGTATTTAAACGGTCTGTGCACTCGATAATGTCACCGCCTATGCGCACACACATGGGGTCTGTCGTGTAGCTAGCCATATACAAGGTCAGTGTCACGGTCCAGACCTCCGTTCTCGAGCGAGTCCTTCCACACATTCACACGCCGCACCAACTGATCTCTGTCCGCGTCCGCCAGCTCGATATCGTCAATATACATAAGCAACCAAGGAGGTTGCTCATGTGAGTTTCTGATGCTATCCGACAAGACGTCTAATGTCACGCTGAATAGAAACAGACTAAGGACGGAACCATGGTGGACTCCGACGGTGACGGGGAAGGGTTTAGTGTATGTAGTGTGTAATTATTAGTAGGATTATAAAGATACATAAGGTCTATAGCAATGTTAATTTTACCGGGTTTAAAGGTTTAGCAAAGGTAAGAAGCATCAATTATCATACTTCTAATTTATTATTTTGCGTTGGTTGGTGTTTTGGATATGCTTAGGATGTTATGAAATAAGAGTTAAATCTTATTACGCTTGATAATCTATGAGCAAATTTAAGTAAGTACGGATTTATAAACAACTTTTTTTGTTTTGCTGTCTTTTGCCAAAACGTAAAGGTTTTCTGGGTTTGATACACGTGAGCATGCCACATAGAGTTGCCCATGAGAAAAACATGTTGTTTCTAAATGAACTCCGGCAACTTTCAGTTTGCGCGCGCGCTCTTATCGCGCGGTCGTGTCATTGACCTCCATAGTCCAAAATGACGTCTCAAGTAATTAAGTGCAATAACTGCAATATTGTAATATGTGAACTGTTAGCATTCATTCAAAACAAGATGCAAGTGATGGATGAAGAAGGTTTGGTGAGATTGTGTGTTACGACTTTCTCAGCCGAGGATATTGAAGCCGCGAAAAGTCTGTTGTTTGAGTCGATCACGACTTCGAAGCGAAAAATTTCACGCAAAAGGGACGGCAAATCGAAGAGGGATCTACACGATGTCATAACGTTGTTGAAAGAGGTTGATCCAGAAGAAGTGCCGATATTCGTAGCACGAGAACTCCACAAGTTACCACCGGTCACTTTTGATCACATAGATGTGACTAGACTGCTAAAAGACCTCTTATTATTGCAAAGCGAGCTACGTACAGTGAAAGAATGTTATGTGACTAATGATCAGTTCGAAGAATTTAAAAAAGAACTATCAATTAGCGAACATCAGTTGAGGAATATTCCAGAGAACATGAATTGTAAAAGAGGAGGTAGGAGTAGTAGTAGTAGTAGCTTGGACAGTGGGCCAATGGGTCTACCCCACTTTTTTGAGAAAACTGACCGTTCGGCAGCAACTGATACAGAATTAATTAGTACGCAAAACTTATTGTCGTCCGGTAGCGGATTAAACGAGTCTAACACCGTCATGCAACAGTCATCTGTGCGTATTAGGACTCCCGCCACAGTGGTATCGGCGCATCACAAGACCGATAAGAAACCAGTCGAGGGTAGTAGTTCGGAGCGGTCTGTGCCACAAGCGCATAGCGGTAGCGATAAGAAAACACAAAGTAATGAAAATGGTAATAAATGGACATTGGTACAAAGGAGGAAACCAAAATCTCGTTTTCAAGGAAACAAGGGGAAAGCTGTAATGGAACCGAACAATAAATTCCGTGGAGCTGATATTCGAATTCCACTCTTTATCACGAATGTGGATAAGAAGACATCAGAAAATGATATAAGTGAATATATCCTATCTAAGATGCGAACATCAATTGTTCTTAAGAAAATAAATATAAGGCAGGAGAAAAATTACAATGCATACAAAATTCTTGTACCACACCACAAGCTTGCGTTGTTTTTAAATGACAACTTATGGCCGGAAGGCGTATCATTTCGCCGTTTTGTTTATTTTAACAAAACTAGTAACAATGTTAACAGATATAATAACGAGAACAGTGGAATTAAGGATCAACAATAATGACTGCACAAGTGACTACAAAATATAAAAATACGTCTACATTTGTCAGTTTCAATTGCAAGTCCGTTAAAAGGTCTATTGACTGCGTGAGAGGATTATGTGGGATACTACAAGAAACATGGTTGCTACCACATGACATACCAGTACTCGGTTCAATACACACAGACTTTGCATACACCGGCACGTCGGCTGTCGATACTTCTGCGGGCCTTCTGAGGGGAAGGCCTTATGGTGGAGTGGCAATACTGTGGCGGAAAGACAGATTTTGTAAAGTTTCAGTGATTGAGTGCAGTAATCCGCGTATTAGTGCGATAAAAGCTAGTGCGGGTAACCGTGATATTTTAGTAATTAGTGTGTACATGCCCACTGACGAGGTGAATCATTTACCCGAATTCACGGATTGTTTTAGCGAGGTATGTGCCATAGTTGAAAGTAGTTCTGTAGAAGCTGTCTACGTCCTGGGTGATTTTAATGCGCATCCGGGGGAACTATTCGGTAAAGAGTTGGATAACTTATGTGCAGATCAACAATGGATATGCGCAGACATTAATAAGTAAGGCAATGTAACAGATAACTATACATTTATAAGTGATGTGCATGGCTGTACTCGGTGGCTCGATCATTGTGTTGTGAGTCATTCCGCTTGGCAAACGGTAGGCGATGTTACTATAAAATACGACACGTATTGGTCAGATCACTTGCCGCTTGTTATTCATTGTAATTTAAACCTAATTATAAGCAAAGCTAGTTTTAAAGAAGACGACTGTATAAACAGAAATGTTATGTGGGGAAACAGAACTAAGGAACAAATAGATAAGTATAGAGAATATTGTAACAATAAGCTTAAAACTATAGATTTTCCTAAAGAATTTAGACAGTGCAGTTTTAATATTTGCAATAATATGGAGCACAGAAATTTGCTGGGTTCAATGTATAATGATATAATCAGTAAGTACTTTAAACTGTAGCTTAGTAGATACTGTAGTAGATACACATTTAAGTCCAGTAAAAAACGGCATGTGATAGGGTGGAATAAACATGTACGCGAGGCACATAGGGATGCCAGACTCAAATTTCTCAACTGGGTTGAGAATAATAGACCAAGGGAAGGTCGTTTGTATGTAGAAATGTGTGAAAGTAGAAGAATATTTAAAAATAAATTGAAATGGTGTCAGGACAATCGTGAACAAATTAAAATGAACATAATTGCTGACTGCCACTCATCTAAGAAATTTGGTGATTTCTGGAAGGCGACTAATAAATTAAATACTAAGCCTGGCATCCCTGTGAGTGTGGGGGGTGTGAGTGACAGTAAGATCATAGCTGACCTATTTAGTGAACACTTTCGGGTGAGTTCACCACTTGGTCCTTCAAAGACGATGCCAAATGCGGATCCTGTCATGATTGGTGACTTGTTTAATGTAACTGTTAAGCAAGTGTCAGTTATAATAAAAAAGATGTCCAGGGGCAAGTCGCCGGGTCACGATGGGCTCAGCATTGAACATCTAAAGTATGCTGGCGTCCATCTATCACGCGTCCTGGCAATGTTCTATACGTTATGTCTAAGTCATTCATACCTGCCCAGTGATCTCATGCGAACTATTGTGGTGCCAATTATAAAAAATAAAACGGGTGACTTGTCTAATATGGGCAATTACAGGCCTATATCATTGGCAACAGTGGTGGCGAAGGTGTTGGACGCTGTGCTTGATTCAGAGCTCGAAAAACATTTTGATATACATGATGCTCAGTTGGGGTTCCGGCCCGGACTTTCTACTGAAAGTGCCATTCTAAGTCTTAAGCACACCGTCCAGTACTATACACAGAGAGGTACACCTGTATATGCATGTTTCCTCGACCTGTCAAAAGCATTTGACCTGGTGTCTTATGACTTGCTATGGGAAAAGCTTAGGAAAACGGAAGTGCATACGCAGGTACAACGCCTCTTTCGCTACTGGTATGCTAATCAGACAAATAATGTTAGGTGGGCAGGTACACTGTCTGAAATGTACAGGTTGGAGTGTGGGATGAGACAAGGTGGGTTGACTTCTCCCAAGCTCTTTAACCTGTATGTAAACGAGTTGTTGGTTGAGCTCAGCAGCACGCGTGTTGGATGCTCGGTTGATAATATTTGTATTAATAATATCAGCTACGCTGACGACATGGTGCTGCTGAGCCCAGCTGTCGGTGCGATGAGACAGCTTTTACATGTCTGTGAGAGCTATGCGAAAAAACATGGTCTCATGTATAACTGCACGAAAAGTGAGTATTTGGTCTTTAAGTCTTCTGGTAAATGCCCATCTAGTGTGCCCAAATTGACACTAAATAACAATGAACTCAATCGGGTAAGTCATTTTAAATATCTGGGACACTATGTTACCGAAGATCTTGATGACCAAATGGATATTGAAAGGGAGCGCAGGGCACTGGCGGTTAAGAGTAACATGCTGGCACGCAGGTTTGCTCGTTGCAACGAGAATGTTAAAATCTCTCTTTTTAAAGCGTACTGCCAAACCTTTTACACTAGTAGTCTGTGGTTTTGCTATACACAGAGATGGCTCGGTGCCCTGCGAGTCCAATACAACGGTCTCAGGATGTTGCTGGGGTTGCCCCGTTTCTGTAGTGCATCTGGCACGTTCGCGGAAGCCCGTGTTGATGGCTTTCATGCCATTATACGCAAGAGAACCGCCTCCTTGCTACGTAGAGTACGGGGTAGCACTAGCAGCATTTTGAAAGTATTCGTTGATAGGATGGACTCAAAAATAATGGAGTGTTTCATGCAAGTTCTAGTTAGACAGTAAGGAGTGTCTGGCTGAGCTTGCAAATAATTTAAAATTGTCTTACTTTTTATTATTACTAACATAGGCTTAAGATTTTTGTAGTACTAACCGAATATGGATACCTACTGTCCGAAATAAATGATTAATATTATTATTATTATTAAGCGTCTGTCGGCTTTGTTATTGTTATAGCAAATGCTGCTTTCAGAAGGAACTGTACGCTTTTAAATTGAAATGCCAAATCAGTCGGGACGATGGGAATACGAGGAATCAAGACATTTTGTCCTTTCACCATTCCAGCCATGATTGTAGCCTTTACAATGTTGTGACCCAAATGTGTTATTTGTAACCGAGTACCATTACACAGCTTTGGAGCATCAAGATTCCTCATTAATAGGACTGGAACACCAACTTGTAGTATCAACTTATGGGATGGCACTCCTGATAATTCTACAGAGTTGAGAAATTCTATAGGGTATGATGTAACTTGTTCAATGTCCGTAATATTGTCCACTGAGAGGTATTCGATAACATTTCCCTGAACGTTTAACATGATTTGTTCATTTATTTTACTAACTATTTCATTAGTCGGCACCAAAATTGTCCTTTTGCATAGCCATTCTCGGTTGGCCATATTTGTTTGAAGATCCGGATAGACTTATTTAATAGGTCATCTGAACAATCCACAATTTGACAGAACTCACGACTCACTCTAATCATGCCGTTACTGTCAGTTGGCATGCGATCTACTCCGATTTTTAATAGAGTAGCTGCATATTGCATATATATCGCATATTCGTGGTGAGACAATACTTTTTCACGCGAACCCATAATACAGATGCTTTCAAAGAGGCATTTATTTCATCTGCCGGCGGCATACCACTAGTAACTACTGGAAGGGTCTGTCTAAAGTCACCAGCTAAGCAGCAGCCCCCATTGTATGATCAAGTGCTTCAATTGCTCTTTTGTGGAATATCATCACATTCATCCCACACTAACAACTTACACTGCTGTAACATTCTTCCGCGCTCACTGCTTTTACTAATATTGCATTTCCTCATAAGCTAAGTTCACTGGTAATTGAGTGCGCAGTTTGTCCCGTTCCGAAGAAAAAATAAAAAGAGCTCAGTTGATATAAAAGAAGCGCCTGTTAAAATAATGGAAGCAATATGTATGTACGTCTGCGTTAGCTCCCGTTTTCGCAACATTTTTTGTTACTTCTCTGCTGCTATAGGTGATAGCGAGATGTTATAATATATAGCCTAAAGCCTTCCTGGATTAATAGGCTATCCAACGCAAAAAGAATTTTTCAAATCGGACCCATAGTTCCTGAGATTAGCGCGTTCAAACAAACAAACTCTTCAGCTTTATATATTAGTATAGATTATTTTTAAGGTATTTACTTATACATAATTATGTTATGATAAATAGATTTCATTTTTTTTTTTGTTATAAATATAAAAATTATTAGGTTTAGTTCACTCTCACCTAAGTTTCCACGTTGAGATGGTTACAGTACCAATACTACATTTTTTTTTGTTAAATACCGTGTGTTTTTTTTTTATTTGTGTGATAAATTACATATTTCTTCTTATAAATAGATTTATCTAATTAAAATTGATATAATATTATAAAACCGAATTAATAACCAGTCAGTGTTGCCTCTTTTCGGTAACTTTACCTCTTTTATTAATTACACCTCGACAGCCTGACAGCCTCCGTGGCGTAGCGGTAGCGGACGCGGCCGCTGCGCAAGGTGGCGCGGGTTCGATCCCCGCACAGTGCAAGTATTTGTATGCATGAATATGAATATTTGTACTGGTCTGGTCGTGCCTCGGAAAGCACGTTAAGCCGTTGGTCCCGGTTGCCCTACGAACATCTAGTGGCAGTCGTTACGGGTTGTTGGAGCCCTCAAAAGTCCTACAATTGGTCTAACTGCAATGCTTCGATGTCGCCTTCGGGTTGTGGAGGTCAGACGACAGTCCTTCATGGAAAATGTCGAAGTTTAGTCATATCAGCAGTTGGACTGGTAAAGCGAACCCCCAGACTCCAAAGCTGAAAAGGCTTCGGATGCGACTGGGATTAACACTGGAATGATGATGAATTAATTACACCTCGACATCGATTGTTCATACTAAAAATTAAAATGGCAATATCTTGCTGCGGTATGAGGTCCCATATTCATTGCAAGTATTCGTAAAGTTGTTGTTCAGTTGTCAAATTTGATGACAACCTAAGTATTGTAACATGTTCCAGGCATGATCGATAGGATTTAAGTTAGACGACTGATCAGGCCAATCTAAAACTTCCATATGGAAAATCGGCATCATTGTTTCTTAACATTTGTTCACAAACTTAAATCATTTTAAAATATAAATAAAATATTAGTTTTCTAAACTAGCATTTATCTTCTGTTCTTCTCTTAATAAAATAGAAAGGAAAAGATGCAATTAAAGATGCACGACCAATAACGCCTGATTAAAATCTTATAGCTAAAATTCTTATAATCTAACAGTTGCTCTTAACAAACTCAATGGTTAGTGGTGCAAGCTGATGAAGATTTAAAGTGTCAGTCTAACGCTCAGGTATTTATATCAGCCGGCAAGAAATGTACATTTCGAAAGCTTTAGCATACGAGAAAACCCTTGAAGGATCAAATTTTAAAGCTTTTATTCGACTATCAGAACTCCAGACCACCAATAAAACAGTTGAAAAGCTCGATCACTTCAAACACGGCTCGGTTTACTGTCAGTGACATCGACGTCGGCGGTCAAAATAGACAATGGGCGGCTTTAACGCTTTGTGTGATGTCAATCTTGGAATAGAAACTGATTAACTGGGGGGCAATCGTGCTAAAATATTTCAACCAAAACAGAATTGGATCACAACCAAACCGTAACTTATGTCATGTTCGTATCGCGCTAACCTTTTGACAGATGGTTTAACCAAAACTGGGTCGCAATTGGGTTGTATAGCTACTAAAAAATAATTTAATGTCCATCAGATAGATTTATAAAAAATATTGAACACGTATTTTTTATTTTTTCTTTCATTCGAATATTTAGGAAGATATATTGATTTGAAATGTCGCATGACGTCACGCCGTGGTACAAAATATAACACAGCGTGACGTAATTAGCCCCCACTCCGTAACTTTAATACGCTATATATCTGTAGTTTTTGGTAATTTCGACAAAAAAAAAATATGGGTCTTATTTTTTTTTTTATTATCTACTAGTTTCCGCCCGCGGCTTCACCAGTGTGAGAACATCAAATTTTTCCGGGATAAAAGGTAGCATATGTCCTTTCTCAGGGTCTAAAGATTGTCTGTGGCAAATTTCATCATAATCGGTTGAGAGGTTTAAGCAGGAAAGCGTAACAGACAGACAGACAGACAGACAGACAGACCGACAGACAGAGTTACTTTCGCATTTATAATATTAGTATAAAAAAATTATTTAATGTCCATCAGATAGATTTATAAAAAATATTGAACACGTATTTTTTATTTTTTCTTTCATTCGAATACTTAGGAAGATATATTGATTTGAAATGTCGCATGACGTCACGCCGTGGTACAAAATATAACACAGCGTGACTTAATTAGCCCCAACTCCGTATCTTTAATACGCTATATATCTGTAGTTTTTGGTAATTTCGACAAAATAAAAAATATGGGTCTTATTTTTTTTTTATTATCTACTAGCTTCCAGCCCGCGGCTTCGCCCGTGTGGAGTTCGGTTATAACGCGCTTTTTAGATTTCCCTCGGGAACATTAAATTTTTCCGGGATAAAAGGTAGCCTATGTCCTTTCTCAGGGTCTAAAGATTGTCTGTGCCAAATTTCATCAAAATCGATTGAGAGGTGTAAGCGGGAAAGCGTAACAGACAGACAGACAGATCGACAGGCAGACAAACAAAGTTACTTTCGCATTTATAATATTAGTATGGTTAGGACGGCCTAATTATTGTTTTTTAATGTCATACCTTGGATACATCCCTATCGGAACGTAACCGCTGTCAAATGAAAAAGTTGAAACAAAGTTAACTATTTCTGCTCCATTTGTCAAACTTACGTCTAAACGATTAGATTTACTTATAATTTATTTAGTTTTAGTTATTATATTTGACGAAATGTATCACTCATATATTGATTTTACTTCAATTGATGTTAAAACTTTAGCGCGATACGAAATGTGATCGAAACTAAACCACAAATAAAACTGTCCCCTAATCGGCGAACACATTTTTGTCAAATGATTGCGAGTAGTTGTGATCAGTTGGGATCGTTCGGACCGCCCATTGGTCCTTTTGGTCCAAACGACCCCAACTAGTCGCAATCATTTGACAAAAATGTGTTCGCCGATTAGGGGGCTGGATTAGATACGAACAAGAGTAAAGTTGAACTTCTACTGTTTTATTTAGCACGATTACCCCCCTTGACCCAAAATTAATTGAAGTGTAACTAACTTCTTCTGTGCACTTCCTTTTAAATGGGTAGAAAATGAAAAACTTACATGTACAGACGACAATACATCAAGCTTCTACAATGTGTCAGATTTTTATAAATTAGATTTTCAACTTTATATCTAAAGTTTTAACGCTCAATGTTGATTGAGAATGTATGACAGTTTCGGGTAGCTTGATCTGCTGTCGTCCGTACAACGTAACCTGCCCCCTAATCGGCGAATACATTTTTGTCAAGTGATTGCGATTAGTTGGTATCAGTTGGGATCGTACGGACCGCCCATTGGTCCGTTCGGTCCAAACGATACCAACTAGTCGCAATCATTTGACTAAAATGTGTTCGCCGATTAGGGGGCTGATCGAATTCGTAAGATGGAGGGAGAGTAGATCGCCGGCGCGACGTAGGAGATCATGATATCACCCTCTCATTCGTTGTTTTTTTAATTCTCTTTGTTAAGGACACAGGGCGCTTGCGTGAGTGAGCCTGTGCGCTTGACCTGTTACGAGCTTAGTTTTTAAAGTGCCATGTTTGTTTACAATAGCGCACTAGATGAATTTTTTATTTTAGAACAGGACATTTTATTGCGTAATTTAAAAAAAATCGTGCAAATTACCACGGGTAGCGCAGTTCTTAAGCTGTTGACTGCTGCTGCGGGCTCGATTCCCGCACGGAACAAATATTTGTATGACCTACAAGTACAGTAAACCCCGCTTAACACGATTTCTCAGGGACCCCATCAAAAACGCGTCTTAAGCGAGAAAGCGTATTATGCGGAATAGGGAAAATAAAACGAATGTATGTACCTACCTACTACATATTCTTTTGTTCTTATTATTTTAAATTATGTACAATCAATACACTATTTAAAATAATTACTTATTTTGGTTTGACAGTGTAGTGTATGCGTTTTATCATTGACCACAGACAACACTGTCACTGTCAAACAGACAACACTGTCACTGTCAAACAGATAACACTGTCTCGAGCGCACCACGTCAGTCAGTCTTACGAGAGCCACGAGCGAGAGTAGACGTGTCGGTAGTCTGTCCGTTAAGTGCGTGTGCGAGCCTGTGATATTCAACGAAGTAAAGGTTTTACAAGTGGCGACGAGCAAAAAGGTATTTTGTTGAACAACAATAAAAAAAATAAAAGGGAAAAGGATACAAAACAGTGAGTAGTTTCACATTCCTTAAGTATTGGTACAAAATTTCTTTCTGTATACATAATTATATTAAATCATGGAGTAATTTATTATGGAACGCATAATGTAAACACATTAAAATGAACAGTCAGTTATTCTGTGAGGTTTTATATTCCGCGGAAGGCAAACATTGATAGTACGTATACTTCTGGCAGCCTCGAAACCCGGGTAGATAAATAGGTATTGGAGGTACCTAATACTTACTGGCTAACTATATACAATAAGATTAATTGGGTACTTATTTGATACTATTTTAACCAAATTGTGAAAGTTGGATAAATCGAATTGTGGGTACTTAACCTGTATGATACATACTGGTGTATAACGTCGAGCGCAACGTTTTTGTTCTTTAATAATTTTGGGAGTAGGTAGTTACCCGTGTTATCTGCTACGGGCCAGTGTTATTTGCAGAAGTACGTGTTTTTTACGCGTGTAAACCCGAGGTGCCTTGTACCTATGTATTTGTTATGATATGGAATTATTCGTGGTACAAACTTACGAAGGTGCCCAGCGAAGGTTATATCGACGTCCGAGATGTCGTTGCTGCTGTTTTGCGTAGTCTTTTGTAATTAATTATAGCTACTTATAAATTAACTAATTTATAAGTAGCTAGGTTTGAAGTTAAACTTTTGAACAATAGTTAAATTGAGATTAAATGTTGTACATATGTAGAACTATGCCCAACTACAAACTTAGCATATACCCCACGTAAAATATACAGCTATCAAATAAATACATATTTTAATTTACGCGTGATGTTTGAACTTGGCCAACCAGGTATACAATACACTCACTTGCGTAGTTTGCACAGTTTCACAGAATTTGAATTAATTGACGACACGGTTGGTGTAGTCGTTGAGCGATGGACTGCTGCGCTGCGTGTCGCGGGTTCGGTTCCCGCGTGGATCGGTTAGTTGGGAGGTGGTTCTGGCTCTGGCTGTTTGTGGGTGTGGGTTTGGGAGTTTTTGGGCGCGCCCGTGATACGGGAGTGGTTCCTGGTGTGGGAGCAAGGAAAAGAAAAAAAAATATTCGCAACACGGGCGTGATAAGTTCGATTACAAATGAACTCGCAATATACTTTGGTCAATGTTCTACATCGAACTGTGAATTTGAACAATCCGCACATCACATCTTATGGGAGTGTTTTCTTTGGCAGAATGAACGCAATATTATGTTGGATAGTGTACAAGTTACAACCGGAGTTGTTTATTATACGGACCTTGTAGAAACTAGAACTAATTTCCGTGCGTTCAGGCGCTTTTGCCATACCTATTATTGGAATCAATTGTAACAAAACATACCTACTTAGGACCCATTAACTTAATCAAATTTTATTCCGTGGTGCTTGGCAATCTGGGCTTCTCCCAGTTGCAATAATGTCCCTTTGTGCCGATTGGCCTAGTTCTGTTCTGTCTCCTGCTTGTTATGGAGGGAAGTGGAAAAAATATCTTTTTCTTACTCCTCCGCTATTCTTTTCTGATTAATTTCGTTGCGGGACCCAAGACAGTTGAATCGTTTCTCCGGGACTCGTCGAGCTTCATTGCTCGGCGTTTTTCTGGCAATCTCCACTGTTGATTCTGGCTTTCAGGAGTTGCAGTGGGTTGGGAACAGTGTGACGGGTTTTGTCCCATTAAAAATATACTTTGGTAACTAGGTACTAACTCTGTATTAGCCATTGACTATTGCGGTACACTATACAATATACACATACCTAATTATGGTATATTTGTACCCATAGCTATGTATAGGCTATCCCTATGGAGCAATTATTTGCTCCATGGCTATTCCCCTATATACACATTTATCTGTATATTTTTTGAAGGTTATTTTATATTTTTTGAAGGTTATTTTAAAGAAAATGGTTGAATGTGATGGATGTCTTTCTCCAAGTCCCAGGACACACTAATGTGATAATTCCTAAAGATTTTTAGAAAGATAACTCTAAATATTAGACACCCTATGTAACTGCGCCCGGAAACGTATTATATGTTTTGCTTATTTACTTGCTTTTAACTTCATTGTAATTTATAGTTTTGTGCCAAGTTTGTTCTTCTCGGTAAATGAGTCACCACCGTAGATTGACTGGTACACGGTGCCCAGGATATTAAGCCGGCCTGTTCCTCTTTGAGTAAGTAGATAAATTACAATATTTATTAATAAACAATACTGAAATGAGTATTGATGTTAGTTCAAAAATATGGGAAGTTGTAGGAAAAACTGACACCATAGCAAAGGGCTTTGCTTGTCTTAATATAGTCAGCCAGACAAGCAGACGCCAACCTTCCAGGGTAAACGCGAGAAGGCTATAAAAAACAAAACAGTATGTGTAGTTAGCTCCTATTTAGTTCTAGGACAAGAACGTAGGCTCAGATGACTTCAGTATTCAACAGTATTATACCGTTTATCTTAGACAGATAAATATAGTATTTCCATTTAAATACTTCCGCGGACCATCGTCGATCTTCACAGTGACCTGTCGTTTTCCACCCTTTATTCCAGCACAATGTCGTATGATTGAAATGACGATGGTTTCATTACTGCAAAAGAGACTAAAGGGCGGCAGCAACCAGGTTAATTCATGTATTGGCTGGGCGAGTTTGGCATTAACATGTAAATTTAATTAAACTGGAAGTTAATTATTATTAGTTCATGAACAGATTCGTTCATAACAAACGAGTGTATTGGTATAAGAATAATTTGCTGTTATACACTATTTGTGTTCTTTCTGGAACACGCTGATAATGTTGTGTGATCTTATGGCAGAGTTCTATGTGAGACTTCCTTTACTATTAAAAGGCTTCTTTCCTGTTCACCCACAATACCTCCCCACAGTATAGCACAGTTACAATGGTAAAATATTGTGTTGTTTTGAGGATTGACTTTATTATCAGTGGTACGTGTCTGGTATTCTAATTTTAGTGTATTGTCCATATTTACGTGTGTACTAGTAGAGGGAGACTATTTCTTTCTTCATAACTGGATTTAAAAAGGATGGAAATTATCCGTAACTCCGTAACAGGTTTCGGAACTGACGGATAATCTGGTGTAATTTCATATCCATATCCGGTGTCTGTGGTTGTCTACGTTATACGACTGCGAAGCATTGACTCTGAAAGAGGACACACGACGCTTGCAGGCTTTTGAAATGTGGTCAGCGCGTTCAAATGCCTCGAAAGTTGTTGCCCACCATAAAGAAACGCAAAATAGATTATCTCGGCCACGTGCTCCGACACGGTAGATATACGCTACTCTAACTCATTATGATGGGCAAGGTAGAAGGAAAAAGGCGCGCTGGATGAAACAGAAAGTCGTGGCTGCGTAACATCAGGGAGTGGACTGGCATTACTTCCGTCGAAGAACTGTTCCAACTCGCCGTTGACAATATCGAGTACAAGAAGCTGATGGCCAACCTTCAGGATTGAAGAGGCACAGGAAGAAGAAGATGAAGTGGTTGTCTGCGTGACTAGTGACATTTTGCGAAAGAGGGACCTGGTCACCTGGCCACTTTGGATTCGGAGGGGCGTGCGAGGGTACTGATTGGCGACCCTGATCCGTCGTCCCTGACCCGTCGTGCGGTGGGTTTTCGCCTTGCGTTGTTGACGCCGCTGCGGTCCGGACGAGGCGTTACGCCTCCTCTTTTGTGCACGGTGCATCGAGGGACTGGAGCGGTTTGCCGGCGGCGGTGTTTCCGTCGGACTGCGATTTGGGTTTCTTCGGGGCTGAAAAGGCCATGTCTAATCATCATCAACCTTTTATAGTCCCACTGCTGGGCAAAGGTCTCCTCTCATACAGAGAAGAATTGAGCGTAATCACCACGCTTGCTCAATGCGGGTTGGCGATTTCAGACTTATAAAGTCCAGGTTTCCTCAAGATGTTTTCCTTGACCTTTAGTCATTTGTGTCCAAGATATATTTAGAAAGTACATATAACTTTGGAAAAGTTACATTGGTACTTGCCTAACCTGGAATCGAACCCGCATACTCATACTTGAGAACATACTTGCCGTGTTGAATGCTACCATAGAATTGGTAGATCGTGTCGAATGCTGCCATTAAATTGGTAGGTCATGCTAAATGCTGCCATTAAATTGGTAGGTCGTGTCAAATGCTGCCATTAAATTGGTAGGTCGTATCGAATGCTGCCATTAAATTGGTAGGCCGTGACGAATGCTGCCATTAAATTGGTAGGCCGTGTCGAATGCTGCCATTAAATTGGTAGGTCATGCTAAATGCTGCCATTAAAATGGTAGGTCGTGTCAAATGCTGCCATTAAATTGGTAGGTTGTGTCAAATGCTGCCATTAAATTGGTAGGTCATGCTAAATGCTGCCATTAAATTGGTAGGTCGTGTCAAATGCTGCCATTAAATTGGTAGGTCGTATCGAATGCTGCCATTAAATTGGTAGGCCGTGACGAATGCTGCCATTAAATTGGTAGGCCGTGTCGAATGCTGCCATTAAATTGGTAGGTCATGCTAAATGCTGCCATTAAATTGGTAGGTCGTAACAAATGCTGCCATTAAATTGGTAGGTTGTGTCGAATGCTGCCATTAAATTGGTAGGTCATGCTTAACGCTGCCATTAAATTGGTAGGTCGTGTCAAATGCTGCCATTCAATTGGTAGGTCGTGTCGAATGCTGCCATTAAATTGGTAGGCCGTGTCGAATGCTGCCAATAAGTTAGTATATTGTTGATATGAAAGTAGAATGCTTTCATATTGGAGCATTTTGTTATTTTTATAATATAAAGTCAAAGAATGTTTATACGAATATCTTATGATGTACAATACTACACCCCACTCGGTCACTGGTCAAACACCATCCGAACTTTTCTTCCAAAGATTAAATAGGGACAAAATTCCTTCATTAGAAAGTCGAAGTAAAAATAATAATGATTCAAATGTGAGAGACAGAAATAAGAGTCAGATAAAATTGTGAGTGATACAGTTTATGTATGTAAGAAAGAAATGGAGAAAACAAATAAATTGGCGCCAAACTTGGATCAGTCTCAGCATACTGTAGAGGGCGCTAATGGAGGAGATTGTTTTTTTTTCCATTTGGAAAAAGTTGAAGGGGAATGGAAGCCAGTGATACCGGATGAGCAGTCGGTACATGGAAGTTCAAAGGAAAAAATAATAATGTTATATTTTGATTTGTTGGATTTAATCAGTTATAATAAATATGTTTCAAGAGATATAGTATTTATAGATTAAATTTTGTTAATTTGCTACCAAGTTGATATAATAAAATAAATAAATAAATATAATAGGAAAGGGATGTAGTGTATGCGTTTTATCATTGACCACAGACAACACTGTCACTGTCAAACAGACAACACTGTCACTGTCAAACAGACAACACTGTCACTGTCACTGTCAAACAGATAACACTGTCTCGAGCGCACCACGTCGGTCAGTCTTACGAGAGCCACGAGCGAGAGTAGACGTGTCGGTAGTCTGTCCGTTAAGTGCGTGTGCGAGCCTGTGATATTCAACGAAGTAAAGGTTTTACAGACAGAAAGATTTTGATGCCTTAGCAATTAAAAGATTGTCAACATAGTTCAACTTTTGCAGTGCGTCTTCACTTTGATCCAGAGAAGCAACATATCGTCCTAAATCATTAACAGCTGACAATGGCTGGGCGTTTGACAAAACCGGATTTGACTCATCTTAATAATAGAATTATGCATCTGCATTTAATCAGAAAGTAATTAACTAAAGCTTTTAACCAGTCAATGAACCGAATGCCGGTCATCCAAGCTCGAGATTATGCATCTTAAGTTGCGGGGAGCGATCTTACATTTTTGAAACAGCGCGGATTTTTTGCTTTGCCAGTCACTAGCCAACGTAACTTTTCTGACCAGGCTAGGACAGTCAGTCTCTCTTTACTTACTTTACCACCATGACAAGATTCTCCCTTGAAAACGTAGGATTTATCTGGCATCAATGGCCTGAGCGCGGGCGTATTAAACGGGATGACAAATCGTATTATGCGTTAAGAAATGTATGAAAATATGTCTCAAAGTGGAAGGGACTGGCGTAAAGTGGCGTATCATGCGGGAAATCGTAGGTATTAAGCGTGAGCGTATTAAACGGGTTATAGTGTAATTGTTCCGGGGCTGACTATTTGTGTATATGAGTTTATATGTTCGTAAACACACCCACGATACAGAAAAAATCTTAGTGTGGGGCAACTTTAAAGAAAAAAAAAGAATATCCTTTAACCATTCCAAAATATTCAAAAATGCACGACGCCTTAGATAGTGTTCAAGTTTTCATTTCTGTTGTCACTTCCGGGTGCAACACTTTTTTTTTTCATTGTGTTTTTGACAAGTTAATTTAAAGTTTAATTGTAACCGTTAAATTAACTTGCAGTAACAGTAATTCAAAATTGTGGTTTGCGGTGCCCTGACCGGTTTCGTACAAAAACCAACAAGTACAGTAAAATGAAATGAAATCGTTTATTAAGCAAGTAGGATCACTGATCATTTTTACACGTCATATGGTTTTTGTTTTTAAACTAGATGAAGCCGGCATTTCCTAACTGACTACCTCTGAGAAGAAATAGCCGAAACAAACTCAGGGATCATCGTCTTTTTTCAAGTCCAGACATTAAAAATGAAAATGTTTACAATAATTTACCTTATAATTCCGCATACTGCTTAATAACAACGCTTAACAAAGCGAGCAGCTCAGTCCCAAGCTTTTGTCTTCTAAATAATCTGTGATTTTATAATACCCCTTTTTGCAAAGTTTGGCCTTTATATATTTTAAATCGTTTAATGGGTAAGTTTCGAATGTCCATGGGAAGCTGGTTGTAAAAGTGTATACATTGACCCATGAACGAGTTGCCTACTCTGTGGAGACGAGTGTGATGTACAGCAAGATTGTGTTGGTTCCTGGTATTTATATTATGAATATCGCTTATTTTCTTAAAATCCAATATATTTTATATATATTGGATTTTAAGAAAATAAGATTTGAAAATCTTATGTATATCTTATGTATACAACGTGTAACATAAAGGGTATATACATAAAAAAGCCATGGCATCTTTACATGATATCAAACGATATTGGAAGGGTTTTTTAATCCTATCTCTTTATATTAGGAAGTTATGAGGAAAAACACCGGCTGTGATAGGCTACTATCATACTCGTCTCATAGAGATATTGAAGACATTTATCGGATTTTGGCAAGTAACGTGACGGGTAATGAGTAGTTATTAACGTATGTAGTGTGCTGCCACGTTTGTTATGATTTGATTTTAAGAAACACACGAAACCGAAAATTTGGTACCAATTTTTTGAGTATTTTATTTTGAGTTGAAACCCTTTCGATATCGTTTGATATCATCTAAAGATGCCATGCCCTTGGTATGTATATACCCTTTTTGTTACACGTTGTATACATAAGATTTTCAAATTGTGAAGCTACAGTCAGAATGTTCACCTCTCTGAATTTTTCTCTAAGAGAATCTTTAGGACCAAGGTTGTAAATGGCTCGAACAGCCCTTTTATATTAAACAAAGATGGTATTGATGTCCGCACAAGTTCTCCAGAGAAGAATCCCTTATGTCATAAGACTATGAAAATAACTAAAATAAACAATTCTGGCTGTATCCACATCAGTTATCTGTCTAATTTTCTAAACAGCAAAGGCGGTGGAACTGAGTCTACCCGACAGCTTCTCAATGTGAGGACCCCATTGTAACTTGGCGTCAATAGTTAATCCAAGAAAAACCGTCGACTCGACAGGGATCAACTCTACCCCATTCAGTTGAACATTGGTACTTAGCTGCTTGACATTTGGCGTAGAAAATTTAATGATTTCAGTTTTTTTTTTTCATTTAAAAGAAGGTTATTTACATTAAACCAATTGACAACTTTAAAAAGTGCATTGTTAACTTCGTCAAAATTTGTTAGCTGACGCTTGACTTTAAAAATAAGAGAAGTGTCATCCGCGAACAATACTATGTTGTGATTATGCCTCACGTGATGAGGTAAGTCATTAATATAAATTAAAAACAAGAATGGACCTAGAATTGAGCCCTGCGGAACGCCCATGGTGACCACAGATCCTGCAGATCTCTTGCCATTAACATCAACCCTCTGAATTCGATTATTCAGATAAGAAGTCAGAAGGTCGAGAGCCGCATCACGCCCGCATCTGTAGTTGAACGACCCTTTGTAAAACCAAATTGTTTCACGTGCAATAAATTAAGTAAGTTAAAGTGCCTCAACAACAGTTTCAAAATTATTTTTTCAAAAATTTTTACCATATCGAAATTGGGCGAAAATTCGTGGGATCAGTTGTACTACCAGATTTGAACAGTGGAATTCCTTTACTAAGTTTCATCAAATCAGGAAATACCAGATGTGACACAAGAATTAAAAACAATTGCTAAGAAAGGTGCGATAACATCTATTACTGAAGCTAGGTACAGTATATATCTACTGACAAACCCCAATGATCGGCAGTATTTTTTTTACTTCAAGATCCTTAGAAGATTCTATAATATCTTTAGCAGTGAAGTGTCCGTGAGATTAAATATAAATGTGTCTTAGATAATATTCATAAAATAAATTTCCTAAATTTCAATGCATACCTATTACTGAAGTGTCAGCAGTTAGGTTTAAAATCAATATAAAACAGGACCACATTTGTAAAGGACCTGGCTAAAGTGAAGTATGGAATAAAAATGCATATAATAAACATGATTTCTAGCAATGCTGAATAGCTGAAAATTAATATTTTGTAATAAAAGGTTTAGGAACTTTTCATATCAGCACAATACTAAAAATAATATCAGGTAACTCCTACAACAAATGTACATAAACTTCAAACAATAACATTGCTATGAACTTTTCTCTAGGCGTTTTAAGCTCTCTGCGACGTTTTTCATTGATAATTGTGTTTTTGCTCTAAGGTACATATAGTAAATATGTACAAAGAGGTAATTGCAAGAACAGAACTTGATACAACGGATTAAAGGTACTCCCTGATCTTGTCATATCAAACCACGGTCACGAAAGTTATAAGAAAATTTTAAACATTGAATAATTCATGTATGAATATATAAATATTACTTTTCAGTGTGAAATTCCTATTCGTTTAACCGAGCTGGGACAGCCATTTAGCCATTTCTTTTATAATGAAGTGGAAATGTCACAACGATTGACTTGTAATGTAAATGTTCGCAAACTTAGGTACTTACAGTAAATCATTTGTCTTTATCACTTATGAGCACGAAATATAAAAAAATATTAACTGATTATGTGTTAAGTATTTATTAACTTCACTATTTATGTGATCCTAATAAGGATTAGTACAATACCTGTCACGTCGCGTCGAATCCCGTTGTGTATCGAAAATAGTGACATTTTGGACAAGTTAAGTTTTAAAAGGTAGGTAATAAAAAAAATTGAAAATTTTTGAAAAAAAAAATTGAGATTAAATTAGCAGTTTTCTTTAGTTTGTCGTAGAGTTTAGTTTTAGTCATTACTTCCCAGAAATCGATCCTTATTTTAAGGGCACAAATGGTGTCATGACTCCACAATATATTTGTTTCTTCTTCAAAATCAACGGGTTCGCTTCCTGGGTAGAAATGCTGCATTATCAAAAAATTATAAGCACTGGACAAGGGACTAATATGCACTGTAAAGTTCACTAAAAATAAATTATAGCACTGGACAGCATCAGCATCGCCTCAACTTGCCTCGTCTCAAAAACCCGTTCAGGATTCTTTAGTAACGCCTCGGCCCGGTATCACATCACATCAATGCCCATATTTTCATGAACGTTCTAAGTCTAATCTGTCAGAAGTGCCACTTATTGCCTTCATGTTTGACAAATTTGTTATATTATCACTGAGATGAGATTGCGAGTAAATTGTGAATGGTTTCAATTACAGGAATTAGCCCCTTGATACTAATCGTATGCACTGAGCTTGCGCAGGGGCGGCTGTGAACCTCGGCGGCGCGGCGGCGCCCCGCCTCCCACCGCGATGCAGCCATCGTAGCGGGCTAGCCGAAAACGGGTGGATTAAATTACCCATCGTATTTGGCAACGGGGCGACGACGCCTTAGAGGTGTTAAGACGATATGGCAACACTTACGTTTGGTTTACGCCTTTTTCGGCTGCAAGCCAATAAAGTAAGAAGCTTTGCTTGCTTAATTACTTAGTTGCAAAATAAACCATTCACTCCCATAGTAACTCTGGCAAACTTGTATCAACTTTCAATGTTGTAGTGTGCTCGATTCTATCAATATATTATTTTTATTTATGTAGGTACTAGAGGCTAGCCAAGCTTCCAAACGCTACTTCATATACATAACTATACTTAGTAGTCAATAAAATATACTGTGGAGTAAATATGCGACAAGATTATCTCTGTTCTAATTTTATATTTACATATAAATACTCTAATTAGGGTCACGCGCTGTCTAATTGACGGATTGGACGGGACTAAACAAATACTAATATTCGAAATTTATTCGAAAGAAAAATACACCCTGCACTTAAATTTAGCTCTGCTTGTTAATATGGGTATCGCGGGCATATAATATTACTAGCTTTCCGCCCGCGGCTTCGCCCGCGTGGAGTTCGGTTATATTGCGCTTTTAGATATCCCTCGGGAACATCTCAATTTTTTCCGGGATAAAAGGTAGCCTATGTCCTTTCTCAGAGTCTAAAGATTGTCTGTGCCAAATTTCATGAAAATCGGTTGAGTAGTTTTGGCGTGAAAGCCGGACATACAGACAGAGATACTTTCGCATCATCACTACATAGTATAAAACAAAGTCGCTTTCTCTGTCCCTATGTCACTTTGTATGCTTAAATCTTTGAAACTACGCAACGGATTTTGATGCGTTTTTTTTTAATAGATAGAGTGATTCAAGAGGCCTTCCTCTTGAATCACTATCTATTAAAAAATAAAAACGCATCAAAATCCGTTGCGTAGTTAGTTGAGTAGTTTAAAAAAATTATCAGTGTTCCTCTTATATATTATGCATATTATGTACATAGAAACCTTTTTCTATGTACATAATATGCATAATATATAAGAGGAACACTGATAATTTTTGAGGTTTCTAACACATGTCGCAAAATAAACCCATTTTTTTGAGCTTACATTGCAAACGCTGACTGAACCATATGAGATAGATCAAAATAATGTACTACAGTATTGTAGACCTTAAAAATGCTTACAAAAAAGTCCGCGACACCATATCTCTACCTACTATAGTTTCTTTATTATGACTACTTTTTTATGTTTGAAAAGTTAATCAAAATGCCAGTCGAAATCAGAGCCCACTATTTGTTCCTTATTATTAATCCTTATCCAAATAAATAACGTCATATCAAAGGTCATTTTAGTAGCAGCAGATCCTTTTTTGAATTATTGGAATTGGTTGTTTCATTCAGGAGATATCACGATTTATTCAAAACTAAATACTAGAAAAAATCCGCGTGCCGCTCGCGCCCGTGCCGGCCGCCTGTTTCTCTGCCTATACCGCGGAGTGAGTGGGCCCGAGCGGGGCACCATTATTTCAAACAAACTTGCTACCCCGGTAGGCTTTCATTCTGTTTGTAAGTGGTGGAATTGGCTATCCATGGACAATAAGGTCGATGTATCTTGCAGAGTCAGATATTGGCTGATGGGCGGCACAGTAGACATTATTTTTATTGAAGGGCCACCGTTTCTTGAGGAAGACTTAGGTACCTATATGATTTGTCCACGTGCGAAGCCGGGGCGGGTCGCTAGTTTATAATATTAGTTTGGATTTTGTACCCTCAAACTTCTAATGCTGAATTTGCTATAAATTATTAAAATAAAAATAATATATCCTAATGTAACTAAGTAAAACTAATATCGAATGTTAGAAGTAGTGAATGTCGCGTTGTATTGAATAGGGAGATACTTGAATTCGTCGAAAATACGGTTTTCCTAGTGATCACGCTTGACATCAGTTGCGGTTGAGTTCAGCCGCTTACACTATGTATTTGGAAAATTGTACAATTAACAGACATAGATACTGTGAGACTGGTCTACATACTTTGTTGGTTTATTATAGCTAGGTATACTTCGATATCTTTTTTCTTAAAGTAGGTAAATTGTGTTTTTGTTAGTGCTATGTAGGTAAGTAATAATGTTATACCTACTGTATTTTGTGTTATTAGTATTGATAGTGCTAATTTGTGTAAGTAGATTATTTGTTTAAGTTCTAAACTGTCGCTTTAGAATAAACCAAGTAATAAAAATAAGTACCTACCCACATACAAAATTTGTAACTATGCGATACTCGCCATTTAAATAATAAATGTACCTATATGATGTGATGACCTGGTGGATTTTATACAGAGGAAATTTCAATCTATATTAAGAGCTAAAATTGCAGGAATAAAATAAAATAGCTTACCCGGCAGAGTTATGTATTGGGAGGAGACCCGACGCGCTCCTGTGCTTGCTCTAGGATCCGCTGGTTCCATATCTGTAGATGTAGACACAATTACGATATATACGATGGCAGAGCACACTTCGCGTCGGCGTCGCAGTGAAGGTCTAAACACTGATTGTAAAATAAATAAATAATAAATATATACGGACAAATCACACAGATTGAGCTAGCCGAAAAGTAAGTTTGAGACTTGTGTTATGGGATACTAACTCAACGATACTATATTTATAATAAATACATATCGACGGTTAAATGGAAATAAGCGACATTTTGGTCAAAAATGAGTTCCGGTCTATCGAATGCGCTTACTCCCATGGCTCTAAGGTGACTTTTTTGGCGTTTATGTCCTAGCAAAAAAAATCATTTTCGCAGTATTATTTTTCGTAACCGACGAAAATTCAGGCCGTTATTGTTATAAAGGTGCTTATACCCCTACAAAAATGATTTATTTTGAGTTTGTTGTCGGTAATGCTTTTTTACTTTATAAGGGTGTCAAGCTTTCGGTTGTTTATGCCTTTTAAGCTTTTCCTTTAAAAAGTACCAACGTTGTTTATAGCCTACTTCCATTTCGTAATTTAACATAGCAATGGCGCTTGTGCCCTATATACAAAATTAATTTTTATATTACTCTGTCGGTTATACCCTATTACCATTCAGTACTCTATAACAGCTATGTCGGTTATGCTCTATTTCCTAAATTTATTTCAATATCACACTGTTGGTTATACCCTACTTCCGTATACAATATAAATACAGTTTTGTCGCTAATACCTTATTACTTAAATTAAATTAGATCACATGGTGTCGATTATATCCTACTTCCACATTCTACAATCATATTACCAATTATTTTCCTAGCTATAAAGTAAGAAATTGTTAGTAATGATAATTGATCTACGACTGTCCTGTTCAATGTGATGGTAATTGTTATGGATAGTAATTGTTATTACCTACTAGTACTTATATGTTTCCACTTCATTCGCTTTTTGACTGAATATTTAGGTTTTGAAGTGAGACTTTTTCTTTGTTTTTATTTGGTACAAACCATGACGCATAAAATGAAAACGTCCATAGTTATAAGTTAAAACAATTTTTTTTCTTTATTCCTGTTTCTCTGAACGTTGTTGCTCGACATAGATACCATGTTATGTTTAACAAAGCCAAATAAGTCAAAAGTTTGAAGCTTTTTTTATTTTTTATAATGGTTGTTACTTTTTTAAATATTTAATATTACGGATACATACCAACTTTTCGTAATTGATTAGGTTACCTACCTACTAGCTACAGTATTATTGTCTCCAAAAATGATTAGCAGGTTGCCTATACAACGTGTAACAAAAACGGTATATACATACCAAGGGCATGGCATCTTTAGATGATATCAAACGATATTGGAAGGGTTTCAACTCAAAATAAAATACTCAAAAAATTGGTACCAAATTCTCAGTTTCGTGTGTTTCTTAAAATCAAATCATAACAAACGTGGCAGCACACTACATACGTTAATAACTACTCGTTACCCGTCACGTTACTTGCCAAAATCCGATAAATGTCTTCAATATCTCTATGCGACTAGTATGATAGTAGCCTATCACAGGCGGTGTTTTTCCTCATAACTTCCTAACATAAAGAGATAGGATTAAAAAACCCTTCCAATATCGTTTGATATCATGTAAAGATGCCGTGCCCTTGGTATGTATATACCCTTTATGTTACACGTTGTATAATTACCCAATATTTTTAGGTAGTTTTTTTTTTCTTGATTAAAAAATAATATTAACAATACATTTATTTTTTTATTTAATACATCCTACTATTCTGATGAAGTGTTGGTTGCGCTACTTGATTATTTTTGGGGTGTCTTTTCATCCATATTACCATAGACTCGCACAATGCCTAATGTTGATTATCCTTCTTTTCCTTTGGTTTCAAGCGACATTGTGTGTCACTAATGTGTTATATCCTGGTATTGTTTTGAAAGCTGACTGTTTCTTGTGCCCTATTATCTTTTATACAACCACAGTGAAAAGTACCTTATCCTTCTTTTCCTATAACACTTATTGAACTGCCTAGTCTCTTATACCCTTTTACCTTGCGATGTGAGAAATCGGTATGTCACTTAGGCTTCTTATCCATTAATATTTTATTTTGTCATTTGTATCTTATGCCATATTTCCTTATTGGAAAATTAAAAGCTATTGTTATAAGCGACAACAACTACATTAAATAGCGTCAAATCGTTATAACTAAAAATACCGATAACTGCTCCATTTTTTTCAGATTTTATAACAATTTCAGTTTTCACGATATCTTATAAATGACAAAAATACGTCAGTTTTTCTAAAATTTAAAACTTTGAACGGCTCTCCTGAACATTTCATTTTTTGTCGCTTATACCCTATTTCCTTTTAACCGTCGATATACAATATGTAAAGAAAACCCTGTCCGACCCATAATGATAATAAAGGTTAGGTAAACACTTGACCAAATCTTTAATCTATATATATAAAAATGAATTGCTGTTCATTAGTCTCGCTAAAACTCGAGAACGGCTGGGCCGATTCAGCTGATTTTGGTTTTAAAATGTTTGTCGTAATCCAGGGTAGGTCTAAATGGTGAGAAAGTAAGGAAAAAATGATTTAATAATAATGATGTATGAGTTTCATTGTTTTTACTTCTTCTCTACACTTTAGTGCTACCCTGGTACCCTGCACCTCCAAAACTCACTTACAAGAGCAATGGGAGAATGGCAATGATAAATGTCACAACAATACAATATTAGTTTGAAGTTGAAGTTGGCTTTGTGGCTTTTTATTAGAAACTTTAAACCGGCAGAGAGTATTTCTTGCTTTAAACGAATGCATCAACGGCTGAGACTTTTTTTATGTACGGTGTATGGTACCAGGGTAGCACAAAAGTGTAGAGTCGAAACAATAAAGCTCATTCATTATTATTAATCTAATATTACATCGATGAAGTTATTTTGCCTACTTTGAGGAGTTGCAAGGTACCAGGATCGCAAAAAGTGTAGGAGAAGTCGAAACAATGAAGTTCATTCATTCACACAGGAACAACGGGAACGGGATAAAAAGGATATCCTATATCCTTCTCCCAGTTCTTAGCTACCTCCTTACCAATTTTCAGCCAAATCGGTTCAGCCGTTCTTAAGTTATAAATAGTGTAACTAACACGACTTTCTTCTATATATATACAGATTATCCTAATTTAAAATAGTAGTAGTAGTAAATAAGATCATGTCATATTGCCTTTAGGGCGGAACAAAGTTCGCCGGGACACTTTTGTGCTACCCTGGTACATAGCACCTCTACAAACTAGGCACAATAAAAGTTCTTTGATGTAATTATTATGGTTTAATGATGAATGAGCTTCACTGTTTCGGCTCCTCCTACACTTTTGTGCTGCCCTGGTACCTTACACCTCCACAAAGTAGAGAAAATCAAATTTCTTCTATGAATGATTTAATGATGGAATGCAAAGCCGATTTACAAAGTGAAGCAAAACATTTTAAGGAAACCTGGCCTTTTGTAAGTCTGAAATCGCCAACCCGCATTGAGCAAGCGTGGTGATTACGCTCAGTCGTTCTCCTCTCTAGCTATCTCCAGCAGGAGGATGATAAAAAAAGGCTGATGATGATGAGCTTCATTGTTTCGATTTCTCCTACACTTTTGTGCTGCCCTAATTATCATAATTTAAAAACTAAAAAATAAGATCATGTGATATTTATTGCCTTTAAGGCGGAAACAAGTTCGCCGGGTTAGCTAGCGGGTCTTCTAGCTGACCTTGCGAACTTTGTTCCGCCTTAAAAGCAATATGACATGATCTTATTTACTATTTTTTAAATTAGGATAATCTATTTATATAAAAGAAGTCGTGTTAGTTACACTATTCATAACTCAAGAACGGCTGAACCGATTTGGCTGAAAATTGGTAGGGAGGTAGCTAAGAACTGGGAGAAGGACATAGGATATCCTTTTTAACCCGTTCCAGTCATTCCTGTGTGAATGAATGAACTTCATTGTTTCGGATTCTCCTACATTTTTGTGCTACCCTGGTACTTTGCACCTCCTCAAAGTAGGCAAAATAAAACTTCATCCATGTAATATTAGATTAATAATGATGAATGAGCTTCATTGTTTCGACTTCTCCTACACTTTTGTGCTACCCTGGTACCATACACCGTACATCTTTAAAAAAAAAAGTCTCACCCGTTGATGCATTCGGTTAAAGCAAGAAATCCATACTAATCCATACTAATATTATAAATGCGAAAGTAACTCTGTCTGTCTGTCTGTCGGTCTGTCTGTCTGTCTGTCTGTCTGTCTGTTACGCTTTCCCGCTTAAACCTCTCAACCGATTTGGATGAAATTTGGCACAGACAATCTTTAGACCCTGAGAAAGAACATAGGCTACCTCTTATCCCGGAAAAATTTGATGTTCCCGAGGGAAATCTAAAAAGCGCGATATAACCGAACTCCACGCGGGCGAAGCCGCGGGCGTAAAGCTAGTATAATATAAAATTTTAGATAATCATCATAGTAACAATACTAATAAATTTTAAAATAATCCTTTTTTTCCGGGAATTAATTCCAATTTCCCCGAAATTTAGTAATTTTTAAAAAGTGACAACACCGGTATTATTATAAGCGAATAGCGATGCGACCACGTCACAGGTGCCGGGTGCCCTGCCCCCGCCGCCCGCGGAAGGGGTAGTTTACCGCACATGTATTAAGTTACCTCTTTTTGCAAAATAATATTTATTTTTTTAGGGGGATTTTTTTAAGTTTTGCCTGTCTTTGTGGGCATTAGCAGCATCAGTTATCGATACCTAACAATACCTTCACGGATCGGACAGGGTTTTCTATACATATTGTATAGATAAACATCCAAGACCCAGGTCAATCAGGAAAAGATTGTTTTTCCATCATGACCTGGCCGGGGATCGAACCCGGGGCCTCCGCGTCGCAGGCAGGCGTGTTGACCGCTGCGCCACGGAGGTCGACAAAAATAGAAATAATATCGCAGGAACTTTTAAATCAGTGCATAGCCAATGGTGTAGTGGCTCTTTGACTCTTCACTGCTCGATAGCCGTCCAATGAGTGTATAATGACTGTGTCAACAGGTTAGATTCAATAGTATAGGAAGACGACCTTTCATGCAGGTAGTCTCGCACAACAGCCGCTACAGAACTAAACAATATACCCACGGCTATACCTACATCAAGCTATAAATTTCCAGTTTTAGCCGACTTCGAATTAAATTGGTTTTTAGAAATATGAGGAGGTGTAAATTTCACTCATCCTTCACAGAGAAGGGAGGATCGGAAACGTTGGCAAGTGGCCTCCGGCCAGACACAACAGCCTGTCTGCCAACGTTTGTCGGATGTTCTATGTATGCTTGTGTGCTCGATAAACTCTGTTTGCGAAATGCAGGATCTGCGTGATGTCAGTTTGACGTGACGCGTTGTTCGCAGGTTTAGCAAATATCGCTACAGGGTTTCCTATACTCCGAAATCAGTTTAAACTAGTTATGTATAGGTAGGTTGATGTGAAGCCGTGCATACAAGCGCGCGTCGATCAACCAGCGCACAAAGGCGAATTATCTCTAAAGTTGGCAAAAACTGAAATATACAAATTGCACGTTAACTGGTTTTATTGATTGGACAATAGACGGCTTTATTGAGGTGAAAATCACACACGCCTTCACTTTATCCCCAAAGGCCAGGCGCGTTTCGAAGGTTTACCCAGGACACTAAAAAACCGGCTAGTTATATAGCTCGCCCATGATGACTTCCGTG
Organism: Sesamia nonagrioides; assembly: GCA_017933935.1. Lineage (NCBI taxonomy): Eukaryota > Metazoa > Arthropoda > Insecta > Lepidoptera > Noctuidae > Sesamia > Sesamia nonagrioides. The sequence goes on from JADWQK010001372.1 coordinate 1,041,767, forward strand.
GCAGCAAATAACACAATTACGAATTAAAAAAAACTTCTCATTACTTAATTTAACTACATCTCGTTCAAACCGATTATCATGTGTTTTTTTAGTTTTATGATTCTTTTTATTGAGTTTTATTGATCTTTTTTTCCATAGATGAGATCTAGATTTTCCACACGTAAGTAGGTAGGTATATGATGAAAGAAAATTTTTGAGTTTCAATTCTAAGTATGTGGAACCCCCAATATTTATTGATTTTTACACAAAATACATCTACATTTTGACCAAATTTCAAGAGCATAGTTTCAAAAAAAGTGGCTGGACATACGATCTACCTTGACCCTTAAGTGTTTAGTGCTAAGGTTAAAAATCGTATATTAAAAAAAAATTACAGTTTGTAGTAGCTTGATGTACTGTCGTCTATATCATACCCACAGAAATCGTATTACGATTTCTGTGATCATACCCAATGGGAGTAAATACCCATTCTTCTCTCATTGGTGCTGTGGCTGAGCAATTGACTCGCACGAAACCTTTATTTGTATGGCCTACAGTAGGGTGCTTCTTAAACGGACAATTTTTTTTTTTTCAATTTATTCTCGCGTCACCCATTCTTTCTCTTCTATGATTCAAAAAAGTAGTAAATTATTTTTTTCAGATTTTTAAAGTAATATTTAGGGGTCGCTACCGGCAAGCAAAATAAAAATAAATATGTATTTTTTATTAGAATTTTTATTCAGTGAAAAAAATTATAATCATTCTTAAATCATATAATTAGTAGGGAGTTATGATACTGAAAAATTAACTATGATAACAACGTATTTTTATTTGTATTTGGGTACTTCTGTATAAAATTTTTCACAACTAAAAGAAGTTATTGTTTTTGTTCCTCATCGTTGGTAATTAATTTGTTGTACTCTTCCATTAATGCCACTCCCCGCTCCGCCAAAACATTCGCTACTTTCATAGAGCATATAATTTCTCTAGAAGCTTTATAATCTTCATCTTCCTCCCAAAGAGAAGGATCTTTTTTTAAAAATGGGGATGAAATACCGAGAATTCTAAAAAAATCGTAAGGTGTTGCTGGTAACAAAGTCTTCTAAATTTTTTTCTTCGATGTGACTTACATCTAAGGTAATCCGCTTAGGGCTAAAGTCTAAACCTTCTTCATTTAGTGCAATAACCATATTTTGTTTGCTTTCCAATAAAACTTCATCATCAAAAAAAGAAAATGCAACAAGTTCTTCGGAGAGGTACCATAAATGCCCTAGAAATTTTGTTATAGCTTTTTTCGATATGGCTTTGTTTATTTTTTCAAAACTCTTGAGATCTTTTAGCAAGCACAAATCATTCCTTGGTGCTGATGTTGTACTAGTATTACGAGTGTACGAGGCGATCGGGCGCATACTGAAGGTTGCGGGGGAAGGGGGGCAAGTGTAAATCGAGTGTTTATTGTGTTGAATCATGCGTCGACAGTTGAAAAAGCAAATTTTATCTTGATTCAATAATCCTAAAACTATTATATGTCTCTTTAAAGTAATAAAATAAAAATGACAAATTAAACAAAATATTAAAACTTTAATGCTCGGTAGCGACCCCTAAAATTTGATTTAAAAATAAAATAAAAATAATGAGCTCGTTTTTTGGATGACAGAAGCGAATGGCGGGTTGACGCAGTTACTTTTCAAAAGTCGAAAAATAAGAAGCACCCTAGCCTACAGGTTGTTGTTCCGGGTCCGACTGTTTGTGTATATAATCAGCCTAAAATGTTCCCAATCTTCTTTTGTTTTTTTTTTTTTTTTTGTTGGTATGGAAAATCATCAAATGACTTCTCCCGCTCTGGGCGGAGCGGAAGGGACTAAAACCCACCCGTGTTTCTTCACTTGCCTGTGCGACGGCCAGGGCCACGGTTTCTTATGTCCCCACTCCTGGGCCCCAGATCTGCTTTTGAGGTGAGGAGTGGGCCGTAATAGATAACGCAGGTCCAGTGCTGGTTGGTATATGTCACATGTCTTCGAAGTTTTGCCTCTAGGACATGCCGGTGTCCTCGCGTTGTTTTCATTCACCGTTTTCAGAGCAGTGTTAATGAATTTTTAGCACCTGCGACCTAAAACTTTTAAGTCACGGCCAATACCGCTAGGTTACCTCTGCTCCGCTTTTTGTGTATGTGAGTTTAAATGGTAAACGCGCTTATACAATACAGGAATAATTCATAGTAGAGGCCAAAGATTTTGAAAAAAAGAAAAAATCACTGGTATTCTCGTTTTTGCTTACAAAGAACAACCTATATGTATACATATAGTTACTTAATATAGTGACAGCCTCTGTGGCGTAGCGGTAGCGAACGCGGCCGTTGCGCAAGGAGGCGCGGTTTCGATCCCCGCACAGTGCAAATATTTGTATGCATGAATATGAATATTTGCACTGGTCTGGTCGTGCCTCGGAAAGCACGTTAAGCCGTTGGTCCCGGTTGCCATACAAACATCTAGTGGCAGTCGTTACGGGTTGTTGGAGCCCTCAAAAGTCTAACAATTGGTCTAACTGCAATGCTTCGATATCGCCTTCGGGTTGTGGAGGTCAGACGGCAGTCGCTTCACGGAAAATGTCGAAGTTTAGCCTTATCAGCAGTTAGACTGGTAAAGCGGACCCCAGACTCCAAAGCTGAAAAAGCTGCGGATGCGACTGGGATTAACGCTGAGATGATGATGATGACTTAATATAGAACAAAACTTTGAAGATATCAAAGACATTTTGAAAACGTAAAAAGATTGGCTAGACTAACGTTTCTTTTAACATCTGATAAAAGAAACATTGGGCACATTCAAAAGGGCAAAATAGGTTTCGGTTGGTCGACCCTCTAAAGATTTTGAAGAATTAAATAAACGAGGTAAAAAGCAAAGAACTCAAAAATACGACTGTAAAAATCTAAATCAATAAAAGATGTTTCTCTAGACGTTATTCTGAGAATAGATAAAGGCCATGTCACTCTTGTAAAAAGCCTTAGGTACTTACTCTTATTGAAGTGAATTACATAGTAGATAGAAGTTTAGAGAAGTCAATATGTAATATCTATACGTTTTGTGAAAACGCCAAAAATTTCTGTAGTTACAGATACACGAACAAAACTATCTCTTCAAAATCTTATCAATCATACTACTCGAAGGCCAAACTATTATTAAGTTAAGTAATTATGAAATATAAAAAGTCTTAGTGAAAGCGAACGTTTGCTTGATCTCAAAGTGTTATGGTTTTCTGGAAGTCATTCTCGATATCCATACTAATATTATAAATGCGAAAGTAACTCTGTCTGTCTATCTATCTGTCTGTCTGTCTGTCTGTCTGTTACGCTTTCCCGCTTAAACCTCTCAACCGATTTTGATGAAATTTGGCACAGATAATCTTTAGACCCTGAAAAGAACATAGGCTACCTTTTATCCCGGAAAAAATGATGTTTCCGAGGGAAATCTAAAAAGCGCGATATAACCAAACTCCACGCGGGCGAAGCCGCGGGCGGAAAGCTAGTACATAAATATAAATTTAAAAAATGCAAAATGTCGAATCAACAGATGAGTGTATGTTAATTAATGAGTTTGAATCAAGGGAAAATAAAGTCTTGTATAAACCTCGCCGAGATACTGCCGATCTTTGAAATTTCAAATGGCTCACGAGACAGTAAAATTATATAAATTGTAAGCTGAAAATGAGATACCAGATAACAGATCTCGTTGCTACTACAGCTGCTATGTGGTGTATCAAATTTGATTTTATATTGACGATTGTTGACGAGAGCATCAGTGCACTCACCGATACAAGCTCAGCCATGGGGTCTTATCTTTACGGGCTCACCTGTGTGACTGAAGAAAGTTTTGAATACGGGCTTTCGTCACTTGATACCATAAATATGATTTGCAGAGTTTATCATGCATTTGGGACATAAATTTAAATTAGGAAGGAAGAAAAAAAAAAGATTATTTAAAAATTAAATTATTGACAGTGAAAATTAAGAATACAAAAAGAGCTTTGGAATAATAAGCTAGGTAGACGTAAACAGTCTCGCTAAAGAAGAGGGACGTTGACAAAAGGAAACGCTGCTCGAATACTTTTTCAGTAAGCAAAAGACACCGCTCCAATAACAGGAGTGACATTAATCCCCTACTGCATGAGGAAAAGACTTTTTCCTGAAAGTTTAACAAGGAACTTCATACTTTAATTAAAAAATATTTGAAAATTATATTTCGAAACCACTTTTTACTACTGTGTCAGAATAATTACGTATTTCGTTCATAAACAAAATCCAAGAAATACAATGTTTCTGTGTATTTTAACAAGAAATAATTGGTTCCGAGAGTTTCATATCAAGATTGATTGCATACAAAACCAGAAACGGTTTTCGAGTAAACATTATAAATGAAGGGAAATCAAACGTAAAATTAATAGCAATATGTTGTATAAAATATACGTTATTTCTTCTTTATACGAAGCCTGAATATAGTTTGTTCAGAACAAACAACTGAATCGATTCCAATCGTTTTTACACCAAGTTATATTTTTTCCCAACTATCCCATTCCCATCTACATTTATAAATTGCTGCAGTGTGTCTTTATAAATTCAGTTTACGTATAGTACCTACGTGGCGCGTGCGCACGCCAGCGGAAAAGCTGACGCGGCCGTGCGAGCTGTGCGTTAAACATATTTTTGTTGGGACAACCATGTAAAATAACAAGCTCATAACTTTGTGATTTTTCATGATATCTTTGAAATTTTGTACATAGATTATTTACATAAAAAATACTGGACATATGTTTCGGGCTTCGCATATATACAAAAATAACGTTGTATACAAGAAGCCCTCAGTACGTAACATGAAATATACATAATATATTGTTCAATGTGTGTGCACTTTACGTCCAGGCAAAGTTTTGCCTTTTTTTTAAATAATTTCATGTCGATATCTTATTGGAAAACCCAAAAAGAACTTTGTTAAATGAATGTGTCGAGAAATAATTAAAATGTATAAATAATAACATTGGAACGTATTTTAAGGGTAGATCTACTTATATTTGCATTTAAAAATCCTAACCTCATACAGTGTATTAACTAAATCTTTGCGGTTTAATTTGAAAATGGAAACAACGAAGAAGCGCAACAGTTGAAAGAAAAGGAATAAAAAATATCAAAACTGAACCAATGAAACACAGAAAAATAAAGAAATAAGCAAAAGAATAAAACATATACAGGGGAGAGAACATCGGTGAACGGAAAGCTAAACGAAAAAGGGGTAAATTGAAAAACCAAAGTAAAAACACAAAAGGAAATCATATTGAAACCTGGTATTGCCAAGCTTGTAAAGCAGAACGAGTTGCAGATATGCGACAATGTATTAATTGTAATGTGTGGTACCACGAAGAGTGCAATAACGACGGAGAAAATTTCTTTTATCCAGAATCATCATCATCATCCCAGCGTTAATCCCAGTCGCATCCGAAGCCTTTTTCAGCTTTGGAGTCTGGGGTCAGCTTTACCAGTCCAACTGCTGATATGGCGAAACTTCGACATTTTAAGTGAAACGACTGCCGTCTGACCTCCACAACCCGAAGGCGACACGAAGCATTGCAGTTAGACCAATTGTTGGACTTTTGAGGGCTCCAACAACTCGTAACGACTGCCACTAGATGTTCGTATGGCAACCGGGACCAACGGCTAACGTGCTTTCCGAGGCACGACCAGACCAGTGCAAATATTCATATTCATGCATACAAATACTTGCACTGTGCAAGGATCGAACCCGCGCCACCTTGCGCAGCGGCCGCTTCCGCTACCGCTACGCCACGGAGGCTGTGTCTTATATCCAGAATATGACTAGAAATCTTCAAAGCTTTTGGATTTTTTCATTCAAATTTCATAAAAAATAATTCTATTGTTCTAATAAGCCCCACCAAAGTTATTAACATTTTTTTTTTCGTTGATGTGTAAACCTTTTTTTTTATGAAATATAATTATTAGGAGAACGTGACAAAATTGTTTTATATTGATTTTATTGTAAGATTTTTGTTTTGGTACTTAAGTCTATGATGGCTTTGAATGACCATGAACTATTGTAACATACTGATTACTTAAAAATCTTTTATAGTAGGATAAGTTTAACGTATTTAAGTATATAAGTTTTGTTTTGATAGCGTTTATAAATTAACAGCTTTCCGCCCGCGTAGAATTCGGTTATATCGCGCTTTTAAGATTTCCTTGGAGAATATCAAATTTTCCGCGATAAAAAGTACCCTATTATTTAATCCAGACTTAACTGAAGAAAAGAAAAGACTAATTTCACGTCTGCAAAATTTCAAAGCAATCGGTTCAGTAGTTACGGCTTGAAAGCGGAACAAATATACAAACAAACTCACTTTCTGATTTATAATATTAGTAAGGATGTGATGAATATCGGGCCATGATAAGTACCATGTTCTTAAAAAGGCCCATTTTAGAGATTTTTAAGAACATTTTTTTCGTTAAAGAGATTTTATAAAACGTGTTGATTTATATATTGATTTTATTTACAAATAAATGATTATTATTGTGATAAGGTTTATTTATATTAATAACCAGCGGCCGCCAGTGACTTCGTTCGCGTGGTTAGTTATGCTCCGCTCCTATTAGTCGCAGCGTGATGTTATCTAACTATCCAACCCAAAAAGATTTTTACAAATCGGACCATTAGTTCCTGAGATTATTGCGTTCAAACAAACAAACAAAATCTCTAGCTTTATATATTATTATAGATTGAAATATTTTTATTTATTTCAGTATTGCAATAATGGGCCTTACAAGGCGCAGGTTACCTTACAATTATTTCTATGCCTAACTAAATGGAGACACCTTGACATGCAATGTATGCCAAAATGATATGATGTGAACTTATTTTGTTTTTTAATTTATTTATTACAATTAGAGCTGCATCAAAGACTGTCACGAGAAAGTCCTTGTTGAGATGGTTAAAGAGGGCCCAAAAGTTTTTTATGGCCCTTAAATTTAAGTCAGTACCATACATACTCGTATATCCCAGCATTAAGTCTATTGCGGAGACAAATAAATAGAAAGGAAGAAAAAAGTAGGAAAGAAAAAGAAAGAACTAAGAAATAAGTACAATAAATGGCGGTGTCATTATAATCAGCACGGAAACAAAGGAAGATACTAAGATGAAAAAAAAAATCGATGTAATTAACAAACTGTCTTCGGTGGTAGGCCATAACATCGGCTGCCGGCAGAAGTTACCACCCACCAGACAAAGTCTTGCCCCCAAGCGATTCGTCGTGTTCCGGCATGATGTCTGGTGAAGCCGTACGGAGGACGGGTCTGAGCAGTTGTGTTGCGATGTGTGGCGGTTACGATGCGCCAAATGTTGTTGTGTCTGGAGTTTGGTCGTGGAGATCAGTCTCCGGATCAATCTCCCTCTAGCGCAGCATCGTTTGGTCGTGTTGGTCTTGGGTTTAACATTGCATCACCTCGCTCAACTGCCGTCGTCCTTCCTATTCCTTAGTTTTTTAAGTGAGCAGGCTTAATAAACTAGTGCGCTTTACCATCAACGATTGCATCACTGCTTACCATCAGGTGGGATTGCAGTCAAGCACTAGTTCATAACTATTTAAAAAAAAAACTCAGATCATCGTCAAAAAAGGATCCTAGAGTTGTTATTATCAGAGTGCCGTTATCCATTCAAGAAAATTAAGGGTTATACTTGCGTTTACCATAACAATCTAGCCGAAAAGCCTCAGGATTGCAGTCTCGAGACCTTTTTGTTATTCTTTAAATTAGGCCACAAGTTAGATAAAAAGGGTCTTTAATGTAGGTATATTAAAAACCGGGTGGGCCCTAAAATACTTCCTTGCAAAACACCAAATGAGATTCTTTTTGGTCTGCACTGAACAGATACTGTCAGATACTTATTAGTTTATAACTGTTTTCTACTACTTTATAACTTTTGAAGAGTTTCAACTGAATGTATGTTATGCCTACTGTCTGTGTCTCTAGCTTGCTTAACAAATTAGAATAGCTGCAGATCATTGGCACAGTAAAACATCTTCATACAAACGTGCCGCTCTCGGTTTGAATGCACGCGTGCGCGCCGCGCGCCTTGTCGGCACGCGATTTCACGCACACGCTGGCGTAATATAACGGGGAATTAACGAGGGGGTAGTACGGGCTGTGCAGCGTGACTGTGAGCACGCGCGTAAGTTACATGACCGCTCGTGTTCGTCAACTCTCGCCGGCCACTTACCATAATATTAATTATTACGAATATCATGACTACAATAATTAAAATAAATAATTTAGATATCTTTTTATAAATGTATTCCCAAATTTACTTCCTGAATACTATGTTTAAAGCTAAAGTTTATTATAAAAAGCCTAGTTTTCCTATAAAACAGAGGATTGAGTACCAAATATCGTTAAGGTAAACGTATTTGTCGCGTATAGTGTAATAAGGACAATTTCACAATAATTACCTACTACTGCCAATTACTATAATTTTTTTTTCTATTGTCTTACGGATTGTTTGATCTAAATATGGCGCCTTAATCATAACATTAACTCAATAAAATTATAGTAAGATGTGACCGACTAACGCACAAGGTTACCACCACTTTTACTTTTAGTTAAATGGGACATAAAGCTAAATAGACAACCCTGGGGATCGACGAAAGAGTAGGCAAATAACTCGGCGGGCGGCCTTAGATAACCTACTGTTCTGTTTACTGTGTCTTTGGCGAGGTTCAGGAAAATACATCCCTTCTTAACAGTTAGTAATGCTCGTGGGTTTTGTATTATTATCAAATATTGATATTTATACCAGAAGAAATACACCATTTCGTTCACACAACATATTATTATAGAAGCATGAGCGTACCCAGGCGGGCAGTGGGGGGGCAGTTGCCCCCCTGAAAATTTCTCAGAACAAGTATGAACTCCCGTAATTACTAATCAAAGTATAATTAGTTGTAGGTGTAATTTCTAACACAAAGTAAAGTAGCTGGGGATGATTCGACCCTAAAAATCTGACCCCCCTCAGGCCAGAAGCTGGCTACGCCCATGTATAGGAGCTTTAAATAATAGAATTCGTGAATTGATATTTTCAGTTCGTTAATGTTCTATTCTTTCTTTTTTCACTAACAAAAATGATAAAGTATTAAGCGTTAATAGTTATTCATAGCGGGTACTGTACGCGCGGTACCAAGGCGCGTTGTACATCACGCGCGCCTCAGAGAGATGTCAGCACATCGTGACGGTCCACAAAGACCGATGCCTCCTGGGTCGGGGTTGCGGGTTCGCTACAAAAGAAACCGTAGCCCTAGCGCACAGGCAAGTGAAGAAACACGGGTGGGTTTTAGTCAGTAAAATTCTGACACACCCTTCCGCTCCGCCCAGAACGGAACAGGTCATGCGATAATTTCCTACCCAGAAAAAAAAGAGGGAATATATGTTACATCGGTTTAAAAGTCTAGTCTTTCTTCAAAATCAAATAAAATGTTTTCATATCAAAATGTTACCTATTCCTCGGTCTCCTCCTTTGTTAATAGACTTAAACGCGAAGGAATACTTTCCCCCTAGAATTACACAAATTGTGTGAAAATTCTTAAGACCGTGTTTCGAAGAATATCCTAAGAAGATACATAGCATTTACTAATTAGGCTGAAGAAAATTTTTAAACGTATATAAAATATAATTAAATACTTACCTACGAACTTTAGGTGAGTATTTTGTAATTAATTTAGATTGTTTTGGACATGCGCTCCAAAACAATCTAAAGTGTCGTCTAAAACAAGGAAAACTAGGTCACACACGTAAATTATGATTTACATTTAAGACTGACTGTATTTATTTATTTCTTAAAAAAATTTGAATAAATAATATTAATTTTATAATTGTTTCTTACCTGTATCAATCCCAAAAAAAACTAATTATTGTAATCACTCCGACGCACTGTGTGGGTAAACTAGTGATGTTAATTTAATATGTGGATTTGCCTAAGACAAAATAAAAAGTTTTAAGACATATAGGGGGTTAGCTTTTTAAAATTGTGTTAAAGTTTATCAAATAAAATAGGAAGTAGATATGCAGTCGCATGCAGTTGTGTTCATTATTACTTTATAAATAAATTCCACTCTATTTTGAGTAATATAAACAGTATTAAACTTAAATAAATATAATAAATAAATAATATATTTGGAATTTTTAATAAGTTCGTTTTGCCTACAGGCTGCGTCAGCTTTTAATTTTAATAATCCATGCTGCAATCTGCCACAATGACCATGGTGGTGTCAAGAAAGTACGCACAGCGATCTCAAAAAATATAGACAAACATATTGAAGAAAATTCTCGAGGAAAATAAACAATGGGAGACACTTTTCAAAGATTAATAGTATCTTCAGACCCAACTATTATTACTGACTTAAGGAAACTTAAAAAAAAAAACGGGTGTAACTTTAAATAGTAATGATGTTAAAATTATTATGTAGGTATACATATTCTTTTTTCTACATTTACAATCCATAGTTAATAACTATATTAATCATAGGTGTATTTTTTATAATTTAATATCTAACATTAATTACTAATAATTGGTTTAAAAAAACTGCTATTTTTGCCAACTTTTTTGATATTTCGCCTTTGTTTCGCGTAGCGCTAAACTAGACACGGGCAGCGCGTCAACACTCGAAGCTTCAGGAGAGCACACAGCCGACAGCTCGTTGGCACGGCTATCCGGCCGACTGAAACTGCACCAGACTGCCGTTGCGTGCAAACGAAATAGTGAAGTTACTCTCATGTAAAGCCGAGAAATAAAGTACACCTCACACTGGAACTTCTATTTCCAAATATTTAAACATGGATTTAAAAAATTTCTGGGTGTTGCCATAAAATGTAAGACTATACATATATTATTTTGAGGTACTAAGTTTATTAAATGGATAAACCCGTAACACAAGTCAATTAACTTACTTTGTAGTGCAGTCATTGAAGCATTATTGCTCCGATTTTTTTTACTGTGAACCGTATCGCATACAATTTTGGAATTAGGTTCATTTTACCCTTAACTTCAAAAGTGAAAATGATTTGAACCCGCAAACACACTGGGGGTGGTTGCCACCCCTTCTCGGGAGGGATTTTTTTTTTTTGCAAAATAACGTCGAATGTCGATAGAAGGCCTAAATTTAAGCAAAAATCATCTACAAAGTTTTTCTAAAAAGCCAATATTTTTCAAGTTATTGGCAATTGAAATTTCGCAATTTTTTCACGTTTTTCATCGGTTTTTTGCAAATATCTCCAAAAATATACGTTTTATCGAAAATGTTATAAAGAATAGAATTGTAGCAGGTAAAGCAATTAACAATTTGGTTTTTAAAAAGTATTCTAAGTGCAATATTAAGCTAGCCGTTTTTTTATGTTATCTGAAATTTAATCGATGTGGTCAAAGCCATCTAGCGGCGAGCAGATACATTTTATGCATTCTTATGCAGAATGGTTTTGTAGTGCTTGAAATAAGCTTTAAAATGAGCACTATTAATAGTCTTTTGCACTTAAAATAAGTGAGCTGTATTGCAAATAAGGGGAGCATCTAATGTTTTTTCTTTTAAATCAATGGGTTTCATAAGTGCCATTTCCACCAAAATTAAAATTAATCGTATTCCGCCTAGAATTAACTTTATTATGAAGAGTTTCATAGATAGTATCAGTTTGGCTGCTTAGGGATACATATTTTTCAAAAAAAGTCACGATTAAAACAAAAAAACAAAATTTCAAATTTTTAGAAAACCTTTTTTTCATAATATCTCAAAAATTACGACAGATACGTATAAAAATGTACAAACAAGAAGATTTGGTATTTTTCTGACAAACAATTTGGCTTTTTTGTTTTTTCTGTCAAATAAAAATTGACGGAGATATGATTGTTTAAAGAGCGCGTGGCAGCGCAATCACAGCCCCTCTTAAGCCCTTTAACCCTTCACCATTTTAGAAAAAGGTTTTATCCATACTAATATTATAAATGCGAAAGTAACTCTGTCTGTCTGTCTGTCGGTCTGTCTGTCTGTCTGTCTGTCTGTCTGTCTGTCTGTCTGTTACGCTTTCCCGCTTAAACCTCTCAACCGATTTTGATGAAATTTGGCACAGACAATCTTTAGACCCTGAGAAAGAACATAGGCTACCTGTTATCCCGGAAAAATTTGATGTTCCCGAAGGAAATCTAAAAAGCGCGATATAACCGAACTCCACGCGGGCGAAGCCGCGGGCGGAAAGCTAGTACTATATATTCCAATGAAGGATGTTGTAGCTCTCTTAATTACCTTTATAATGTTTTTAATCGACTTCAAAAAGGAGGAGGTTACTCAATCGACCGTATATATGGTTTTTTTTATGTTTGTTCGCACATAATTTCGTCGTTTATGAACCGATTTTGATAATTCTTTTTCTGTTGAAAAGAAGACGTTCCCAAGGTGGTCCCATGATAAGGATATCAGGGTTTGATGGTGGAAGACCAGAGCAAACAAGGGGAACTTTCAAAAACTGCAGGGGGGACTAGTGCATATCTTAGCATTTTCATTAAGTATTTTAAAACACTGCAATTTAATAAAAGTCTGGAGTAGATCTGATGATGGAGCCGGGAGACAGTCGAAGGAACTCCTCAACAATTTACAGCAGCTACTTTGTGTTTGGGCTCGATTAATTTGTATTGATAAGAACTTTACACCTAGATGGGTTGTGACCGTCATAAGAGCTCTGATGATGAAGACTAAAGCCAGTTCCGGGAACTCATCAACGGTTTACAATAGCTATTTTGTGGTTGGACTTCATTCATTTATATTGATGAAACCTTTGCACCCATTGGGTTAAAATAATGGTCTGCAGTAAATTTGATGTTGAAGACCATAGGCAGTTGAGGGAATACTTACGGGTAAAAATTAAAGTAAACAAAATTGCGTCGTTTCCCAACTATATTTGCGTCAGCTTCCAGTTTGACCGGATGCAACTGAATACATAGTAGTTTTGACAACTAAAAAGTGTAAAATAAAAACTTTTTTACAAAAAAAACAACCGACTTCCAAAAACCACTACAAAGTGAAAAATAACTAATTTCGGAAGTCGGTGTCAAAAAACGAATATCCAAAACCAAAGACACCGACTTCCGAAATTAGTTATTTTTGACTTTGTAGTGGTTTTTGGAAGCCGGTTGTTTTTTTGTAAAAAAGTTTTTATTTATAAATTCAGATAACATGAAAATTGAAGGAGTTATGATCCAAAAACTTATCATATTTTTTTCTATTTAGTAACTGAAAATTTCAGAGTATGAATATTTGGAGCAATGTGAAAGTACGCAGTATAATAGATTAGAGACCCACAACTATTGTAGCGGACAGGGTTTTCTTTACAGAATGTTTATACAAACAATATGTAAAGAAAACCCTGTCCGATCCGTGAAGGTATTGTTAGGTATCGATAACTGATTTTACTAATGCCCACAAAGACAGGCAAAACTTAAAAAAAAATCCCCCTAAAAAAATAAATATTATTTCGCAAAAAGAGGTAACTCAATACATGTGCGGTAAACAACCCCTTCCGCGGGCGGCGGGGGGCAGGGTACACGGCACCTGTGACGTGGTCCCATCGCTATTCGCTTATTAATGCCGGTGTTGTCACTTTTTTAAAAATTACCAAATTTCGGGGAAATTGAAATTAATTCCCGGGAAAAAAGGATAAAATTCATTAGTATTGTTACTATGATGATTATGTAAAATTTTATATTATATTTGGTCAAGTGTTTACCTAACCTTTACTATCCTTACGGGTCGGACAGGGTTTTCTTAACATATTGTATATACATAATATGGCTCATATATTTTGGAAACGTAGGCTTGAATACACAGGTACCAACGTTCTTATATGTACCTATACTAGCTGAGCCGTGCGAAAAATTCGCACTATACTAATTAGAATTTTTAAGTCGTTTTTATAAATAAACAGTGAAGCGGAATAATTTGAAAATAGTATTCCATGGTACCAGGGACGAATATCTGTCGGATGGTGGGTCGGACGTTCAGATTGGTTCGATAGAAAGAGAGAAAAAGGGAGAAAACGGTTTCAGACCCTTAGAGAAATAATATATATTGATATAACACATTTATATGAAAGGACCAACGAAAAAGCCATATAATCAGCTATACGTACTCCGTTTATTCGTTATAATGTGACCTGTATATTTCCGTCTGCAAAGGAATGAGCACGTGTATAATATAATATTTTAACTAGACACCCAATTTCAATACATTTTGTTTAATAATGTAAGTAGATAAAAAACCTGTTTTTTCAATAAGTAATATCTTATAAAAATTGTACCATAAAATTATGTTATCCAAAAATCTAATGAAAATATATTCTACTAGTATTGACGTAATATAGCCCTCCAATTCAGCCAGAAGATGCTGAATGTGACAGCGACTCCGACATTGAGTCATGAATAATCCATACTAATATTATAAATGTGAAAGTAACTCTGTCTGTCTGTCTGTCTGTCTGTCTGTCTGTCTGTTACGCTTTCCCGCCTAAACCTCTCAACCGATTTTGATGAAATTTGGCACAGACAATCTTTGGACCCTGAGAAAAACATAGGCTACCTGTTATCCCGGAAAAATTTGATATTCCCGAGGGAAATCTAAAAAGCGCGATATAACCGAACACCACGCGGGCGAAGACGCGGGCGGAAAGCACACAATCTTTAGGCCCTGAGAAAGGACATAGGCTACCTTTTATCCCGGAAAAATTTGATGTTCCCGAGGGAAATCTAAAAAGCGCGATATAACCGAAATTTACGCGGGCGAAGCCGCGGGCGGAAAGCTAGTAATATTATATTTTAAAAATAATAGCACAATTTCATATAATTTGTATATATTTTATTCAAAAAAGGCAGTTTTTTACTCTACATTAATTTATTTTTAAATGTGTAATCATACATATTTACTGTTTTAATTTAGGGGTAGTTTTAAGGGTAGAAAAGCTTAAGAATGTGATAATCATTTCCGAGAGTGTGGAATAATATTTAAATCCTTTTCAGTTTCTCGGTGGTAGGCCATAACATCGGCTGCCGGCAGGAGTCACCACCCACTAGACAAAGTTTTGCCGCCAAGTGATTCTTCGTGTTCCGGCATGATGTCTGGTGAAGCCGTACGGAGGACGGGTCTGAGCAGTTGTGTTACGATGTTTGCCGGGTATGATGCCCCAAATGTTGTTGTGTCGGGAGTTTGGTCGTGGAGGATCTCCAGATCAATCTCCCTGTGGCGCAGCATGAGTAGCATGAGTTTAACATTGCATCACCTTCCAATTCACTAAGATTTTTTAGCGAATAGGCTAAATAAACTAGTGAGCTTCACCATCAACGATTGCATCACTGCTTACCATCAGGCGGGATTGCGGTCAAGCACTAGTTTATTAAAAAAAAAATATATCATTTTTTTTTTATCAAGGGATAGTTTTCAAGGGTTGAAAGGGGGTTAAAAATTTGATAATTATTATAGAAAATATAAAATATTAAGTGCTTACTTTAAACTTACATCTTTTTATGTCATAAAAAGTATTTTTTTGTGATTTTTTCAATTTATCTGTTGTTTGCAAGGGTTGTAAGATTTTCAAGGGGTTGAAAATGATTTTAATATGAGGCATGTTATAAAATACTTTAAAAATTCGCCACTTACTATTAGACATGTTTTCTAGCGATAAAATGGCTCAATGTCAATTTTTCCATTAAAGGGTAGTTTACACCCTTTAAAAATAATAGGCAGAGTTTAGATCATTTTCACTTTTGAAGTTAAGGGTAAGATGAGCCTAATTCCAAAATTTCATGCAAATCGGTTCACAGTAAAAAAATTCGGAGGTCAGACCTGTTTTTTCGCTTCAATGGACTGCATTATTGGGGTTAGCTCAATCTGCGTGATTAAAAAAAAAACATTTTAATATTACTAAATTAAATAACCTTGACCTGCTGCCGAACGTGCTTTTTGGCTTTTTACAATAGAAGCTAAAACTTAAAACAGAAAGAATCAGACTACTGTTCTTTATTTAAATGTTACTTCGGTTTCGACGTACTTTATTAACATATTTTGTGTAATAATAAAAAATACAATAAAGCAGTGTGTGTGTGTGTGTGTGTGTGTGTGTGTGTGTAGGGGTGTGTGTGTGTGTGTGTGGGGGTGTGTGTGTGTGTGTGTGTGTGTGTGTGTGTGTGTGTGTGTGTGTGTGTGTGTGTGTTAAGTACCATTCGAGGACATCGGCATGAATACACAAGGCACATCTGAGGACATTTTCAATCCGAGGACATTTTTGTGGGTCCTCGATTTGACTTGACTACACTGTCGTATTATTCACGCAATTTTGAACATTACTGTATATACAGTATGTTAAATAACAGAGGGCGTTCCCTTAAACTCGTTAATATATATCATTAATAGATTAAAATAAAAATATCAGCATAGAAAAATAAGCATAAAAAAATCCGAATAAAAAAAAATTCTAATTGGAAATAAATTTGAAACCTCCTGTTTTAAATCAAAATAGTAGTCGTCATGTATAAATAAATTGCGACGTTGCCGTCTTTCATGTTCGGGTGTACAGTGTGTTTCTTTTACATGTCAATTTAAAATTTTTATTGAATATTTTCTTATTGAAAAAAATTTTAAAACATTTTGTTTTCGAATGGAAATATTTTTTTTAAGCATGTATGTATGCTATACTATTTCGGGTTAACGGGAACGCCCTCTGTTAGTTAACATACTGTATGGTAAGGAAAACTCAAGAAATCCTCGGATTGGTGGTGATCATTCATGTACACATTTCGACCGTGTGTGACCACTAGACGGCGCCACTAGTGATTTTCACACACTCAATAAACACACGACTCATGTTTATAATACTATCCGAGGACCTAGTGTGTAAATGTTACACTCAAGACCTCGGAATAGTACTTGAACTAGTCAGTGTGTTGAGGTCCTCCTTTCGGGTACAATTTCAGGTTGTATCTGAAATTACAATTGCTATAAGAATAAGAAAACGTTGATTTTAAGTCCGATTGTGAATGAAATAGTTATTAAATAAATCTACTAGAGAGTATTTTGTGGTGCTTGGTCGCAGAGGAAATATTATTTTCCTTCAGTTGACGCCCAACCGTAACTGTCTTTAGAGAGCGTGTGCATTATTTCGTAAATATCTACTCGAGTTGTGTATTAAATATGATGTTGACGAACCTTATTTTAAGAACACAATCTATACATAATTTAATTTTTAAATATTGCTTTTTTAAATTTGGGTGCTTCGTGCATTGATTTATGTTGAAAATTTTCAAATTATAATTTAAAATATGAAGATCACGGAAAGACAACAGTGAATTGTCTGGGTTTGGGAGCCGTGCACGCCGTGGTTTGCGGAGAGCCCGTAGCAATTGCTGTGTCTCTGGATACCGCGGAGGTTGTGGCAGACACCGAAGCTATGGCAACCGTGGAAACCGTGGCTGTCCCGGGAGCTGTAGCAGCCGCAGTGGTCCTGGCTGCTACAGACGTCATGGCAGCTGAAGCATTCGCGGAGGTCATGTAGAGGCAGTGGTACAAGGTCAAGGATATCTGCCCGCCCAAACAAGGCGAGACTGACATACTTAAATTTGTTTAAATCTTCTCATGACTCCGCAGAATATTGACAGCATATAATAATAATAATAATAATAATAATATAAACTTGTGGATTCTGAGGTACCATATTATAAGTATGTGCCCGACCCAGTTCTTGAAAATGACCATGTCACGTTATACTGGGATCGGTCTATCATTACTGACAGGACTATTGTTGCAAATAAGCCTGATATAGTAGTGATAGATCGATTAGCGCGCCTCGCAATGATTGTCGATGTTACCATTCCACATGACGGGAATCTCGTGAAAGCTGAGAAAGAGAAACAAATGAAATATCTCGACTTGGCGCACGAGGTTGTTGACATGTGGAATGTGAACTCGGCTGTCATTGTACCGATTGTCGTATCGGCCAATGGTTTGATAGCCAAGAGCCTCGACCAACATCTATTGAGGCTCTCGTTAGGCAGTTGGATCAAAGGCCTGATTCAAAAGGCAGTACTCCTCGATACGGCCCGCATCGTGAGGAGGTTCCTGTCTCTGGAGCCCTAACCACCGGTAGCTTGGACCCTGCTCCCGCCATCGGTGGAACACTATTTTTTATATTTTTAAATGTTTTTATGTTTTTTATAAATATTTAAAAATGTAAACTAATATGTATATGTAAAAAATAAACGGAATAATAATAATATAGCCTTTTAATCAGATCTTAGTACAATAACAAACTTAACTTAGTACAGTAGATTTTTAAATTTATATAAATAATTAACATTAAAATCTTAAACTTAATAATCTTAATTTTAAGCTAGTATTTGTTGCTTGCTTATCTTTCCTAGATCTGTTTGCCAGTCGGCAAAGGCCTCCTCCAACCTTTTCCATTCCTTCCTTTCTTGAGCCACTCTGTTCCATGTGACTCCTGCCACTTGTCTGATGTCATCATCCCACCTTTTCTGTGGTCGGCCTCTCTTCCTTTTGCCTTCCCTTGGGTACCACCATGTCACCCTTTTGCTCCATTTGTCATGTCCTCTTACCAAGTGACCAGCCCATCGCCATTTAAGTCTTTTGATTTTGTTTATTACATCAGTCGTTTTTGTTTTGTTTCTAATGACGATATTTTTTTATCTGTCAGACTTTTTGATATTTAGCATGCTCCTTTCCATTGAATACTGGCAAGTTGCTAGTTTGTTTAAGGTCCCCAGATTTAAGGCCCATGATTGACACCCGTACGTTAGGATAGGTAGTATGCAGGTGTTAAACAGTTTGCTTTTTAGGTTTATATGGAGCTCTTTATCTTTCATCGCCTCTCTTAAACTCCAGTATTTCTTCCAGCCATTTGTAATTCTTCTCTCCACTTCCTTCTGCATAGGATGACAGCATATTACTGACTTCATATTCAGCGATACAAACGAGTTGCAGTGCTTACCATTGTTGCTTATAAAGAGCTATTGATACGCAATCACTACAATGTTGTTCAGGTACTACGTATTTGTAACCGTCAAATCGCTCGATGGATTTGGATAGTCATTGAAGTGCATTAACTTACTACTTATTATGAAGTAATAGCATCGGGTTTTTATACTAACCGATTTTCTTTTTTAGCAATCTATCTCCGAATGACGAACCGTGTGTGTTGGTTGGACAACCTCTTTTTTTCGTTCCAGGGTGGAAAATCCTCAATGGATGTCCGCCGCTCTGGGGTGGGCGACGGGGTCTGTCAGACTCCTACTGACTAAAAACCACCCCGGTGTCTCTCCAGACACGTGCGCGCGGAGCCGCGGAAGTGTTAATTCTGCCGCGGCCCCACACTCTCGTGCTGGGCCGGTCTGTCCGGGCCTCGCCTCCTGCACGAGGTCCATCAGATAGGGGACGGAGACTTCCCCACGTCCCCGCCCTTCTTCGGCGCCCGGTGCGTCTTCTGCGGCCCGGGAAGGGAGTTGAGATCTCTCTATCCCGTTCCGCAGCTTGCTTCTGCGACATCACGTCCTCACAGAAGGACACCACGGCTTCCCACGACTCTGCGCTACCGACCATCCTCCGCACTACTGCCGGCAGCGTCAGGTCGCCTCCTACTTCAGTTGTGAGGACACGGCGCTGCTCCTCCCAAGCTACACACTCGCAGAGCGTGTGTTGCGCCGTGTCCTCCCCGCATTGGACGCAGTGATGGCACCGAGCGTCCGGCTCCCTGCCTAGGCACCACAGGTACTTGCCGAAGCAGCCGTGCCCCGACAGTACCTGCGTCACCCTGAACGACAGGAAGCCGTGCCTTCTCCCGAGCCAGTCGTCGAGTACTGGCCGGATCGCCTCGACGGTAGCGAGGCCGGCGGCGGTAGGTCGCATAAGCCTCTGCCGCCAGTCCACCACCAGGAGCTGACGGGGCTCCTCTCGGCGCAACTCGATCTGCCGCTGCACCGGACTGTAGCCCCGTGTCCGCTCTTCCTCGCGTCATCGGTACAATGACGCGAGTACTTTCGCCTCTAGGTCCCCGGGCGGGGATACGGCCAGGACGCAAGCCGCCTCGTAAGTAATCGTGCGTTACACGCGGACGACCCTGACGGCCATCGCCCTCTGCGGTTTACGCAGAATGGCGAGAGTTCCGGCCGTCAGGTCCATCGCTCACACAGGGGCCCCTACAGGGTCGTGGACGGCACGATTCCCAGGTACAACCGCCAACAACAAGGGAAGCATCGTTGATAGCGCGCCTGCTGCACCCATCAGCATGGACGCCAGCCGCCGGAAGTGAGGCCCGAATTCCCAACGGCTGTCGAGCACCAATCCCAAATACTTCATGGTGGGCTCGACAGCTATCCGGGCCCCGCTGACCACGATATGTGATCCCGGCCCTGGCGCACGCCGCCGGAGGCCATGAAATACCATGGCCGCCGAATTGTCAAGGGCCACCTTCAGGCCCAGGCGCCGGATGCGGTTCACCACCTGTGACACCGCAGCCGTGGCTACCAACGTCGCTTCCCTGTGCGAGCTCCCCAGGGCAGTGACAAGCGTGTCGTCCGCGTAACACGTCAAGTCGGCGCCCGTCGGGAGCTCGCCTCTCAACACCCAGTTGTAGCCGATGTTCCATAGGAGCAGTCCCAAGGCCGATCCCTGTGGAACAACGCGCGACATTTCGTGCGGACCGGCACCTTCACGTCCCCGATAGGTGACGCATCTGTCCTCCAGATAATCCCCTACTATGCGGCGGAGGTAGGGAGGCACCCGATGGTATTTGAGAGCCTCCCGAATACAGCTCCAGGGTAGCGTGTTGAATGCGTTGGAGATGTCTAAAGACACTGCGAGACACCGTAGCATCCGCCAGGGCCCTCACGCCCATGATGGCGTCTATGGTAGAGCGCCCCCGACGAAAACCGAACTGGTTGTCGTCCAGGTTCTGTCCCTCTCTGCATAAGAGGCCGACGAGGCGATCTGCGATAATACGCTCAAAAAGTTTGCCCGCCTCGTCGAGCAGCAGTATGGGTCGATACGCGGACGGCGAGTCCGCGAGGCGCCCCTCCTTCCTGATCAGGACTAGCTTCCCCTCCTTCCACACATTGGGATACTGACCCTGCTCAAGGCATGCCCTGAAGTGGTTGAACAACCTGGCCCATCCTACAAAATTGTTAGGTTAGGTATTTTTTTTAAGTTGACTTTGTAAAGATCTAATGCGAAAATTCGTTAAAAATGTCTACAAAATTCCTTATAAATTAATCTGATGTTGCTTGTTACAGAAGAAAATCAAAAACAAGGTCCTCGGATAATACTCAAGATACAAAATGCGCATGCAGAAACTGTATTAAAATTACTAATATATAAATATATCTGCTATTAAATGTAGAGAAAAGTTAGGTACAGAAGAAGGTATAAGTCCTCGATTTAGACATTTGGGACTGGGTAAAACGTCCTCAGATTGTTCCTGGAAAGTATAACACAAGGTCCTCGCACTGTATATGGCTAAAGAAAATATGTGTGAAAGTGAGTCCTCAGTTTGTCATGTCTAGTCAGGTGATTGGGTCCTCGGAAAGTTCACACAAAAGTCCTCGGAAGGGTATCGCTAGGAGCATGAGCTGTGTATATTAAGGTTCTCGCATTGGTCAAGAAGAGTTTAATAACAAAATGGTGCAATAGCAGAGCAGGAAGATAGCTGTCAACCGTAATTTCAAATTTTGTCTCTATAAATCTTATTAAAAAAACTGTACGATGTTGTTTTACAGGTTTTTTCGAAAGTCCTCGCATAGGTGACCTAAAATTAAAGTCCTCTAATAGGACTCCCTACAAACAGGGGTGTGTGTGTGAATGTGTGTGTGTGTGTGAGTGTGTGTGTGTGTGTGTGCCTGTGTGTGGGTATGTGAATACCAATTATTTGTGATCATATGTATAATACATAAGTTGTGATGGCCTAGTGGTTAAAACATCAGCCTCTCAAGTATGAGTGTGCAGGTTCGATTCCAGGTCAGGTAAGTACCAATGTAACCTTTCTAAATTATATGTACTTTCTAAGTATAACATGGACACCAATGACTGAAGGTGAAGGAAAACATCTTGAGGAAACCTGGCTTTTCAGTCTGAAATCGCCAACCCGTATTGAACAAGCGTGGTGATTACACTCAATCCTTCTCTGTATGAAACCTGTGCTCAGCTGTGGGACGATATAAAGGTTGTTGATGATGATATGTATATTGTATAGTTATATATTATACATATCATCATCAACAACCTTTTTACCTTTTATGACAAGACAATACATATATTTATTTCGATTTAACCTTTTCTTTTTTCTAATTTTGACTAGAAGAATATAAATATATCATATACCAGGGTAGTGGTATGCGTTTAATATCTTCGTTGGGTTTTTTTTTTTATTTATTTTTTAATTTATTTATACATATAGAATATATATAGAAGACTAGCGGCCGCCAGCGACTTCGTTCGCGTGAATTTAGTTATGCTCCGCTCCTATTGGTCGCAGCGTAATGTTATATAGCCTAAAGCCTTCCTGGATTAATGGGCTTAATGCAAAAAGATTTTGCAAATCGAACCAGTAGTTCCTGAGATTAGCGCGTTCAAACAAAATAAGATCTAATTATTATTTTGAGTTGGCAAACTTATCCTTATCCTCCCGTGGGTGTCGTAAGAGGCGACTAAGGGAACTCTCGCCAGGGAAGCGGGCAGCAGCGCTTCTCCTGTGGAATATCAAATCACTGCGATCCCCAACCCGCCTGCCAAGCGTGGGGATTATGGCAAACCCCTCCAATGATGCACACGACACAGCCCAGGCCCCTAGTCCCCGGCAGCTCCGCTATTCCAGTCTACGGTAGCGGACTCGGTTACGGCGGAGCAAGGGGTGCTAAGAATCTCCGGCAGAGATCTGGCTACCATCACCAACGACGACCTTTAGCCCTGGCAACATATAACACGCGCACACTATGGACCGATGAGAAGATTGTCGAACTGGAGGAAGAACTGAGCCGGTTGCGCTGGGACATTGTGGGGTTCTCAGAAGTCCGAAGAGAGGGAGAGGACTCGATAATCCTGAAGTCTGGCAACCTGCTCTATTTCCGGGAAGGCGACCAGCTGTCCCAGGGTGGCGTAGGGTTTATTGTCCACAAGTCCCTCGTGAACAACGTTGTTAAAGTCGGGAGGTTTTCGACTCGGGTGGCGTACCTTGTACTCAGAATAACCAAAAGATATTCGTTAAAGGTTATACAGGTCTACGCTCCAACGTCTAAACACTCCGACGATGAGGTGGAGGCTATGTATGAGGACGTCAATAGAGCCATACATTCCTCCAAAACCCACTACACTGTTGTCATGGGGGACTTTAACGCAAAACTGGGCATGCGAGAGGCGGACGAGACGAAAGTGGGGCAATTTGGAGTTGGAAATCGGAATCCCCTAGATCAGATACTAATGGATTTCTTGGAAAAGGAAGGACTCTTTGCGATGAATTCTTTTTTCAGGAAACCATTGCACCGCAAGTGGACCTGGATTAGCCCCGATGGTCAAACCAAAAACGAGATAGACTTCATAATGTCAACGAGAAGGCAAGTGTTCAATGATGTCTCCGCGATCCATGCGGTTAAAACCGGGAGTGATCACCGTATTGTTAGAGGCATCTTGAACCTCAATATTAGGCTCGAACGCTCTCGACTTAATGAAGTCTATGCTCCGCCCAGCGTCAACCCAACTAAAAAACCCCGAAAGCTTTCAGATCGAACTGCAAAATCGCTTCGAATGCCTCGGTGAATGCGTAGATGTGGACGACTATAACAACAGGTTTGTGGAAACTCTCCAAACGGTAGGGTCCAAGTTTTATAAAACCCTCCGTTCAATAGGACAGAAGAAGATCTCCGGTCTCACCCGATGAAATCAAATGAAAAATCCGAAATCCCCTGATGACGCTTTGCGTATCAGATGCCTTAACAGACAAATCTCAAAGTCTCTGACTCGCGATATACGCCAATTTAATACGAATTGTATTAAAGAGGCTATCGAGCGGAACAAAGGCTCCAAAGTGTTCGCACGAGATTTGTCTGTTGGACAGAGCCTACTTGCGAAGCTGAAGACTGGGGATGGTAGGGTCGTCACTTTCAAGCCCGAGCTTTTGGTTGAGATTGAGAAATTCTACGGAGAGCTATACACATCAACACGCGCACCTGTTGTAAGCCTGGCTAATGATCCTAGAGCCAGACTAACCCGACACTACACCGACGATATCCCGGACGTCAGCCTGTACGAGATTAGTATGGCCCTGAAACAGTTCAAGAACCATAAGGCGGCTGGAGATGATGGAATTGCGGCTGAGCTTCTGAAAGCGGGTGGCCAACCGGTTCTTAAAGCGCTTCAGAAGCTATTTAATTCCGTCTTACGTCATACCGTCATCACGAATCGTCTCGCTCGCTGGTTCGACGACTTCCAGCCTCCCGAACAAGCACCATAGACCACATACATACGCTGCGGCAAGTTATACAGAAGTCCGAGGAGTATAACAAACCACTATGCTTGGCGTTTGTGGATTATGAGAAGGCTTTCGATTCGATCGAGACTTGGGCGGTGCTACAGTCTCTCCAGCGGTGCCAAATTGACCATCGATACATTGAGGTGATAAAGTGTTTGTACAAAAACGCCACCATGTCAGTCCGTCTCCAGGATCAGGACACGAAACCGATACAACTCCGGCGTGGAGTGAGACAAGGAGATGTCATATCTCCCAAATTATTCACTGCTGCTGTGGAGGATGTCTTCAAGCTCCTGGACTGGGTAGGACTTGGCATCAACATCAACGGCGAGTACATCACTAATCTCCGTTTTGCAGATGATATCGTGGTCATGGCTGAGACCCTGGAAGACTTAGGCAAAATGCTCAATGACCTCAGCAGAGCTTCCCAACAAGTGGGTCTAAAGATAAACATGGATAAGACGAAGATCATGTCGAACTCTCATGTCGCATCCACTCCAATTCTAGTTGGTTGCTCTGCACTCGAAGTTGTTGACATAGCTCTGCGAGTTGCTAAACTTAAGTGGCAGTGGGCAGGGCACATTGCTCGTAGAACCGATGGCCGATGGGGCAGTAAGGTTCCGTTAAACTGGACTCTGGGTTTGCTAAAGTCCTGTGGCGATGGGTAGAGGTAGAGAAGTCTGGCCTGATGTAGCTGGACTTTGTCTGATACCTGCACTCAGGCGGTCTCGTGTGTACACGCCGTGGTCGTTTTTGCGCTGCATATTTGGGACGACAGCGCGGATTCGGCAGCACCCGGGATGACAAAGCAGCCCTGTTTAGGGAGGCACTGCTTTCCTCGCTCAGCCGGGGAGGGGGCTAGAAAAGGTGCCCTAAGAAAAGCTCGTCCCACTGTAAGAGGTGGTAGTAGCCACGGCTGCCATCGCATTACTTAAATCGTGGTCGACGTCGCAAGGACTAAGGTAGCCAAACGTCTGTTATGACATTCGGCGCGTGGAACGTGAGAACGCTTCTTGATCGAGATGGATATACCTGCCCTGAACGCAAGACCGCCATAGTAGCTCGGGAACTTCGTCGTTACAACGTTGATGTGGCTGCTTTCAGCGAAACACATCTTGCAGAGAAGGAGAGCTGGTGGAAGTAGGTGGAGGCTACACTTTCTTTTGAAAAGGTACCGCTGCTTCTGAAGCTCGGCGATCAGGTGTAGGATTTGCCATCAAAAATCACTTTGTAAAGCGATTTGAGGAGTGCCCTGTACATGTCTCGGACCGCGTTACCACATTGCGCCTTCATCTAGACAAGGATAATCACCTAAATGTCATTAGTGTTTATGCTCCAACGCTAGACAAGTCTCAGGACAAATTTTATGAGGAGCTATCTCTTTGCCTCGACAGCATAAGCGCCAAAGAGCAGATTCTTTTGCTAGGCGATTTTAATGCCAGGGTCGGTAGGGACTATGAGGCTTGACCTGGAGTTCTGGGTAGACATGGAGTTGGCAACATGAACAGTAATGGTCGGTTGCTGCTGTCTTTGTGCACAATACGGTTTGGCATTTACGAACACTATGTTCAGGCTTGCCGCCAAGTACAAGACAACATGGATGCACCCAAGATCCAAGCACTGGCATTTGATCGACTATGCCATTGTAAGGCAAAGATATTTCAGCCAAGTGCGCATCACCCGTATCATGCGGGGTGCGCACTGTTGGTCTGACCACCGGCTTGTTGTCACTAAGCTACGACTTCGCCTCCTTCCTCCCCGTAGGTCTGCCACAAAAAAGCTTACGTCTTTGAACGTGAAGAAGCTATTGATCCTGAGGTGAGGCAAAAGTATGCTGAAGCGTTGTCTGGAAAGCTGTCGCCGATTAATGAGGTAGGTGAAACCGAGGCTGCCTGGGGATCTTTGTCATCTCATATCATGATTGCCGCTTCATCTGTACTTGGCAAAGCACGCCGTCACAATGAAGATTGGTTTGATGAAAATGATGAAACTCTACGGGCGGCTTTCGACAAACACCGGGATCTCTTGCGACAGCATGGAAGGCGACAAAGAAGCATTAAAGTGATCAAAGCTAGTGACCAGGAATTACGCAAGCTCTCTCGTCAGACTAAGGACAAGTGGTGGCATGACAAAGCCGTTCACGTGCAATGGCGTTTTGATACTAACCAACTCGGGGAGTTCCACAGTGAGGTACGTAAGCTGACTGATACATCCTACTATGCAAAGGTGCCTTTAAGGTCTCTAGACGATAATCACCTGTTGACCAGCAGCGAGGATGTGCTATAGCGCTGGGCGGAGCACTTCAATACTCTGCTGAATGTGGATCGTTCAAGTGATCTTCAAGCCATCGGCTTAATGCCTCAACTCCCTCCTTTTCTTGAGTTGGACGAGCCACTATTGCTTGATGAGGTTGTTACTGCCATCAGGCAGCAGCAAAACCAGAAGGCGGCTGGCATTGACCTTATTCCTGGAGAGCTGATCAAATACGGCGGAGAGGGGTTGCATGAGTTGATATGGAAGCTGTTTGTTCGTATGTGGGAGGAAGAGCGCGTTCCTGATATGTTTAAAGTGTCGCGTATAAGAACGCTATATAAGAACAAAGGGGACCGATCCGACTGCAACTCATACCGTGGTATCACACTTTTATCGACCCCTGGAAAGGTTTTTGCTAGAGTTCTCTTAAACCGCCTAAAGGTATCGTCTGAAAAGATCCTGCCTGAGACCCAGTTCGGCTTCCGACCGGACCGAGGTAGCTGTGAGGCAATATTTTCCGTGCGTCAGCTACAGGAAAAGAGTAGAGAGCAGGGTCGTAAGCTGTACCTCTGCTTTGTTGACTTGGAGAAGGCTTTCGACAGTGTGCCTCGCGAAGCCTTATGGTTAGTGTTAGGTAAGCTGGGATGCACTGAAAAGTTTGTGAGACTTCTTAGACTCCTACATGACGGCCTGCAGTGCTGCGTTGCTATGGACGGTGCACAGACAGACTTCTTCCCCGTTACCTGTGGGGTGAAGCAAGGATGCGTCTTAGCACCAACTCTGTTCGCCTTACACTTTGCAGTGGTAGTGGGAGAGGTCTTACAAATTGTTCCACAAGGACTTCGCATCCGCTTCCGCACCGACGGCGGTCTTTTCAATCTGGCTAGACTTAAGGCTCGCACCAAAGTCTCACATGCACTGATTACTGAGATTATGTATGCTGATGATTTGTGCTTCTTAGCAGAATCCCCAGACGGCCTGCAACAGCTGATGTCCGCTTTTCATCAAGCCTGCCGTAAGTACGGCTTAAAAGTCAGCGTCAACAAGACCGAGGTGATGTCTCTAGACGTTCACGGTCACGAGACACTGAATATAAAGCTTGGTGAGGATGAGTTGAAGCAAGTAGACAAGTTTCGTTATCTGGGGGTTTCGTTATGCTGAGATCAGCAGCAGAGTCCGAGCTGCAGCTGCAACGTTTGGCAAGTTGTGTTCCAAGGTCTTCTGCTCACATGACCTTAAGCTAGCTACGAAAATATCCATATAATATGGCAATTGTGCTGCCAAACCTTCTATACTCCGCTGAGACATGGTGTGTGTACCGCCACCACATACGTACTCTAGATCGTTTTCACCTTAACTGTCTCCGATCCATTATGAAGATCAAATGGTATGACAGAGTGCGAAATACCGAAGTCCTGCGACGAGCCAATGTTGGTGGCATTGAGGCTTATTTAATGCGTCGACAGCTTCGGTGGTGCGGGCACGTATCACGTATGGCGGACAAAAGGGTGGCGAAGCGCATCTTCTTCTCTGAGCTGGAGGAGGGCAAGCGAAAGCATGGCGGACAACTCCGCCGGTTCAAGGATGTCTTAAAACGGCACACGAAGAGGTGCAATATGAATTCTCCGTTTGGCAGCAAAACGGCCAGAATGGCGCAGAATGGTGTACAGACAAGTTCGCGAGTTTGAGGAGCAGCGCAAAGCTGACCTCGATGCCAAACGCGACCAATTAAAGGCCCGCCCACCTGCTGCCATCATATACAACTACATCGACGGCGTGCTTACGTGCCCTCAGTGTGCACGAAGTTTCGC
Organism: Sesamia nonagrioides; assembly: GCA_017933935.1. Taxonomy (NCBI): domain Eukaryota; kingdom Metazoa; phylum Arthropoda; class Insecta; order Lepidoptera; family Noctuidae; genus Sesamia; species Sesamia nonagrioides. Next base: position 1,070,411 of record JADWQK010001372.1, read on the forward strand.
TGCCAAGATAGGCTACATAAGCCATCTTCGGGCGCATGAGCACCAAATCATCGGCTAGGAGTCGAAGTGGTCGCCGTGGCCGAAATTGGTCGGAACATCATCATCATCATCATCATCAAGGTTCTGGAGTGGCGGCCACGTACTGGAAGGCGCAGCGTAGGGAGGCCCCGAACAAGGTGGACCGATGACATGGTGAAGGTCGCGGGAAGCCGATGGGTGCGGGCAGCACAAGACCGGTCAACGTGGAAAGCCTTGGGGGAGGCCTTTGTCCAGCAGTGGACATCTATAGGCTGAATAAGAAACTTACAAACTACCGGTTAACAAATCATCAGGGGAAGATAAAATATGTAATAGGATGATTAAAGAAGCATGTAAAACAGCGGGTGATGCCATCTTAACTGTATAAAACAGATGCATTGCTGAAGGCGTTTTTCCTCGTAAATGGCGACGCGGTTTCATACGAATAATACCAAAGTGTGGTGTTAAAACCTCCGGATGATCCGAAGTTATACCGGCCTATCACACTTCTACCATCTTTGTGGAAACTTCTGGAGCGTCAATATAGCTTCACCATCGGTAAATCAACAGTCGACGCGGCGCTTTCTGTCAGAAGAACCGTTAACCAATCGGAACAAGTACGTGATTGGTATCTTTTTGGATATTTCTGGGGCTTTTCATAACGCTTGGTGGCCTATGCTGTTGTTAAAATTAAAAACCCGCGGTTGTTATAGAAACATATATAATCTCGTTTACTCCTACTTTATAAACGGTTCCGCGATACTTAAGCTCGGTCATTTTTCTAGTACTAAAGCACTAACCATGGGATGTCCTCAGGGTTCAGTTGTCGGTCCTTATTTATGAAATTTGGGTTTTGATAATTTCCTCGCGATCCCGCTTCCTTGCGGCTGTTCACTTACTGGTTACGCGGACGATGGCCTACTGCTCATTCAGTCAAGTACCCGAGCTGGACTTGAGAACTTGGCCAATACTTACCTAAATCTAATCTCTCAGTGGGGTGATCGTAACCGCCTAGCGTTTGCGCCGCATAAAACCTATCAACTTCTACTAAAAGGTAATCTTAAATCATTGCCTACTATTAAATTTCATAACGTTCCCGTTAAAAAACAGCAATCCGTATGCTACCTTGGTATGGTCTTAGAAAGGAATTTTTCATTTATCGAACATATAAAAATAGTTGGCGAAAAAGCTAAAAGGAACTTTTATGCCCTAACTAGAATATCCAAAGCAACTTGGGGTCTATCATTCCTAACTTTAAAAACTATATATGGAGCTACCTACTTAGGATGTATGTGCTACGGTGCACCTGTTTGGACCGATAGGGCCAGCATAGGGGCGGCGCGACGTAAACTGCTTCAAAGCCAACGTTTGGCATTGATATTTTTATGCAAGGCGTATAGAACAGTCAGTACTGAAGCCTTACCCGTTCTGGCAGGTGTACTTCCAGTCGATCTTGAAGTACAGCGACGTGTTTCAATGTACTACTCCGCGAGGGGGGAGGCCATGGACGCTAGCTTTGTTACACAACGCGACCTCAATAGAATTTCTAGATTATTTAAACCTCAGACTGACGTCTGGGAGGACCTCTTATCCGAATGGGAGGTGGGATAATTCCATCAAGGGCTCCATTTGTTCTTTCCATCCGTTAGCGATCGGCTGGCTAAGACATGGCTGGAGGTTGACCACTGCGTTGCCCAATTTCTCACAGGTCATGGCAACTTTAAAAGTAAACTGTATTCTTTTAAACTTGTTCCTTCGCCTTTGTGTCAATGTTCTACATCGAACTGTGAATTTGAACAGTCCGCACATCACATCTTGTGGGAGTGTATTCTTTGGCAGAATGAACGCAATATTATGTTGGATAGTGTATAAGTTACATCCGGAGTTGTTTATTATACGGACCTTGTAGAAACTAGAACTAATTTCAGTGCGTTCAGGCGCTTTTGCCATACCTATTATTGGAATCAATTGTAACAGCACATATCTACTTAGGACCCATTAACTTATCAAATTTTATTCCATGCTGCTTGGCAATCTGGGCTTCTCCCAGTTGCAATAATGTCCCTTTGTGCCGATTGGCCTAGTTCTGTTCTGTCTCCTGCTTGTTATGGAGGGAAGTGGAAAAAAAATATTTTTTCTTACTCCTCCGCTATTCTTTTCTGATTAATTTCGTTGCGGGACCCAAGACAGTTGAATCGTTTCTCCGGGACTCGTCGAGTTTCATTGCTCGGCGTTTTTCTGGCGGTCTCCACTGTTAATTCTGGCTTTCAGGAGTTGCAGTGGGTTGGGAACAGTGTGGCGGGTTTTGTGAATAAGAAACTTTGTACTGCTGTGAAACTATTATCTAAGTCTAGTGGTAAAACAAATTCTTAATTTTCCTACTATGCGGCAATTATTTTATATGGCAGCTTTTAATTATTTTTTTTTCAAACGTAGCCCCACACTAGTATTTTCTCCTGTATCGTGGGTGCGTTTACAAACATATAAAGGTAAACTTGAAGGTAATGGAAATGTTTGTTGCACGCGAGATTTAAAGCCGCAACACGTAGCGCAGTAGTCAATTAATTAACCTCTGAGCCAACCGTTGACGGCACGGTTGGCTCAGAGGTTAATTAATCACCTTAAATGTCTCCGATCCATTATGAAGATCAAATGGTATGACAGAGTGCGAAATACCGAAGTCCTGCGACGAGCCAATGTTGGTGGCATTGAGGCTTATTTAATGCGTCGACAGCTTCGGTGGTGCGGGCACGTATCACGTATGGCGGACAAAAGGGTGGCGAAGCGCATCTTCTTTTCTGAGCTGGAGGAGGGCAAGCGAAAGCATGGCGGACAACTCCGCCGGTTCAAGGATGTCTTAAAACGGCACACGAAGAGGTGCAATATAGAACCCTCTGAATTCTCCGTTTGGCAGCAAAACGGCCAGAATGGCGCAGAATGGTGTACAGACAAGTTCGCGAGTTTGAGGAGCAGCGCAAAGCTGACCTCGATGCCAAACGCGACCAATTAAAGGCCCGCCCACCTGCTGCCATCATATACAACTACATCGACGGCGTGCTTACGTGCCCTCAGTGTGCACGAAGTTTCGCTGCCAAGATAGGCTACATAAGCCATCTTCGGGCGCATGAGCACCAAATCATCGGCTAGGAGTCGAAGTGGTCGCCGTGGCCGAAATTGGTCGGAACATCATCATCATCATCATCATCATCAAGGTTCTGGAGTGGCGGCCACGTACTGGAAGGCGCAGCGTAGGGAGGCCCCGAACAAGGTGGACCGATGACATGGTGAAGGTTGCGGGAAGCCGATGGATGCGGGAAGCACAAGACCGGTCAACGTGGAAAGCCTTGGGGGAGGCCTTTGTCCAGCAGTGGACATCTATAGGCTGAATAAGAAACTTACAAACTACCGGTTAACAAATCATCAGGGGAAGATAAAATATCTAATAGGATGATTAAAGAAGCGTGTAAAACAGCGAGTGATGCCATCTTAACTGTATAAAACAGATGCATTGCTGAAGGCGTTTTTCCTCGTAAATGGCGACGCGGTTTCATACGAATAATACCAAAGTGTGGTGTTAAAACCTCCGGATGATCCGAAGTCATACCGGCCTATCACACTTCTACCATCTTTGTGGAAACTTCTGGAGCGCCTCATCGTTCCACGTTTACTACCGAACGGTCCAAAATTTCATAGTACCTAATCAATATAGCTTCACTATCGGTAAATCAACAGTCGACGCGGCGCTTTCTGTCAGAAGAACCGTTAACCAATCGGAACAAGTACGTGATTGGTATCTTTTTGGATATTTCTGGGGCTTTTGATAACGCTTGGTGGCCTATGCTGTTGTTAAAATTAAAAACCCGCGGTTGTTGTAGAAACATATATAATCTCGTTTACTCCTACTTTATAAACGGTTCCGCGATACTTAAGCTCGGTCATTTTTCTAGTACTAAAGCACTAACCATGGGATGTCCTCAGGGTTCAGTTGTCGGTCCTTATTTATGAAATTTGGGTTTTGATAATTTCCTCGCGATCACGCTTCCTTGCGGCTGTTCACTTACTGGTTACGCGGACGATGGCCTACTGCTCATTCACTCAAGTACCCGAGCTGGACTTGAGAACTTGGCCAATACTTACCTAAATCTAATATCTCAGTGGGGTGATCGTAACCGCCTAGCGTTTGCGCCGCATAAAACCTATCAACTTCTACTAAAAGGTAATCTTAAATCATTGCCTACTATTAAATTTCATAACGTTCCCGTTAAAAAACAGCAATCCGTATGCTACCTTGGTATGGTCTTAGAAAGGAATTTTTCATTTATCGAACATATAAAAATAGTTGGCGAAAAAGCTAAAAGGAACTTTTATGCCCTAACTAGAATATCCAAAGCAACTTGGGGTCTATCATTCCTAAACTTTAAAAACTATATGGAGCTACCTACTTAGGATGTATGTGCTACGGTGCACCTGTTTGGGCCGATAGGGCCAGCATAGGGGCGCCGCGACGTAAACTGCTCCAAGCCAACGTTTGGCATTGATATTTTTATGCAAGGCGTATAGAACAGTCAGTACTGAAGCCTTACCCGTTCTGGCAGGTGTACTTCCAGTCGATCTTGAAGTACAGCGACGTGCTTCAATGTACTACTCCGCGAGGGGGGAGGCCATGGACACTAACTTTGTTACACAACGCGACCTCAATAGAATTTCTAGATTATTTAAACCTCAGACTGACGTCTGGGAGGACCTCTTATCCGAATGGCAAAGTAGGTGGGATAATTCCATCAAGGGCCGGACCTCCATCTGTTCTTTCCATCCGTTAGCGATCGGCTGGCTAAGACATGGCTGGAGGTTGACCACTGCGTTGCCCAATTTCTCACAGGTCATGGCAACTTTAAAAGTAAACTGTATTCTTTTAAACTTGTTCCTTCGCCTTTGTGTCAATGTTCTACATCGAACTGTGAATTTGAACAGTCCGCACATCACATCTTGTGGGAGTGTATTCTTTGGCAGAATGAACGCAATATTATGTTGGATAGTGTACAAGTTACATCCGGAGTTGTTTATTATACGGACCTTGTAGAAACTAGAACTAATTTCAGTGCGTTCAGGCGCTTTTGCCATACCTATTATTGGAATCAATTGTAACAGCACATATCTACTTAGGACCCATTAACTTATCAAATTTTATTCCATGCTGCTTGGCAATCTGGGCTTCTCCCAGTTGCAATAATGTCCCTTTGTGCCGATTGGCCTAGTTCTGTTCTGTCTCCTGCTTGTTATGGAGGGAAGTGGAAAAAAAATATTTTTTCTTACTCCTCCGCTATTCTTTTCTGATTAATTTCGTTGCGGGACTCAAGACAGTTGAATCGTTTCTCCGGGACTCGTCGAGTTTCATTGCTCGGCGTTTTTCTGGCGGTCTCCACTGTTAATTCTGGCTTTCAGGAGTTGCAGTGGGTTGGGAACAGTGTGGCGGGTTTTGTGAATAAGAAACTTTGTACTGCTGTGAAACTATTATCTAAGTCTAGTTGCTGATGGGATCGACTCCAAAATAATGGAGTCTTTCATGCGGGTCCTAGTCAGACAGTAAGGAGTGTCTGGCTGAGCTCGCAAATAATTTAATATTGTCTTACTTTCTACTTTTTTACTTTTTTATTATTACTAACATAGGCTTAAGATCTTTGTAGTACTAACCAAATATGGATACATTGTCCGAAATAAATTATTATTATTATTATTATTATTAAAACAAATTCTTAATTTTCTTACTATGCGGCAATTATTTTATATGGCAGCTTTTAATTATTTTTTTTTCAAACGTAGCCCCACACTAGTATTTTCTCCTGTATCGTGGGTGCGTTTACAAACATATAAAGGTAAACTTGAAGGTAATCGAAATGTTTGTTGCACGCGAGATTTAAAGCCGCAACACGTAGCGCAGTAGTCAATTAATTAACCTCTGAGCCAACCGTGCCGTCAATACGTTTTACTTGAATATTTGTTTCGAAATAACAGCTGTTGTTAATACTAGTATTGTTATATTGTCCGCGGAAACTTTTAGTTGGCTTTCTTTATTTAACTGTCTTCTACCTGTATACGACGTTATTTTTTGTATATGCGAAACAGGTGTTCAGTATTTTTATCTAAAGAATTTATGTACAAAATTTCAAAAAACTATTATGAAAAATCACAAAGTTATGAGCTTCTTATGTTACCCGGTTGTCCCTACAAAGATATGGTCAACGAGCCGCTCGCCCACTGGCGCCTATAGCGGGGTCCTAGGACAGTATGATGCGCTTCACACTGCACTGCATCACTTTTTAAATATATTTGGGAAAAAATATAACATTACACAGTGTAAAAATGATTGGAATCGATTGAGTTGCTTATTCTGAACTAACTACCAGCCCCCCAATCGGCGAACACATTTTTGTCAAATGATTGTGACTAGTTGGGGTAGTTTGAACCGAACGGACCAATAGGCAATCCGAACGATCCCAACTGATCCCAACTAGTCGCAATTATTTGACAAAAATGTGTTCGCCGATTAGGGGGCAGGTCACTCAGAAAATATTGCGACAAAAAGTTTTCATGTATGTGAAACCGGCCAGTTATAAAATTTTTAAAAAATATGGTTATTTAAAACTAATAATAGGTACGTTCCAAATTCAAAACAGGTACATTTTGAATTTGACGGCTACAGTTTCTGGCTGTGGCTCACGTTTTCTCTGTTGTGAGGAACAAGCGACCAAATACAGGATTCCACGGATTACTGCTTCGCCATGACAATCAAAACGAGTGAATTCCTGGACAGTACAATGGTCTAACTCCTGGGTCACCCTCCTTGCAGCCCTGACCTAGCACCGTGTGACTTCTTCTTATTCCCAAAAATAAAAGATCAGCTCAAAGGGATACAATTTTCGTCGCCGGATGATGGCTGTCAGCGTTCGAGCAGGCTATGTTTCAAAAACTGGTTCAGACGCATGAAACTATGTATAGCCTGGTGGAGAGTACTTTGAAAAGATGTAATAAAAATATATGTACTTATAGAAAAAAAAATATGCAAACCTTTCTGAGTGTCCCAGGTATATTCAAGTTTCGTAAAATGAATAAATTACGTTATAAAAATGCTAGAGGAAAGTTTCCCTAAGATGTAAAAATAAATAAATAATATATTTCGGCCAAATTCGATAAAGAATAGAGGTAAACAAACCGTTGCTAGGCAACAAGTAGTTTACGCCTAAAAGACAGATGTTAACAACCTTTTCTAGATAGATTATTTTCATTCTACTTCTTACTAATGTGAACAGCTTATTTGTTTAGATATTTATGATTTGCATAGAACACTTAACCGAGTTGAATGAAATATGACGCACATGTAAGCTAATTTCCTAATAGGTTAAATTTTATGATACATATGATATTATATGGGTGGTAGGCAACAACATCAGCCGCCGGCATAAGTTACCACCCACCAGACAAAGTCTTACCGCCAAGCGATCCGTCGTGTTCCGGCATGATGTCTGGTGAAGCCGTACGGAGGACGGGTCTGAGCGATTGTGTTGCGATGTGTGCCGGGTACGATGTGCCTAATGTTGTTGTGTCGGGAGTTTGGTCGTGGACGGTCTCTAGATCATCCTCTGGCGCAGCATCTTTGGTCGTGTTGTTGGGTTAAACATTGCATCACCTCGCTCAACTGCCGTCTTCCTTCCTATTCACTCAGTTTTTTTGAGTGAATAGGCTTAATAAGCTAGTGCGCTTTACCATCAACGATTGCATCACTGCTTACCATCAGGCGGGATTGCAGTCAAGCACTAGTTTATAACTAATTAAAAAAAAATACTTAGTCCATACTTGAAAGTATTACATTACTACATTGTTAATAAGAGTAGGGGAAGACCAAAGAAACGATAGATGGAATGTGTGAAGGATGATATGGCTAAGAAGGGGGTGACTGCCGAGATGGCTTCTGATAGGGATGCATGGAAGAAAAAGACATGTTGCGCCGACCCCAAATAAATTGGGATAAGGGCAGGAGAATGATGACTTGAAAGTATTACATTACATGTGTGCAGTTGATTTGAAAGTAATTAAAATAAACAAAATTGTATTGACAAATGCTTCAACTTTATTCATTGGTTGAACTCCACAAAATGTGTTTAATACCTGGATTTCATCCATCTTTCTTTTTTTGTAGGGCTATCACGTAAAATTAATGTCGAGTTTTTAATGGTTTTTCGAAATATCAAGTTAATATGCATGTTATTTTAGTGATTCTATTGAAATATGCTGCAATAGGAATTGTTAGTAAATAGTTTTCATGTAAAAGTCGATAATCATGTAAATAACAGGATATATGTAACACGTGAGTTGTGATAACCCTAAATTGGTTTGTTTACCTCTATTCTTTATGGAGCTAGGCGATGGTATAGATACTGTTGGACTATTGTTGTTGTATTCATATATTTCACACTATGTTAATTCTCTCTTGAACTCTGTAATACTTCCTGTTAAAAATAATAAATTATAAATTTGTGTTCCTGGAAGATCGTAATGGTTGGTGTTGTTACGAATGCACCTTATGTCGATGGCATAAGGTACAATATTGCGTGCCATGCAGTACGTAACTTTTAAGCCCTATATCTTGAGACCTAGGCATTGTTGAGGTACGATATAAAATCGACCGGATAAAATCATCGTCCTTGACGATGATGACAAGGCTGAATGTCTAGCCATCAGCTTTGAAGCCCAGTGCTCCCCCAGCGCTCAACCAGTAGACCCAGCTCACCTCCTGAAGGTTGACGCGGAGGTCGAACGCAGAGCTTCCCTCCCACCCATCGAAGACCCTGAAGATCCTCTGCCTCCCGTCACCCCAGATAAAGTGCAGGATATTACAGAGGTCTCAAACATAAAAAAGATCCCGGTTCTGACGGTATCACCAATAAAGTGATCCGACTTCTCCTTGCCCACCTGATTACCCTACTGGCCACCATCTTCAATGGGCAACAATATCTTCCCACAAACGTGGAAGGAAGTGACCGTTATAGGCATTCGAGCTATCGTCCTATTAGCTTGCTAAAAGTTCTCGGCAAAGTCTATGAAAGGCTTATTTATAAGTGTCTCAGAGCCTTTGCCGAGAACAAGGGCCTCATCCCCGACGAACAATTTGGGTTCCGATCTCGGCACTCCAGTGTCCAACAAGTCCTCCGTATCACCGAGCATATCCACGCAGGATTCCTACGTAGTATGATGACAGGTGTTATCTACTTCGACATACCGAAAGCCTTTGATGAAGTCTGGCACAACGGCTTAATATACAAGCTGTACCGACTCGGCGTGCCTGACCGTCTCGTGCTCATCCTGCGAGACTTTCTGTCAAACCGCACTTTCCGCTACAAGACCGAAAGGAGCGGAAGGAGCTCCAGCCGTCCCTTGCTGTTTACTCTAGCGACACCCTATGCCGGGATACGTACCCCACAGGGTGTACCCTTAGCGTGTAGTAGCTTAGTTTTTAGTAGCCCTTTTTTTATCGCGTGGAAATGCATTTACGCACCTACCCGCCGCTAGCTAGGCGACGGGCGTGTGTGGGGCTCGCCCAGCCGGAGCCGGGAATACCCACTAAAAGCACTCGGTTCCCCTCAGGCCCTATGTCGAGAGTGTCACGGGATCAGCTCGAAGACCTAACTCCGTGCTACTCTCAGGGCTTACCGGCCTTTAGGCCGGTTTCCGCACCAAGAGAGGATTACCCGGGGATACCGAGGTAATCCTCAGACGTGGTGACCAGTGCAATGCGCGTGCGGGGGGCTACCCTCACACGCGCTGGTCACACTCCGAGGCTAATGGAAACAAGCGATAGAAAAGAAACGATCTTTGAATCTACGACCCAACGAGAACTTTGAGGACTACGTGAAGTAACATCTGTAGTGTTGTTGTGTGCGTGCGACATGGACTTCGTGGACGTAAGCGAAGACTTCGGTGCAACATCAGCTAAGTTTTACTGGTCATTGCCTACTATCGACTGTACCTTCGTTGTCAATAAATTTCGCAACCCATAACCGGCATTTTAATACCCCTAGCCCGTAACAATATTTTAGTCCTTGACGGATACACCGGTAATTGTTGTGACCCCTGTTAATTTAAGTAGTTTATTTATAGAAACAGCATAAGTATTAATACTATTGAAACTCCTGTATCGAGAGTGCTTTTACAAACATTCAAACTAACATAGACAAACAGCCAGCCCCGGAAGGTAACCATACAAATAAGTACTTGTTCCGTGTGTTAATTGAACACGCAGCGCAAAAGTTGATCGCTCAGCCGCTGCACTAAGTATGTCGTGTTCAGTTTTGTGTGCGAAAAGGAGAGAATGTAATCACGCGCTCACTCTCATCTCGGAATAGTGCAGTCCAAAACTCGTAATCCTCGTATTGTTAATTTTTCCAAAGAGTCGCTATAGCATATTCTTCTTCTACAGCATATAGAGGTCCGTTGGTAGACAAAGGCCGTCCCAAGGCTTTTCACAATGACCGGTCTTGTGCTGCCCACATCCACCTTGTGCACCATGTCCACCTTTTTGGGGGTTAACTAATTATATCCGAATCTTTTAGTAGCTTGTAAAAATAAAGTCAACAGATGCATAAATAATATGAAAACATATTGATTCAATCCGGTACAGTTTGTATAGTGGCTGTGCTCCGCCGCCGTCAAGGGTTCGATTCCCGTACGGTTATTTCCGCCCTGGCGGTTGGTGTATGTGAGTTTAAATGTTTGTAAAAGCACCCAAGATACAGGGGTAATTCAGTGAGACAACGTTTTTTTTTTAAATATACAATATGTAAAGAAATCCCTGTCCGATCCGTGAAGGTATTGTTAGGTATCGATAACTGATTCTACTAATGCCTACAAAGCCGGGCTAAACTTAAAAAAAAATCCTCCTAAAAAAATAAATATTATTTCGCAAATAGAGGTAACTTAAAACATGTGCGGTAGGCCATACAGGCGCGGGCGAAGAGGGGCAGGGCACGCGGCACGCGGCTGCATCGCTATTCGCTCAGAATTGTACCGTCAAAAATAATGTTGTCACTTTTTAAAAACTACAAAATTTTGGGGAAGCTGGAATTAATTCACGGAAAAAAAAGATTATTTAAAAATTCACTAGTATTGTTACTACAATGATTATGTTAAATTTCATATTTTATTTGGTCATGTGTTTACCTAACCTTTATTATCCTTACGGGTCGGACAGGGTTTTCTTAACATATTGTATATGTAATAATATGTATAGTTAATTATTTTGACATAAAAATAAGTATTTGATAAGTACTGAATACGTGAATGGTACAAGAATACCCAACATAGACTGTTTTATAAAAGTCTGGAGGCATGAGGAACAGGGGTAAAGTTCACTCTAGAAAAGGGAGGACCAGACGGGTGTTATGTCTGGCGAACACTTTCCCAACGTTTGATATTGGGAAGTTGTATGTATGCTAATTGCTCGGAAACTCTGCTTGCGAGATGTAGAAATCGTGTGACATCAGTATGACGCGTTGTTTGTTTACATGCATATAATAATAATAATTGGTCTGATAGTCACGCCCCTTTTTTTCTCTCGGGGTGGAAAATCCTCATTGATGTCCACCGCCCAGGGGCGGGCGGCGAGGTCTGCCAGACTCTTACTGATTAAAAACCACCCCGGTGTTTCATCTCACACCTACGCCTGGAGTTGCGAGAACAAATACTGCTTCCGCAACCCTCGATTGGTGCCAGCCACTGTGGGCCTCCTCGGGTCAGGTGAGGTCCGTGCACCCGTGACGTCTAAGACTGGCACGCGTGGAACACTTCGCGCCTCCACCTCGGGTCCTGATTTTTGTTTGGGGGGCGACAGATATCCCCGAATCTGTCGCCCCTGGACCCATTTAGGTGGGCTGGAAGAGGGCATCATCTCTCGCGTCCGACCCTGGTTCAGGCCATGGTCCGGAGCGAGAGTGCATGGCTGGCCGTCAGCTCCGTCTGCGAAGCAGTAATGCGGGCTAAGGAGGAGGCGGAGCGCGTGAGGCAGCGGAAATCCCAGCGCCCTCACGCCCTGGTCGGGAGACAACATAGAACTCCCGGCCACCGTAGGCGCGGGTCTGCGGGCGGTGAGCAGTGGGCAGCTTGCCACCCGGTAAGAACCAGGCCCGAGTCGATGGCGCGTCGTCTTTCACGAACACAAATATATGTCAGCACATCGTGACGGGGTCCACGAAGACCGATGCCTCCTGAGTCAGAGTTGCGGGTTGTTTAAAAAGGAAACCGTGGCCCTGGCGCACAGGCAAGTAAAGAACACGGGTGGGTTTTAGTCAGTAAAAGTCTGACACGACCTTCCACTCCGCCCAGAGCAGGAGAGGTCATTTGATGATTTCCCATCCAGAAAAAAAGGACAGTCGAGGGAACTCCTCAATGATTCATAGCAGAAACTTTGCGTTTGTGCTTGATTAATTTGTATTGTTGTAGATGGGTTGAGACTCTCATTAAGACTCTGATGATGAAAATAAAGGCCAGTTCAGGGAGCACTTCAACGGTTTACAGTAGTTACCTTGTGTTTGGACTTACATAATTCATTTATATTTATGAGAACTTTGCACCCATATGTGTTATAGTTAAGGTCTGCAGTAGATTTCATGATGGAGCTGAGAGACAGTCGAGGGAACTCCTCAGCGATTCACAGCAGCTACTTTATTTTTTTTTAATAATTATAAACTATTGCTTGACGGCAATCCCGCCTGATGGTAAGCAGTCATGCAATCGTTGATGGAAATCGCGCTAGTTTATTAAGAGCTTATTCACTCAAAAACTGAGTGAATAAGAAGGAAGACGGCAGTTGAGTGTGGTGATGCAATGTTAAACCAAACAACAGGACCAACGATGTTGCGCCAAAGGGAGATTGACATGGAGACCCTCCACGACAAAACTCCCGACACAACTACATTGGGCGCATCGTACCCGTCCTCCGTACGCCTTCAAAAGACATCATCCGGAACACGACGAATCGGTTGCCGGCAAGACCTTGCCTGGTGGGTGGTGACTTCCGCCGGCAGCCTTGGATTTGTGCTTGATTAATTTGTATTGATAAGAGCTTTACACCTATAGGTATGTATTGTGATTGTCATTAGGGGTCTTATGATAAAGACGAAGGACAGTTAAGAGACCTCACATAAGCAACTTTGTGCTTAGACTTAATTCATTTATATTGATGAGAACTTTGCACCTAGGTATATGGGTTAATATGATGGTTTGCAGTAAATCTGATGATAACCTAATTTCAAAAACGAATATACAAAAACCAAAGACACCGACTTCCGAAATTAGTTATTTTTCACTTTGTAGTGTTGTTTGGAAGTCTCTTTATAGGGTTATTTATTTGCAAAAAAGTTTTTATTTTTCTTTTTATCTATACAGTGTACATAGTGCTGGTCGTGCCTCGAAAAGCACGTTAAGCCATTGGTCCCGGTTGCTATACGAACATCTAGTGGCAGTCGTTACGGGTTGTTGGAGCTCTCAAAACTCCAACAATTGGTCTAACTGCAATGCTTCGATGTCGCCTTCGGGTTGTGGAGGTCAGACGGCAGTCGCTTCATGGAAAATGTCCAAGTTTAGCCATATCAGCTTTACCAGTCGTAAAGCGGACCCCAGACTCCAAAGCTGAAAAGGCTCCGGATGCGACTGGGATTAACGCTGGGATGATGATGATGATGAGTGTAGGTACATAGTGGTGGCTGAAATTGACACATCTTCTTTACTGATTAACAATTTAGCATAGGCGCAGAGCCCAAACGACTCAAGTCACAAAAAATTACGGGGAGGGGGGGGGGGGTATAGGTTGCCTGCTGCCCCACCCTGAGCTCAAGGCTGGCTACGCCCATGGCCATTGTTTATTGCGCAAGACTTAATTTAAATGCTGCTTTTAGCAGTTGTACCTACCTAATAGTAGACATGAACAAGCTTATGTAGGTATTTAAACTATTAATTCTCGGAGGTAGGCCATAACATCGGCTGCCGGCAGAAGTTAACACCCAACAAATAAAGTCTTACCGCCAAGCGATTCGTCGTGTTCTGGCATGATGTCTGGTATGAGGACGGGTCTGAGCAGTTGTTGCAATGTGTGCCAGGTACGATGCACCAAATGTTGTTGTGTCGAGAGTTTGGTCGTGGAGGCTCTTTAAAGAGTCTTTAAAGTTTTAGTTTCAGTTTCTGTCTCGATACTGATGATATTGACCGTTAAAATGCTTTACATTGTTTATAATCCATACTAATAATATAGATGCGAAAATAACTCTGTCTGTCTCTCTCTTACGCTTTCCCGCTTAAACCTCTCAACCGATTTTGATGAAATTTGGCACAGACAATCTTTAGACCCTGCGAAAGAACATAGGCTAACTTTTATTGAAAAAAAAATTGATGTTCCCGAGGGAAATCTAATAAGCGCGATATAACCGAATACCACGCGGGCGAAGCCGCGGGCGGAAAGCTAGTACTTTACTAAAATCGTATTTCATAAGACCTTCTAGTTTCTGTTTACTAATATTTGTGTTATAATATAATGTTGTGTTATGTAATGTTAAGTACTTAGTTAACTGTAAAGATAATGTATGGACTGTTTTTAGTTTTTTCGTTAAAAGTGATCATTTGAAGACTTTAAATTTGTTCCTAAATGAGAATGGCATCAGCTTATGTTTAGTTGCGCAAAAATGTTTAAATATGTTATTTTTCTTCGTTACTTCGATTCCCACACGGAACAAATATTAAGTAGTATGGACGTAGGTACATGTAGTTGTTTCGTGTCTCGCTGTTTGTGCATGTGAATTTTAATATTTGTAAACGCATCCACGATACAGGAGTAATTGGTAGTGGGGCACCGTTTTTATAAAAAAAAAAAACAATGTCAGTTGTGCGGAATTGAACTATCAACGACTACATAATAGGTATACTTATAATATTTACTTCGCGTTGAAATTTTTGTAACTGCTAAAGGTACCAACAACTCTCTTCAGAGTTCCCTTAGGATACTTGTACACAGGTAACTGCAAACATTGTAGGAGGTGGCTTTCAGCCCATGCTCTAGGGCAGTGGTCGGCAACCCGCGGCCCGGGGCCCCCTTCCTTGGGGCCCGCGACTGTTTCTACAATTCCAAAAATGATAAAATGAAAGATATTTTAATACAACTGCAAAATCATTTCAGTGACAGATTTGGCGACTTTGAAAAGGTTTCTAGTGGAATGAAGATTTTTTGCAAATCCTTTTTCGTGTGACATTGAAGATGTACCAAGTCATTTACAAATGAACGTGATAGATTTTCAATCTAATGACATTTTCAAAAGCTCATTTTATGAGATCAATGATCGTGTTAAATTCTATGGCAGCTTGCCAACTGACTTTGACGATTTTAAAAAGGTTATTACAATTTTTGGCAGTACTTACTTATGCGAGCAAACATTTTCTATCCTCAATTATAGAAAAATATACATGCTTCCCGACTTTTAGATGAGAACTTGAGAGCCTTTCTCAGAATTTAAACGAAAAATTTGAAATCTGATGTACAAAAAATAGCCACTCAAATACCTACAGCCTGAGACGGCACACAGAAAGTATATGTATATACTTACAAGTTTACATTTATGTTTTTTATCTTTCCTCATTTAATTTCCATTTATAATTGATTAGTCGTTGGCATAATAGAAAAAAAAGTTTTTTGGGATTTTAATATCACTTAGTAGTTAAGTGTAAGTAGTGTTCAGTGTACCTAAGAGTTATTTTCATTCATTTGAAAAGTTTGTTTTTCCGCACAGTATTATTGTGTGTGCAATAAAGAATAAGTATTAATTGATAGACCTGTTATCAAAATTATATAAAAGCACGGTCCGCCTCTACCTCATTTTGTCGTCATGGGGCCCGTAACTGTCAAAGGTTGCCCACCGCTGCTCTAGGGCTCCGACAAATAGAAACAAGTTAGGTTTTCTTCTTCTTTTGATGTTTGCAAAGATGTACAATCTGGCCCGTACTACCCACTCTCCGCGGTAGTACTAAGAGAATGGGTAAAACACGTGTTGACGATTTTACTTGCTGATCTCTGAAGGTAATTTTCGCTTGTTGCAAGTGTTTTGTTAATTAATAGAACTTAAAGATACGGTTTATCAAGAAAAAAATCGTATTTTTGATTTTTCACTTTGGCGTGGGCAAGAAGTATCACACAATCATATAAGCGGCTCAGAATGGAATGGCGTAAAATAGGAGAGACCTATTTTCCATATTCTAATTCAAAACAATTACTTTTATTAACCGACTTCAAAAAGGAGGAGGTTACTCAATTCGACCGTATATATGTTTTTTTTAATGTTTGTTCGCTCATAACTTCGTAGTTTATGAACCGATTTTGATATTATTTTTCTGTTAGAAAGAAGACGTTCCCAAGGTGGTCCCATAATAAGGATATCAGGATTTGATGGTGAAAGACCAGAGAAAACAAGGGGAACTTTCAAAAATTGCAGGGGCGACTAGTGCATTTCTAACAATTTTCATTAAGTATTTTAAAGTACTACAATTTAATAAAGGTCTGGAGTAGATCTGATGATGGAGCCGGGAGACAGTCGAAGGAACTCCTCATCAATTCACAGCAGCTACCTTGTGTTTGGGCCCATTTAATTTGTATTGATAAGAACTTTACACCTAGATGGGATGCGACTGTCATAAGAGCTCTAATGATGAAGACAAATGCCAGTTCCGGGAACTCCTCAACGGTTTACAGTAGCTAGTTTGTGGTTGGACTTAATTCATTTATATTGATGACACCTTTGCACCCATTGGGTTAAAATAATGGTCTGCAGTAAATTTGATGATGAAGACCATAGGCAGTTGAGGGAATACTTACGGGTAAAAATTAAACAAAATTACGTCGTTTCCCAACTATATTTGCGCCAGCTTCCAGTCTGACCGGATGCAACTGAATACATAGTACTTTTAACATCTAAAAAGTGTAAAATAAAAACTTTTTTACAAAAAAACAACCGACATCCTAAAACCACTACAAAGTGATAAATAACTAATTTGAATAATTTCGGAAGTCGGTGTCAAAAACGAATATACAAAACCAAAGACACCGACTTCCGAAATTAGTTATTTATCACTTTGTAGTGGTTTTTGGAAGTCGGTTGTTTTTTTTTCTAAAAAAGTTTTTTTTTTCATATATTATCATTCCATTTTATACCAATAAATATTGCAGAAACATTACAAATACTTAACGTTAAGACTGCTACGGGATTATAATTGATTTTCAATTCTTAACACAATTTATTATTATTGAAACGATTGCTTACAAAACTAACTTAAACCTATATGAACCACATCTCGACGAGAACGAGTCGATTGTGAAGGACACCCTATTATATACTTATGGGTAAAAATTAAAGTAAACAAAATTACGTCGTTTCCCAACTATATATGCGTCAGCTTCCAGTCTGACCGGATGCAACTGAATACATAGTACTTTTAACAACTAAAAAGTGTAAAATAATTTTTTTTTACAAAAAAGCATCCAACTTCCAAAAACCACTACAAAGTGATAAATTAGTTACTTCGAAAGTCGGTGTCAAAAACGAATATACAAAACCAAAGACAGACTTTGTAGTGGTTTTTGGAAGCCGGTTGTTTATTTGTAAAAAAGTTTTTTTTTTCATATATCATTCAATTTTATACAAATAAATATCGCAGAAACATTACAAATACTTAACGTTAACACTGGTACAGGATTATAATTGATAGTCAATTCTTAACACAATTTATTATTATTGATTGCTTACAAAACTAACTTAAACCTATATGAACCACATCTCGGCGAGATCGAGTCGCTTGTGAAGGACACCCTATTATATTGCTATACTCTTTGGACGACAGCACGTGTTTGCATAGTACAATGGATTAAAAACGCGTGAAATAAATGACAGAAATTGTGAGTTGTGATTATTGTAAGAAATAATATTTTATAGATATTTATTAATACAAAGGTCAAAAAGCGAAGTTTTTGAGTAAACATATGCAGCGCAGTAGAGTTAGTTTGTTAAGTTGATAGGTAGGGACGACATGAGAGATAACAGTTAAACTTAATTTTTTCATATTCCGGTTTGAATTCATTTATTTCTAACGATAACAAATCATTTTACTGTAATAAGTACCTACTTAATATGACTAAATTAGGTACATTTTTGTAGTCCAGGCGTAGCAAGAGCTTACAATATTAACATTTTGGTAATAATATGTATGGTAAGAACACAGAAATCGTAATAACAAATCAATAGAAGTGCTATCTACTGACTTTTAACACCAGAACGCATGTCGCCGGTTCGCTGTTCCCACCACATAAACAAATAATAGATACACTCGAACATTTACACAAGCATTTTGCATTATTGATACAAAATTAAGCCTTCGAGCTATAGCATAACGCAATATTTTCTAAAAACACATAATTGCAGAAGGCGCGGCTTTTTTAACCAATAATAAACGTGCGCGAATAGCAGAGAAACATATCGCGCGCTCACTTTCACTGAGAAAAAGTCCCTCTGGCTTCAAAGACCCACCACCGGTGGGTCCCTGAACACTGATAGGTCTCCAAAGGCCCACTAGTGGGCCTTTGGAGACCTATCAGTGTTCAAGTTCAGTTAAAAATACTCAATCGTTATTATTATTCAAAATAATACTAAAATGCTACATCTTAATAAGTCATAAAATAATTAATTAAAATAACTAAAAATATTTATGTGCTATTAGTGTAAACGTGCCCTTAGATTTATAATCACAAACAAAGTTATTTAGTCATCGTAAAGCGAGCGCGTGACCTTGTCGCCGTGCATATGATATTTGTGATATACACAATCGTTATTATTATTCAAAAAATACTAAATTGCCACATCTTAATAAGTCATAAAATAATTAATTAAAATAACTAAAAACATTTATTTGCTCTTAGTGTAAACATGCCCTTAGATTTATAATCACAAACAAAGTTATTTAGTCATCGTAAAGCGAGCGCGTGACCTTGTCGCCGTGCATATGTATTGTGAATTTGTGATATACACAATCGTTATTATTATTCAAAAAATACTAAAATGCCACAAGTCATAAAATAATTAATTAAAATAACTAAAAACATTTATTTGCTCTTAGTGTAAATGTGCCCTTAGATATAAATCTAATCACAAACAAAGTTGTTTAGTCATCGTAAGGCGAGCGCGATATCACAAAACTTCTAGAAACTACCTTCTTACCCACAGAAATCGTAGTAAGTCAATAGAAGTCGCAAAGACGCGTGATCTTGTCGCCGTGCATATAACCCGCGCAGATAAAGAAAAGATCTGAAAATGGCGGCGGATACTTATGGTACGGTTGACAAAACATGGCCATTGTTCAATCACAAACCAAAAGCTAAGATATCTTTTATTTCTGTTCGTTGATGTTAATTTTGTTGAGTTTGATTCTTCAAACTCAACAAAATCAAAAAAATAACAGAGAATTTAGTGGAACGAAATTAACGATAACTCGGAGTGCATCAAAGTAGCTTTAGTAGTTTGGAAAGCGAATCCTGAATTCCTAAGCGATATTTTTTTTATGCAGCGCTTACTTCACTGTGTGAGTATAGATAGCGATAGAGAGTGAGTGAGAACGTCACTGTGTGAGTATAGATAGCGATAGAGAGTGAGTGAGAACGTATGCGAGCGGACGCCATTCACAGGTCTTTTCTTTATCTGCGCGGGTTATATGTATTGTGAATTTGTGATACACAAGAGCGCGTGGAGCGTTTGTTACGGTTATTTGTGTTGTTTGGGACGCAGATCGATAAACATGGTGATTTGCAGCGCATCCAACTGCGGAATCGACCTATGCACTGCACTTTTTCCCTTCGGGTTTCAAAGACCCACCAAACAGACCCACTGGTGGATCCCTGAACACTGATTTATCTCCAAAGACCCACTAGTGGGTTCTCTGAAATGTTATTATCTTCGGAGACCCACTATTGAGATATTCTCTTTTGAGAGGTTTTATTATTTATTTTGTCTTCTAATACCCAAGTTACCTATCGGTGTTCAGGGACCCACCGGTGGATCTGTTTGATGGATCTTTGAAGCCAGAGGGAACTTTTCAAATATATCAGCTTAAAATTTTTGGCCTGAATATGCATACTCAAGAACTCTGGGCTCTCCCACCTTTTATAAAACCGTAACTTAAATTTTACTACTACATCAAAATGCAGGCGTCAGTACCGATTTAGTGCGCGCCAAAAGGTCCGCCGTCATAATTCTCATAGTGCAGTCCCAGTCATCTCAGCCGCGTGAGTATCTGTATTATGAGGAGTCTGTTCGCGGCTTCTCAACTTTCCGGAGCAACTTCACCAGAACACCTCTCAATATGTTGTTAGACAAACCCTGGAATTTAAAAAACATGCGTTATAGTACATTACGATATTAGTGCGTAATGATGGTTATAACATGCGAGGCGGAATTTCAGCCCGAGCCGAAGGCGAGGGTGTAATTGAGCCGAGCATGTTATAACCAATACGCACGTATATCGTACGACATTTTTTAACACACTTGCGAGGAAACAGAAAAAAAGATATTCAGAATACAAGTACAAAGAAAAGAAAATTTGAGAAAAATGGCGCGAAGTTTATTTTCTGCCGTAGCTGCGTGAAAATGTTGGCAAAGATGCTAGAGCATGCAGTCAAGTTTTTAAATTACCCAATAAACTGTTTTTTTTTACAAATACTCATTTAAATACAAACAAATACAAATTTGTTTATTTCAAATAGGACATCAGTTATTTTAAATAAACTCAATCTGTGAATACACACTGTTGCTTTCCCGCCATTAGTATTATTATTTGCCATTTCAAATATGGAACAGCGCGCTGCTCACTGGCTAGAGCCACGCGGCGGCGATCAGTTCCTTAATTATTTGAAATGACAAATAATGCTGTTATGGAATTTGTATGGACTATAACTTAACTATTTGCTTTGATAACACACGCGTTTGTTATGGCCCGCTTTACATATTTAAAACCGGTGGGATTACATCAGCTTTACGAGCAAGGGTGTTAAAAACTAATTTAATCTTCTAAATCAGGCTTAAAGCTGCTCCTTTTGTGATAAAACAAATGAAAATCAATAAAATAACAAAACATGCCTGATTACATTTAAAACTATAAGTAATGTTACTTTACATTACTTACAGTTTTAAATGTAATTCATCCATCCAGATAAAAAAACAGCATTAACATTATTTTTATTGGCAGGTGTCAATAAAAGTCCTATTAAAAGCTGTCCTACTATTTCAGATATTAGCCGGAACAAACAGAGAAAAATTGTAAAAAATGTTAGTTTGGTGTACCATATACATAAGAATATACCATATGATCCTGATAGATTAACAAGAAGGCGTAGGGATGTTATAGCACAGGTTCCACAAACAAAAACTAAATTTGCTGCGATTCAATATGGTACACTATCATGCCAACTGTATAATAGGATCAATAAACATGTTTATATATACAATAATAAGTTACATGACTGTAAAAAAATGTTAACAAATTGGATAAAGACACTAAATTACGCAGAAACTGAGGAACTACTGAACTCCACAAAATGATACAAGCACACACACACGCACAGGCGCACACATATACATACACGCACAATTACACAAATACATACACACAAACACCCACACACACTTGCATGTTAATTATACATAAGGTTTTTTAAAAATTGTATACTGCTGTGGAAGAGCGGAGTCTCCTAACACAGGCATAATTTGCTTAACAGGAGGCTTCAATCACCAACTAATGTTCAATAATTTGGAGCTCTAATAAATTTGATTTTGATTTTTGATTTTGATATACAACGTTATTTTTTGTTTATACGAAATCCGAAAAATGTATCCAGTATTTTTAACCGACTTCAAAAAGGAGGAGGTTACTCAATTCGACCGTATACAATATGTAAAGAAAACCCTGTCCGATCCGTGAAGGTATTGTTAGGTATCGATAACTGATTCTACTAATGCCCACAAAGACAGGTTAAACTTAAAAAAAAATCCCCCTTAAAAAATAAATATTATTTCGTAAAAAGAGGTAACTTAATACATGTGCAGTAAGCAACCCCGTTCCGCGGGTGGCGGGGGGCAGGGCACGCGGCACCTGTGACGTGGTCGCGTCGCTATTCGCTTATAATAATACCGGTGTTGTCACTTTTTTAAAAATTACCAAATTTCGGGGAAATTGGAATTAATTCCCAGGAAAAAAGGATTATTTCAAAATTCATTAGTATTGTTACTATGATGATTATGTAAAATTTTATATCATATTTGGTCAAGTGTTTACCTAACCTTTATTATCCTTATGGGTCGGACAGGGTTTTCTTTACATATTGTATATGTTCTTTTTTATGTTTGTTCGCGCATAACTTCGTTGTTTATGAACCAATTTTGATCATTCTTTTTCGGTTGGAAAGAAGTCATTTCCAAGGTGGTCCCATGGCAACGACAACAGGGTTTGATGGTGGAACACCAGAGAAATCAAGGGGAACTTTCGTTAGGTATTTTTTAACACCCTTGCTCGTAAAGCTGATATAATCCCACCGGTTTTAAATATGTAAAGCGGGCCATAACAAACGCGTGTGTTATCAAAGCAAATAGTTAAGTTATAGTCCATACAAATTCCATAACAGCATTATTTGTCATTTCAAATAATTATGGAACTGATCGCCGCCGCGTGGCTCTAGCCAGTAGCCAGTGAGCAGCGCGCTGTTCCATATTTGAAATGGCAAATAATAATACTAATGGCGGGAAAGCAACAGTGTGCATTCACAGATTGAGTTTATTTAAAATAACTGATGTCCTATTTGAAATAAACAAATTTATATTTGTTTGTATTTAAATGAGTATTTGTAAAAAAAAAACAGTTTATTCGGTAATTTAAAAACTTGACTGCATGCTCTAGCATCTTTGCCAACATTTTCACGCCGCTACGGCAGAAAATAAACCTCGCGCCATTTTTCTCAAATTTTCTTTTCTTTGTACTTGTATTCTGAATATCTTTTTTTCTGTTTCCTCGCAAGTGTGTTAAAAATGTCGTACGATATACGTGCGTATTGGTTATAACATGCTCGGCTCAATTACACCCTCGCCTTCGGCTCGGGCTGAAATTCCGCCTCGCATGTTATAACCATCATTACGCACTAATATCGTAATGTACTATTAAAGCACTACAATTTAATTAGGGTCTGGAGTAGATCTGATGATGGAACCGGGAGAAAGGCGAGGGAACTCCTCAACTATTCACAGCAGCAACCTATTGTTTGTGCTTGAATAATTTGTATTGATAAGAACCTTACACCTAGATGGGTGGCGACTGTCATTAGGGAGCTGATGATGAAGACAAAGGTCAGTTCAGGGAACTCAACGATTTACAGTAGTTACCATGTGTTTGGACTCATTTATATTAATGACAACTTTGCATCCATATGGTAATGAAGGTCTGCAGTAGATCTGATGATGGAGCCGAGAGACAGTCGAGGGAACCCCTCAACGATTCACGGCAGCTACGTTATATTCGTGCTTATTTAATTTGTATTAATAAGAAGTCGTGGTGGCCTAGTGGTTAAAACACCAGCCTCTCAAGTATTAGTGTGCGGGTTCGATTCCAGGTCAGGCAAGTACCAATGTAACTTTTCAAAAGCTATATGTACTTTCTAAGTTTATCTTGGACACCAATGACTAAAGGTGAAGGAAAATATCTTTAGGAAACCTGTACTTTATAAGTCTGAAATCGCTAAACCGTATTGAGCAAGCGTGGTGATTACGCTCAATCCTTCTCTGTATGAGAGGAGACCTGTGCCCAGCAGTGGGACTTTAAAAGGTTGATGAAGAATAAGAAGCTTACGTCTAGATAGGTTGTGATTGTCATTAGGGAGCTGATTATGAAGACAAAGGTCAGTTTACGGAACTCCTCAACAATTTACATTAATTACCTGCCTTGTGTTTGGAATCAGTTCATTTATATTGATGAGAAGTTTGTATCCACATGGGTTATAACGAAAGTCTAGAGTAGATGTGATAATAAAGACCATATGACAATCGAGGGAAGTCCTCAACAATTTACAGCATTGAAGTTTAACGTAGGACAACCACTAGCCACAGTTATCCTGATGCGACAATCAAAAAAATCAAGAGACTAAAATAAAAGTTAATACGCGTAATCGTGTCGTCTCTAGCCACATACACACAGCATCCATCACACATTGACAGCCTCCGTGGCGTAGCGGTAGCGGACGCGGCCGCTGTGCAAGGTGGCGCGGGTTCGATCCCCGCACAGTGCAAGTATTTGTATGCATGAATATGAATATTTGCACTGGTCTGGTCGTGCCTTGGAAAGCACGTTAAGCCGTTGGTCCCGGTTGCCATACGAACATCTAGTGGCAGTCGTTACGGGTTGTTGGAGCCCTCAAAAGTCCAACAATTGGTCTAACTGCAATGCTTCGATATCGCCTTCGGGTTGTGGAGGTCAGACGGCAGTCGCTACACGGATAATGTCGAAGTTTAGCCATATTAGCAGTTGGACTGGTAAAGCGGACCCCAGACTCCAAAGCTGAAAAGACTTCGGATGCGACTGGGATTAACGCTGGGATGATGATGATGAATCGTGTCATCTCTAGCAATGCTCATAAATTCGGTTCGGTCCCAGAGAAATTTTATAAAGATCTAGATTATAGAGAAGTTTGATATTTAAACCAAAACACGGGTAAAAATTCAAATAAAAATGGCGTCATTTGCTTGCTAGCCTATTCCCAATTATGTTGGCCGCAGCCTCCAGTCTGACCGGATGCAGTTGAACAGTAGATACTTTTTGCAACGAAAAATTGTAAAATAAAAACTTTTTATAAAAAAAAAAACAACCGACTTCCACAAAAAAAAAAAAAAACTACAAAGTGAAAAATAACTAATTACGGAAGTCGGTGGCAAAAACGAATATACAAAAACCAAAGTTACCATGACCATGAATATTCATATTTGCCACTGACTTCCGAAATTAGTTATTTTTCACGTTGTAGTGTTTTTTTTTTTTTTTTTGTGGAAGACGGTTGTTTTTTTTTTATTAAAATTTTTTTAAGTAAAGAATCTATGTACAAAATTCAAAAAGATATCATTAAAAACCACAAAGGTATGAGCGTGTTATCTTACTTGGTTGTCACAACAAAAATATGGTCAACGCACCGCTCGCCCGCCCACGCCTAAAGCGGCGCGGCGAGGGCCCGCCCCGCTATGCGCACGCGCCTAATACTATGATCTACCGTCAGCTGTGTTGCACGCTCGGTAACCACGCTGCAACCATTTCTAAATGTATTTGGGAAAAAATATGACATGTTGTTAATGATTAGAATCGATTTAGTTGCTTATTCCGAACAAACTATATTTAGGTTTCGTATAAAGAAAAAATTGCGTATTATATTGGTAAAAAAAGAGGTGTAGAGCGTATCGGGCTACGCTCAGTGTGGTGTTCCGTAATTTCCAATCCGTCACAACCAGCGATCGCACAGACAAATAAAAAAAAGTTAAAAAACTAAAACCCAACTACGACAAAAAACGACGCTGAAAAAGTATAAAACAAGATTTTCAGAATACTGAACTGAACAAAGTTGCTAATGTACTTGCAAGTAAATGGACACAGTCAAGATACCTTCGTTGTAAATTGACAATAATGTCATACAAAACTATTATGAAGAATGCAGTATTCACTATGTAGAGATAAATTTTCATGTTTGGAAAGGCGTAGTCACACGTTACACCTACAACGTACGTACGTAGCACCTTGACAACGTGTGACTACGCCTTTCCAAACATGAAAATTGTCGTGGTTGGGTTTTAGTTTTTTTTTACTTTTTATTATTTGTACTATTTGGTGTTAAAGTGTATTTGTGGCGCATAATATTAACAAAAGTTAAATTGATGAACTAAAAACTAGATACTTGACATATTACATCTACACGCACATTAAACAACATAAGCCCAAAGGTCTATAGTGCAGAGGACATTTTTATGGGAGTTATAGCCAGTTATCAAGCTGTTTCCGCCTTCACCGCGTGGAGTTACTCCCAGCTTATGTCGTTTTCATTAGTGCATTACATATTCTATTAATGTTCACACTGCTCTACATTGCATAAAGCGATTCACAGTTCCCGTGATCCGCGCTTTACTCTTATCGCTCATATTTAACATCATTAAAGCATTCTTGTAATTATGTACAAGCATAAAGCACTCGTGAAGCTCTTTCACGTGATACCAAACATGGTATATTTATTTAAATTTTATATTAACATAGAACTTTTTGTCCGCTAGAGGGCGCAATACTAAATTTGGTGACAAGCTTTATAGCTCATAACTAACAGAATATCAAGGCCCTTCTAATGGTACTGCAGTGGTCTTATTCTGATAAGTAGTAAAGAAGCTATGAACGAAAAGATGTGAATTATATGCAACCAGCCCATGAATACAGGTAAAGTCACACGCAAATGCTAGCAATATATATATATTCAAAATGTACAAGTAAAGCGCTTTCAAATGATACCAAACACGGCATATTTATCTTAACTTATTTTTTTTTACTCTGTATGTTTTGTCCGCTAGAGGGCGCCACAGTAGATTTTGTGAAACCCCATATAGCCTATAACCAGCGGACAATTAAGACGCTTCTAATGATATATCATTTGTCGAATTGTGATAAGTAGTTTAGAAGTTACGAGGGAACAGATGAACATACATACATACATACATACATACATACATACATAGCCTGTCAAAATCATAACCCTCCTTTTGCTTTGCCGTAGTCGGGTAAAAATAGGCTATTGATTACATTAAGTTGACTAACTAAAGTACGGAACCCTAAAAACGAGCCCACAAAGAACGGTGATAACTAAAGAAGGAGTTATAGCTTCCACCTAGTCTATATCTCATACCCTTCCTGACCCCATCAACTCTGGAAAATCATAACAGCGCGAAGTAGCCCTAAAGACAGCGCCATCTCTCGGAAAGTTGCGTTACCAATTTATACATACTACACTAGACGTTCTATATGTTGGATTTTCGGTGGTAATTTTGGATTACATAAACCGATTTTGATCATTCTTTTTATTATTCTTTCAAATAAAAAAATAATTATCAAAATCGGTTCAGGCGTCCAGGATAATAATATAATATGTAAATTAAGAAAAAAAAAGAAAGCTTGCATTTTAAGAATAATTTACAAACTTCTTTCAGAAATTAATTTGTTTAATTTTATAAAAACTCTTCAACCCATTAAGTTCAAAATATTTATTTAGAAAGTATTTATGAAGTTCTACTTTTGAGATTTTTTTCAGATTGAAAAATCTGAAAAAAAAAATGTCATGGTTAAACAAAAAATAAAATAAACTTATGGTTGACCTGTTGCAATTTATACATTTTTACTTTCGGAGCGATTATTTACCAAAAACGTTATCAAAAAATGGTTTTAGTAAACCCCTATTTATTTTTAAATACATATCTAACAATATATCATGAGTTAGTGTGGAAATTAAAAAAATTCACTCCCCTCTTTACGTGTATGTACGGAAGACAGCAGGTTTAGCTAACCCAAACTGTCAGATATTACCGATCAACCTTGAGCCTTAATGCTTTAAAGATAAAGTTGAAAATCTATTAAAGTAATCTGACAGATTGTAGTAGCTTGATATGCTGTCGTCTGCACCTCATCATCAACCTTTTATCGTCCGACTGCTGGTCACAGGTCTCCTCTCATACAGAGGACTGAGCGTAATTATATCGTTATCGTCTGTACCTATCCTTAATTTAAAACAATCTATTTTTTATTTTAGCACTTTTCCGGCGTGATTAACATACATATTGGTACCAAATTTCAGCATACTAGTGCTAACGGTCACTAAGATTATCCGCGGGCGCACAGACAAACTTGGCGAAACTTGACAACGGAACCCTAAAAACGGTTACTTCAATATGTATTATAAACAGACACTCCCAATTTTATTTATAGTAAGTATTATACAATATGTAAAGAAAACCCTGTCCGATCCGTGAAGGTATTGTTAGGTAGGCGCGTGCGCTCCATATAGGCATATAAGCACTGCATACAGTGCATACCCTAATAATTTTCGAATTCGGAATATCCGAATCGTATTAATTAATTTATATAAAAAGTTCGTTACATATTGGTAACACTACCATCTATTGAGGCTAGAGCGAACTACTACAACGCCGCTTAGCCGCCTGCGTTACCAGCGCCAGCGCTGGCTAGCGGGGAAGGCACAAACTACATGTGATTATTTCTTCGCGTGTAGTCCTGCGTGTGAATAAAATTATATGATTGTGTGCGTTAACTTTGCGTAGTATGCGCGTGTAATTTCATTGGGTTTATAAGGCGACGTGACGTAAGCATTAAGCACTGCTTCTAATCTCTAACCGACGGATTTAAGAAGTTGACAAATACAGCATGATTTTTGCTCTTTCAAATACCTTTCTATTTTATCAGCTTATGTTGTTTCGTTATATGTGTATTTGGTAAAATAAATATGTATATTGGTTGTTTTAAGCGGAATTGAATGTCCATTTACTGAGTTTAGAATTTTAGATATATTTTTTCTTTCTAGAATATGTATATTAAACTTAACGTAGAATAATACACGAATATTCTACGTTAAGTTGTGAGGAAAAATATAAAATTGTGTGTGTTCGCGATTTTGGTTTAAATCAAAAGAAAGGTTGTTTTAATAAAAAGTATTATGAAAATTATATCTGGTTAGCAGGCTGTGTAGTGTGTTCACACAAATAAATTGTTTTGTTTCTCGTGTAGGTATATTTGTTTAAAACTTTTAAAACAATATTGATAACGTCTTGAACAATATTGTCATAGTTATTTTCAACCTACTTGCTTTTGAATTTGAATACTATACTTTATATTGTAATAATTTTCCTGAAGTTTACAAATTAGCAAAATTTAATACTTATGATTCCAATGAGTAGCGCATCAGGCGTATTTATGAAACACACAGGGCCAAAGCAGACTCACAGATTTGTCTATATTTCCATTGAAAAAGAACATTTAGCGATTTTAAAACGATCAAAAGATAGACGAAAAAAATATAGGCGCGTTGATTTAATTTATAGACAGTAAACCAATATTTTTTGTTTTTTGTGAAATAAAAATTATTACTTATTTACAGTTGAGTTAGTAATAACATTTCATTGCATTGATCTGGACAAAAAGAAATTTACATCCCACGGATATCATTTATTTGACTTGTTCTTTAATAAATTAGTGCTATTGCTAAACTAGTGCTTGACTGCAATCCCGCCTGCTGGTAAGCAGTGATGCAATCGTTGATGGTAAAGTGCGCTAGTTTAGTAAGGATGACCGCAGTTGAGCAAGCTGAGGCAATGTTAAACCCAAAACCAACACGACCAACGATGCTGCGCCAGACGGAGATTGATCTGGAGACTCTCCACGACCAAACGACCCGACACAACAACATTTGGCGCATCGTACCCGGCACACATTGCAACACAACTGCTCAGAGCCGCCCTCCGTACGGTTTAACCAGACATCATGCCGGAGCACGATGAATCGCTTGGCGGCAAGACCTTGTCTGGTGGGTGGTAACTTCTACCGGTAGCCGATGTTACGGCCTACCACCGAGAGAGAGTTCCATGTAAAATACCGTTATTTTACTGCATCTGGTTAGACTGTAGACCGAATTAAGTGCGAAAAGCTAGGCAACAGTGACAGTGAGCAATGGTGGCCTTGTATCAGCCATGGCTTACAAATTGTAGGTTTGTGTAAATTATGTCATCACCACTGCTCTCAAAACAGTGAAAGGAAAACAGTTTGAGGAAACCGGCAAGTCCTAGAGGCAAAAACTTCGAACAATGTGATATCTACCAAACCCCACTGGGCGCGTGGTAGTTTATGGCCCACTCCTTCTCACCGAGAGACTAGTGTCCCAGGAGTTGGAACATTATAGGCTGATTATGTTAAGTTAGGCAAGGTTTGCTTTGTGTTTATAAAAATA
Source organism: Sesamia nonagrioides (assembly GCA_017933935.1). Classification (NCBI taxonomy): domain Eukaryota; kingdom Metazoa; phylum Arthropoda; class Insecta; order Lepidoptera; family Noctuidae; genus Sesamia; species Sesamia nonagrioides. Next base: position 1,100,565 of record JADWQK010001372.1, read on the forward strand.
TCTTACCATAAATTCTTTCTCTGGAGAGTTATATCCGGCGGTACCACCCAACTGATTCTAAAAAACAAAGAAAAATGGTAATGTAACCATTTACAATACAACTAAGAACTAAAAAATAGCAAATCTATTAAAACGGCAATTTTCAATTCTTTGTAAATTGCTATATTATATTGAGCGATCATTCTTTACCACGTCGACCAAGTTAGTTTTCTGTTTTTGGAAGAGCCGGGATGTCTGCTTATCATAGTCATCACTGACATCAGTGCAGAAAAACGTCGTGAGTAAATCCAACTTATAGTTTAATATCAAACTCAAACTCATTTAGTGCGATAATGGGTAATTGACATTGATTCACTGATATGAAATCGATTTGTTTTGAGGAACTTTTTACCCAAAGCACACAATATTAACTAAAGCCTGAATCAGTGAGTTAAGTAAAGTAGTATGTATTATACAGTATGTTAAATAACAGAGGGCGTTCCCTTAAACTCGTTAATATATATCATTAATAGATTAAAATAAAAATATCAGCATAGAAAAATAAGCATAAAAAAATCCGAATAAAAAAAAATCTAATTGGAAATAAACTTGAAACCTCCTGTTTTAAATCAAAATAGTAGTCGTCATGTATAAATAAATTGCGACGTTGCCGTCTTTCATGTTCGCGTGTACAGTGTGTTTCTTTTTTACATGTCAATTTAAAATTTTTATTGAATATTTTCTTATTGGAAAAAATTTTAAAACATTTTGTTTTCGAATGGAAATGTTTTTTTTAGCATGTATGTATGCTATACTATTTCGGGTTAACGGGAACGCCCTCTGTTAGTTAACATACTGTATAATCCACTCAGAATAAGAATCATCTAAAAATGACCTTTTTTACAGCCCGCTCAACCAATATAGGAGTTGTTCATAAACTAAAGGAGATGTTTCATTTTGGGCCACCACTATGTACGCTATATAGATAAAAAGGAAAAAAATAAAATCTTTTCATAAAAATACCACTAAATTAATTTAAATAAAAATACAAGTATATATAATTAATTATTTGCAACGTTTTTTAGTGAGATAACCCTTTATTAAGGTAGCCATGACAGTGGTTATGGGCATTTACCCGGTAATAACCCCAACTTTGGGTAAATAATCATTTATACCTATTTTTACTTACCCATTTTTCATTTTTACCGGGTAAAAATTATAATAAGTTCCATTTAAGGTATGTTATTAGGCCGTACAACAGGGTAGATCCGTAGTTCTTCAGCCTATAGATGTCCACTGCTGAACAAAGGCCTCCCCCAAGGCTTTCCATGTTGACCGGTTTTGTGCTGCCCGCATCCATCGGCTTCCCGCGACCTTCAAAAGGTCATCGGTCCACCTTGTTGGGGGCCTCCCTATGCTGCGTCTTCCATTGCGTGGCCGCCACTCCAGAACCTTACTGCCCTATCGGCCATCGGTTCTACGAGCAATGTGCCCTGCCCACTGCCACTTAAGTTTAGCGACTCGCAGAGCTAATAATAAAAATAAGAGCTAATAGTAATGAGCTAATTGAGTTACTTTGGTTCTTCTGCGGATCTCCTCATTTCTGATTCGATCACGCAGAGAAACTCCGAGCATAGCTCGTCCGAGCCGATCCGTAGTTGACTCATCGATCGGCCCGGTTCAAGGTTGTAAAAACTCTCATACAATGAGAACGCCAAACGCGCTCGATATCGACGATCGAGTCTCGTAATGAAAACTCATGGTAGCTACACTTGATGAGAAATTATCAAAGGAACTCTCCCCCTCTGAGCGGAGCAGAAGGGCGTGTCAGAGTTTTACTAAATAAATCCCACCCATGTTCCTTTACTTGCCTGTGCGAATAATATCCTGGATCCTGCCCCAATGGTCTTGGACATATTCTCCATCGGTACCAGCGCACTTGTCACTATTAACCGACGCGAACTCCTGGGACTTATTTCATCAAGCAGCCACCACCATATCTGGCGCCGGCAGTGCTCTACACGTCTACGTTGGGCCTTTACGCAGAGATCTATGACAAGAAGGCGGTATTGTGCAGTGAGACTCCCACCGAGTATGACTTTGCAGTTGGCTGCTTTGCCGATGTGGTGTCTCCTAGTCAGTAGAAAGTCTATTTGGATAGCGCTTCGTCAGCGACCGCACACGTTTGGAGAATGCTGTTCCCTTCTGTGGTGCGGCTGTCGTGAACAGGCTCAAGCCTGTCACTCTTCTCACGCACACCACCCAGAACCACTCGCTGGGATAACGGTATCCCGTTAAATAGTCCTTCGAACTGGCTCCAGAACAACGTACTTTCGGCCTCACCGCACCCAGAAAAGCGAAACGGATTTTCCTGGTTTTGGCTCGCTTCTTCAGCCGTGTCCGCCTCTGATACGGTAGCCCTAGCCCGCAGATCACAGGAGTCGGGCGAAGCTCCTGCGCGCCGTTTTGCGGCGGCGCGGCGCCTTACGCGCGCGCGCCTTAGGCGCTGTCACGTGCATTTCTTCCTTTCCTATGCATAATAGTTTGTCTTGCCGACAGCCTCCGTGGTGAAGCGGTAGCGGACGCGGCCGCTGCGCAAGGTGGCGCGGGTTCGATCCCCGCACAGTGCAAGTATTTGTATGCATGAATATGAATATTTGCACTGGTCTGGTCGTGCCTAGGAAAGCACGTTAAGCCGTTGGTCCCGGCTGCCATACGAACATCTAGTGGCAGTCGTTACGGGTTGTTCGAGCCCTCAAAAGTCCAACAATTGGTGTAACTGCAATGCTTCGATATCGCCTTCGGGTTGTGGAGGTCAGACGGCAGTCGCTTCGATATCGCCTTCGGGTTGTGGAGGTCAGACGGCAGTCGCTTCACGGAAAATGTCCAAGTTTAGCCATATCAGCAGTTAGACTGGTAAAGCGGACCCCAGACTCCAAAGCTGGAAAAAGCTTCGGACGCGACTGGGATTAACGCTGTGATGATGATGATGATGAATAGTTTGGCTTGTTTTGCTTTTACCAGTGCGACTGCCGTCTGACCACAGCCCCGAAGGGAAAGCTGGCGTCAGCACCCCGTCCGTAAATCAGCAGGTGCTCCGTCTGGCAGCTGGGGTTTACTTCGGTCTCAAAGAGGATGGTAGGACCCCAAAGCACTCCAGTACCTGATCGTAGTATTGATGACGAAGCCAATTAAATAACAACTCATTTTATACCCCGGTATTTTTTATACCAATTTTACCCTTTCCGTCCAATTTTTACCCATCCGCCCATCTCTAGTTATGATTCTAGGTTGATTGGCGACTTTGACAGTTCTATTTTCCCGTTGTGTTCGTGTCGAGTGTTGATTTGAATTGATTGTGTTTATTTAACGGGCCGTATGTTCGGATTTCATGTTTTGTTTCGCAGTCTTATTGGTAGATAATATAGATACCTTAGAATAGCCTTAGTTACATGACACGTCCATCAAAATCTTATTTCGCTTATTGCTGACCACCATATGTATTAGTAGTTGTGTTGCACTCCTTGGTCGAGTTAAATTGAATATGTATAAAAACTAAGCCAAAATATAGGAAATTAACATTAAAAACAGTTAACTATAGAGTAACTATACCTAGCATTAAGTGTACAATGTGCTGGGCCCAGGCTCCATACATTTCTGAAACATCTCCTTTAAGTTTTTAGACGTCATGTTTAAACTGTCTATGGATCATCCCTTCCTATATCTGTTGGTAACTAAAATTATTGTGTACGGACATCAGCAGGTCAAGTTACCCGAAACTGTCAAATATGCCCAGTTAATCCTGAACCTTAATGCTTTAGAGATAAATTTGAAAATGTAATAAAGGAATCTGACAGATTGTAGTAGCTTGATGTGCTGTCGTCTGTACTTTGTAGTGTCCGAAAAAAAGGAAAAGTACAAAAGTTTTGTCATTGAAGTTTTTACAATAATTTTAGAATTCTACTACTGTTACCTACCGACTTTAAATATATTCCCAGCACCGCTGCAATAAGGGCATTCTTCTTGTCCAGTTGAGCTATCTTCTTACTTAGCTTCTGATTCTTGCGAGTTTGCTTTTCGACTTTGCTTTTCAGGAATTGCTCCCTTTAACATAAATATAAGAATGTCAGGAAATGTTGAGCATTATCAACATGTTAAATTTTGCATAATAGCTTTACTCAATATAATAGAAATTGCTATGAATTTTGCTGCCATTGTATTATTAAGTATATAATATTAATTCGCATTTTGTCATCATTTTGTGTTAGTGAAATTTTTAATATAGAATTTATTGAATGCTTGATTAAACTTTACGAAATATCGCTAATTTACACGACACGTAGCATACGCACTGCTATAGGTATAACAGCATTTTCATGTCATATTCTAGTGGACAAATAAATCTAACTAGCTAGCGGTTTAAAACCCGCGATAAAGCAAGTTCATTGTGTAAACTAAAACACATAACATCAAGTTACTCGCATTAATAATAAAAAATAGAAATTGACATGGTATATTCTGACCAGCATTGTGTAACATGAAGGATGTTCAGAAGAGACCGTGTCATTTTGTAATAAACTTACACCAGTAATTATTTAATAAGTACAATAAATACAATCTAAATGATGATTTGCTCAATTCTGCTTCTACGCATTGTTCAAAATGCAAATGCAATGATTTTGAAGAATAATGTTAATTCATTACTCCAAAGATTTGTCTGCTGATAGTGTTAAATGAGCTTCCAGCAGCAGCGAAGAGATGCAAAATTATACCTGTTCTCAGTACGAGGACAATTTTTGCATTTCCTTGGCAGCAGTTCGCCGAAGTCAAAGTGGTGCGGAGAGCTGCTCGCTGGAAACAAAACCAACAAATAATTAGAATCGCTGCGCGAGCAGTGTGCACGTTCAATTCATAATTCAGAATGCATATGTAAACAGCAAGTATTTGTACTCGCTAAAACATAATAATTGAAACAAAAGTAACTCCGTTCGCTTAGCCATGAAAAGATTTGGGATCTTAAGAAAAGTAACAATTATCTCCAGACACGGACTTTAAATCACTAACTGGGTACTAGTAGTGGACCTGTAGCAAATAGGTTATCGAATCTACTGTTAGAGCCTGTCCAGAAAGCGCGATTTACGCGCGAGTCCACTCGCGCGTTGGCACTCGCGCGTTCTCGAGTTACTAGAGCTGCATACATTCCGTCCAGATGCTCTCGCGCGTTACCGCACTCGCGCGTAAAACGCTTGCAATGAGCGGGACTCTCGACTCGCGCGCATTACGCGCGAGCGCCGCGCGAGTCGAGATACTCCGGCGCCGTTGCAGCGTCCAGTACTACGCGCGTGTCCGTGGCGAGTGGACGTATTCGTTTATAAAAATGGAGCGTGAAAACTTTGACACGGAACTTTTTATTGACGAAAGTGAGAAAAGGGTAGCTATATGGGATATGGAATCGTCAGATTATTCTAATAGAACCATTACGCGTAGGAACTAGGAAGAAATAGTAGAATTTTTTTGTGAAGCTGGTGATTCTGAGGAGAAAAAAAAACTTGTAGGTCATTCTGTCACGTAGAATGGGATGCACGTTAAATCGTCGACTTTCTCTTCGTTTACGACGTTTCCATCGACGGTATGCAAGCTATAACACAACCGCAATATCCGAGTCCATTTTTATAACTGACCAAATCCGTCTCATCACATACGCGCGTGATTTCGCCGCATCTGGACGCAATACAAATCAAAACGCGCGAGTGGACTCGCGCGTAAATCGCGCTTTCTGGACAGGCTCTTAAACAAAACACTTCCATTCTAAAAACAACCGAGGGATTTCAATAACACTAAACTAACATTAATAACTTTTTGTCTGCACGGTTAGCGCAGTGGTTAAGACGCGGTGAGCAGACAGCTTTTAGGTATTTGAGGGGGTGAGGCAGACGAAGTGGGACACGACTAGCCCCGCCCACTGCGGGGCTCTCCACGCGAATACATCGATGCGTCGTGCTCGTGCATCGAGAAATACGCGCGTACTATTAAATCTATACCCGGTATTCTCTATTATATCTATATTTAGAAGCGCAATTTCACTATCCAAACGTCAAGCATGACTGACTCTGCCCCGCACTGTCCGGGTTCGCATCAGACATCCGCGACGATCACCAGGATCGAATCCCACATACGTTTACTTTATGTTGCGATTTTCGAAAATGTATATTTATTGCATATTTTCATTTTTTTATTTTTACTTTTGTTTTCTTTTTTATTTTTGTAACGGGCTACGTCCGTTCTGCTTAAAAATTTCGTTTAATGTACTTTTTATTCGTGAAACTGTTAGTTTACATCATTTTAAGCACTGTGATACAAACCCTACTTTGATAATGTAGTTGTAGTTTTGAAGAATTAATCTTTTATTTTTTTTAAATATACGAAAATTTAATTACTTTTTAACAGTCACTGTAAAAAGCTGTTTATAAATAGTAATTTCTAGAAACTTGTAGAAGGAAAGTTATAACGAATTGATTTTAAATATTAGTTTGTCTGCACTATAATTTTTTCAAAACTAAAATATTAAAAAAGATGGAACAATTACTACAAAAAGTACAGAAAATCGGCTAAATTATTATTAAAAAAAAAAAAAAAAACTATTTCAAATAAGAAAACCAACAAAAAGCATACACCGTAAAGCTGGGGTTTGAACCAGAAATAACAACAACAATAAGATACAGGTGCAGAAAAAAAAAATGACGCGTGAGACCACAGAACTACCCAAATCATGAAGATAAATAAATTATACGTCTATAAATAAATAAGCAGTTTCTTTTTACTATAAAGAAAAATAAAAACAATAATATTGCATTATAATTCTTACAAAAATAAAAAGAAATAATAATTACTGAAAAAAAAAAACAAACGAAAAGTCGGCAAAACTTTAACAATAAATTAAAAAGCATTTATTTCAAATAAAACCAACAAAAAGCATACAACGTAAAGCTGGGGTTTGAACCAGAAACAACAACAACAGTAAGATACAGGTGCAGAAAAAACCTGACGCGTGAGACCACAGAACTACCCAAACCATGAAGATAAATAAATTATACGTCTATAAATAAATATATTGCATTATAATTCTTACAAAAATAAAAAGAAATAGTAATTACTGAAAAAAAAAAAAAACAAACGAAAAGTCGGCAAAAGTTCAACAATAAATTAAAAAGCATTTATTTCAATAAAGAAACTCAAAAAAGGACAATAATTGTAATACCAGTTATGAACCCGTGTACTAGAGCGGGTTCAGAATTCTCCCCAATTGCCTGAGATCACTAGACCATCCAAGCTACGAAAACCGCTATCGAAATGACGCATCTTTAGATACGATAACGATAACCAAATAAAGGGTATAATTATAAAACTATAGGTACTTTTATTACATTTGTTTCGTCGACTATGATATTTTTATTTTCCTCCTTACATTTTTCTTGTAGCCCATGTTTTACACACCTTATGACAAGATCGAAATTGAAAAAAAAATACACTCACTTAGAGTTACGAGTAGAACACAACTTACGACTACAACCAATACTAACTAGGACTATATCCGAAACTGTCAGAAATTCTCAATAAATTTTGAGCCTTAATATTTTATACATAAAGTTGAAAATGTATTAAAAAAATATGACAGATTGTAGTAGCTTGATGTGCTGTCGTCTGTACATACATGAACAGCTAAATGAAAACTGTCAGACAGCACTGTCTCGACCGCACCACGTCGATCATTCTTACGAGAGCCACGAGCGAGAGTAGACGTGTCGGAAGTCTGTCCGTTAAGTGCGTGTGCGAGCCTGTGATATTCAACGAAGTAAAAGTTTTACAAGTGGCGACGAGCAAAAAGGTATTTTGTTGAACAATAAAAAATAAAAATAATAATAAAAGGGAAAAGGATACAAAACAGTGAGTAGTTTCATATTCCCTAAGTATTGGTACAAATTTCATGGATCATCAATCATGGATTAATTTATTATGGAACGCTTGTTTACATTAAGATGAACAGTCAACAATATTCTGTGAGGTTTTATATTCCGCGGAAGGCAAACATTTGACAGCACGAATACTTCTGGCAGCCTCGAAACGCGGGTAGATAAATAGGTATTGAAGGTACATAATACTTACTGGCTAACTATATACAATTAGACTGATTATGTACTTATTTGATAGTATTTTAACCAAGTTGTGAAAGTTTGATAAATCGAATTGTGGGTACTTAACCTATATGATATGTACTGGTGTATAACATCGAGCGCAATGTTTTCTTTCTTTGGGGCCGTCCATTAATCATGCGAGCCTCGAAGGGGGGGGGGTCCATAAAAGTCACGAAATATCACCAGGGGGGAGGGGGGTGTAGTAATATATATATATAATAGTGTAGTCTTGAACCTCACCGTGTATCACCAAAGGGGGCGGGGGTTAAAAATGCCAAAAAAAAATACATCACATGATTAATGGACGGTCCCTTTAATAATTTTGAGAGTAGGTAGTTATCCGTGTTATCTGCCACGGGCCAGTGTTATTTACAGAAGTAGATACGTGGTTTTTACGCGTGTAAACCCGAGGTGCCTTGTACCTATGTATTTGTTATGATATGGAAGTATTCGTGGTACAAACTTGCGAAGGTGCCCAGCGAAGGTTATATCGACGTCCGAGATGTCGTTGCTGCTGTTTTACGTAGTCCTTTGACCCTCCATTTGAAGTATATCCACCGCAAGTTAAATTTTTGAACAATTGTTAAATTGAGATCTAATGTTGTACATGTGTAGAACTATGCCCAACTACAGAAGTAGCAAATACCCCACGTAAAATATACAGCTATCAAATAAATACTTATTTTAATTTACGTGTGATGTTTGAACTAAGCCAACCAGGTATACAATCCACTCACTTGCGTGGTTTGCACAGTTTTACAGAATTTGAATTAATTGACGACACGGTTGGTGTGGTCGTTGAGCGGTGGACTGCTGCGCTGCGTGTCGCGGGTTCGGTTGCCGCGCGGAGCGGTTGGTTGTGTGGCCTGCGGGAGGTGGTTCTGGCTCTGGCTGTTTGTGAGTGTGAGTTTGGGTGTTTTTGAGCGCACCCGTGATAAGGGAGTGTTTCCCGGTGTGGGAGCAAGGAAAAGTTCGATTACCAATGAATTAATTCAAGAGCCTTAAGCGTAGCTTTCATTTTTCTGATAACCTTCGAATTGCGGCCTCGTGGGTGAACTAAACTCGCAATATACATTATTATTATTTGTTTATTGTGTTATTTTGATGAAAAATGGTTGAATGTTATGGATGTCTTTCTCCAAGTCCGAGGCTGCACTAAAATGATAATACCTAAAGATTTTTATAAAGATAACTCTAAATATGAGACACCCTATGTAACTGCGCCCGGAAACGTATTATAGGTTTTGCTTATTTACTTACTTTTAACTTCATTGTAATTTATAGTTTTGTGCCGAGTTTGATCTCGGTAAATAAGTCACCACCCTAGATTGACTGGAACAGAATTCCCAAGATATTAAATCCGCATGTTCCTCTTTGAGTAAGTAGATAAATTACAATATTTTTTAATAAACAATACCGAAATGAGTATTGATGTTAGTTCAAAAATATGGGAAGTTGTAGGAAAAACTGACATTATAGCAAAGGGCTTTGCATGTCCGTATATAGTTAACCAGACATGTTAAGCAGACGTCAACCTTCTAGGTAGAATGCGAGAAGCCATTAAAAAAAAAACAGCTTGTGTAGTTAGCTCCTATTTAGTTCTGGTACAAGAACGTAGGCTCAGTTAGCTCCTATTTAGTTCTGGTACAAGAACTTAGGCCTAGATGACTTCAGTATTCGACAGTACTGTACCGTTTATCTTTGATAGATAAATATAGAATTTTCATTTAAATACTTCCGTGGACCATCATCCATCTTCACAGTGACCTGTCGTTTTCCACCCTTTATTCCAGCACAATGTCGTATGATTGAAATGACGATGGTTTCATTACTGCTATAAAGACTAAAGGGCGGCAGCAACCAGGTTAATTTATGTATTAGCTGGGCGAGTTTGACATTAACATGTAAATTTAATTAAACTGGAAGTTAATTATTATTAGTTCATGAACAGATTTGTACATAACAAACGAGTGTATTGGTATAACAATAATTTGCTGTTATACACTATTTGTGTTCTTTTTGGAACACGCGTGATCTTATACCAGAGTTCTATGTGAGACTTCCTTTAAACATTTAACTTCAGTGTGACCTAACCAAATATGTCGAGGCGTATCCGATAGAAAGCAAGGATGCACGTACGGTGGCCACAACGCTGGTAAATAATTTTATACTCAGGTATGGCAACCGAGTTTGTTAACATAATAATGAAAGAGGTATGTACAATTTTAAATATAAGTCATTTACAGACTGTAAATGACTTATATTTAAAATTGTACATACCTCTTTCACACAGCCTACCATCATCAAACTTTAGGTTCCTTAGAAAATAGCAATAAACATTTAACTTCTTATTTACGAATGCAAGTTAACAGTCAAACACAGGAATGGATGGAGTTCATGGGTACCCTATTGGTGTTTCTCATATAACACATCAGTACATTCGAGTACAAAATTTACTCCATATGAACTCGTCATCATCATCTCAGCGTTTGTCCCGGTCGCATCCGCGGCTTTCGCGTTGGAGCCCGGGGTCCGCTTTCCTGCACATTCACCTCCATTTCGCACGATCTTTAGCATCCTGTGGTAAGAGCTTGTTGGCACGCATATCATCTCATACAACATCAAGCCAGCACTTCTTTGGTCTACCTCGCTTGTTCCGGCCCGGCGGAGGCGCCATGGCAAGAAATTTGTTACCCACATAACCTGCCGGTTTACGTTACCGTACTAGCGCAGGCGACTTTCTTGCAGTTCGTCTGCTATGTCACGGACACGGAGACTGCCACGGATGCGGGAGTTTCTAAAGCGGTCTTTCCGCGTAACTCCACACATCCACCGCAGCATATTCATCTCCGTGACACGCAGCTCCTGCTTGTGTCGCTCAAGCACAGGCCACGCCTCACTGCCATACAGAAGGACAGGTCTAATGATGGTCTTATAGACCTGTCCCTTAAGCTTAACCGGCATTTTGGGGTCACAAATGACAGCTGTCACCTCACGCCATTTCGCCCAAGCTGCGGAAATGCGTGCTTTAACGTCGCAATCAATATCGCCGGACGCGTGAAGCACAGACCCCAAGTATTTAAACTGGTCTGTGCACTCTACCAAGTCTCCGCCTATGCACACAGGCATAGGGTCTGTGGTGTTGCTGGCCATGTACACCGTCTTCGCCACATTGAGTTTAAGACCTCCGTTCTCAAGCGAGTTCTTCCACGCATTTACCCGCCGCACCAACCGTTCCCTGTCCGCGTCTGCCAGCGCGATATCATCAGCATACATGAGCAACTTACTCCATATGAACTAGTGTTCGGAAAACAATGTAACATACCTACCAACCTTACTACCTCACTGGCCCCAATTTATAATTTTGATAATTATGCTGTTGAATTAAAATATCGTTTACAAAAGTCGCAAATGGATGCTAAAAACAATCTTACCAGTTCAAAAATTGTCAGAAAAAGTAAATATGATAGCAGTAAAAATCCAATAACATATAAAACTGGAGACCAAATATTAGTTAAGAATGAGAATGTTAACAAACTGGAACCATTGTATTTAGGCCCATTTCGAGTAGTCAAGGAAATATCTCCAAATGTTGTTGTTTTAGTTAAAGGGAAAGAAAAAATTATTCATAAAAATAGAACTAGACTTTATCATGAATGAGATTATTTTATTGTAACACTTGTTTGTAATTGTAAGGTATCAAATGAATATTATGTACTGTTGAAATTGTTTATTGTTTAGCGAGTGCATTGAAATAGATATTAAGTAGATGCTACATTAAAATTATATGATAACTACTTATTAATTGTATACCACAAAGGATATATCATTGCTTAATCTTTATATTATACTCAATCATTTTGATGTTCTAATTAAGTTTTAAAAAAAATGTATATACAATATGTAAAGAAAACCCTGTCCGATCCGTGAAGGTATTGTTAGGTATCGATAACTGATTCTACTAATGCACACAAAGACAGGCAGAACTTAAAAAAAAATCCCCTTAAAAAAATAAATATTATTTCGCAAAAAGAGGTAAGTAACTTAATACATGTGCGGTAAACAACCCCTTCCGCGGGCGGCGGGGGGCAGGGCACGCCGCACCTGTGACGTGGTCGCATCGCTATTCGCTTATAATAACACCGGTGTTGTCACTTTTTTAAAAATTACCAAATTTCGGGGAAATTGGAATTAATTCCCGGGAAAAAAGGATTATTTCAAAATTCATTACAATTGTTATAATAATAATAATAATAATAAATCGTTTATTTGCATTAAACATGGTATACAAAGGTGTTGAATAAAAATACAGTAGGTACAAGCATGTTTAGCTAAGATGAACATAGCACGCAAAATTTTTAAGGTAAACTAAACTATTTAAGGCATTAACATTTATGATCCATAAATTCTTTTAAACTATAAAAATTACATTCATTTAACCATTTATAGAATGCAGTCTTCAATAATCTTATATTTAATACTTTGAAATGACTTGGCATCTTGTTATATATCCGCACACATGTGGCAAGACAATTTTTATTGTATTTGGTCAGTCTTGGTAGATCACTCTGTACTAATCTAAAAGGATCTCGTCTGATACGTGGACATATTTCACTTGCAGTTTTAAACAGCTTTATATGCTTAACTACGAATACGCATATTTCGTAATTGTAAATGCATGGGAGCGGTAACAAGCCAAGTCTTTGAAACATTGGTCGACATGAATCGTCGGGTTTTAGTCCACACATTGATCTTATGCACTTTTTTTGAGCAATGAATGCTCTAGTCATATCAGTGCTATTGCCCCACATTATAACACCGTATCGTAATATCGATTCAACATAGGCGTGATATGATATTAAAGCGGTTTTCATATTGGTAACATTTTTAACTTGCTTCAGTGCGTATACAAATTTATTAATTCTAGTGCTAATATTATCTACATGTAATTTCCAATTTATATCTTTATCTATTATTATACCTAAGAATTTTGTATGTGTTACTTCATTGAGTTTATTTATATTAAGTTTAATGTTATTTTTATTATTATTTGTATCATTGAATTGTATATAGACTGATTTGTTTAGGTTTATTTTTAAATGGTTATTGTCAAGCCAATGTATTAATTTATTGATTGTATTATTAATTTCACACTCATGATCTCCAATGGTATTTTGTTTTTTATCAGTTGCTACTACAATAGATATGTCATCAGCAAATAGGATGCATTTATGCTTGGTTATTTCTGTAATGTCATTTATGTATATAAGGAATAATACTGGGCCAAGCACACTTCCTTGTGGTACGCCGTATTTATTATGTCTATATTCTGAATAGTAGGGTGTCATGTCTCTATTTTTGTTAATTCTATTGATAGTAACGCATTGTTTCCTATTACTCAAATAGGACATTATCCACCGTAGAGCGGGTCCCCTTATTCCAATAGCTTCCAACTTTTCTAGCAGTATGTCATGCGATACCAGGTCAAAGGCTTTTGATAAATCAAAAAATAGTCCAGTAGTCATCTGATTGTTGTTAACATTAGAAAGTATTGCTTTCATAAGAGAGAATGTAGCTAAAGTTGTCGACTTACTTTTCTGAAATCCAAATTGTTCGTCACTTATAATTTTGAATCTATTACAAAAATCAAGCAATCTTCTATACATACATCTTTCATAAATTTTAGATAAGATCGGTATTAAAGTTATAGGTCGATAATTATTTATATCATCCTTATCTCCCTTTTTGAATGATGGCTTTATTATGGATATTTTCAATTTATCAGGAAATGTTCCATGTAAAAATGACATATTGATTAAGTGAGTTAAGATCTTAGTTAGCTCGTTACAGCAGGCTTTTATTATTTTAGTACTTATTTCATCATATCCCTCAGATCTGGTATTGCGTAAAGACATTATTTCTTGTAGCACCTCATTTTCAAGTAATGGCTTCAGAAACATTGAGTTGTAATATTTATTTCTTCTAAAGTTTCGGTCAGCACTTTGTTGAATTGGTATAGAAGTTAAGTTTGTGTAATGGTTATTGAATATAGAGGCTATTTCTAAGGGGTCTGTAATTACTGTATCCTTTAGCTTTATGCTTTCTATATTCTCTTTGGAATTAGTAGCGTTAATTTCATTTTTAATAACAGTCCATGTTGCTTTACATTTGTTATCATGCGCATTAATATAATTAATATTTAGGTTTTTTTTTGAGCTGTATACACATTTATTTAACAGGTAAGAATAATTTTTATATTTGGTTTTATTAGTTGAATTTTTATTTTTATAATACTGATAACGTAGTTTTCTTTTAGTTTTACAACTTTGTCTTAGACCTTTGCTTATCCACTTTTGTGCATTTTTGTTATTATTATTAACCTTAACTCTTAATTTTGGAAAACAAAGATTGTAAAATAAACTCAACAAATCATGAAATTCATTAAATGCGGAATTTGAATCAGTATTTAGATAAATATCGGCCCAAGTCAAGTTTTGCAAGCATTCCTTAAATTTTCGGATATTGTCTATGCTGTAGTCTTTTTTAAAAATATAATATGCTGCTAATTTTAACGGTTTATTTTTAGTAGGGAAGCTCAACATTTGTGCTGTATCATGATCTGAAAGATGTAGAGGTAGGACGGTTGAAGTGGCATTTGAAATGTTGCTTAGAATGTGGTCAATACAGGTTAATTTACGTGTGGGTACCTTAATGTGTATTTTCAAGTTATAATTATTTGCCAGGCTTTGCAATTCGTTAGTTATATTGCTTTTTCTTAGAGTGTTTATATTCAAATCGCCGGCTACAACTACATTTAATTTAGATTTATATTTCCTCAGCAGATCATGTAAAAGATAATTTAATTTTGTTAAAAACTGATTTGGATCCGATTGAGGTGTTCTATAAACAGATATTATTACTAATTTATTACAAACTATCTCTACACCGCAGGCTTCAAATGTATTTTGTATTGCATAATCTTTTACAAATGTTAACTCCTTATAATTCAAATCCTTTCTTACTAGTATACAAGTGCCACCTCTTTGTTTTTCTCTTGAGAAGCTAGAAGCCATAGTATAGTTATATATTTTGACGTAATTTTCGTTACCTTTTTTTATAAATGTTTCAGACAGACATATAACATCCGGATCATTATTTACTTCTTTTAATTCTTGAATCGTTATTTCTAATAGTTCTTTTTTGGATAGGATACTAGCAATATTTTGATGGAGTATTCTAAAATTGTGCTCTTTATTTACTTTGGGCACGAAAAAATGATTTATTCTTGTCTATAACAGGAAAGTAATAGGATATGGTCCCTTTTGGATTCTTTACTTCCAGTTGAGGGGTTGTACTTTCCCTGTGGCTATTTTTTTGAAGACAATTAAAGTAGTAGGGAATTGTCCCTTTCCTAGGTTCCTTAAGACTAGTGTTTACATTAAAACTTGATTTGCTAATCGCTAACCATTTTCGAATTTCACTAGGATTCAAATATTTATCACTGTAATCACAACAATCTATAATATAGTTTACTGACTGACAGATATCGTACAATTTTGTACATTTTTTGTATAAAAAGTGGCATTTTTTATACTGTTTACATATGTTTTTTATGGAGTAATTCAATTTATTTACATTTAAATACGCGTTATTTAAGACATTTAATACAATTATAGTGTTATTTTTGAATGTATCTAATATAATGTGCAATTGAGATATGGTTAGGTTTGAGTTACGATCATTTTCCCCTATACATATAACAAGTTTGTCATCGGTAGACAATTCACTATTTCTACAGTTGGCCAAGATTTCGCTGGACGGTGCATTCGGCTTCGTTTCGGCGACGACGCTGTATGTTTCGTACTGTGTGTTTGTACGCGAAAGCGAGATGGCTGCTGCTAGTCCGACGCAGCGCTGGGATCCGAAGATGAATATCTTCTTCCCGGGGTGGATATTTGGTACATTTAGAGCAGTTGAGTTTCGATATTTTGCAGTATTATTTGACTTCTGACTCGTTGCGTGCGTTGGTTCCTGAGCATAATTTTCACTTGAGATATGACTGCTCCTCATAAGTTCTTCAATGCGTCCAGTAAGGGTTGAGATCTCCCTTTCTGCGACCTCTAATTGTTGTTGTAGAGTGACGATCTCCTGTTTCAATAGTGATATTTTACCGTAGTCGTTGGTATTAATGTTGTAACTCTCTAACGATGGGGAGATTGGTGTAGAATACGTGTTATGCTGGAGTGACAGGACACGGGTTTTCTTCTGTTTGAGCTTAGGACTGTCATAAATCTTAGCAGAATGGCATATAGATTTTAAACTTTGGTTTTCTAAAGTTAATTTGTTAATCTGTTTGTGCAAGTCATTATTTTCGAGCAACAGATTTCCCAGTTCATTTTCGGCGCTTTCAAGTTTAAGTGTGAGCTGAGCTATAGTGTACTTCATTTCTGAGGTTGAAACTAAATCAGATACTGTTCTGTCAACACTTCTTGATAGTTTGGGAGTATTATATGACTCATCAGATGTTTCACGTTCTGTAAGTATATGGGAGTCAAATAACAATGTGCTATGTTGTACTGGAGATTGGCGCAGTGTTTCGTCACCCATATTTTCATTTATTAGACCAACTTCAGCTTCATGTTGCGTTGGAGATACTGTTTTTATCGAGGTTTGCTTTTTACGCATCGTAATATTAGATGTACTATCAGTTTCGGCATATTTTTTATTTCTGATGCATACCTTGCACCTCCATTTATTTTTGGCTTCTGCATCTTTAAGGCGGTATGTCGCTTCGGGATAGCCATCGCAATTTAACTCATACCTGTTATTACAGGCAGAGCATAGCGCAGTATTTTTTATATTGACCATTTTTTTACATTTGTAACAAGTTACTAGTGGCGCCATCTTAAGAGCACTGTTACTGTTTCTTGCCAAGTTTGAGTTCATTGTGTTTGCTTTTTCAAATGTAGGTATGTATTTAATTATTTTTTAAATTTAGAAATTTACGAAAAGTGAATGTTGCAAGTGGGGTTTGAACTCGCGGACATTCGTACTATACTATGATGATTAGGTAAAATTTTATATTATATTTGGTCAAGTGTTTACCTAACCTTTATTATCCTTATGGGTCGGACAGGGTTTTCTTTACATATTGTATATACTTTACTTTTTTTTTTCTTTTTGATAGGGCGTGTGACGTAGTAATTAAGCATTAGTTCATAAGAATATATACTGTTAAGGATGATTATTCATTAATATACGGAACGTGTAACAAGTAACACCTTGTTTGATTCCTCCAAGTCCCGTCCTTACAGCATTATTTATCAATAAATACATAAATCCAATAAATCCTTTGAAATACCTTAGTTAAATCGATAAATAAAAACAATGGTTCCTTTTTTATTATTATTACATCGCTATTATAAATTTTAACGAGATTCGTTGATTAATAATAAAGTTACCTACAACAGTTTTAAATTCAATTTTAGTGATTATTTTATGATTTTTTTCTATCGAGAAAATTATCTCAAAACGTGTTTTGAAAACAATGGTTTCCTTCGAAATATGATCAAGATTAACATATAAATTTTTCGCTGCTCTAAAATGTATTTGCCTTTCATAATTCATCATCATCATCATCAACCTTTTTATCGTCCCACTGCTGGGCACAGGTCTCCTCTCATACATAGAAGGAATGAGCGTAATTAACACGCTTTCTCAATGCGGGTTGGCGATTTCAGACTTTAAGTCCAGGTTTCCTCAAGATGTTTTCCTTCACCTTCAGTCATTGGTGTCCAAGATATACTTAGAAAGTACATATAACTTTAGAAGTCACATTGGTACTTGCCTGACCTGAAATCGAACCGGCGCCCTCATACTTGAGAAGCTGGTGTTTTAACCACTAGGCCACCAAGACTTTTAGACTTCATAAATATGTAAGAAAATATTTTGGCATATTCAAATGAGTCTGCGCCAAAGATTAATCTAAATTGATAAGTAACAAGTCAGTATTTCCAATAATGAAATAAAAGCTGTATGAAGGGTATTGAACAACAATACAGCGAAATTAAAATTAATTTTCTATAAAAATGAATAGTGATATTTTATAATCAAAGTTACGAAATTTTTCCTATCATCATAATAATGATGGTCCATATCAGCTGAATCTGTTCCCACACATTTCTGAATCACTTAAGAGTTTTGATTTAAAGACCAATTTTTGTGTCACAATGAATTAACATAACATAGAAAAGAATAGACTTAAAGGGAACTTTTTCAAAATGTAAGGAAATTGAGAATTATTATTTAACAGCAATATTTGCACTTCATGAGAAATAGCAGACATGTTGTGTGCCACTCTTACTCAAGATCGTAGGATCTTGAGCTAATAAAATTTCTTATTCCTATTAAATTACCCCTCAGATGTCACATTTGAACTGAAATGAGATATTACACAGTCGCTAGTTTAGTTTCAATTATTAGCTAGATAATAAAATCCTAAATTTCTTTGACGGTCAGAAATAATGATATTATAGCCAATACAACCAGCGAAGTCATTTAAGAAGTCATAGAAGAAAAAACAAAACTGCTTAATTACAAGAAAAGTAATACTTTCGTATGTAAATGATTATACTGTTCAAATAACTAAAAAATAAACTGCTCCCTAGATCGCGTAGTTTGTTAACAAGGACAAACAAAGATGATAGTCGCTTCAGCAGCAAATAAAAATATTGCGTTTAAGTACATACCATCGTCATCAATATCGCTATATTCGAGTTTCGGAGATGTAGTACTTGTCACTTGCACGGCGTTGAAGATATTTGACTCACTTCGTTGTACGCCGTTTTCCGCGTTGTATTGAACAACGTTCTCGACACTGAATGTAAATATTTAGACAATTGAAACTCATTTGAATGACAAAATTCGGCAAACTAATTGAAAACGACGAGACTAGAGCGGTGAGAGAGATATAGTGATGTAGTATTATATATCTTAGAGATAAAATATCATATACAACGTTATTGTTTGTGCGAAACCTGAATATAGTTTGTTCAGAATAAGCAACTGAATCGATTCCAATAATTTTTACACCATATTATACTTTTTCCCAAATACATTTAGAGTGAGACCGCAAAGTGGTTACCGAGCGGTTACGACGATAGATCGTAGTACTTGCGCCCCGTGCCACAGCTGAGCCAGAGGTCAACGC
The DNA here is from genome assembly GCA_017933935.1 of Sesamia nonagrioides. Lineage (NCBI taxonomy): Eukaryota > Metazoa > Arthropoda > Insecta > Lepidoptera > Noctuidae > Sesamia > Sesamia nonagrioides. The sequence goes on from JADWQK010001372.1 coordinate 1,119,945, forward strand.
CCGTGCTCACCCGCCCGTACGGACCTTCGACCATATTTTTGTTGGAACCACCAAGTAGAATAGCAAGCCCATAACTTGGTAGTTTTTCATATCTTTTTGCAATTTTGTACGTAGAATCTTTACTTAAAAATACTGGACACGTGTTTCGGGTTACGCATAAACAAAAAATAATGTTGTATACAATATCTAAAGAAAACCCCGTCCGACCCATAAGGATAATAAAGGTTAGGTAAACACATGACCAAATATAATATAAAATTTTACGTAATCATCATAGTAACAATACTAATGAATTTTAAAATTATTTTTTTTTCGCGAATTCATTCCAACTTCCCCTAAATTTGGTAATTTTTAAAAATGTGACAACACCATTTTGACGGTATGCTTATGCGATTCGACCACGCGTCGCGTGCCCTGCCCCGCGACGCCCGCGGTAGGTGTCATACCGCACATGTATTGAGTTACCTCTTTTTGCAAAATATTATTTATTTTTTTAGGGGGATGTTTTTTTTAAACTTTAGTCCGGCTTTGTCGGCATTAGTAGAATCAGTTAGCGATTCCTAACAATACCTTCACGGATCAGACAGGGTTTTCCTTACATATTGTATATATACATCCTTCATGACATATTGCGCCATAAGCGTGGATACTGACATTCAGGCTGGTCCATAAATTCAAGATCTCTTAGCACGCTATACTTTGGAGTCTTTATGAAGGATTAAATATCAGAAAATAAAATTATCCTGAGAAGTACTGGAGTCACCAACATAGCTAGCAGAGTAAGCAAATTGAAGTGGCAGCCGGCCAGGCAAGTTTTTGAAGTACCAATGAAAGGTGGAGCAAACCAGGCCTGGAGTGGAGCAAGCAAAGTGTGAGTGTGTGCAGGTTTTATGGGAATAAAAAGAAAATTATACCATGATATTGATGATGGTGATAGGGGGGCGTTTGTATATACCGGAGGCTGTTCTATGGCCGCTTCTGAAAAAATAAAACACTAATTTTTAAATTCATGAATGGCTTACTTTTTGTAACAACAAATAACCCATAACAATAAATAATATGTAATAATAATATGCTCTGTAAACAGGCGACATTCTTATCTGCAGGTAAAGAAGCTTAAAGGAAATGAAAAAAAGCCTTATTTAAAATGCATGTATTTAAATACTAAAATTTGTGTCCTGTATGAAACCCAGTATAGAGAATCTACTCTTTGTATATTAACAGACCATTATGACCGAGGAGCAACCTTAAAGAAAACTTTTTGGTAGTTGGATGGCACAGATTTAAACTTACTTAACCTTAGCCCCCATTGTCAGAGTTTTAATAAATAAATGAACTGTGTATCTTATATAATATCTGTGTATTACCTTTTCCACCTAAAGATTTTTATACAATTCAGTGAATTTAGTTTATTACACACACTTTTAAGCACTTTTCTCACGTCTCCAATAACATATACGCACGGAAATCGGGGAAATACGAGGGAACACGCGTGTTTGCTCACCTGACATAACCAGACTGAATTATCTGCAAATACCCTCGAGTGAGATACATGACAAAATAATTATGTTTTGAAAATAGCCCACCTTGAATGCATGAACATTTCTTACCTTCAGACTGTGGTGGTGGAGGAGGCGGCTGCAGTACACTGGGTTCTGCAAGATGTGCTAGTGTATGAGGTGGTAAATACCCCGTTCTGAAGAAATGTTCCTTTTCAAATACTGTTGCATGAACAAATTTGCACTTTGGGAAAGAACAAACAGAATTTTGGAAATTCCGACAAAAAGTGTAAACTCCTGGGAGTTGCGACAGTATCAATTCGTGTAAAAATCTACATGCTGTGCCCTTTCTGCAAGTACCACGTGCAAAATTTCTACACATAGTGCCCTTCTCTGACAGATCAGTTTTAATTGTTGCATTTTCAGTTTCAGCCTCATCTGGCTGCTTAAATTCAGTGGCGGTTTCAGGGTTACTGGATGAATACTCATCATCCTCAATTTCCTCCTTTAATTTCATAATCATAGGTGGTGAATCCGGCGGTGGCGGATTAGGCGGTAGAGGTGGTTGTGCTGCTACACTTGTCACTACTGAGACATTCTCTCGTTTTGAGTTGAGTTCAGACTTGGCTTGAATCATCATTGATTCTTCGAATTTCGAGCTCAAGTATTTCTTATGCTTGTAGTTAGGTGAGGGCCTCAAATTCAAGACATCTTCGTCATTTTGAAGTTTTGGTTTATGTTCTGAAAATCATTAAATCATTATAGTGATCATCTTATCAGCCTAGCCTTTCCCTTTGTTGGGCTCGGCTTCCAGAAGGAAACTCAAGCATTGATCTCTGTTTAAGCATTACTTAAAACTAGTTTCAACCGATCAAATTGCTTCAAACGAGACTTAAGTAAAGCTTGAGTTTTGAAGTGACGTTCTGTAATACAGACCTAAATGATAACATGTACACCATATACTTTGAACAACTGCTTATCTCACCTCTACTACTCTGTTGTTGGGTACAACAACTGAGTTCTAGAGCTACTACACCCTTTGGTAAGACCCATTGTCAGACTATTGAGGTGCTGAACCGTACTGAAAATAAAAAGTTCAAGAATAGCAGCGGTCCAGTGTGGTCCCAGTTGCCAGTCAGGTTAAGCTAACCTAAATGAAAAAGCTTTCGAAATTATGAATAAAGGCAGAATGAGCTAAACAAACATGGTCAACTTTAGTCCTGGATGGAAAGAGCTGAAAATCGTGGGACTTTTCCCTAGGTATTATTTCTATGGGCGTAGCCACACTGGGGCAAGCTGGGGTGCTTGCCCCACCCTGGCTCTGATCTATAAGGTACCCAATTAAACAAAAAGAATTTAAAAAAATCCGGGTTGGGGGTAGGTTGACTGCTGCCCCACCCTGAGCCCAAGGCTGGCTACACTCATGATTATTTCATGTGATAAACTGGCATGTACCCTGTAATAAGTAGCACTTTACTTTCTACATTCTCAAAAGTAACACCAATTTATAAACTACAATAAAAATAACAAAAACAAAAGAACAACAAAGTTCTATTTAAACATACCTGCATCTACAGTAACACCCTGCATTTCCTTTCCTTTTAAATCATACGTGGTTCTAATATTTTATTTGTTGAATTATACAAACACATTAAAGATGTTATGTTTTAATGCACGCCTGATAATTATCTCCGCGAAGACTCCGCGTCCAAGCTGACCATACAAATAGATGATGAACTGATCAATTTAGCGTAGTGATTACTTGCACTGTCATCTCAGTCATCTGTGTGATCAATACCAAAATGGCCGACTGTGTTTTTTTTTTTAAATTTATTTCTGACCTGGATTCAAAGTCCTTTAGCCGCATCCATTATAATATAAACCATAATACAAAAGCAACAAAAAATGGAATCATACAAACCATACAGACAATAATACGAGGGATAACAATAAGTATTAAAATTAAAGTTAATTTCTAGAATAAATGACTAAACTTTTACAAATAAACAAACAAACTAAACTAAATTTTTTCTATTGTTGTTGTAATGAACTTGAAGAGATGAACAAAAAACTGCGGTTTATATAATAAATCTTTGACGTGGCGGGGTAAACTAATATGGATTGCTGGACGAGTACTGTCACTATCACTCTCAATATTGTCAGTGTCAGTTAATTTCATATTATACTCTTTGGTTAGCTTTGTCTGGGGTTTTGGCGGGAATGTCAAGATGAGTGTCACGCTCATTTTTCATTGGACTTTTAAAATTAATTATAGTGTCGTTTACTAAATAAAAACGCGTGATATATGTAGTAAAAAGTGCATTCAGTGAATAATTCAAAAAGAACAGTGAAATATTGTAGCATAGTGGCCTCATCATGTCTTTACGCTAAACCGCTCCTTATCGTCCAAACGCGTAAAACGAAAGGAGTTAGTTTAGGTTAAGTTATGTTAGAATAAGTTAGGATAAATTAGGATAAGTCAGGATAAGTTAGGATAAGTTAGGATAGATATTTAATGAAGAAAAAAAAAAATACTGAAGACTTGGCTGTATGGCGTACTATGCCTTTGCCTTTTCCATTCGCCCGAACGGAAAGATCTGAACCAAAAAAAAAAAATTCTTTGGTTATTTACTCTGAAGATTGTACAGCAAGGGAGCCAAAGTAGCACCTTGCATAGTTCCTTTATTGGCTCTAGGGCCATGCAGTTTATTATTGTACTTTACATAAATAGTTCGATTATTTAAAAATTCAAATAACCATTTCAAAGTACTTCCTGGCAAGTTCCTGGAATGCCAATGTTACATAAAACTTCAATAAGCTGTTCTGTATTTACATGATCAAAAGCACCTTTAACATCTAAGAAAACACAAACCATGTTAGAATTACTGAGTTTGACTTGTTTAATGTCATGAATCAGAGACACAAAGCTTTCAGAGCAACTTTGACCTTTTCTAAAACCATGCTGAATTTCAGGAATTAAATTATTACTTTCTGAAAAGTATTCCAAACGTAGCTTTATCATATTTTCAAAAAACTTTCCCAAACATGTACATAGATAGCGATATAGGCCTGTATGAAGAAGCAGTATTTATAGGTTTATTTAGCTTTAATATTGGAATGACACATTGAGTTTTCTAGGATTTTGGTATAATATGACTTTGCCAAAGTAGTATTTTTTGAGCATTTGGATGTAACCTTTTAATAAGTAAATAGGGTAAATCATCTAAGCCTGGTGTAGTATCATTTCTTCCTGTGCGTTAAAAGAAAAAGGTTTACTAAGAAAAGAATTAGCCGCATTTTCTTGAGCACTATGAAACAATGATAACAACCTGTCTATATTGAAGCTGTGGTTGTCTGATAGATTATCTAGAAAAGTTGGAATCCATGTATCATCAAAGTTCTTATTGTGACTACTAATTCCAATTCTCTTAAATTTTTTAATATAATCCCAAATATCTTGAAACTGGAGTCATTCTGTTAAAGCTGCTACACAAATTTTTCCATGACTCTGAGCTCTCAATTTTAATAGTTCTTTTCTTTTGAGCATCTAGTTTTTTATATTCTACTAGCTGACCCGGCGAACTTCGTTCCGCCTTAAAGGCAATATCACGTGATTACTTTTTAAATTAGGATAATTTTAAATAAATAAATATTATTATTCAATGATTCTTTATTTGGGAGCACAATCCTGGCGGTTCTCCGGAAATCTTTAATGTGCTACAATACTCGCAAACAACATCCATTGGCCCTATGCGAACGCCATTGCGCTATATTAAATGCGTATTGAAACGCTGCCCGATTCAAATCAGTATTTGATGAATTTCTTCTTATGCTTTGTAAATTATCTAGCGCTTGATCTCTGGTTTCCTGATCCCTTTTGTGTGTGAGTGAGAAGCACGAAGTCAAGCCATACTAAGGCTGCGCTCTTCAAGTGCAATTTCTTGCTCTTCTTCAGTTCTTTTTTTTTGTTTTGGATGCGAAATCATCAAATGACCAGCTCTCCCGCTCTGGGCGGAGCGGAAGAGCGTGTCAGACTTTTATTGACTAAAATCCACCCGTGTTCCTTCACTTGCCTATGCAACGACCAGTGCCATGATTTCTTTTTTAACCAACCAGCAACCCTGTGGACCAGTCCTCGTGGACCCCTTCAAGGTGTGCTTACATCTCTTTGAGGCGCGTGTGAAACACAACGCGCCGTCAATCCGGGCCTGGTTCTTACCAGGAGGCTAGCTGCCTATCGCTCGCGGCCCGCAAGCCCGCGTCTACGGTGGTCGGGAGTCCGATGTTGCCTCCTGACCAGGGCGCTTCCTGCGGCGGTTTGAGGCGTGAGGGTAGTGGGATTTCCGCACCCTCACGCGCTCCGCCTCCTCCTTTGCCAGCATCACTGCTTCACAGAAGGAGGTGAAAGCTTGCCATGCACTCTTGCTCCGGACTATGGCCCGGACCAAGGTCGGACGCGAGAGATCGCAACCAATCGCCACCACGAGGACACCGCTGTGCTTTACCCAAGCCGGGCAGACCTCCACCATTTGCTCCACCGTGTCCTCAGGGCGATGCACACAGTGGTCACCCTGGCGTTTCCTCCCGCCTTATACGGAACAGGAACCTCCCGAAACAGCCGTGTCCGGTGAGGACCTACGTCAGTCGGAAGGTGAGGACGCCGTGGCGCCTCTCTAGCTAATCCTCAAAGAGAGGATTTTGATGTTTGTGGCGTGCTCAGTGCTGGATTGTGACAATCACACTTTCCATGTCTCTGTCTGCTGTACTGCGATTTTTCGCGGCAACGGAGTTATGCCTTCTCTCGTCACTCCCACATGTGGGCGAGGGATAGTGTTTCTCCACAATTTAATGGATGTTATTATACATATAAAAGTTTCATTTTAATTACTCTATCTATAAAAAAAAATCTCATCAAAATCTGTTTCGCAGTTTTAAAGATTTAATCATACAAAAGGACATAGGGAAAGCGAAAGTAACTTTGTTTTTTATTATGTAGTGAAGTGGTAAATGGTACAGCAATACAATATTACAAATTTTGAAGTTGAAGTTTGCTTTGGGGCTTTTATTAAAAAAAATTAAACCAGCAGAGAGTATTTATATTCCTTGCTTTAAATGAATGCATCAACATTCAACCAGTAAGACTTTTTTTTAAATATGCTGAGTAGTGCAGCAGTAGTTTGTACCATTTTTAGCAAATGAACCGCTAACTTATATTTTAACTGAGTTATTTTGTTATTCCATGTCAGCTGCGCGTGTTATACCATGTCTTATGTCTAAGACATGGTATAACAAACGCATCCCGTCGTTCCCGTGTGACGTGACAACGTCACACGGGAACGACGGGAACAACGGGAACGGGATAAAAAGTATCCTATGTGATATGTCCTTTTCCCAGTTCTTATCTACCTCCCTAACCATTTTGAGCCTAATATGGGCGCTAATTTCGCGTGGCTTGAAATAGCGGCAGTAGCGTAGTCGATAGTGGTATGGTCTACTCGCGATGGCTGGTGTTGGCGGTTCAAACCCGGTCAATCACGAGTTTTTTTTTTTTTTGTTTTTAGACAAGTTTATAGCTTTTTTAATTTTTGTAATTACTTAAAAAGAAAATTGTACGACACATTACTATTTTTAACAACATTACTATTTTTTCTCTTACTCTTAGGAATAGTTATATCTCTTAGATCATTTAAAGTATTTACAAAACTATTATACAATTCTAGGCAATCTTCAGACTCAATGATTAAATTGGAAAAGAAATTTTCAGATAGAGCATAAAATTGAGACCAGTTAGCTTTACTATAAATAAATCTTTTTTCCACAGGACCTACTTCATACATGCATGGTTGAATATTTACATAAAGGGAAACTGGATAGTGATAGCTGCCTAAAGGATCATCTTGAACCTGCCAATTACACAAATGAGCAATCGAAGGACTAACAAGAGTGACATCTATTGCAGAAGCCTGCCTGTTGGGATATGGACATGTTGTTGGAGTACCATCATTTAATATGCAAAAATCTAAGTCATCAATTAAGTTATATATTATATTATTTCCTCTATTATTATTGCTATTGCAACCAAAACTGATAAGATGTGCATTAAAGTCACCCATAATTATGCAAGGTATTATGTCTAAGTTTATTAGTATTAAATCTGCCACTTTTAGGTGGACAATATACACAAAGTATACTGACAAAAATTAAAAAGTATCGGCTGCGATCTCTCGCGTCCGACCCTGGTACATTGGTACCAGGTAAATTTAAGAGAAGTGCGAGAAGACGCAGCAGCCAAGGGTTTTTTAGCGAGGTGGCCTTTCTCTTAGCCCCACTCGTTTGCCCGGAGGCAAACGGGGCCCCCAGCTCCTCTCAATGAGGAGATCGGGTTGCCCGACGGTGACCCGGAGTTCGGGTCACGTCAGCCACCTGGAGTGGTGGCCGACCCGCCGCACATGTGACCGCCGAAGCGGTCCCCACTTCTGGTTTTGGTCCGCGCCGGTAAACCGGTAACCCCCATATCTGGGGGCCGTTCCCCTATCCACCACCTGGGGACGCGTCTGATGGCAGGCCAGAAACTGCGCACGGAAAACTTATCCTAACTTAACTTAACCTAACCTAACTCCTTTCGTTTCCCGCGTGTGGCCGATAAGGAGGGGTTTAGCGTAAAGACATGATGTGGCCACTATGCTACAATATTTCACTGTTCTTTATGAATTATTCACTGAATGCACTTTTTACTACATCAATCACCCGTTTTTATTTAGTAAACGACATTATAAATAATTTAAAAGCCCAATGAAAAATGAGAGTGGCACTCATCTTCGCTTTCCCACCAAAACTCCCGATTGGTGTTTCGTTGTAGGAATAGAACCGATTAAAAATGTTGTATTTATCAAATTTAGATTTTTGATTTAAAAATAATACAAAACTTTATTAATTCTCAAAAAATCTTGTTGAAAATTCGTTAAATATTAGGCTAAGACCGCACTACTGTTAAACCGCTGCGGTTTTTTCCCGCGACTGATTTTTTCGCTACAAAATGCTTGCGGGGAAAAACCGCAGGTGCGGCCGCTTGCATTAGTCTTCTAGGGGCACAAATTCAAGAGATTAAAAACCGCAGCGGTTTAGCCGTAGTGCGGCCTCAGCCTTATGCAGATTTTTTTTATGTACACTTTATATTTTTCCTTTTCCATCCACTATTGGCACAAAGTCATACCTATACTCTGTTTTTTAATCTCGTAGAGTAAATTGACATTACGAGTGTTGGCAGTTTATTGCAATTAGGTGCAATAGTGCCGAAACTTAGCGTTCATAAAATCAAGTATCTTTTTTTACATTAAGTTATCCTGAAATAATGTGTAGGTACTTATTAAAAACGTAATAATACAAAATTAATAATGTAAATTTGACATTTGCATGTGTCAATTTAGTCTACGAGATTAAAAACAGAGTATAGAGCCACACTACAAAAAAAAAAAACAAAAACAAAAACCGAGCAAAACACTAAAAAAAAAACGTGTCCGACAGTTCGAAATAGACTGAATCACACAAGACTTGGCAGAAATGCCTTATAAAACGAAAAATCGACGTATTTGTTTACAGAAGGCTTAGCCGAAACACTGTTTACAGATTAAAGATCAGGCTGTATGGCTCTGTACCGTTGCCTGTCCATATGGGAAAAAGAAAAATACTACTAATAGAGACTGAATCGATTTGCTTAATTTTGGCGGGAATTCTTAATATTCTTTTCTGTTAGTTATCGATATTTTCATTTTTAGAAGCTAACGTTAATAAAAATAGACGTAACTGATATTGGAAGAGTTAACACCAGAAAAAGGATGAATACTTACGTGAAAAAGCTCAGAGAAAAAGAATCTCGTCAAACCGCCAAAATTATTGAACTGAAGGTTTGTTTCGTTTTTAATTTCTTATATTTCACTACTTCAATTCAAAACTACCACAAATCCAAATACCACCTTTTTACAAGACGACTAATCAAAAAAATATTAACTATTTTTTGCCTTATTCTTTCTTATTTCATAGCAAGTATATAGGTACATAATATACTTCGTTAGAACGCTTATGTTTAAGACGCATTAAATGTTTTAATTAAGTTTATAATAAACTAAATACTAGAGAAATTATAAGCAGATAAGTTACTTTAGAATATAAAAATATATTAAAAATATGCAAAAATATGGCGCAAAACTACCATAAATCAAAAAAAAAAATGTATTAATCACGTTTTACTGTAAAACTTTTAAGAAAATAGTAAAAATTGCCTTTCAATTAAATAAAATTACTAAAATGTACTAAAAGTTAAAACAAATCAAAGTTGTCCTGAAAATAACAAATTTGTTATTAAAATAATCAGTAATTATTTTTAAATATTTTTTCAAACAATGGAAACAAAAGAAAAATAAAATACTGAAAAAACTAGTATGCAAAAGTACCCTAAAGTTTTCAAAACTAAAAATAAAACAGAGACTTTAAAAACTTTTAAATTTTATTCCAAACTTTTGAAATAAAAATCTATGACATTTTACTGTTCTATGTTCTATATTATTGGTTTGGTTTTCGCACTCAGTCCCTCAAGCGGACCATTGTGCATGGACCATGGCGGCCTTTGGCGGTTATTCCAACCAGCCCACCTCCCTCCAGAAGCCCATCAGGTCTCCTAGCCTGTTGAGAACATCTGTGTAAGATCTTGGTGCTCCTATGGTTTCGTTTCTAATTTGGGTAACGCCTGTACACTCGAAGAGTACATGCGCAACTGTCTCGTCAGCCTCTATGCAGGCTCTGCACAGAGGGCTGTCCGTTATGCCTATTGTGTGGAGATGCTTATTCAGCGATCCCCGTCATCAATCGTAGGTTCCTCCTATCCAGGCGCAGCAACCTTTTGATTAGCTTGTCTGCCTGCAGCCGGTGACGAGGACCACCAAATCTCCGCTTGTTCGTAGGTATGCTTTTGTATGCTTTTGTACTTATAATGAGTATTCTGGGACTTGAAGGAGCGGCTGCGCCGCTGTGTGGAGCGCCGCCGGGCCACCCGGGGCGCGCTGCAGGCGGCCTACGGGCAGTGTCTACAGTGTGGCAGGGGCTGGCTACCCGACTGGAGCGCGCCCGGGACGCGCCGTCCTCTCATGGTGATGCCGGTATGTATTTGCGACGTGCTGGAGGAGTACTGCCACAGAACACAATTACTCCTAGCGGAGAAGAAGGTCAACTTCATACAAAAAAAGTAGGAACGAATTTTAGTTTGAAGTGCTGCCATCTTACTTTAGCCCAAGTAAACTATGTCGGCGTAGTAGGGCCGCGGGAAATTTAAACCACTTCATGATGACTATTGTATTTTAAGTTTTAACATTTTATTACACATCCAGACCAGGAGTGCAGCCTCGAGATTTTTTCCTCCTCTCGAGACCACCCTCCCGATCTGAATGTATCAGAAACGGAAAATAGAATGAATCTAGCATAGAGAAAAAAACTTTGTAATAAAAAAAAAAACTAACGGGCCCCGTCCATACAAATTACATTCATACAGAATGCAATGTGCGGCCGGTCATATGAAATAACAATATAACATAAATTGTAAAACGTTATCAACGTGCTAGATTCAATTCTAGTCCCTTTATTTTATCTGGGTATAGAGATTGGAAATAAAAGTATTGTTTAGCCAATATTTTATATATTACATGATAAATTTTATAAATTTCGTATCATCATCATCGCATCTGCCATGGCAGAACTGAGGTTCACAAACACTGGTCACAACAGCCACAAAATAAATAGGTTCAGGATCATTGGTTCAGAGTCAATGTCTCACGAAAAACAACAGTAATGTTAGAGTCACTATCTCACAAAGCGCTAACACTAACCACGATTCGCGGAACTTTGTAACACATAAAACGGAGGAGCAGAGCTCGACTCAACTGTTATAGCACATAATTACAAATAAATTGAGATATTAATTTATATAGTAACATCGCCCAAAATTCAGCCCTTGTAGGTATTATAAGGGCTTCCATACAAAGTTGACCCCGGCTGAGTACTGCGGGTTGGCGGCCCGACCGGAGCGCGCCCAGGACGCACAACGCTCTCCGTATATAGGTACGTACGGACGACAGCAGGTCAAGAACCCCAAACTGCCAAATACACACATCAAAAGTGTCTAGGGATCAACATATATTTTTGCAATAACTTTTCTCCTGATTGATATTAATTAAAATTTTCTTTAAGGATTCATCAAATAAAGTGTTTTCGTTTGTCACAGTAACGATAAACCAAGTCACCTTTGCATTAATAAAGAAATTTGCCATTTTCCTAATAAAGGGATATTTGACATTTGAACCACTAACACAAAAGTTCGAAAAAAAGACTGAAATAACAGTTTTCTCTAAAATTTTATTGGGTAACTTAAACAATTAATAATCCGTGTTTCTACCGCGAACACTAACAACACAAGAACATCGGTTTGGCATACTCAAAATGAGTTCATCCAAATCACGCTGTGGAATGGCCGCCCATGTTCGTTGCAACAACAAAAAAAGGTCTTCTTGCGACTGGATACCCTCCATATTCGGCAGAGCTCTTCTCTGTAGCATATCCCATGCATGCTCAATCGGGTTCAAGTCTGGCGACTGAGCAGGCCAGGGCAGGACATTGATGTTAGCTGCGGCGAGAGTCTGTCTTACAACTCTTGCGGTGTGCGGTCGTGCATTATCATGCATTAACTGAAATAAGGGACCGATTTGCACTTGTAGAGGAACGATGACGTCTGATACAATCGTTTCAGCATAAATTTGAGCGTTGAGGTTGCCTCTGATCCAAATCAACTCAGTTCTTCCGCCGATCCAAATACCCGCCCATACCATGATGGTTCCACCACTATAAGGATGGACTTCCTGGCAGGATTTTAATCGCTGTTGGCGTCCAGGGGTTCTCCAGTGTCGTATACGTCTTGTATCCGGTCTCATACCAAAACGAGACTCATCAGAAAAGCACACGAAACGCCATTGTTCTTCTGCCCAATTTCTGTGTTCAAGAGCCCATTGATATCGAATCCTACGATTGTGCATTGCTATAGGTGGTACCCGTAGCGGTCTTCGGGAATGAAGGTTCACTTCATGCAAGCGGTTTCTGACTGTTTGGTCGCTAATTAAGTTCCCTGAAGAGTGATGAAGCCTCACGGCTAACATCATGGCGGTTATTGTTGGAGCTCTTCGAGTTAAGATTTGAATGTATCGGTCTTGTCTCCGTGTGGTGCAGCGATACCGTCTTCCATGGCGCTCAGCCACGGTACCAGTGCTTCGGTAACGTGTCCAAAGTCGACTGATAACACTCTGACTTGTATTCAGAGCTAAAGCCACAGTACGTTGCCGGGAACCAGCTTCTATCATTCCCACGGCTCTGAGCATTTCTTCCCTGCTTAAATGACGTCGCCGCTCCATAATAACGTTGGTTTTAATCAGTAGTAGGGAAACAGTAGCACTAATAATGTCTTCAATGCGTTGTATGTTTTTATAGGGAAAATATTGACAGCTGATTTTCATCTTTTACTCGAATTTGATTCACAGTTCCTGATTCAAATTATGAAATGCACCAAAAAGGATCCATATAAATTTATAAAATCATAAATTTATTACAAAGCCACATCTCAATCTCAAGAAATCCGCATAAAAATGCTTGATCCCTAGACACTTTTGATGTGTGTATTATCAATCAACCTTGAGCCTTAAGGCGGTTCCCAGGGAAAAACACAGCGCAAGCCGTTTTTCTCTAAAACAACAAAAAAATGTAAAATAAAAGCTTTGTTTGGAAAAAAACAACCGACTTCCAAAAACTACTATGTAAAGTGAAAAATAACTAATTTCGGAAGTCGGTGTCTAAAACGAATAAACAAAACCAAAGACACCAACTTCCGAAATTAGTTATTTTTCACTTTGTAGTGGTTTTTGAAGTCGGTTGTTTTTTTGTAAAAGTTTTTATTTTTGTTTGTTTGCGGATAACTTCGCCTAAAATTTGGTATTTCGATGAATTTTTGGGTATTTCGACATGGGTGTCGTGAATTCGTGATATGGGTTTCGGGAGTGCAGATCACGAATATGACGTAATTTTTGAAATCCAAGATGGCCGACACCAATTTTATGATATTTTGACATGGGTGTCGTGAAAGGGGTTTTTGTGGGTGCTAATCACGAAAATGACGTCATTTTGGAAATCCAAGATGGCCGACACCAATTTTATGATATTTTGACATGGGTGTCGTGAAAGGGGTTTTTGTGGGTGCTAATCACGAAAATGACGTCATTTTGGAAATCCAAGATGGCCGACACCAATTTTATGATATTTTGACATGGGTGTCGTGAAAGGGGTTTTTGTGGGTGCTAATCACGAAAATGACGTCATTTTGGAAATCCAAGATGGCCGACACCAATTTTATGATATTTTGACATGGGTGTCGTGACGGGGGTTTTCGGGGGTGCAGATCACGAATATGACGTAATTTTTGAAATCCAAGATGGCCGACACCAATTTTATGATATTTTGACATAGGTGTCGTGAAAGGGGTTTTTGTGGGTGCTAATCACGAAAATGACATCATTTTGGAAATCCAAGATGGCCGACACCAATTTTATGATATTTTGACATGGGTGTCGTGACGGGGGTTTTCGGGGGTGCAGATCACGAATATGACGTAATTTTTGAAATCCAAGATGGCCGACACCAATTTTATGATATTTTGACATGGGTGTCGTGAAAGGGGTTTTTGTGGGTGCTAATCACGAAAATGACGTCATTTTGGAAATCCAAGATGGCCGACACCAATTTTATGATATTTTGACATGGGTGTCGTGAAAGGGGTTTTTGTGGGTGCTAATCACGAAAATGACGTCATTTTGGAAATCCAAGATGGCCGACACCAATTTTATGATATTTTGACATGGGTGTCGTGACGGGGGTTTTCGGGGGTGCAGATCACGAAAATGACGTCATTTTTGAAATCCAAGATAGCCGACACCAATTTCATGATATTTTGACTTGGGTATCGTGACGGGTTTTCGGGGCGCTGATCACGAAAATGACGTCAATTATAAGCTGTAGCATAGCTTCTATTTCTTTATCAAAGTCAAAAATAAAACATCAAATATAGTTTAGTCGCTAAATCGCCACCATTTTTCGCACTCCTTCAATGACGTCACTGGTAAAAAATAAATAAATAAACTACAAAAAAGAAAATACATACTTATACAAATGTATACGTTAATTGGCAAAATAAAAAAAATACAATGTCATAAATAACTAATAAAAAAATTCCTACTAACTACATACTGCGGAACTCGGTGTGCACACCTTTGCGATTTACCCCGCAGCCACGCGCAGGATTGCGTTTTTTATCTGCATTTACATGCAGATCTGCAGCCCTGCGCGTGAGCGCAGATTCAATGTATAGTACCATGCGTTTCTCCATACAAAATTTGGTACTAGCGATCTTATATATAAAATTCTCGTGTCACAGTTTTCGTTCCTATACTCCTCCGAAACGGCTTGACCGATTCTCATGAAATTTTGTGAGCGTATTGAGTAGGTCTGAGAATCGGCCAACATCTATTTTTCATCCCCCTAAATGTTAGGGGTAGTCCACCCCTATTTGTTTTTTTATTTTTACACAACATTTTTAACAATAACGGTCCAAGCACACTCCCTTGAGGTACTCCATATGCAATATTTCTGACACTAGATTCATAACAAATTTCATTTTTACTCTTACCATCCACCCGTTTAACAACTGTAAATTGTTTTCTATCTTTGAGATAAGATGCTAAAAAACTCCAGACGTTACCTCTAATGCCATAAGAATTTAATTTCTGGAGCAGGATCTTATGGTCCACGCAGTCAAATGCCTTCGATATGTCCATGTATAAAGCGAACACTGGCAATTTTTTATCTACTCTAGATGTAATTATATTCAAAAAGTCATAAATGGCCATGTTAATGCACTTATTTTTCCTGAAACCTTTTTGATTGTCAGTGAATAGATTTTTCTGTTCAAAATATTGATTTATGCCATTATAGATGACCTTCTCAAAAACCTTTGACAATATTGGTACTAATGCTATTGGTCTATAGCAAGCCATATTTTCAATGTCATCTTTCTTGAAGATAGGCTTTAAGACCGTTATTTTCAATTTACTGGGAAACACGCCTTCTGTTATGCACATATTTATTATATGGCTTAGGACTGGTGCAATATAGGAAGAAGCACATTTTAATATTCTTGTACAAATGCTGCCATAGCCAGTACTAGAAGTATTTTTTAAGTTCATAATAATATTATGTACAGCTTGCGAGTTAGTGGGACAAAAGAACATGGAGGAGCATTCATTATATAAAGCTGAAGAGTTTGTTTGATTGAACGCGCTAATCTCAGGAACTACGGTTCCGATTTGAAAAATTCTTTTTGCGTTAGATAGCTCATTAATCCAGAAACATCACGCTGCGACTAATAGGAGCAGAGTATTACTAACTCCACGCGAACGAAGTCGCTGGGGGCCGCTAGTATAAAATAGCTTTACCGCGGCAGCCCCGAGTGCCACATGTTTTTGTTTTATTAGAAAGACGATATCTTCAAGGTAGTCTCATGTTTAGGAAATTAGGGTCTGATGATGGAAGACTAGGTAAATCTAGAAGAAATTTAAAAAATCAAAGGGGCGTCTAGGGCTTTTCTAAGTTTTTTCATTAAGTGTTTTAACGCACTACAATTTAGTAAAGTTCGGAGTTGATATAGTTACCTTATGTTTGGACTTATTTCATTTATATTGATGAAAACTTTACACCCATATAAGTAGGTTAAAATGAATGTCTGCAATAGATCTGATGATAGAGCCGAGAGAAATTCGAGGGAACTCCTCAACGATTCACAGCAGCTACCTTGTGTAATATCTTGATTAATTTGTATTGATAAGAGCTTTACACCTAGATGAATTGTTATGATCATTATGAGTCTGATAATGAAGACGAAGGACAGTCTGTTGAGGGAACTCCTCAAAGGTTTACAGTAGCTGCTTTGTGGTTGGACTTAATTCATTTATATTGATGAGAAATTTGCACCCATATGGGTAAAAATTAAAGTCTGAATTACATCAGATGATGAAAACCATAGACAGTCGAGGGAATTCCTCAACAATTTACAACACTCTACTTTAACATAGTACAAACACTACCTACTCGTCATGCTTATGCAAAAATCAATTAAAATCAAGAGACTGAATTTAAGTTGTGTTATTTCTAGAAATGCTCATACTTTCATTGTGGTCTTAAAGGAATTAAAGCAAACGAAATGGGTCGTTTGCTTGCAGGCCTTTTCCAAATATGCTGCCGTCAACGTCCAGTCTGATCGGATATTGTATTAGTCGGATGTTTATTATTTTTCTGCGAAAGGAAGCTTTGCGTAAATAATATTATAGTATATGTATTTGTTATTTATTTTGATATACGATAGTTTTATTTTTTACAATTTACGTATTTGTTTTATTAAACGAGAATAATAATATAATTTCACAGTCTTGCCTGGTCCCAAAAAAAACATGAATTTTTTTTTTGAATGTGTCAGTTCTGCAGAAATTTATTAGACCCTGATTACGTTTTCCCTTAAAATAATAAATAATGATAAATTAAACTTTATTATATTATTTTTCTATCTCTTTGTCCATCTGACTTAGCTAACTTTCAATCTACAAAACTAATTCCAACCCTGAAGTTACAGTCATAACATATTTAGTTATAAAGGTCTAATCAATACACATTAAATAAGCCCAAACACGTGACAGTTGCTTCCGATGTGGATTCCCTTGATATTCTGTCATCTCCATCATCAGGTCAGGCCCAAATCTTCACGGTTTTATAGTATCATCCGATATAAACACGAGTATCAAGTTGTCACCCGAAGCGTGCCTACAATTTTCGATAATTGGCCTAAATTTCTCAGAATTTCCATTATCGACACTGACGTGGTAACAATGGGATTACATAGGCAGCATATCCCTTCATATAAAAAAATAATGGTCAAAATAGGTTCATTAACCATAAAGTTATCAGCGACAATAAATCGAACTGAGAACCACCTTTTTCTGAAGTCGGTTAAAAAATAAACACCGCAGAATTTTTATTATGAAGTATCGTCAACATTTGTTTGAGTACATAATAACCAAAAGTATTTGGGCGCACCAATAAACATAAATAAAAGTGCTATGTCTGTTACTTCTGTGGTCTATGTTTCTAACTTGTATTTGTAAGTACTACGTCCGCCAGACGGCGCTAGTAAAATTTTACGAAGTATTGTAGAGGTGGGGCGCGGTGAAGAGGGAGCAAATGCGCAAGGTCATTTGGTGAGGGTACGGTCTTAATGCTTTAGAGATAAAGTTGAAAATGTAATAAAGACAGCTGACAGATTGTAATAGCTCGATGTGCTGTCGTCTGTACATAGAGTTTAGTAGGCAACTTTTAATATCACTATTTTTCAAAAAATATCTATTATTATTTTGCCATATAGATTGCTGATTGAGCTAAAGAAAATTAAATCCTATTTCAAAGCAATAAATACATGACTCAAAATTATAAATGCATAAACTATGATTAATGAAAATAATAGAATCCAACACATTCAAATAAATATACAAAAAAAAAAAGAAATTTCTTTACTCTGCTGTACTTATGCCCCCTTATTCATAAACGCTGCTTAAAGTTAACTAGTGATTAGCGATTGTTTAAACATACATTTTAGACGTTTGCACGTCACTTAACTTTAATCATCGTTTATTAATAAAACCCTTAAACTCTGTGGAGTTTATTCATAAAGAATGATTAAAGCTAAGTGACATTAAAATATCAAAAATGTATGGTTAAAGAATCGCTAACCACTAGATAACTTTAAGCAACGTTTATGAATAAGGAAGATGAAGTCTTGCGTCAATTAGTTTATACATAATTAAACTATTATATAAAATTCTCCTGTCATAGTGTTTGTCCTCGAACTCTTCATAAACGGCTGAACCGATTTTAATCAAATATCTATGTACATATACTAATATATAAAGCTGCTATAAAGCTTTGTTTGTTTGAACGCGCTAATCTCAGGAAGTACTGGTCTGATTTAAAAAAATATTTTTGCGTTGGATAGCCAATTAATCCAAGAAGGTAGGTTTTTAGGCTATATAATATCACGCTGCGGCAATAGGAGCGGAGTATAAAAAAAAAACCATCGAAACTTACGCGTGTGAAACCGCGCGGCACAGCTAGTCATATTCGTTAGGCCTGAAAATAGGTTTATTACTTACGCGGGTGAAACCGCGGAGCGCCGCTTATCCATACTAAGGTCCGTATTACAGAACGTTACTTAAGCATTGATCTCTACTTAAAACTAGTTTTGAGTCGAGTTTTGATTTTAGAACGACCCTCACGCATAGATTCGTTGATCATAGATCAGCTGAGTTGGACTTTATTGAATCATACTTATGCATTGATCATCACTCAAGTGTGGTCGGGACCACGCTTGAGCATAGATTACCCTATTATATTGGCATTGCCATGTAATTTTTGATTTTGGTTCTATTTAATTCTAGCTGCATTGTAGAGTTCAAATATTGTTTTTCTTATTAATATTTGAATCAAAATGGATGTATTTGAAGAAATAGTCCATTATGATAATTTATTTAACGATAATTTTAGTAGAAGATTAAACTTAGTTCCTCTAAGATATTTGCGTGATATACAGGGCCCTTATAATTGCGAATCCTTTAAAAAGAGATACAGATTTTCTCAAGATGTGGTGAAAATTATATTATTAAATTTTTGATTGATTTATGCCTAAATTGTATTTATAGTAACAGGCTGTGTGAGCATACTTTTGTTCATTTAAATAAGTTACTAAAAATGTGTGATTGTGCTGTTCTGGACTAACACACAACCGCAATATCCTAATTATTTGGGTTCTTAAAATGCATTTTAATAAATCTTAGCTTGTGAATGAAAAAATATATTAAGTAATTGAATATAGGATTAATAAGGGATGCTCAATCAGGAGGCTCAGGAGGTTTGAAGAGAATAAGTTCATGACAAATAGTGCTTATTTATTGTGTTATCCCATGGGACAACTTAGGACTAGACTTGGGACTAAGTGCTTAAAAGTAAAAAAACAGTTACCTGTGCTTTTTGCTTATTTCAAAAAGCAGCTTTCGTTAACTGCTTAATTGCTTATAAACTTTGAAACCAATTTCTTTTTAAAAAATTCAAAAAGTATATGTTAATGATTGCTATTTGCTATTTTATTTGCTATATGCTTTTATTATTAAACACGAATGTTTTTTCGAGTGAAAGGCATAACTGCTTTTTAATGCTTTGAGACACAAATTATTTTTGACAGAATTTTGCCTGTTAATTAATCAATAATTTTTCCTTCGTACTTCAGAGGCTTAGGACTGTCTGAATAACTTTATTTATGTAAATTTAATTCATTAAATCAATTTTTAATAAAAAAATACTATCTTTCAGGCGTACTTAAAAATTCTTAAATGTTGTTTCAGGTTGGTAACCGACGATTTATACGAAAAAGATTTCTTACAAAAATTACATTCCGCGACTTTGTCAGAAAGTGAACTTCTTTCAAAAAAGTTCCAAATGTTCTTAAAAATGCACGATAATTTTAAATTTAACTCTACTCAATTAATACCTATAGTCTTTCACAATTTAAAAACACACTACAATCACAAAACAATAACCAAACGCGTATCAACACCATTAAGCACCCAATTTTAAAAAAATAACATAATTCACTAATTCAATAAGTTGAACTGATTCGAAGAATCTGCCAAAGCAGAAAAAGCATAAAGCAACTATACAATATAATAAGTTATACGAAATTACGAAAAGTGGCTATACTCTGTTTTTTAATCTCGTAGACTAAACTGACATTACGAGTGTTGGCAGTTTATTGCAATTCTTAAAATAATGCCGAAACTAAAGACTACTACACACATGCCGGCGGCAAAGCCGCCGGGTTCATGCCGAGCGGCTATGCCGCCGGCAATACGAGCCGCCGGCACAAGCCGCACAAAGCCGTCAAGCATCATTCCGGTTGTGACAGTCACATATAACGCTAGTGAAGTGAAATTGGTTGGCTACAATGAATACGAAAATCATCAGCACTGCCGCCGCAGTGTCGCTGCATTTCTGGTATTCCATAATATATCATTTTCATGAAATATTTATATTTAATATTTATCAATTAATAGCAACACAATTTCGTCGTCCCAATGAAACGACATTTTAATTTGTTGAATACACACAAACCGCACACCACTACCGCTCGAATGCCAGGCACGAACTGCCGCCGACAAGCCGCGTAACCCGCCGGCACACCCCGGCGGCCATGCCGGCGCCTCCTTTGTGCGGCAAAGCCGGCGGCTTTGTATGCCGCCGGGTGCACGGCGGCTTTGCCGGCGGCTTACCCGGCGGCCCTGCCGCCGGCACTGTGTGTAGGAGCCTCGTTCATAAAATCAAGTATCGTTTTTTTACAATAAGTTATCCTGAAATAATGTGTAGGTACTTATTAAAAACGTAATAATACAAAATTAATCATGTAAATTTGACATTTGCATGTGTCAATTTAGTCTACGAGATTAAAAAACAGAGTATACGTAATAGCACTTTCCAACTTAATAAGTCGTATTTACATTGTTAGCATTTTACCGTCACAAAAAGTGGATAATAATGTACCATATTAGCAATGGAGAGACTGTTATTGGCAATAAATAACGTCAGCACATGAATAGAGATGAGTGACGTAAATTCGTAATTGTAGTAGTGTATATACAAGCCAACAGGAGGCGCCCGCGCCAGTCACAAAAAGTAAAAGTTGAATTAGCGTTTTTTAAAAAGCAACTTATTTTACTTATAAAAAAGCATGCTTTTTTAAATGCTTTATACTTTTTTAACATCTCTACTTAGGACGGCAGCTCCAAGGCCCAGAACGAAAGAAAAGCCATATTATGGCAGTCACACAAATAACAAGAGTCATTTTGTAGAAACGATTTATTGTGATGTGTAATAACGCTACATATTTGTTATAAATTCTTTATTTTAAGTTTTCCAATTATATCTCATGCCACTCCCATTCCTCATCTTTACACATGTAGCTTGAGCTCCTCCGTCACCATACTCCCCGTCCTTGCATCAGGTTAAATGGTAGGTGATGGGTGACTTTCATATGAGCATTCAAACTTGGACCTGTAAACAAACAAATACCATATAGTTAATAAAATACACTATAACCCAATTGCAAGGGCAGAAATAAGTAATATAAAATAGACAAGAACATACATACATTTCTAAAATATGAAATTAATGTTAACAAGCATTAAGGGAATGAATGTACATATTGTATATCTTGTATTGGCTACTGTTTTCAACATTCATTTGGTTAGTTTAATTAAATTAGTAAGTAGATAGGTAGGTATATATTCAGAGATAAATACCTTTCCTTTTTTACTCCAATTATTTATAAATTTTCAAGCTATTGTTACAAATATTTGATTACATCATTCATGTTGAAATCAACCGTGTGGGAACGATGCAGAAATATATTGTACGCTGAGAGCATTATGGAAAACACACAAAAATCAATTCAGAAATTAAAATACGCCGTGACAGCTAAGAGATGACCAGTCCCCTCTGACGGCGTCCGTTCACGAACGTGACGTATGGATCAGCATCATTCAGCTCTTTCTCTATTTTCACCCTTCTACGATCAACCCTTATTTTTTAAAAGCCATTTTAGTAATTTACTCATTTTTCATCCCCGGTCGAAAACTGATCAATCGTCATTTAATTTGTCATTATTCCAGAGGGAAATCTAAAAAACGCGATATAACCGAATTCCACGCGGGCTAAGCCGCGGGCGGGATGCTAGTAAAAAATAAAATTCACCTGTGTGTTAACAAAATCCTCTCCACCTTTCCTGAAAATTGCCAATGTTTGAAACTGGCTAAATGGGAAGATCAATATATTTCACTAAAGTACCTATTTCATTCATAATTCCACATTCAAACTAGTTTTCTAGTATGCTACGGCATAGGTATGTCATTTTCAAAAGCAGGCTATTCATTTGTTTTCTCGAAATTAAATTTTTGACGTTAAAAATTAGGGGCGCTTTGCACTTTTTGGAATGGGTAAAAAAAAATACTTAGATTAAATCTAAGAGGATCAAGCGTGTTCATCAACAGCACATCTAGCTACTACAATCTCCTTACGACAGGGGTTGCTATGGCCCGGGGTGGGGTTGTCTTGGCGGTGTCTCTAGACCAGGGATGTAACGGAGGTAGTTATATCGGGGCCGGAACCGGAGTCGGAGTTTTTAAATTTGATTAATCGGAATCGGAACCGGAGTCGGAGTATTTAAATTTGATTTTTTGGAGTCGGAACCGGAGGCGGAGGCAGAGGCGGAGTCAGAGAGTGAGAGAGAGAGAGAAATGACCATCGTCTTCGACATGAGGGGCAAGAAGGTGATCATGCACCGCGACGGAGCGAAGTGCGGCGCGACAAATGCTGTGAAGTCTAGTCGGTTCCCAGGAGCGGATCCAGGGGATGCAGAACACAGCAGAGCTGACGGGCCGCTTGGCAGCGCCCGAGGGCGCCAAGGACCCGGGCGAGCCGCTCGAGTTGGATGCCGGGCCGCACGAGGAGAAGACGAGGGAGGCCGATGTGTTCAACTTCCTCCGCACCGATAGAGAGGACGGCTACGCCCCAGACGTGAGTGCTACAATTATGACATTTTAATCACTGTTCTATTTAAATCACGTAAATTATTGTAAACATTTTAATTTTTAATGTCTGAAATTGAAAAAAGACGATGAGCCCTGAGTCTGTTTCGGCTTTTCTTCTCAGAGGTAGTCATTTAGGAAATGCAGGCTCTAAATAGCAACTTGAGGCACAATGACTGTGTATTTGAAACCCGAGCGCCGCGCGGGGCCCTTTTTTATGAGGGTCATAAATAACGGGCACTTTAAGCATTTCTAGTGTGTAAAATTGGCACGACAGGCACTCAAGCGGGAGTTCGATGTTGTCGCCCGACCAGGGCGTCTTCTGTGGCGGCTGGAGGCGTCAGGGCGCTGGGATTCCCGCTCCGTCACGCGCTCCGCCTCCTTCTTTGCTAGCATCACTGCTTCGCAGAATGAGGTGACGGCCCGCCATGCACTCTTGCTCCGGTACATGGCCTGGACCAGGGTCGGACGCGAGAGATCGCCGCCGTTCACTGCCACGAGGACATGGCGGTGCTTTACTCAAGCCGGGCATACCTACACCTTATGCTCCACCATGTCCTCAGGGCGATCCAAACAGTGGTGACATCCTGGCGTTTCCTCCCGCTTTATACGGAACAGGAATCTTCCCGAACAGCCGTGTCCGGGGAGGACCTGCGTCGGATGGGAAGTGAGGGCGCCGAGGCGCCTCTCTAGCCACTCCTCAAAGAGGGGACTTACCGTCGCTATTGTGGCGTTCCCAGCACTGGTTTGCGACAATCGCATCCTCCATGTCACCATAAGATCCTACCGGAGCTTTGTCCGCCGTACCGCAATTTATCACGGCAGCGGCGTTTTGCCCCGGGCGTAGCCTATCTGACGAACAGGGCCGTCATCTACCCCGATCACCAAGGAGTGTGGAACCGGCGGGAGATTTCGTGCGGTGTTCGGATTGGGCGTGATTTTGGGCGGAGTGCGGCGCGACAAATGCTGTAAAGTCTAGTCGGTTCCCAGGAGCGGCTGCAGGAGTGGATCCGGGGGTGCAGAACACAGCAGAGCTGACGGGCCGCTTGGTAGCACCCGAGGGCGCCAAGGACGCGGGCGAGCCGCCCGAGTTGGATGCCGGGCCGCACGAGGAGAAGACGAGGGAGGCCGATCTGTTCAACTTCCTCAGCAACGATAGAGAGGACGGCTACGCCCCAGACGTGAGTGCTACAATTATGACATTTTAATCACTGTTTTATTTAAATCACGTAAATTATTGTAAACATTTTAATTTTTAATGTCTGAAATTGAAAAAAGACGATGAGCCCTGAGTCTGTTTCGGCTTTTCTTCTCAGAGGTAGTCAGTTAGGAAATGCCGGCTCTATCTAGTATAAAAATATGACATGTTAAAGTGATCAGTGATCCTACTTGCATAATAAACCATTTCATTACAAGTCCTTCAGCACACTACCCTTTTTCGCCGCGCGAGGTGTTTCTCGTTTCAGTGATGAACTATTTTTGTTATGGTACATACAAACACATTTTCTGGACGAAAAGAAGATTGAAGCTAAGGCTCAATTTAAGATCGTTAAATAATTACGGATATCTATGTACATATTACTAAATATTTTCTCGGTGGTAGGCCATAACATCGGCTGCCGGCAGAAGTTACCACCCACCAGACAAAGTCTTGCCGCCAAGCGATTCGTCGTGTTCCGACATGATGTCTGGTGAAGCCGTACGGAGGACGGGACTGAGCAGTTGTGTTGCGATGTGTGGCGGGTACGATGCGCCAAATGTTGTTGTGTCGATAGTTTGGTCGTGGAAAGTCTCCAGATCAATCTCCCTCTAGCGCAGCTTCGTTTGGTCGTGTTGGTCTTGGGTTTAACATTGCATCACCTCGCTCAACTGCCGTCATCCTTCCTATTCCTTAGTTTTTTAAGTGAATAGGCTTAGTAAACTAGTGCGCTTTACCATCAACGATTGCATCACTGCTTACCATCAGGCGGGATTGCAGTCAAGCACTAGTTTATAACTAATAAAAAAAAATTTGTTACACTGTCTACTATACTTCTACATACGTATTTAGAATTGTTGGCGACTGGAATTAAAGCCAGTTATCATTCATGGTCCTGATTCCCTCATTCATACCCACATGAATCGTAATTTTACCTGAATCTCGTTTACGGATGTAGTTATTATCACAACAGCGAGTGTTATCCTTGCGCCATAATTAAGCCTACCCTTGATTTTTGATCCGTACATAGTGTCATACAAAATCCGTTCAGAAGTATCGTGAAAGACTAACACATATGTTTTCGTATTAGGATTTACTTAAGGCGCTGTGTTCAGTAAAAATAGGCTTCTTAAAACAATTTTTTAGCCAAATGTATACATTTCAGAGCAGCCAAAAATTTATATGTTAATCTTGATTATATGTAGCAGGAAACCATTGTTTTCAAAACACGTTTTGAATTAATTTTCTCGATAGAAAAAAATCCTAAAGTAACCCCTAAAATTGAATTTATAACAGTTGTAATTGTATTATTAATCATCAAATCTTGATAAAATTGAGAAGAGCGATGTAAAATATAATAGTAAATGAAACCATTGTTTTTGTTTATCGATTTAACTAAGATATTCTAAAATAAATAATGTATTTAATGATAAATAACGTGAACGAAACGTCGCTCCATCGCGGCATCCATTGCCTTCTCTTTCACTTCTATGCTTAGCGACAGTGACCGCTGAGGCGTGGTGCTTGTCGGACCTATGTCACTTTTTGCTTTACCCCGCACAGAAAATAATTATATTTACGTGTCTGTTTGTTGATGAATAATCATATTTCGTTTTTGCCCGGGTTCAAACCCCAGGTTTACATTATATGCTTTTTGTAGATTTTAATTGAAATAAATGCTTTTTAATTTACTGTTGTATTTTTGCCGATATTTTATTTGATTTTTTTTCTGTAATTATTCTTTTTACTTTTTCGCGGCACTTTTTTCTTCACCTGTATGTGTTCGGGTTCAAACCCCAGCCTTACGTTGTATGCTTTTTGTTGGATTTCTTATTTGCAATTGTTTTTTTTTTTTTAATTATTATTAATTTATCCGATTTTCTGTATTTTTTGTAGTAGGTAATTGTTCCATCTTTTAAATATATTCTTTTTGTAACAATTATAATGCAAACTAATATTTAAAATCAATTCGTTATAATTTTCTTTCTACAAATTTCTAGAAATTAATAATAAATAATAATAATAAGCCTTTATTTAACCATGAATTACTTAGTTCATAATATAATTTAAAAAGAAAAACAATAAAAATAACAGTTAATTTGATAATAGTTCAAAACAGTAAATTTAGATTTCATTTTGTTGCATTATTCATGGCCCCTTTCAGTATAGGCCTCCTCCAAGTGCCTCCATCTATTTCACTCGTACAAACCCGATTTCGATAAGAGTTGCAGTTTTGAAGAAGAAATCTTTTATTTTTTAAATATCCGAAAATGCATTTTTTTTTAACAGTTACTCTAAACAGCTGTTTATAAATAGTAATTTCTAGAAATGATATATTTCTAACAGTTTCATGAAAAAAGAACATAACACAAAAAAATTAAGCAGAACGGACAAAGCGCATTATAAAAATAAAAAAGAAAACAAAAAAAAAATAATAAAAAATGAAAATATGTATAAAGTACACATTTTCGAAAATCGCAAGGTAAAGTCGGATTCGATCCTGGTGCTCGTCTAATGCGAACCGGGACTGTGACGAACAGAGCCAACCGTACCTCGGGGTTGGGGTGTGAAATTACCCTTCTAAATGTAGATGGAATAGAAAAGAAAAACAATAAAAATAACAGTTGATTTGATAATAGTTCAAAACAGTAAATTTAGATTTCATTTTGTTGCATTATTCATGGCCCCTTTCAGAAAGGCCTCCTCCAACTGCCTCCATCTATTTCACTCGTACAAACCCGATTTCGATAAGAGTTGCAGTTTTGAAGAAGAAATCTTTTATTTTTTTAAATATCCGAAAATGCATTTTTTTTTAACAGTTACTCTAAACAGCTGTTTATAAATAGTAATTTCTAGAAATGATATATTTCTAACAGTTTCATGAAAAAAGGACATAACACAAAAAATTTAAGCAGAACGGACAAAGCGCATTATAAAAATAAAAAAGAAAACAAAAAAAATAATAAAAAATGAAAATATGTATAAAGTACACATTTTCGAAAATCGCAAGGTAAAGTCGGATTCGATCCTGGTGCTCGTCTAAAGCCGTGTATCCATTATGCGCTCCTGACGCGCGCGGCATGAACACCCGCGCCGAGAGTGCGTTCCGCGGAACGCGCTCCAATTATTTAAATGATCTCAACTAAGCGCGCGTGGCGCGCGTGGCAACTGTTCCAGTGTTCGATCGTTCAACATGCAGGCCAGTCGTGTACGAGCAGAAGAAGAAATAATATCACGTGCGTCTCAACTGGCGCGCGCGCCACAACTGAGCGTCCTTTGATGCGCGGTAAAAAACCGCCTCCAGATGGAACGGGCCGCTCTAAGTTCGAGCGTTCCAACAAACACATTGGCGCGCGTTCCAAAATGGTAGCAATTTCGCGCGGCCGGAACGCGCGCCAATGTTCGTCCTCTTGGAGCGCGAAGTCGATACGCGGCTTAATGCGAACCGGGACTGTGACGAACAGAGCCAACCGTACCTCGGGGTTGGGTTGTGAAATTACCCTTCTAAATGTAGATGGAATAGAAAAGAAAAACAATAAAAATAACAGTTGATTTGATAATAGTTCAAAACAGTAAATTTAGATTTCATTTTGTTGCATTATTCATGGCCCCTTTCAGTATAGGCCTCCTCCAAGTGCCTCCATCTATTTCAATCTTTTTGTGTTGTGTTATTCTAAGCACTCGTACAAACCCGACTTCGATAAGAGTTGCAGTTTTGAAGAAAAAATCTTTTATTTTTTTAAATATCCGAAAATGCATTTTTTTTTTTAACAGTTACTCTAAACAGCCGTTTATAAATAGTAATTTCTAGAAATGATATATTTCTAACAGTTTCATGAAAAAAGGACATAACACAAAAAATTTAAGCAGAACGGACAAAGCGCATTATAAAAATAAAAAAAGAAAACAAAAGTAATAATAAAAAATGAAAATATGTATAAAATATACATTTTCGAAAATCGCAAGGTAAAGTGAACGGATGTGGGATTCGAACCTGCTGCTCGTCTAATGCGAACCGGGACTGTGACGAACAGAGCCAACCGTACCTCGCGGTTGGGTTGTGAAATTACGGTTCTAAATGTAGATGGAATAGAGAATGGTTGGTATAGATTTAATAGAACGTGCGTATTTCTCGATGCACGACGCCTCACCTCACGCATCGATGTACTCGCGCGGAGCGCCCCGCGCCCCGCAGTGGGCGGGGCTAGTCGTGTCCCACTTCGTCTGCTTCACCCCCTCAAATACCTAAAAGTTTGCTATTCACAGCGTCTTAACGCTACATATTACCACAATCTAAAAATCATACAGTCGTCCGACGAAGACGTCTAGACAGAGCAATCGTGCGGGGTGTGAGGGACGAGACGCGGGTAAGCGGCACCCGAGCTGCGAACAAAACGATGTTCGTAGCTAGGTATCTATCAAACGCGTGTTTGTTTTATAATTTGATATGAGTGTCAATTTTGAGTATAATTGTGGTGATTGTTACGAAAAAGCCATCCTTTTTGACATCCAAAATGGCGGACGTAATTTTTTTTATAATCTCATATGAGTGTCAATTTTGAGTATAATTGGGGTGCTTCTTACGAAAAAGCCACCCTTTTGAAATCCAAGATGGCGGACTCCAATTTAAATGTATATTAATATGATATGGGTGTTCATTCCAAGGTGAATTGGGGTGCTGGTTACGAAAATGCCATCTAAATAACTTAAATCTGTCTCGAGTTGCTCCCCTAATAAAAATAGCAAATTAATTAAATATAATACAGCTATCGATGTTGATCTGCAATAAATAAATAATTTCATAAATATTGTTTATTTGTGATAACCCTGGCCGATGTGTTACTGTCTAGACGATGTCGGCATTTTACACGAGATCAAAGACGTCGAGCTACTGTATGATTTTTATACTGTGATATTACAGTGACATTTGTTTATATTTGTCCCTTGTTTGTGTTGCAGTCGGTTAGGTTATAGGTATAAACCTTTAGCAGATATTACTCTGGCTTGGTTTTATGAATAAAAATGTTGTTTTTTCACAGGAGTATATTTCACTCTCGCAGGTGAAAGAAAGAATCATGATGAAGCGAAAATTTTTCAAAACCATTAGATCAAGGAAGTTGAATGAGATGAACCATTACCGTCGGAGCCACCGTTAAGAACCGTGAACCGGAGCACGGGAGCGATTTTGTTTTAATTGATTAAGTACCTATAACCAGATCTTATGATTTTTAAATATAAATTTTATAGATATGTGCAGATGTGTCTGATTGGCCTATTGAACTGTACCTACCATGGAACAACCTTTGAGTACCTAATTATCAACCTAATATGTATTAGATAACCGAGTGTATTTAACGCTTACCTGTAGAACTATACTATGGAAGACAAACCAGGGGGCAATCGCGCTAAATAATACAGTAGAAGTGCAACTCTTGTTCGTATCTAATCCAGTTAAAGTTATGGTTTAGTTTCGATCACATTTCGTGTCGCGCTAAAGTTTTAACTTCAATTGAAGTAAAATCACTGTATGAGTGAT
Organism: Sesamia nonagrioides; assembly: GCA_017933935.1. Lineage (NCBI taxonomy): Eukaryota > Metazoa > Arthropoda > Insecta > Lepidoptera > Noctuidae > Sesamia > Sesamia nonagrioides. Next base: position 1,149,990 of record JADWQK010001372.1, read on the forward strand.
ACATTTCGTCAGATATAATAATTAAAACTAAATAAATAAAATTAAGGCAAAAAAACCTCTCTAAAAACAAGCTTTTATTTAAATGAGCTAAAAAGAAAAAATAAACTTTTACACTAAAACTTTTACTGACACAATTTATTTGTTACTAGTTCTCCGCCCGCGGCTTCGCTCGTGTGGAGATTGGTTATATCGCGCTTTTTAGATTACCCTCGGGAATATCAAGTTTTTCCGGGATAAAAGGGCAGCCCATGTTCTTTCTCTGGGTCTAAAGATTGTCTGTGCCAAATTTCATCAATATCGGTTGAGAGGTTTATAATATTAGTATGGATAAAAGCGTGTCGCGAGATTTAAGTACTTACGCGAATTTTATTGGTTTGAATATTTTAATAGGCTGCAAGTAAATAGGACTATTTAAATCTCGCGACAAGCTTTTGTTTGTTGAAAAATGTAGTTTTGTTCATTTTTTTTCACAGGTTATCTCAGATGACCTATTAAAAATCCTATCCGGATCTTCAAACAAATATGGCCAACCTAGAATGGCTATGCGAAAGAGCAATTTTGGCGCCGACTAATGAAATAGTAAATTAAATGAACAAATTATGTTAAACATTCAGGGAAATGTTATCGAATACCTCTCAGTGGATAATATTACGGACACTGAATAAGTTGCATCATACCCTATAGAATTTTTCAACTCTTTAGAATTATCAGGAGTGCCACCCCATAAGTTGATACTAAAAGTTGGTGTTCCAGTCCCATTAATGAGGAATCTTGACGCTCCAAAGCTGCGTAATGGTACTCGGTTACAAATAACACATTTGAGTCACAACATTGTAAAGGCTACGATCATGGCTGGAATAGCAAAAGGACAAAATGTCCTGATTCCTCGTATTCCCATCGTCCCGACTGATTTGGCATTTCAATTTAAAAGAGTACAGTTCCTTCTGAAAGCAGCATTTGCTATAACAATAACAAAGCCAACAGACGCTTAAAGTTGCCGGAGTTCATTTAGAAACAACATGTTTTTCTCATGGGCAACTCTATGTGGCATGCTCACCCGTATCAAATCCAAAAAACCTTTATGTTTTGGCAAAAGACAGCAAAACAAAAAAGTTGTTTATAAAACCGTACTTAATTAAATGTGCTCATATTTTATCAAGCGTAATAATTTTAAACCTTATTTCATAATATCCCAAGCATATCCAAAACACCAACCAACGCAAAATAATTAGAAGTATATTAGATGTTTCTTTCCTTTGCTAAACCTTTAAACCCGGTAAAATTAACGTTGCTATAGACCTTATGTATCTTTATAATCCTACTAATAATATAAAAGCGAAAATGTGTAAGGATGTTTGAAACCTTGCAGTAATGTAGGCATTTCTTGGCATTCCCCCGGAAACTGGAACGACCGCGCGCTGTAAACTGAAGTCTACGCGGACGAAGTCGCGGGCAACAGCTATAGTATATAAAGAAGCATTAACGTAATCAGCTATACCAAAGTTAGGATCTTTATTGTCCAAAATAAATACTATATACCACCTTCTTCAATAAAGTATATATTATGTATATAGCCTACTCTTATCTAAACGACGTTGTTTTGTTTTCGACAACCACGCGAACGAAGTCGCGGGCACAGCTAGTACATAATATAAATCTATAAAGTTACGATCTAAAACTAATGTTGGGACCACCCGAACTAGGTTTATTTAAACCTGTGTTTCAGGCTGTCATATATTTGATGGCTATAATCCATACTAATATTATAAATGCGAAAGTATCTCTGTCTATCCAGCTTTCACGCCAAAACTACTGAACCGATTTTGATGAAATTTGGCACAGACAATCTTTAGACCCTGAGAAAGGAAAAAGGCTACCTTTTATCCCGATAAAATTTGTAGTTCCTGAGGGAAATCTAAGAAGCGCGATATAACCGAACTCCACGCGGGCGAAGCCGCGAGCGGAAAGCTAGTATAATAATAATAAACATATTATGACAAAAGTATTTAAAACTAAGCAATGAAAAACTGTCCTATAAACTTAAATAATACATTACCTCTATACTTATTCATTAAGTATATAACTTACTAAACTACTCATTTTATTTTAGTACCTCTAGCATTTTTTCCGTATCTGTGTAACTGAGGGTTTGTAGATATTCAGTTAGCATCACACAACATTTATTTGAGCTTTCACTGTATATCTTTAGCAGTTTCTTACATTTGTTATATAAATATGGTCCGAGAAATAAATAAAATCTGTTAGTTAAAGCATGTTTCGTCCGTGAGTTAGTGCAAACTAAATCCTTTCTACTCTTGTCAGAAGGTACAGGGCTAAAACCAATATCAGCGTGCTGGAGTAGTACTATATTCAAAATAAATAACTAGCATACTGTTAGCACTTTGCATTCACTGTAAAGCTGGTTGGTGGGAAATCTGAAAGGACTGACACAAAGCCATATAACCATAATCAAAGACACTAAGATACGAACTTTTAGACAACTACCGAACGACTAATTAGCGGAGAAAAGGTGCAAGGGTCATTATTCCACAGAAAATCTTAACAGCGCGATTTAGAAAACGGCGTCATCTATCTGGTAAGTATGAATATTATCTACACGTCCAAAACATTATCTTCTAAACTGGTCGACTAAATGACATCCTCTAAAACACAAATTTTATCTCTGATAAATGCTCATTATATTAAAGTTACTTCTTTTTATATTAATTTATTTTTTAGACCCCAAGAATAAGCGTAAACGTAACCATATACATATAATGAAGACCAATGTTATTATAGTATATGTTTTTTACTCATTTCAAATGTTTTAGTCAGTGCACGCCGATAGCAAACATACGGCTAACAATAAACAATATTTATGCCAAATTTCATAGCCGTTGTCCATTCCGAAAAAAAATTAAAAGAGCTCAGTTGATATTAAATAAGCCTGTTAAAATAATCGGAGCAATATGTACGTCCGTCTTTTCTCCCGTTTTCGCAACATTTTTTGTATCTGCTCTGCTCCTATTGGTCATAGCGGGATGATATATAGCCTATGTCCTTTCTCAGGCTCCAGACTATCTGTGTACCAAATTTCATTACAATCGGTTCAGTAGTTTAAGCGCGAAAGCCGGACAGACAGACAGAGATACTTTCGCATTTATAATATTAGTATGGATTTTTCTATCCCTTTGACAGATGGTCAAAGGGATAAAAAATAATATAATAAAGTTTAATAATATATTAAAGTTGAGTCCTTGATACTTTCATTTGCCCCTACCGATGTCTTGACAAAAGAGTACCGCATGATTGCTTCGTTCCGATCGGGTTTATTATAAAATCCCGTCGTGGGCGTATTCTAACTGTTAATATACCCGATGTCAACATGCGCCAGTGACATCACAAATGTTAGGTAAACGTACGCTTTATTGAAACGATTTGGATTTGAAAATATATCCGACGGTAACGCGGCCTCTGACGGCTCTGACGTTATGAGCTTTGTGTAAAGGTATAGATTCCATATACGCCCCCCCGCCTAGTTGAGAACAACAGCCTGCCAGATGTATGACGCGTGTGAGTTGCGCGCGTCTATATAAGTAGTTGCAGTACGTTTTTCTGTAGGCGCGTCACAGAATTCACTCTTGGTCGTCCTGGTCGAAATATTCCGTCTGGAGAAGTTTCCAACTTCCAACTAATCCTGCCAATCTACTAACGTTATAAATGTGAAAGTTTGTCAGTAGGTATGGATGGGTTGATGTTTGTTACTGTATCACGCCGTAACTAGTAAACGGATTGTAATGAAATTTAGCACACAAATAGATTATAACCAAGATTAATACTTAAGATACCTTTATCCCTATATTCCCACGGGATCGAAATTTATTCCAGTGAAAGTTACATAACATCACTACCACAAGATATAAAAAATACACAAACGTGATTGTAATTTAAAAAACTATCTAGCTACTAAAATGTCACATCTTAGAGGGTCTTAAAATAAAATAACTGATGTAGGTAATACATTTGTCACTAGTTTAGACGAGTGTTTAGTTTTCAAAACAAAAGCAAATATTAGGTACAAGTCTCCGCGCGGCGACCTACCGCGCCAAACCGCGTCACGATATGTACTATAGTAAATCTTTTTTAGGGTTCCGTAGTAGGTAACTACTAACGCTTAGTACCACGCCGGAAAAGTGCTGAAATAAAAAGTAGAAGAAAATGTTTGAGTGTATCCAGAATTCCCACCGAAAATCTGACATAAGTAATATAATATAACCCGTCTAGTTTATATAAAATAGTAATCCAATTTCCGCGCTGGCGCTGGCGCTGTAGTTTAGGCTACTTCGCGGTGTTAAGATTTTTCCTGAGTTGATGGGATCAGGGTGGGTATGAGCTACAGAATAGTTTGAAGCTATAACTCTTTCTTAAGTTATCACCGTTCTTTGTAAGCCCGTTTTTGGATTCCGTACTTAGTATGTTAACTTAATGTAACAAATAGCTTTTTTTCTCTTAATTAACTCACAAGTGCGTTCACTTATTGTGACGGACGGGAAACTACGGAACCCTTATACTGAGCATGACCCGACACGCTCTTGGCGGGTTTTTGTTTGTATTTTTTTTTTAACAAGACGTTGTCCGACACTAGAAATATCTCCTGTATCGTGGAGGTATTTACAAACATATAAACTCAATACTCAAACAGCCAGATCTGGAACAACTACTCGCAGGTAATACAAAATAATTGTTCCGTGCGGGAATCGAATCCGCGACACGTAACAAAATGAATTCAAATCATAATATAGTCATGTACCACAGTCGCGACATAGCACAAAATAAGAAAAAAAAATCAAAACTGCTAAATAAATTTTACAGAGGACAGCACATTAAGCTACCCAATTTGTGAAATTACTTTATTAGATTTTCAACCTTGTCGTAAATGCATTAAGGCTCAAGATTGATTGGGAAAATTTTACAGTTTCGGATAGTTTGACCTGCTGGCGTTTGTTGACAGCAGGTCAAGCTACCTGAAACGGTCAAATATTAAATGTTATTGCTTTAGTGATATAATATAAAATATAATACACATAATATAACACACAATATACAATATGTAAAGAAATCCCTGTCCGATCCGTGAAGGTGATGTTAGGTATCGATAACTGATTCTACTAATGCCCACAAAGACAGGCTAAACCTAAAAAATAAATTCCCCTAAAAAAATAAATATTATTTCGGGAAAAGAGGTAACTTAATACATGTGCGGTGAGCAACCCTACCGCAGAGGGCGGGGGGCAGGGCACGCGGCACGTGGTCACGTCGCTATTCGCTTATAATAAAACCGGTGTTGCCACTTTTTTAAAAATTATCAAATTTCAGGGAAATTGGAATTAATTCCCGGGAAAAAAGGATTATTTCAAAATTCATTAGTATTGTTACTATGATGATTATGTAAAATTTTGTATTATATTTGGTCAAGTGTTTACCTAACCTTTATTATCCTCATGGGTCGGACAGGGTTTTCTTTACATATTGTATAACAATACAACCTGGATTAACCCGTTCACCATGGTTAGTGACATCTGACCTATCTAGAAATACCCTCGAGTAACGGTTATGAGACTTCATTTAAGACATGCATTTTTAAATAATTTTACCTATCTAAGGTACAAAAGAACATCGAAGAATTGTACAGAGTACGAGCTACTAGAAGTTAAAAACCATACCCTAGTGGATCGTGTCACGAACGATAACGAAAAAAACGTATTTCATGCTGTTTTTGGATATACCTACTTTATTTGAGATTGGATTATGTTACCGCATTCTGCCCTACCCGTGGTCGGAGGACGCCAACATTTTAATTAAATTAGTTACTTTTGCGTTTAGAAGGAGGTAGCTTAAGATTAAATCATGTCGATTTTGGTATTTTCTTGTTTGTCTCGATGGAGGTGGCATCATAATGTTTGATTAAATCTCCCTTATGTTTAAGTAAAGATTTAAAGAAAAAATAGTCGTGCAGGTGACCGACAGGAGTATGGTTTAAGAAATTTATTTCTCAAAAACAGAATACAATCATTCACTTATAACGAGAAACACCGGTTACATATGAAAAAAAAAAAAGGTTATAATATTATAACCTTTTTTTTATCAATTATAAACTAGTGCTTGACCGCAATCCCGCCTGACGGTAAGTAGCAAGCGCTGGCAAATTGTTCCAGTCCCTTGATGTACGCGGTATAAAAGAGGAAGCGAAACGCTTCGTCCGGATCGTAGACGTTCGACGTTCCTTGAAACGAAAATCGGAACGGCATCTTTTTAAAGTTAGGCAACTTCTACATTATACAATATTATAAGAAGGATCAGAAGTCGATAATAATTATAAGCAACAAATTACAACAAAAGAACCATTTTCTAATATAATTCGTTTAAATTAATCACAATCAATAGAATTCACTAACATATGAAATCATATCTATATAATGTACTCTGTGTATGAAATCTACATAACAAAATGTCACTCTTTCCTTTTTCTAAACTCAAATGGCTTACATAACCTTACAACAAGCTGATCATAGATGATATATTATAAGCTGATGATTCACACGACAGTCGGAGAGGAGAGCAGCAAAAAGGATGAACTATCCCAGCATCTTGCTTTTATAGGCGCTGCTGACGTAAGAGAGGATACTCCTTACAATATTGTTAGGTTTTGTCTTATTATTATGTTAGTAAAATAAGGTAAGGTAAGTTATGCTAAAATAGATTGAAAAGTTTAGAGCCGAGAGTTTAGAAGATGTATGTATTTACATGTAACTATGTCTTTTTTTAATGGATGTGGGTAACCTGTAAAAATTTAAATCATGATTATGTAAACAAAAAGAAAAAAAATATAGCGATGATGCAATTTATATCATTGTATACAATATAGCTAATACAGAGTAGTTCGTAAGTAGTCGCCACGACCTAAATCGGTCGAAACAATCAACATCACAGTTTACATAAATACAATATTTCGCTGTAGCGATTACGGTGGCGGGTCGGTCACGCTCACGCGAATTCAATCATCATCAACCTTTTTACCGTCCCACTGCTGGGCACAGGTCTCCTCTCATACAGAGAAGGATTGAGCGTAGTCACCACCCTTGCTCAATGTTGGTTGGCGATTTCAGACTTAAAGTCCAGGTTTCCTCAAGATGTTGTAATCATTCCTTGGTGTCCAAGATATACATACTTAGAAAGTACAGATGACAGCACATCAAGCTACTACAATCGTCAGATTTCTTTATTAGATTTTCAACTTTATCTATAAAGCATTAAGGCTCAAAGTTGATTGGGAATATCTGGCTGTTTGGGCTAGCTTGACCTGCTGTCGTCCGTACATATAACTTAGGAAAGTTACATATTGGTAGGTACTTGCCGGACCTGGAATCAAACCCGCACACTCATACTTGTGAGGCTGGTGTTTTAACCACTAGGCCACCACCACTAGCGAATGCTTTCCCATTATCGAACAAAACGGAGTTCAACGTCACTAAAGAAGTTTTCACTTCAAAAAACCAGCTTTTGTACTCAAATATAAAAACAAAGATTGTTACAATAGATTAGTATCGAAACTATAATAATAATATTACAAGTTAGATTTGTACAGACACCAGCATATCAAGCTACTATGATCAGTCAAATTACTTTAATAGATTTTGAACTTTATTCCCAAGGCATTAAGATTCAAAGTTAGATAAAAAAATCTACCAGGTTCGCGAAGTTTAACCCGCTGGCGACCGTACCATAAGAACAAATCAAAGACTATCTTTATTGAATTGGTTTAATAATATAGTCAGTAGTTACTGACTATAATATTAAACCTACATATTATCTAACTTTGAAAGGTCTATTAATGATTTTAATTCCGTAAATACCCACCATTGGTCGCTAATCAAAATTTTTCAAGACACAACCTAACACCAGTAGCGAATTTACAATTTGTCAGGGTATAGGCTGTAAGGTTTTTGCCGCCCGTTCGCCATACAATAGTCATGTGCTTTTTTGTAGATGGGAAATCATCAAATGACCTCTCCCACTCCGGACTCAGCGGAAGGGCGTATCAGACTTTTACTGACTAAAACCCACCCGTGTTTCTTCACTTGCTTGTGCTTCGGGCTTTTTAACAGATTTTTTAACAAGAATTTCGTTAAAATGGCAAGTAAAATAGTTTTTGGGTATCTTTTGACAATTGAATAGGCGGGGTGATGTATGCTAAGTGTACAGAATGTTATTAGGTGCATAGCAAAAAAAAAAACGTCCCATTTTTGCCGCCATATAATCTGCCGCCCTAGGCTCAAGCTTACTCGGTCTGCTGGTAAATCCTCCACTGTCCGACACCGACTGAAAATAGCAAAAACCGCAAACAAAATGAATTTTGCTAGTTAAAACTACGCTATTGTAAGTATATTTTATGTGCGGAGTTTTGCTGTGTCATTTTAAGGTAGAAGTGAAAATAATCAATAAACGAATCCGAGGGGGCATTATTCAACTTAGGGTCGGGAGGTAACCTGAATGATGTTGGAATATGGAAGAATATTTTAGCTCAGACGTTGTCAAAAAAAGGTGGAATGTTATACAAACTTTTATAAACAGGAGTTAAGCGTTAGATTGTAAGTAAGGACGACAGCAAGTCAAGCTACCCCCAACTGTCAAATATTCCCAATCAACTTGGGGCCTTAATGCTTTACGGATAAAGTTGAAAATCTAATAAAGAAATCTGACAGATTGTAGTAGCTTGATGTGTTGTCTGTACATATACAATATTGTAAAATGTTCGTGTTTACAAGGGTAACATTATCATTTTTGAACAAACCAATCTTCATCAAATCCTTAACCAATAAAGAGGAAACAAAATGTGACTAATAGAACTTTCTGGTAGTGATTGGATGAGAGTAGCCGAACATTGAGTTGAATGGCGTAAAATTGGAGGGGGCCATGTCCAGCAGTGGACTGGTATAGGATGATGATGGTGATGATGAAGTAGAGGTGAGGATACTTAAATAAGTTTTTTTAAAATAATTATAAGCTTGACCGCAATTCCTCCTGATGGTAAACAGTGATGCAATCGTTGATGGTAAAACGCGCTAGATTTTTAAGCCTATTCACTTAAAAAACTTAGTGAATAGGAAGGAAGACGGCAGTTGAGCGAGGTGATGCAATGTTAAAATTTACTAAAATGAGAAATTTAAATGAATTATAATATCTAGTGTGTTGTTATTATGTACTTTCTAAGTAGTAAGTAGGTATATCTTGGACACCAATGAATGACTACATGGTGAAGGAAAACATCTTGTGGAAACCTGGACTTTAAGTCTGAAATCGACAACCGGCATTGATCAAGCGTGGTGATTATGGTCAATCCTTCTCTGTATGAGAGGAGACCTGTGTCCAGCAGTGGGACGATAAAAAGGTTGATGATGATGATGATGATGACAATATCCAGGTACATATAATATATAATGTTTTATTACGTTGTTGGAATGACAAATGGCGGTTGCAATAAATAATTGGTTTTAATGACTTTTTTGTTTTTAATGCCATCCGTTACGCATTTTTTTAATACAAGTATTATAAACTAGCGCTTGACCGCAATCCCGCCTGATGGTAAGCAGTGACGCAATCGTTGATGGTAAAGCGCACTAGTTTATTAAGAGCCTATTCACTCTAGGCTTGAAGACACTCAAATTGTAGTCCGACGGAAACACCGCCGCTGGCAAACTGTTCCAGTCCCTCGATGTACACGGTATAAAAGAGGAGCCGTAACGCTTCGTCCGGATCGTAGTGGTGTTAACAACGTAAGGGTGGAAACTTGCCCTACGACGGGTCGTCCGATGGTGGAACGGAGGTGGGGGAATCATGCAATTCCCTCGCACACTCCCCAAAATGCATCCTATAAAAGACCGAAAGGCTGGCTACTCTAGGCCTGTGCATGAATGTGATGTGGCTTTGGAGACCGTCTAGAGTTAAGTCAGGGTCACCAATCAGCCTCTTCGCCCGCCTCTCCACTGATCCAAAGTGGCCAGGTGACACTTAGCAGCACCCGCCCAAATGTGGCTGCAGTACTCCACACACGAACGGACCTGTGCTTGTACAACATTAGAAGCTGCCCAGGTGTGAAGTACTGCCTGACCTTTGCGATAACGCCAAGTTTCCTGGCAGCCACCTTGGCCTTGGAAATAAAATCGGAACAGAAGTTAAAATCGGTTGAACAGACAGCAAATAAATAGGTTTCCATACATCAATCGTCAATCGTCGAATCCAACTCGGCTAGGCTGCTTTTGGGAAGCTACGTAGAATCTTCTCGTCCAAAATATCGCAGTGTATCAAGACAAAAGTCTTCGACCAGTGTGTTGCCAGTGATGATGATGAATTGTGGAATTAAGACGTGGTCGCTAACAATGGGCCTTATAGGAAGGCTCAAGGTCACTCAAAGGGCAATGGAGAGGGCTTGCTGAGCTGCTTGGGGTTTCACTGCGTGATCGAATCAGGAATGAGGACATCCGCAGAAGAACGAGAGTAACCGACAGCCGAAGAATTGCAACAAGAAGCGAAGCGTTTCGCTTCCTCTTTTATACCGCGTACATCGAGGGACTGGAACAATTTGCCAGCGACGGTGTTTCCGTCACATTACAATTTGAGTGTCTTCAAGGCTAGAGTGAATAGGTTCTTAATAAACTAGCGCGCTTTACCATCAATGATCGCATCACTGCTTACCATCAGGCGGGATTGCGGTCAAGCGCTTGTTTATAACATATAAAAAAAAAAAAAAAAAAAAAAAAAAAAAACACTAAAGTGGCAGTGGGCCGGGCACATTGCCGGTAGAACCGATGCCCGATGGGGCCGATGGGTTATCGAGTGGTGACCAAGCACCGGAAGACGCAGCGTGGGTAGGCGACAAGATGGACCGACGACCTGGTGAAGGTCGCGGGAAACCGCTGGATGCGGTCGTCGCTGGGAACCTTGGGGGAGGCCTATGTCAAGCAGTTGACATCTTTCGGCTGAAATGATGATGAATGATGAAATTTCTAATTTTAAAATAAATAGGGCGAAATATACAAGCCCAAATAGAAACCCTATTCCTCTCTCCTACTTTTGCTGTACTTCGACAGCACCCTAATTGCACAATACACTGTTTAGGATGCTGAATAATTTCTGAAGATTTTGCTTATTGCTAATCCACTTCTTCAAATGTTTGAAAAACTCGTCTGCTCAGCAACGTAAATAACGCAATGGATGTTGTTGTTGTCTTACACAATCAGCCGCTGGTTCTACAATGATCATATTCTGTAAATCGTACGTGCAGCAGGTCAAGCTACCCGAAACTGACAAATATTCCTAATCAATCTTGAGCCTTAATGCTTTAGAGATAAAGTTGAAAATCTAATAAGGAAATCTGACAGATTGTAGTAGTGCGTAGTACGTGAAAACAATAAGTAATAATTTTGACGGTGGCTAAAATAATAACGTCTACACAGGTCGATTGATCAGGTTAAGGTACGGTTGGCGTGGTTGGACTGTGGATGGGTGACCATCTTTACATATCTAGACGTTAACACGTTGGTCCCGACTGTTATTTGTAGACCTTTGACAGTCGTTACAGGTCGTCAGAAGTCAAAAAGTCTAAGAACAAGTCTTACCAAGGAGTATCGTATCACCCAGTAACTGGGTCGTGGAGGTCAGATAGGTAGTCGTTCCATGTAAAATACTTACTGATATTCTTCTGAATCTCGTTAGACTGGAAGCTGACCTCAACATAATTGGGAAAAGGCAGACAGATGATGATGACGGCGGAATTGGTTTTAATAAAGTTTTTATTAATGCTTCGTTCGTGTGTACTGCAGCCAGATTTGAGCTGGTGCTGTCTCGTCTTTTATACCACGTACATCGAGGGACTGGAACAATTTGCCAGCGGTGGTGTTTTTGTCGGATTACAATTTAAGTGTTTTCAAGGCTAAAGGGCTCTTAATAAACTAACGCGTTTTTCCATCAACCATTGCATCACTGCTTACCATCAGGCGGGATCGCGGTGAAGCACTAGTTTAAAAAAAGCCCTTTCAGAAAACTATTGTAATACTATCTAATGTTATTTCACCCACGATATTTTTGATTACGTTGAAATAGCAGGATAAAAAGTATCTCATGTGTTACTGTCATGTACCTATTAGCTACTTATTAATTATTTATTTCATCAAAATCCGTTCAGAAGTTTGTATGAAAGAGTAACAAACGTTCATCCATACTCACAAACGCTCGTTTATAATATTATTAAGTACAATTAATTGATAAAATGGTAATTTTAATATCTCCACACACATTTTTATTAATACAGAGGGTATTTGTATATTGTAACCCGTTAGTGTATTTCTGTTTGTCAATGTTAGGCTGAGGCCGCACTACGGTTAAACCGTGGCGGTTTTTAATCGCGTGAATTTGTGCCCCTAGAAGACTAATGCGGCCCCACCTGCGGTTTTTTCCCCGCGAGCATTTTGTAGCGAAAAAATCAGTCGCGGGAAAAAACCGCAGCGGTTTAACCGTAGTGCGGCCTAGGCCTTGATACAGTAATATTTCAAAAACTAAAAAAACGACTAAAATGTATAAAAAACCCAAAGCACTGTCTTTTTGGCTAAGTAAATACATATATTCAAGTTTACAAATATTTAAATGAATTACCGGAGACCGAAACTTTTTTTTTCGAGTGTATGTCGATGGCTGAAAAATGGCTCTTATCAGTCAACCTCCTTTAATATATGGGTCATTTTATTTTCTCCACAAAAATTTGGCAAATGACACGGCCGACAGTCGATGTTTTTCCTTAAGAACACGGCTTTTTTACCATAGACACACGGCCGCCTCAAAATTTGCGTTGGCAACACTGAAATTGTTTATTGTATCATTTAAAATCAAGTCAGTTCACTTCACGAGTCGACAGCATATCGTACAGAGGGTGTTAAGCTTAGTTCAAGTTTAATTTGCTGGTTTTCGAAGTATCCTTTGCTTTTAGCGTAAATTGTTTCTAAAAAGTGCAGTTTATTGTTGGTACTTTATTTTTATGGTATAATACAGCAAAATTAAGATTTTGAGTTACGAAAGAAATTTTGTTCGTATTACCTACATAGTTCACTAGAAGTTGTGTGGTCTTGAGACGCTTGAAATGTTTTTATAATACTTGGTTATATAATAAAATTAAAAATAAATGATCAAATTAAAATAAAATAACTATTAAAGGGAATCCTATACAGAAAACGTGATTTTTTGCCGTTTTTAAAGATAATGGTACGGAACCGGCCAAGTGCTTAGTGCTTCAAGTTTTTATTACTTGCGCTGGAGGTAAATGTAAAATATTTATTGTATCATTAAAACTCAAGTCTGTTCTCGTCGGTCGGTATAGCGCCATTCGTGGAGAAGACAGTATGTTGTACAGAGGGTGTGTTGGTTTTTAATTTGCTGGTTTTCGAAGTACCACCTTTTGCTCATAACGTGAATATTTTCTAATAAGTGCAGTTTATTGTTGATACTTTGTTTTTATGGTATAATACAGCAAAATTAAGATTTTGAGTTACGAAAGGTGCCAATTTCGTTCGTATTACTCAGTTCACTAGAAGTTGTGTGGTGTTCGTTTTTGAGTTTCCATGACATGTCGATTTTCTTGTGAATCAATAAATAGATTTGATTCTGGTCATTGTTGTCGTAAGTCAGTGGTTGATTTATTTTTTTTTAATGATTGTGTGGTGTTCTTGAAATTACTTGGAAGTTATTTTTTTTTGTCGTAAGGGGTATTCAAAAATAAAACCTTGTTTGTTGTAAGTACGTAGTGTTCTCTAGAACATATTTCGTCGTTCGTTTGGTTGTTCGTTCAATAATAATATTAGACAAAAATATTGGGATAGTAGAAATATAAGAAAAAAAAGAAAAAAGGAAAAATAAAAGATACTTTTGTAGGTATTCAGTTTTGTCCTTCTAATTTTAAAGGAATGTAGGTATTAAGAAATGAATAATTATGTTTATGATTGAGTGGTGTTCTTATTGTCTTGTTAAGCGTAAATTTTTTGTAAGTTTATTTTTGTTGTAATGGGTATTTCGAAAAGTGCCTTGACCTTGTGTGCTGTAAGTACGTAGTGTTGTCTAGTGCATATTTCGTCCATCGTTTGGTTATTTGCTCAATAATAATATTACATAAAAAAGAAACAAAAAAAGAAGAAAAATTTTGAAGGTATTCAGTGTCTTATGTTTCCAATTTTAAAGAAAGTAATCAGTATCGATATCACTTCCTTAGTTTTAAAAGTTATATGTGGTTATTGTTTCTTATTTGTCTACTCTGAGAAATCTCGAAGGAATCAAACATATTGTGTTTCTTTATCCAGTCAGTGCACGCATTTGTCAGAAATTGTGCAGCTCAACTCAAAACTTTAGGAATTCATCGGTTCGACGATTGATAATCTATACTAATATATAAAGCTGAAGAGTGTGTTTGTTTGTTTGAACGCGCTAATCTCAGGAACTACGGGTTCGATTTGTAAAATTATTTTTGCGTTGGATAGCCCATTAATCCAGGAAGGCTTCAGGCTACATAACATTACGCTGCGACCAATAGGAGCGGAGCATATAAAAAAAAAACATATCGAAATCTACGCGGGTGAAACCGCGCCGCGCAGCTAGTTTAACATAACATTGAAAGGATATTCGGGTATGCGACATAAAGTAACGGAACTGTAAGAAAAAAATTCCACATAGTGTCCACATTCACAATAATTTTAATTCTTGGATTTTGGTTCTTTCGTTTAGGTACTTGTTGTAGTTTTTCCATTTTCTTATGTGTTGTGTTTTAATCGGTGTTAAATAATTAGTACCTTTATTCCATATCTGTATAATTGTTTGTAAAATGTCAAAATATAATCAAATTTTTAAATAAAATTGAAATGCCAAAATGCAATAAAAATGTCAAAATACAATTAAAAATATATACTTAATGTCAACATTTTAACAATAAAATCAATAAGACTTAAAAAGGAGAAAATATTGCTTATTTTGCATAAACAAAACCTATGTTACAATTACAAAAAATCAACAAAGTGCGAGTCAGATTCGCGCACGGAGGGTTCCGTATCATCTTACAATGAAGTCGATTAAAAATTGTATTTCTGTGTGTCACCAGACAAACAGTGCATCTTAGTAAAAAGTTTATCAGGGTCAATTATATACACCATAAAAATATAAACTACTTATACAAAGAGTAATACAATTAAATAGGCGGTCATATAGCTAAGACCGATCTTTTAAAAAATAGCCTTTGGGTGAATTAAAAGGTGAAACAAATAATATCGGTGGTCCGTGGTGCACCATTTACATAAAACAATAAATGTATTATACATAAAGCATATTAGGCAAATCTAAAAATAAAGCATAGTCAAAAAAGTTCGATAAAAGGTCAAAAAAATTATATCTATAATTTTTTTGACTTTCACCTTTGGATGACTAATCAAACAATTCCTCACTAACTGTTTCCGGCGTAAAGGTGTCCAGAATACTTGCAAATCTAAATAAGTATACAATAATATATTCAAAACAGGAGCAAAGAAAAAACTAAGATGATATTCGAGCAGAGAGGTTTATAATAATTTTAAAAGAGGAAAAAGAATGAGCACTCCTCACCGACAAGAGTAAATCATTCCATAGCCGTACTGTTTGAACAGTAAGGGATTTGTTATGGAGATTGGTGGAATGCATCAGTATGTCTAGTCTTTACGGTTGGTATGTATGGTTTTCCGGTGACATCTTCTTTTCTCAGTACCAGGGGCCATGGTATCTTTTCCGATCTACCCTCGACCCTGGAAGATAACTCAGATTGTACCAAATTAAGTATACAATTCACACAATGTCTGTTCTCTGTGAGAGCTACCACTAGGCCCCAGTGCGGGTTGGTAGGTAGAATTCACATGGCTTCCAATTTTTGATTCTAGGTTCTTTGGTTCTGGTAGTCAAATCTATTCAGTTATTGGTTTGCAAACATGGGTATTTAGTACATAGATGTTTTATTATAAGAGTCCTCCATGTTCCACCATCACATGGGCATGAAAACATATTGTTATTTAGTTTAGACAAATTTAAAGACAAATAATTTTATATGTGCAGCATAAAATAATACAAATTAATCCAAAAATGGTTGAATAATGGTGATAATAATCTCACAGTAATGTAATATAAAAACAAAAGAAAATGTAAATGAATATCATCTGGATTATTATAACAATAAAATTATAAAAATTTTATATGGTATAAAAAATATTATGTCAATCAGTCAGTGGTTTATCATTAAGGAAGTCGTCAATTCTATAACAAAAATTTACAATTAATATGTCGATTAGTTGCCTTTTTATCTTGAACTAGCTGACCCGGCGAACTTCGTACCACCTAACAGTCAATGAATGTCGTGTTACCTTTTAGCTGAACTAATTTAGGCTTTGATGAACGTAATGCAATTATAAAAAAAATAATAATAATTAAGTAAGTACTTCAAACTCATGTCAGAAAAAAATTATTGAAAACTATGTTGTGCAGATTGGGATACACTCGGATTAAATTTAATAATGGGATCTTCATTCAATCACTTTGTGGTAAACGACATTCTTGTTTTTTGGTCAGGCGCAAGAACAAATAAAGCGGATGGTTTGCCGACACGTGAGCATGCCACGTACAATTGATCTTCTTCATCGAACTTCTGACTTCATCGAACTAACCTTCTTGGTTGTTTCCTCACCTGAAACAAATGCAGTAAAAATTATATTTTAGAACCCCTAATAGGTTAACGACTCCTACAGCTACTCTGCACTAAATTAGAAATAACAACTTTTTTTGGGTACTAAAAGCAAACAGAATAAAATGTATATAAAGTTAAAATGAAAACAACAATATTGATCTTACCATTCAATGCATTAATTATTTTGATATTAAGTGATATCCAACATCTCCTTGCCAAAACATCAGCGGGTATTGTAACGTGTCATATCAATGATGTGTTTCATATATTCTTTGTAGTTGCCCAGTATTGCGTCGTGTAAGTACATTATCACGTGTTTCCAAGTTTTCACCAACAATCCGGATTGCCACTTCATCGATTGTTGGAGCATTAAATGTGCGTCCATGTGTTCCAGCTGGTCTTTTATCTGCTCTGATCACAACTTTGTAGTCATCACTTGGCATGCGCTCTAAAGCAGTCTTGAACAGCCTGACCAATGCATGATGTTCATAGAGCATTTGCTGCAGATCTTGGAGAATTGCTTTTTTCGTAGCTGTGTTGTTCCCTTGACGCTGGTGAAGTTGTTCTTTCATATTGCCCATTAAGTATATTTGCAAGAATTTATGTTGTGCATCATCTATAGGTTGCAATGATCCAATGCGATGGCAAATCTTCTGGCCTTGAATCTGTAAAGACAAAGTCCACAGAGAAAGTAATCACTACCTACGTTTTAACAAAGCTTAAGAATAGCTTAACAAAAAAAATCATAGACAACCTATAAAAGACACTTACACTTTACTTAACCTGTAGAATAAATCTTAGGTATTATTTTCGGAAATTAAATATTAAATAAATAATAATTTACACAAATTGAATGTCTAAAACAAACAAATAAACTTTACCTGAACTTTCGAGTACGTACCTGAAATTTCGTCCCGTGTACTTCTGGCACTTAAGCAGTACACAGTACCCTAAACATGACCTGATGCATGAGGTACGCAATGCAAGGTTTAATATTCGAAAAAGTTGGTTCCCCTTCATACTTAACCCTTATTAGGGTACTAGAAAATGCAAATAAGGGCTTCCAGGCTTAGGACTGGCAATATTCGTGACCACAGCAACTTCAAAAATATTTTTTAAATGATCGTTGAATATTGGCGTATTTAAAAATCAACTATGTACAATGATTGTGTGGGAATCCACATTAACATCTACAATAATCAAAATCCAAATGTGTGATCCATAAGTAACTATAGCTTCATTATGGACCTTTATATCGTCCCACTGCTGGGCACAGGTCTCCTCTCATACAGAGAAGGATTGAGTGTAATCACCACGCTTGGTCAATGCGGGTTGGTGACTATAGCTTACACATTATCAAATACATACACCAAGTAGTAACTTAATTATGAAGAATATTATATTTGAATGCTGGAATACAGAGTATGTATAAATGGCTTAATATCTATCAAACTACATTTATACCTTATTTAATTACTGAGTACAATATGATAATTTTAAAGGTGTTAGAAACTGTATTGATTTTAAATGAAGGTGAAGGCAAACATTGATTATACAATTTGGGAGCCCTGGTAAATAATAAATATCCAATTAAAGAAATAAATACTATGGGAGTAGTGACTTTGACAATATAATTAATAATAGATGATCTCAAGTTAAAATCCTCCAGTGCTGGCCAGCAGTGGCGGATTTACAAATTTGCCGCTAGTAGGCTATTAAATTTTTGCCGCCCCTACTGACTTAAAATTCAATAAGTTAGTTTAGTTCACAATCATATTAATTACATTTATTCAGAAAATGCTACTTTACAATTAATGTTCTATCGTCTTCATTACATCGGCTTTTTCTTCGACATACTTAAAATTCTCTCGTTCAGCTTCAAAAAACTTACGGAGTGATTCGTGAAGATCGGCAACGGTGATCAAATCTACGGTGAAAGGCTAAATTTCAACACTCACTTTATTTATTCTTTCCAAAAAAACATTCCACACAACAACCATTACCGCCGGTTCCAGTTTCTTCAAATTCAAAAATATTCCCGCCGCTTCTAATCGCGTTACGGGCTTTCCGGTACAATCATTGATTTCAAAGTCTGAAGAACTTCGTGCCAAGAATCTTTTAAATTTTTACAAGCATCCTCTCTTGCTGACCAACGAGTCAGATTCACTATCTTCGGGGTTTTGCCTTTCCCGATTCCACTCATCATTACTGTAGCATCAGGGAAAAGCGACAAACTTCTGTACACAAATCAGCAGCCGCAATTGCCACTAAATTCAAGGAATGGGCAGAACAAGGCACGTAAAGGCACGCAAACGGTGCTTGGTTTCGAAATTTTGCCTGCAAGCCATTGATTGATCACGGCTATATCATATGATTGTCCACCACAGTCTTCAATATTTATTTTCAGTGCAGTACATTAATGCCAGAAAGTATTTCGTCCGCTTTATGTCCCACTGACTGCAAAAACTTGAGAAATCTTTCACAAGGTTCGCCTGAACCTAAAACGTATCTAATGTCAAGGATAAGTTGATCTACGTGTGCTATATCTGGTGTTGAATCGATGAATAGAGAAAAAATTTTCGCTCTTTTTATCTCGTCTGAAATCTGTTTTAAG
The DNA here is from genome assembly GCA_017933935.1 of Sesamia nonagrioides. Taxonomy (NCBI): domain Eukaryota; kingdom Metazoa; phylum Arthropoda; class Insecta; order Lepidoptera; family Noctuidae; genus Sesamia; species Sesamia nonagrioides. The sequence goes on from JADWQK010001372.1 coordinate 1,169,396, forward strand.
ACTTTATGACCCATCAAGAGAATAAACGCATCGCAAACGATCTTTGCCAAGTAATTGGTACTGATAAGAAATTGGTACTGCCTGATCCTTGATTCCCAAATCGTTCTATATGACTGGCTAAAAAAGGATCGAATTCCTCTAACAGTTTCAAAATCATACAATATTTCCCGTTATAGGGACTGCCCGTATTATACCGGGCATGAAATAGTACCAACCCATAACCTCCCGTGGGTGTCGTAAGAGGCGACTAAAGAAACTCTCACCAGCAGGGAAGAGGGCAGCAGCTCTCCTCTTGTGAAATAACAAATTACTGCAAGCCCCAACCCGCTTTCCAAGCGTGGTGATAATGGCAATGCCCCTCAATAGGATGAAAACCATGGGGGAGGCCTTTTTCCAGCAATGGACCTCTATAGGCTGAGACGAAGAAGTTGTGGATCACCGAACTTAACATTTTTCCCTTTGTAAGCAAGGCCTCTTGAACACAGTCGCTTCACTACAGCAACCACAACCACACTCTTGACAACATTTTTTCAATAAGTAATTCTTCATCAATTTGGACGTCTAGCAAATTGCCGAGGCGGCCATCAATCGCACTTCTTACTAAGAAAACTAGATTTATGACATGCAGAGTTTTTATGCTGAGCTACTTGATGTTCTGCCTTTTTCCAGTCTTCGTTCTCTAACTGAGTCTTATGTTCCAATGGACCGAATGCCAATCAGGGTACCAATATACAGGTATTTCAGTCAATTTCGGTCTTTCACTTCATCATTTTTCATTTGTCTTTGGAAGATACTCACTGGCAAGAAACTACGGTGATCGGCATGTATTTTCTCACTTTTAGATAAGGCATAACATTTGTTTTGATCGAAGCTGGACCTTGTGATAATCTCCCTTAAGGTATCGTTAATTTCCCATAAGGTATCGTTAATTTCCCAAAAAGCTGGACCTTTGTTTAGATTTACTGTTGTTAGCACTTGGTCGGATTCGGAGACCCATCTTCAATTATTGCTATATTTATAATTGATGTTTCCTCTACCTCCTCGTTGTCAAAATCATAATTATCCGTTTCTTTATAAGCAGATTGTTCTACAGGCGACAGTTATTGTTGGGCCACAGAGTTGAAATCCGGTTTATTTTTTTTTTTAAATATTGGATTATATCAGTGCATGTGGTTGAAGTTCCTGGTTCATTCCTACAACACTGCTTTTACTTCCACTTGTAAGAAAACTGTCCATTTTTGTCGTTTTACGGATAATCTGTCCTTGTTCTACTTTTTAATTTTGGCCTTTTTATACTCAGCTCAACTAAGTTTCTTCCATATCGACGCTGGAAAGCGATTTTGTCGTATCTCGAAAAAAGGCAATTTGTTTTTATTGCATATTCAGAAAAAAAGTTTTGAAAAACCAACGTCGTATTATAAAAAGAAACATCATAGGAATACGTTGATCAGACCGTCAGACGCAGTGTTTTTTTCTGAATGCAGTTATTAATATTTTATTTATAAAAGTTTTCTGCATAAGATTATAAGATTTTTTTTTTTATTATTTGTGCTAAATTTGCCGCCCCTCTAAATCTGCCGCCCTAGGCTCAAGCCTACTTAGCATATTGGTAAATCCTCCACTGCTGGCCAGTTTCATGACTGTAGAATGTTTTTCATCATTCTTCTTCATATTCTGTAGTTCAGATAAACAGTTTTTTGCTAATATGGCAGAGCTTTCGGTCAACTTCAAGTTCTGGCCAGATGAAGTCTCTTCTTTGATAATAAGGTGGTATTCTAAAAAGAATTCTATTCTTTCAACTTCTGACACTGCTTTAGACTTATAGGCAGCCAAATAATAGCTCATGATTTGGTATAGACTAGTTGTATTCCCATCCCGGCGGTGAATGTTATCGTCCAACTTAATCTGCACCCAGAGCATCACAGGATGAAAATTGTTTTTACCTTTTAAAGAAAAGGGGCAACAGCAGGGCAACAATGGGCAACAGATAACGTGGGATTGAGGCTTAGTGTTGCCCGGGAAAGTCTCATAGGGCACTATCTCTTTCACTACCTTATTATCGAATGCGTGGCCACAGGTTTCTGGGAATAGTCTAGCGATTTTTGGCAAAGTGATTACATCCAAAGAAGTGCCAACATTCTTTATGGCATACTTTTTCTTCAACATTAAATAATATTGCTTGCTTTGTCCACTAGAGCTTGCAATCAACTCGTTTATTTTGCTGTGCTGGGTTATGCCCGCTAGGGTGAGACCTATCAAATCCATAGTTAAGCTCCCCATGTTGGTGAACAATAGCAATACCCCGCCTTCTCCTAGGTCGTATACCACCTTATTATGACCTCGTGCATTGAACGCGATTCTATTTTGGACTAGTTGAGGCATTATCGCAGCAATGTCGAAGCCTAGGTACTCGATAGCAGGTTTTACAGCGCTGACCCAGTCCTGGTCATAATTCAAGAAGTTCGCAAATTCTTCTGCCGGTGTGCTTTGTGATTTATCCACGTCACAACGGAAAAAGTCAACGATATTATGAAAGGGCTCATTCATGTCCTCTCTAGAGTTAGAAGAGGCGGAAAATCTGATTAGTTCATGTGTCTTTTTGTCGTAAGGCGAGTCCGCCTTTCATTTAATGTGAAACCAGCTTTAGAGAATACATGCTCAGATGGTACGGACGTAGCAGTGATGTTCAGTCGCTTCAACATAAATTTGTATAGCCGCGGATACAGCTTTTCGTTCGTTCCACCCTTGTAACGGATTTTCTGTTCGATTGAGAAGTGGTTCTGCTATATATTTGTCGAACTCTACGATGCCCGCTGCAGTAGGATTCTGAGGAACGAGAGAAGCAATATCGGCTTCAAATTCGTCCCAAATAGACCCAGATTGTGCAGCTGGAGCTGGCGGCTGTTCTGGGGCTGGAACTATTTCTGAGCTTTGTGTGCCAATTCGTAATCTCATTGCTGATGCCGCTCTATTGAAATTTTCGAGATTATTAAACCCACTTTTTTTGAATCGGGGATCCAGTATCGTCGCCTCACAAAGAAGATAATTATTTTCTACGTCTCCAAACCTCGCATGGATTTGCGATTGAAGTGATTTATGTAGGTTTTCAATTTTTGTAATATTGTTGGGAGAATATTTGTTGAGCATGCGGTTTATTATTTTACAAAATACTATATATTTTGATGCAGTGACATAATTTTCACCACTGATTTCAACAGTGACAACATAGAAGATTTTTAAAAGTTCTGTAGCTTTTTCGATCACTAGCCAGTCGTCTTCGGGTAAACTCAAGTCTGATCGCATTATTGCAAGTGTGGCAATAAGAGATTCTTTTACTCTTAAAACTCTCATGAGCATATCATAGGTAGAATTCCACCGTGTTGCGACGTCTTGTTAGAGCTTTAGTGGCGAGATATTCATCTGAACTTGGATCTCTTGCAATTTCTTTGATCCTGGATTACTTCTGTGAAAACATTCTACGACAGCCTACCATTATATATATTTTGTGTATATACATTATAGATATGCGCAAAGCAAGAAATTGAACGCCGGGCACCAAGTATATTTGCGGCATTGTCACTGACAATTGCATTGACATACCGGTGTAAATTCCATTCTGTAAATTTTTCGAATAAAAAGTTTTCAGGTTTTCACTTGTGTGTCTCTCTTCAAATTCGATGCAAGCAATCATAACCGAGCATAGCCCACCATCGGACGACCCGTCGTACGGCGAGTTTCCACCCTTACGTTGTTGATACCACTGCGACCCGGACGAAGCGTTTCGCTTCCTCTTTTATACCCCGTACATCGAGGGACTGGAACAATTTGACAGCGACGGTGTTTCCGTCACATTACAATTTGAGTGTCTTCAAGGCTAGAGTGAATAGGCTCTTAATAAACTAGCGCGCTTTACCATCAATGATCGCATCACTGCTTACCATCAGGCGGGATTGCGGTCAAGCGCTTGTTTATAACTTATAAAAAAAAAAAAATAGCTTATGGTTTTCGGTGTCGATGAAATGCGCAGTGATAGCAATGTAACCATCATTCACAATAGAGGTCCAGGCGTCCGTCGTTACACAAATAGCTGCCGCTTTTCCTGTTGGCTCTTTAACGGATTCCAAAAGGATATTGTATGTTTTGGGAAGCAGGCTGTTGGAGAGAGTTTTCCGAGTTGGCAGAGTATATCTGGGATTTAAAATCTCGACGAATTTCCTAAACTCAACTTCTTCAACCATTCGAAGAGCATGGATAACCTCTGGCAATCATTTTCACCAACTGTTAGTCAAGTTGCTGTACTTGGTTTATTGGTAGTGTTCTTTTTGACACCACAAAATCTGCCATCGAAGGAGTTCCTTGTTGAATTGGTCTACATCGTAATCCCGCAGGTGTTGATGAAGAAACTGGTGACAATTCATTGTTGTTGTTGGTCGTCTTCATTTGAGATACATTCACACTGGTTGGGGGAACCGGCTGTGCTTCATCGGAGTCGTTATCAACAGTTGCAACAGTTGCTGCTGTTAATGTCTATTGTAGGATGTACAGACTTTTTTTATTTTTTTTTATTATTTATAAACTAGTGCTTGACTGCAATCCCGCCTGATGGTAAGCAGTGATGCAATCGTTGATGGTAAAACGCACTAGCTTATTAAGCCTATTCACTCAAAAAAACTGAGTGAATAGGAAGACAGACGGCAGTTGAGCGAGGTGATGCAATGTTTAACCCAACAACACGACCAACGATGCTGCGCCAGAGGATGATCTGGAGACCCTCCACGACCAAACTCCCGACAAAACAACATTAGGCACATCGTACCCGGTACACATCTCAATACAACTGCTCAGTCCCGTCCTCCGTACGGCTTCACCAGACATCATGCCGGAACACGACGAATCGCTTGGCGGCAAGACTTTGTCTGGTGGGTGGTAACTTATGCCGGCGGCTGATGTTGTTGCCTACCACCAAGAAAAATTCCTATTGAGCTGGAATGAATTGCCAATATACGGGAGCAATAACAACATTTCGCCTGTTTTTTAGGTGTTCTTCGAAATGGTTCCAAGGATAAGTACTTTTTCTCTTTGACGCTGTATTCAAATAATTATAACTTCATAAACGAACAATTCGTGACGTGCGAAGAATGACAAGAAAGCGCAAGGCGCATCACACAAGGTATGGCTCACCCGCGCAGCGTTCGTGAAATAAAACAACTGTACGGGGCGGTGCCAAAAAAATAAGTAATCCTTATTAAGAACTCAATAATGCTTAGTTCTAAAAATTCTACCGTAAGCGAGTGATAGAGTCTCCCTCGCACAATAAAGCGAACATTTACAATGTTAACCGAGGAAACCCGAACATGGCGAGCGAGCGAATATCGACACTTGACAGTTCGCCCGGCAAACTGTCGCCACCACCCGAGCCAAACCGATAAACCGACCGCCGTTGCTGACCCTTTCGTTCCCTCTGCGTAGTTTTGTCAGGTATCATGCTGCCGGGTAATACGTTTTGTTTCAGTAGGCGGTCATGCCATATTACGCGCTATACATTACTCACAGTACTTACCCACTTTTACAAATCAGCATTTATTGAAATGATATGTATTCATTACACATATCATGTTTTCATTGTTCTTAAGATGTATTATGCTATTCGGGGCGGAGAAAAATCCAACGAATCAATAACCATGAAAATTGGTTCAGCAGATCTCGAGTTGTAAGTGTTGTAACAAACCCGTCTTTGTTTTATATATATAGATAAGATATAGTCATAGTTTGAATAGTTATGGAACTTTGTTATACATGCGTGGGGCAATACCAGAATAACTCTTTTACATTAGTGCGGTTTTTTTATATACCAGTATCTTTCCGCGACCGGTTAGATTGGATGCCGATCCTAATATAGTTGGCTAGGCAGATGATAAATAATCGTCATCTGATGACGAAGCACGCAGTCGTATAATAAGTAAAATCGTATTATTGCTTACGTTAGTGTGACAACGAATTACAAACTTATAATCTTGGTAGCGGGTGTTTATTTGTGTGTATAATGCGCTTCCGTATTGGTCTCTTGCTTATAGTGGAGTTAAAGAGGGTCGACAAGCGGCGACACGCGTTCTAGTAAAAATAGATAAATGAAGGCAGTAGCGGTTTTAGGGTAGGGCGCGGTTGGGCGATCGCCCAGGGCGCCGGGTAAAAAGGGACGCCGCAGGCGCCTCCACCGACCTTTATTTTTTGTCCTGGACGGGAAGTCATCAAATGACCTCTCCCGCTCTGGGCGGAGCAGAAGGGTGTGTCAGACTTTTACTAACTAAAACCCACCCACGGTTTCTTTTTCAACCAACCCGCAACCCTGACCCAGGAGGAATCGGTCTTCGTCACAGAAATCGTAATTGACTTATTATTACGATTTCTGTGGTCTTCGTGGACCACGTCACGATGCGCGCGTGAAACACAACGCGCCGTCGACCCGGGCCTGGTCTTAAACGGGCCCGCGCCTACGGTGGCCGGGAGTTGGATGTTGTCTCCCGACCAGGGCGTCTCCTGCCCGGCTAAAGGCTCGAGAGAGCGGGAATATCAGCGCCCTCACGCCTTTAGCCGCCGCAGGAGACGCTTGCGTCTCCTCCACGGCCTCGGCTCCGCGGGCTCGAGCTCGGCCTGCCATGCACTCTTGCTCCGGACCATGGTCTGGACCAGGGCCGGACGCGAGTTATTGCCGCCAATCGCCGCCATGAGGATGGCGCGGCGGGCATGGCGTAGGGCACGGCGGTGCTTTACCCAAGCCGGGCAAATCTCCACCTTATGCCCCATCGTGTCCTCAGGGCGATCCCCACAGTGGTGACACCGTGGCGTTTCCTTCCGCCTTATCCGGAACAATAACCTGCCGAAACAGCCGTGTCTGGTGAGGACCTGCGTCAGGCGGAAGGTAAGGGCGCCTTGGCGCCTCTCTAGCCATTCCTCAACGAGGGGACTTACCGCCGCTATTGTGGCGTGCTCAACCTCCCCAGCCCTTCGTTATAGTTCGAGTTAGTCGTAAATTCCCAAAAAATCTTTGTGTTGTCAACATTTGAATGGAACGCAGTATTCAATCTCGAACAGATTGAATACTGCGTTCAATCTGTTCGATCGGAGTTCATAAAAAAATAGAATGTATTTGTTTTCTGACGAACGAATTCAAGAGATTGTGGACAAATTTTCCCAAAGTAAGATGACAAGCTGAGTTACAATTACAAATGCTGCTCAGAATGACTGCTGTCCTGAATATTTAGGAGCCAGGCACTCTGCCAGTCATTCGAAATAGCAAAATCACTGATCATATAATTACTAGTGGCCCAGTGCAAACTCAGATTGATAATTATCCGAAGAATAATACAGGCCGACATTTCTCTAATTTCAAAAAAATGAAACAATTCAGCGTCGTTAGTCAATATACTCCGTTTCTAAGGATCGATTTTATTGTTCTTGTTGTCGTCTGTTTGGTAGTAAGTAGCTCATCGTCAAACTGAGTATCTGAAGGATATAACAACTGGAAACACTTGTCTGATGATAAAAATTCAAGAAAATAGCACTTGTAATAGGAAGTTTTACCTTTCATAGATTAATGCTGAACTACGATTTGAAAAGAGTAATGGCTTGGCGCTATGGTGACCTAGCATACTCTTCTACTGGTAATAGAATATATAAGGTAAAAGTTAAAGTCTTGTATTATAAACGAAATAGCTATATTAAATCACTATATCACTTAGTAACAAGAAATGGTAATAAATAATAATGGTGATAAAACTTAGGCACAATTATTGGTAAAATGGTGATGGTAATGAGTACGTGGTGTCTCTGACGAGATTTTAACCCGAACTGTCCCACATTTTGGTAAACGAGCGAATGTGCATTTTTGCAATGCATAATTGTATAGAAGGCAAATGCCCTCTATGCAATTATGCAATTTCGCTGAGTGTTCGATTAAACTCGAACACGATTAAAAATATGAAAAACAATAGACTGCCAAGAGCAACACTTGATTAGAAAGGAAACTACAAGACGGAATGATGTTTTGCCTACAGTGATGCACATCACACTTTATTTAGCTGAACACAATATGACGTTCAGAGGTACCTTCGACAAACTATATACGCCAAATAACGGAAAGTTCTTCGGCTTAATACAAATACTAGCCAAATTTGATCCAGCCAAGCAGGAGCACTTGCGATTAATTATGAAGGGTGATGTTTCAGACTACTACTGTGGAAAAAAACATTTAAAATGAATTAATAAAGCATATGGGTGAAAAAGTGAAGTCGGAAAACATATCGCACGCAAAAGCCGACTGTACCCCAGACATTAGTCGTGTTCGCTTTTGCTGACCGCGATGGTTTGTTGATTTATCAGATGTAGCAGCGTTTTCAAATTAGTCCTATCCAAGATGCCTTAATTACTTTGGCTATTCAAACTCAGAAAACTGATGTTCAAGTGTCTCATGAGGCTACTACTCTAGCCGAACAGCTAAAAGATTTCAGCTTCATTGATTCATTAGTTATTTGGTATGCCATACTTTATCAAATAAATATCGTAAATAAATCTCTACAGCTAACAGACATGGATTTTGATAAATGTACAGAAATGTTGAAAAAATGCTGCAGTTTCTTGGAAGACTACAGAAATAGAGCATTTTTTTTTTGGCTATTTTAACTGTGAAGGAGTTGGCTGAAGAACTAGAAATTGAACCTGTGTTTCGAGCTAAAACAAGAATTCAACGTGTCGTCAAAGCGACAAGCTGGTGAAATCGCAAGCGATAAATAATATGATGATAAATTCTCCGAACAATAAAAATAGGTTGTATTTTTCAAGTCCTGTGGTGTAATGTAGTGTCCCAAAACACTACATTAATTTCAGTCAATGAAAGGTTCGAACAGTTAAATGAGTACTCGGAATCTTGGTCTTTTTTGAACAATATTAAACACATTCCAGAAAAACATGAACTTGTCAAGCTTTGTAGTGATCTCCAATTAAAATTAACTGTAGACCCTAAATGATGAAACAGGGTTGTATGTTGTGTGATGAAGTTTTAAGTCTGATATCCTTTTTGCCTGGTTAGAATGTGGTTTACTCCCGTTTTTGTTTTAAATTTCATCAAGGATCGCAACTTAGAAGAACTGTATCCAAATGTGAATAACGCATTGCGAATATTATTGACTATACCTGTAACGGTTGGTAGTGGAGAGCGGAGATTTTCAGAGCTGACGCTGATAAAAATCTATCATCGATTAATCTAGATTTTGAAACGAAATTGCTGAAAACATCGACTTTGCCTTAAAAAATTATAAAACAGTTCGCTGATAAAAAAGGCAGAAAAGAAAACTTTCTAATAACGGATTTCATTATGTCCTTTTTTCCGTATGCCGTAGAAATCTCGCCCAGGGCGCTGGTAGAGTTAAAACCGGCACTGACTGAAGGATTCAACATTTCAGTGGATAACTGATCCTCAAAGTTGTATGCTATATGTCCATATTGCACTCGTAAATAAGGACTTTATTTTCTGAGCTTAGCGTTGACTGTCTTCTCAGCAGTCGATACGTGTCTCGCTAACTTTTGTTTGCCTCTTCTTTTTAAAGACAGCACTGTTTAGTGCCACTAGTGAACAATGTCCTTTTTTGAGGGTAGACAAGCTGCGAAACGTGTTTTAATAGAAGTCCCGAACTATTTTGTTTGACGACCTCCGTGGCGCAGCGGTCAACACGCCTGCCTGCGATGTGGAGGCCCCGGGTTCGATCCCCGCCCAGGTCATGATAGAAAACAATCTTTTCCTGATGGGCCTGGGTCTTGGATGTTTATCTATTTATGTATCTATTATAAATATAGTATCGTTGAGTTAGTATCCCATAACACAAGCCTCGAACTTACTTTGGGGCTAGCTCAATCTGTGTGATTTGTCCGTATATATTTATTTATTTAATATTTTTTATCTATTCTGTATTTGGAAATATTACCAATCTAAATTCTCTTTTAAGCTCTAGTCATAACGGAGATACACAACTAGTGAATGTGTTCTCAATCTTTACATGTTATGGAAATTCGAGACAACGCGAATTCAGCCGCATTTTCCGAGCCCTTAACATATTCTATAGTAAAATCATATTTTTCAAGTAACAACCTAAATTTATATATATATATATGCATTGTTGCTCACATATGCTCATGTACAAATTGTTGTATTTGCGCCTTTCATCGTTCGTTTCTTTCGTTATGAATCTAGTTATATAGCCATTTATCGTATTTTTTTCAGTTGTAGATATCGGTGAGCAATCTGTATGTTAGATATTCTTTTGTCTTTTTGTTTCTGCTTCGCTAACTTTAGCCGACATTGTTTTAACATGAAACCGGCACGTAACTTAAGTTACATGAAAAAGTCAAGATGGAAAGTCTGTAAAACATAATTAATTAACTTTGAGATTTAAGCTTACCTTAGAAAGACAATTAAAGGTCTTTTTTTGTTAAAAATCGATAGCTGAGTCTGGTTTTCAACATTCTTCGAAGGATTTCTTTCTAAGGGATGGAGTAAGTAGGAAATATCGAGATTCGGAAAAAGCTGACTGAATTTATGCAAAATTTGGAACACAACACTATGTTTAATGGAGCGAATACCCAGTAATGCTGCTATAACCTGAATCTTCTCAGTATTAAAGGAGACCTGTGCCCATTATAAATATATAATTTATATATATGCCTAGGAATATGGCATTTGGTGAACCTGCGACCGACGTCTGCTTACTATTTAATACAAATTATTAAGTGGATAAGCTACATCAGCAAACTTGGGGATATTTTTTTTTTTCTAGAAATTAATAAATACAACAAACTTCGGCACTGGCAGGCATCGGTCTTCGTGGACCCCATCACGATGTGCTGACTCGGGTCGGATTCTTAATGCCGCAACACGCGTCTACGGTGGCCGGGTGTTCGATGTTGTCTCAAGTTTGGTATTAGCCTGAACAGAATGCTGTATAATTATACAGCAATTCAATTCCTTGATTTGTGCTCTTGTTAGGATATTCATATTGCATATACATTGATGTCTAGCGTATGTGTGTCACAATAAAGCTGGCTAATGCACGTTAATTCACTAAAGCTTCCTAGTCTAGTTGATGAGTGGTAAAACTTCACGAAATTATTGTTTCTGTTACTCTTGCCGTTTCCCAAGTAAGTCATGCTAAATTCGTGCAATTTGTCTCTCTCGCGCTGACTCTTCCAGAGACGGCCTTTGTTGATGAGGTTGAGTTGTATCGTGCGAACTTCGTCGACTTTTGCAATCTAAGCTTTAACTCAAATGGATATTAATCAATATTATAGAGTGTATCAACAAGTGTGTTAGTTAAATTACTTGATAAAGAGCACTTTTTGTAAAAAGTAACCTAGGTATAAGGGGAATATTCAGTTGCTGAATGAACTGAAGTATTATAGCAAAATGTCCAAAATGGGAGCCATGTACTCCATGTCTCTAAACGGTTGCCTGTTTGAATGAGGAGAAACGAATTCATATAGGTACATACTTATACATTTTTTCCAAAGCACCATTACTTTGGTAGTGATAAGCTGTTGACTTTAATATTTATATGATTACATACCTCCTTGGATATTGATGAAAGGAACTGAGTGCCTTGATCCTTCGCTATTACCACCTCCAGTAACTAATCCATACATTTATACAAAAAATACAAACACAAATCCAAATCGTCAAAATAAAATGACGTACATAGATATTATTCAATTACAATATGACGAGTTAATTAAAAACTTTTTCACAACGAACGCATTATATATATTCCACTATCACGAGTAGTGATGATAATCACTACCAACTGACGCATTACCAGCAGGCACAAATTCCGGCGCATTGGCGAGGGATTGTTGTAGATAACAGCTTTGGTCGATTTCGGCTCATATTTGAGCGGCAATCCCAGCGATAATGTCTCTGCGGGTGACAGTAGATAGGGTTGAAGTGCTTGTACCAGCTTTGTTGTCGTCGTCATCGTATTGTTGCTATTTAACAGAATATCGTCGTGAACACTTTGAAGCCATGTGCGGGCGAATGAAACGTTGCGCGCCGCTTTCGGCTATGCTTCACGCAAACATACGTATAGAATACCTAAAATCGATTAGCGTCAAAAGCACTGTACTCCCTTAAGGTAGAAGAAAAGTGTGTTGTGCTGTAATTTCCGAATTCTGCTGCTTTATAATCCCAAGGGAACACATGGCGATAGTTGTGTCATCCTTTTCAGATCGTACAGAGCACAACCGTCTTGTTGTCAGTAGCTATCATAGGGTTTATTGCTCCAGATGTGGGCTGCATAGTTGATGAGCCAGGTGAAATGAAGGGCCACGGTGTATCTGGTGATAGACGCTACGTATCACGAGATCCAAGCGTTTTTGCCCCAGGAATAGACGGGGATCCCGGCAGGGATAATGAAACATAGGATTGGATTGTCTTGCCGTCAAGCGATTCGTCGTGTTCCGGCATGATGTCTGGTGAAGCCGTACGGAGGACGGGTCTGAGCAGTTGTGTTGCGATGTGTGCCGAGTACGATGCGTCAAATGTTGTTGTTTCGTGGAGGGTCTCCACATCAATCTCCCTCTGGCGCAGCATCGTTGGTCGTTCACTAAGATTTTTTAAGTGAATGGGCTTAATAAGCTAGCGCGCTTTACCATCAACGATTGCATCACTGCTTACCATCAGGCGGGATTGCAGTCAAGCGCTAGTTTATAATTATAAAAAAAAAACGTAATGATAGGGTATTTTTCTTTATCGGACATGTCAACGTTAGCATCCTTCTCGAAACCATTCTTGTGTTTGCGCACCATCAGCCACCAGAAGTGAGAGGAGAAAAAGCCGCGTTTCGCGTTTTGGGGGTCTGCTTTTGTCTCAGTATGCTTGTGCTGTACTGTGTGTTCCCGTCTGTGGGCACCAGGCATCGCGCCCATGCCTGACATGATCGCGAAAATTATACTATACAAAACTGTCCACATCTTAAATTTTCCGGTGATCATCAAGTATCATTCGTAAAAAACTGCAGCGTGCTAGTACGCGAACGCTAGTGAGTTTCTCCATACCACTTGCCATTAGTAATCTCTATTTTGATTTTCCACAAGTTCAGCATATCTGACGTGTTCGTCCCAGTGTTTGCTTGTAAACATTGTGTTGGCGAGGAGCAGGGGAGCGCTTGACATCGCTACCATTCATTCCTCCTCGCTGCCTCCTTTATCTGTTGCATTCGTGAATAATTCGTGGTATTTAATTTTACTTGTAACCGCTAGTCTGCTATTACAGTAGTGTCAGAATAGTCGATCAGTGATTTCATAATGATCGATTTTGACATGTTGTGTCATTATGACTTCAAGTGGCCAATCAATGACACTGTACTCCATATTAATAAATGTTTAAATTGAGTATTAGTTTTTAGAAAATCATTTCTATTATTGGGTTTTACAATAACGGCAATACGGCAATCTCATTCTATCACCATTAAATTACGAGACGTGAGAGATAATTGATCGATCTTGGCAGATTAGGACCTCTTAAGACAGTGACAATGGAATCGTATTGGAATTACAAATTTATAAAAATATCAGACTAGGGCTCTTGGTAAGTGCAATACAGCGACGACTCATCCATTCCGACGGTAGGCATTTTATTGCTGCACTAGTTGAATTTGTTGGAATTGGAGGAGGAGGTCTAATTGCGTTAAACATGGTGGTAGAGGTGGTGGTTGAGTAAATTACATGTTGGGAGTGTTGAGAAATACTATATTTTTGTGTGAGTGTTTGGCTAATTTGACCAAACTGTAGCCATGTCACTCATTCCTATCTTGGAAGCACGGAATTGATGAGTAAGGTATTGTTTGTAGTGTACGTCAAATGCACTGGTTACGTCAATGTGACTACCGATTACAAACTTATAATTTAGGTGCGTGTGTTTATTTGTGTGTGTAATGCGCTTCCGTATTGGACTCTTGCATACAGTGGAGTTAAAGAGGGAAAACAATTCGCGACATGCGTTCTAATACAAATACATAGTGATAGAACTGGAGGATTTCACATTTCAGTGGATAGCTGATCTCCAAAGTTGTATGCCATATATCCATATTGCACTTGTAAATAAGACTTTATTTTCTGAGATTAGCGTTGACTGTCTTCTCAGCAGTCAATACATGTCTCGCTAACTTTTGTTTGCCTGTTCTCTTTAAAGACGGCACTGTTCAGTGCCACTAGTGAACAATGTCCTTTTTTGTGGGGAGACAAGCTGCGACACGCGTTTTAATAGAAATCCCGAACTATTTCTTGTCTATTGTCTTTTATCTGTTCTGTATTTGGAAGTATTGCCAATCAGGTTTCTTTTTTAAGCTCAAATCATAACCGAAATACACAACTAGTGAATGTATTCTCAATCTTTACATGATATGGAAATTCGAGACAATGCGACTGCAGCCGCATTTTCCGAACCCTTAACATATTCTATAGTAAAATCATATTTTTTTAGTTAATAACCTACATTTACATAATCGACTTGAAGGTTCTTTTATGTTAAATAATCAAATAAAGGTCTGTAGTCCGTAAAAGTGTTGAAATGTTTTCTATACTAGTATGGGCGAAAATGTTTGACGGCCCACACTATAGCCAGCTATAGTGTGTATGTAGTTGGTGACTGATTCAACTTTATACCCAGCAGGTATTCTATAGCCGTTTAGGTGGACGTCTATTGTAGAACAGTGTTGTCAGGGTCACAGTATTGGACATGCGTATTGTCGGTGTAAAGAAAGTTTGGCATATCTGTGAATAAGCGATCGCGATCGGGACCGATGACCGCGTTGAGTTCTTTCTTTTATCATCTTTCTTTTTGCTTCGGGGTTTGTCTGCATTCACTATCATTATCAACCTTTTTTATCTTCCTACTGCTGGGCACAGGTCTTCTCTCATACAGAGAAGGATTGAGCGTAATCACCACGCTTGCTCAATGCGGATTGGTAATGACAATGCTTTCTATGGGTATATTCCTTAATCTGCTGTACGTGTGTACGTCACTGAATTCCTCCTAAAGGGCTGCTCTGATTTGAATGAAAGTCTATATATATAAAAGAAAGTCGTGTTGGTTACTCTATTTATAACTCATGAACCGCTTAACCGGTTTGGCTCAAAATTGGTAGGGAGGTAGATTAGAACTGGGAGAAGGATATAGGATACTTTTTATCCTGTTCCCGTTGTTCCCGTCGTTCCTGTGTGACGTGATATAAGACGTGGTATAACAAAATGCAACTGACATGGAATAACAAAACAACTCAGTGAAAATATAAGTTAGCGGTTCATTTGTTAAAAATGGTACAAACACACTGCTGCACTACTCAGCATGTTAAAAAAAGTCTTATCGGCTGAATGTTGATGCATTCAATTAAAGAAAGGAGTATAAATACTCTCTGCACGTTTAATTTTTTTAATAAAAAGCCCCAAAGCAAACTTCCACTTCAAAATTTCTAATATTGTATTGATGTGCCATTTACCACTTCACTACAAACTATAAAACAAAGTTACTTTCTCTTTTCCTATGTCCCTTTGTATGATTAAACCCTAGCTGTCCCGGCGAACTTTGTTCCGCCATAAAGGCAATATCACATGACCACATTTTTCTACTTTTTAAAATAGGATAATCCATACTAATATTATAAATGCGAAAGTAACTCTGTCTGTCTGTCTGCCTGGCTGTCTGTTACGCTTTCCCGCTTAAACCTCTCAACCGATTTTGATGAAATTTGGCACAGACAATCTTTAGACCCTGAGAAAGGACATAGGCTACCTTTTATCTCGGAAAAAATTTATATTCCCGAGGGAAATCTAAAAAGCGCGATATAACCGCACTCCACGCGGGCGAAGCCGCGGGCGGATAACTAGTATTTTAAATAAAAAAAAAACTAAGAAAAAAAAAGTCCTTATCAAAGGACTCCGTCTATATATTTTGAAAAGGCATGGGATATATCAAGAAAATTTATATAATGTGTCTATGTTATTTCTATAAAACAATTTTATATCATTATTCACTATGTAGAAATTTCATTTCAGATAGAAAAATAGATGTGACATAACATTGACATCCAATATCCCAAAAACTTCACTCGTCTAAATCTACACTAATGGGGTGAATGAAAAGTTATTCTCTCATTATTATTTTCAGTTACATGATTCGTGGTCGTGTTAGGAACTTTATACCCAGCAGGTATTCTATAGCCGTTTAGTTGGGCGTTCATTGTAGGACAGTGTGTCAGGGTCACATTATTGGTCATGCGTATTGTTGGTGTAAGGAAAGTTTGGGAAATCCCCAATCGTCAGTAAGCGATCCCGATTGGGATCGATGACCGCGTTGAGTTCTTTCTTTTATCATCTTTCTTTTCACTTCAGGGTTTCTCAGCATATTTATTGGTGATGATATTGTATAAATTTAATTTCATCTTAGTCAGGTAATGCTCAGTTATAAGATACCACATGATATAAATGTAGCGACTCTTTCTTTAAAAAGTTACATTTTTGTGTGTTCAAATCAAATAATCAATCTTATTAGTCTTTCGTCGCGTTCTTCCTTAGTCCTGCCCCAAACGATTATGTCATCTACAAATGAATCTACCCCATTGAGATCCTCTAGTAGCTGGCGTATTTTTCCGTGAAATACCTCACTCGCACAGTTGACGCCGTAAGGTAGTCGTAAAAATTGATACCTCCCAAATGGAGTTCCAAAGGTACAGATATCCGCACTATCGTCATATAATCGTATCATTCAAAATCCGGACCGGGCATCAAGCTTACTGAAATACTTTGCATTCGTTAATTTTGCAGCAATCTCAGTAAGTGTAGGTAGCGGGTAGTTAGGGTTGCCAACTCTACTGTTTCGAACAGTATTATACTGTTTTTCACTAAATTATACTTTTTACTGTTGAACAAAAATAAAGTATAAAAAATACTGTTTTTCTATATAACATAAAGCTGAAGAGTTTGTTTGTTTGTTTGTTCACGCTAATCTCGGGAACTACTGGTTAAAAACCCTCAACACTTATTGTTTCCGACAAAATAAACATAACTCTGCGTGCGACTTGCATTGCGGCAGTACGTATACGAACCTTACGACAAACGGTCGTTAGTAAAGAGTTGACCTTAACTCTCATAACCTACCTCAGTGTTCCCAGTGTTTTTTTCCTACTATTGTTAACTAGCGTTATGTTACGCCTATAATTATTGTGATGGTGAATTAAACTATTTTTCCGGTTTCCACGACTTTTATTTAGGAGTGTATCTCCAAATGTGATTTAATTTTGAAGTTTTTACAAAAGGATCCCAAGAGGTACTGCATCACATTTCTTTTTATAACTACAACAACTTTTACGAGTATTGAACTTCTTACTTAGTTGTTTGTCATTCTGAGTTTTAGTTTTTTGATTGGTTTTATCTTGCGTGCTTTTTAGCTGTGCAGATCCAGAAAGTTCTATAGATCTACTCTGGCTGGGAGTCCGACTGTCCGACACGACCTTATCGGGCGCCCGCTTGTATTGCTAATATTTTGTATAGGGTTTACAGTATTGTTTAGATTTAAATGAGTTGGTTGTGATAGTGGTTTATTTTTCTTTGTCCGCATACTGTCGTTTTTTTTTAATTATTTATTTGGGACAAAAAACAGTTATATGTTACAATATTAATAGTAGGCTAGTATAATACATAGTAAACAAACATATAACCCACACCAATTTCCACGGAATCACATTGATTGTTCCAGACATAAGGAAACGGACGCATACAGAAGGGGACAGTCAGAAAGTAACGAATGATAAAACTAAAACTAAACCCTAAAAATCACACAAACCAATTCAAGATAGCGTGCCCCGTCCAGATATGGTCTGTGGGCACAATCACGTCACACCAAATGAAGAAGAATAAAGAAGAAGAAGCAGTAACAGTTAAGGATTACCAGAAAGTAAATTAATAGCCACTTTTCTAAATTTGTTCTGGTTAAGAGCGAAAATATCTAAATTTTCAAAATGTGAATTGTAAATTTCTAATAATCGGCGAAGAGGAGCCCTTTCCCCAGCATTTGTTCTACATTGCTCTGTGTAGAACAGGCGGGTTGCTCGTACTGCACGCCTACTAGCAATTCTAGGTACCACATAACATATTTTATTTACAAGCTCCATACAATTAAACCTGTTGTTGCATATGCCAAACAGCATCATAACCATAAGCAGTGTACGCCTGTAATCCAAGCTTAATATTTTGTACCGTTTTATCAGATCCGCATAGAAAATCTTAGTGTGGTAACACTTATAATGTGTACTGCGAAGAAATTTTTTCTGTACCATTTCTAGTCTGTGCTTGTACTTTCCGTAAAATGGGCTCCAAATGGGCACCGCGTATTCTAACTGAGAACGGACTAAAGTTTTATACAAAAAGAGGAAAGTGGAAGTCTTTTTGAATTCTTTACAAGATCGCATTATAAAACCATACATTTGAAAGGCTCTATTAATAATATTGTCAATATGGATGTCAAAATGTAACTTACTATCAAGAAGTACTCCAAGATCACGCGTGCAATCTGTTCTGTTCAAAATTATGCCACTCAGCGTGTAGGGAAAATTTATACCTGTTTTGCTTTTGGTAAAAGAAATATAATGACATTTTGGCAAGCTGAGGTGAAGTTTATTTCTAAGACAATATTGCGAAAGTCTGCATAGATCATCTTGTAATAGTACGCAGTCCTGCATACTTGTGCAGGTTTTAAAAATTTTGATGTCATCGGCGTACATAAGGAATTTAGAGTTAACTATACAAGACTTTATGTCGTTAATGAACAAGATAAACAATAAAGGACCCAAGACCGAACCCTGGGGCACACCGGATTCTACAACTGTGTATTCGGACTCGTATCCATTGATGACAACTTTCTGTGTTCTGTGGAAAATGTACGATACAAACCATCTGAGCAGATTTCCTCTAATGCCGTTGAAGGCAATCTTGTCTAAAAGCAATTTATGGTCCACCTTATCAAAAGCCCTCTGAAAATCAGTATAGACAGCATCAACCTGCGTACCTTTGCCCATATTTTGGAAAAAAAAAATTGTTAAAGTCATTAAGTTAGTGGTAGTAGACCGCGACTGAACAAAGCCATGCTGTTCGGGAATAATGTGATGTCTAAGATGTGGAAACAGATTGCTGTGTACTAATCCCTCGAAAAGCTTAGAAATGAAATGAAATGAAATGAAATGAAATTGTTTATTAAGCAAGTAGGATCACTGATCACTTTTACACGTCATGTTTATTTTTTATTTTATTTTTTTAACTAGATGAAGCCGGCATTTCCTAACTGACTACCTCTGAGAAGAAATGGCCGAAACAAACTCAGGGATCATCGTCTTTTTTCAAGTCCAGACATTAAAAATGAAAATGTTTACAATAATTTACCTTATAATTACGCATATTGCTTAATAAAAATTAACAATGCTTAACAGAGCGAGCAGCTCAATCCCAAGCTTTTTTGTCTTCTAAATAATCTGTGATTTTATAATACCCCTTTTTGCAAAGTTTGGCCTTTATATGGTTCTTAAATCGTTTAATGGGTAAGTTTCGAACGTCCATGGGAAGCTTGTTGTAAAAGTGTATACATTGACCCATGAACGAGTTGCCTACTCTGTGGAGACGAGTGTGATGTAAAGCAAGATTGTGTTTGTTCCTGGTATTTACATTATGAATATCGCTTATCTTCTTAAAATTCGAGATATTTTTATGAACATACATAAGATTTTCAAATATATATTGTGAAGCTACAGTCAGAATGTTCACCTCTTTGAACTTTTCTCTAAGAGATTCTCTAGGACCAAGGTTATAAATGGCTCGAACAGCCCTCTTCTGTAAAACAAAGATGGTATTGATGTCCGCACAAGTTCCCCAGAGAAGAATCCCATAAGTCATAAGACTATGAAAATAACTAAAATAAACAATTCTGGCTGTATCCACATCAGTTATCTGTCTAATTTTTTTAACAGCAAAGGCGGCAGAACTGAGTCTACCCGACAGCTTCTCAATGTGAGGACCCCATTGTAACTTGGCGTCAATAGTTAATCCAAGAAAAACTGTCGACTCGACGGGATCAACTCTACTCCATTCAGTTGAACATTGGTACTTAGCTGCCTGACATTTGGCGTAGAAAATTTAATGACTTTAGTTTTTTTTTCATTTAAAAGGAGGTTATTTACATTAAACCAATAGACAATGTGGATAGAATTGAAATAGGGCGATAATTTTCTACGTTGGCTTTATCACCACTTTTATAGATTGGAGTAACAAAGGCTCTTTTCCAGATGCCTGGAAATATTCATCATTTAACCATTTGTAGAACAGGATATGGAGTGGAACACAGATTTGTTGTGCTGTGTGCTTAAAAAATGTTGGTGGCAGACCATCAGGACCAGGCCCCTTATTTAAATCCAAGGACAACAATGACTTAAGCACATCACATTTATCAAAAAAAAAAATATAGGGAATACAGGGTGACTTCTCATCAATGATATTAGGAGGTACCCAGTTCTTAGGGTCGAGGGATGAAGGCTCGTGCACAGACTTGAAGAATGTGGAAAACAATGAACATAATATCTCACTAGGGCAATTAGAAGATTTATCCGTTTTTGTATAGTTTTGACTATCTGTACGTGAATTATATTTACTTTTAGGAGTATTGAGCTTCTTACTTTGTTGTTTGTCATTCTGAGTTTTAGATTTTTGATTGTTTTTATCTTGCGTGCTTTTTAGCAGTGCAGATCCAGAAAGTTCTATAGATCTACTCTGGCTGGGAGTCCGACGGGGTAGTGTGCACGGCGCACCGCTCGGTTAAGCGGCCGCGGATCGAGGCACACTCGCAGACTACCATCCTTCTTAGCTGGCAACACAATAGCATTCACCCACGCTGTCGGATGAGATACTTTACGAATTATCCCCATATGTTCCATACTAGAAAGTTTTGACTATCTGTACGTGAATTATATTTACTTTTAGGAGTATTGAGCTTCTTACTTTGTTGTTTGTCATTCTGAGTTTTAGATTTTTGATTGTTTTTATCTTGCGTGCTTTTTAGGAGTGCAGATCCAGAAAGTTCTATAGATCTACTCTGGCTGGGAGTCCGACGGGGTAGTGTGCACGGCGCACCGCTCGGTTAAGCGGCCGCGGATCGAGGCACACTCGCAGACTACCATCCTTCTTAGCTGGCAACACAATAGCATTCACCCACGCTGTCGGATGAGATACTTTACGAATTATCCCCATATGTTCCATACTAGAAAGTTTTGACTATCTGTACGTGAATTATATTTACTTTTAGGAGTATTGAGCTTCTTACTTTGTTGTTTGTCATTCTGAGTTTTAGATTTTTGATTGTTTTTATCTTGCGTGCTTTTTAGCAGTGCAGATCCAGAAAGTTCTATAGATCTACTCTGGCTGGGAGTCCGACGGGGTAGTGTGCACGGCGCACCGCTCGGTTAAGCGGCCGCGGATCGAGGCACACTCGCAGACTACCATCCTTCTTAGCTGGCAACACAATAGCATTCACCCACGCTGTCGGATGAGATACTTTACGAATTATCCCCATATGTTCCATACTAGAAAGTTTTGACTATCTGTACGTGAATTATATTTACTTTTAGGAGTATTGAGCTTCTTACTTTGTTGTTTGTCATTCTGAGTTTAAGATACTGAAGGCAAACTGAAGGCAGTGGAACTTGCATTGCTTTCTAAAATAATTCTGTATTTACCTGGTAATTTTCCAATTCCATGAAATAAATAATTATATTTATCTACTTTGACCGTATAAACTCCCTTGACCAATCCTAATTCTTCACTGATATTTTTTCCAAATCAAATTATAATTTATTAAGTTAATATGATTAAGACGCCATATTTGGTTCAAACAACACATAAGACAATGGAAAAAAATAGTAATTTGCAGCATGATGAAATTGCCCTTCTTACACTATACGCGACAAATACGTTTACCTAAAAGATATTTCGTACTCAATCCTCTGTTTTATAGGAAAACTAGGCTTCTTAATATAAACTTTAGCTCTAAATATAGTATTCAGGAAGTAAATTTGGGACTACATTTATATGGAAAAATGCGACTCGGCTACCTACGCTCTTAATAAACCAAATAAACTGTGAAATAAACAATACAAATATCACATTTTCTAATAAAAATTAAGTATGAGTAGGTACTTATATTTTTGGTTCAGTAGGAATTATGAAGAATGATAAGTCCGGGTTTGCGGAATCGTTATTGAGGCAACGACTACGATAGAGACGAAATATTGTAGTCCGAAAACACTACAATATTTTTTTCGCCTTTTAGAAGTCATAACACTCCTAATAATTAATATTATGGTAAGTGGCCGGCGAGAGTTGACGAACGCGGGCGGTCATGTAATTTACGCGCGTGCTCACAGTCACGCGGCTGAGCCCGTACTGCTCCCTCGTTATTTCCCAGTTATATTATGCCAGCGTGTGCGTGAAATCGCGTACCGATTTCAATTCTCTTCATTAGATACCTCACTTGCTTGGTATATCTTTACCGCTTTTTCTAAAAAAAACTCGTCTGTTCTCAGTAATCTATCACGTACACCTGTGTCAATTATTCCACAGACAATACGATCACGTATTAAATTGTCTTCTAAATGTTCAAACTGACAATTGTGGCATAATAATCTAAGTGCTGTTACCTAAGCATCTATATTTTCGCCTTCCATCTGATTTCGCGTATTAAAAATCTGAATCTCGCCATCGTTGTTTTAGATTTAGTGCCGAAGTGTTCATCGAACTTTTGTATCAATAGAACGATATCATCGGTGTCTTCTTCTACCTTTATTTTGAAAGTAGAATATATGTCATACCCATCGGCGCCTATTAAGTTAATCAGTAAACTGGCTTGTACATCCTTGTTTTCTTTCTACACTCCTGAGGCCTTAAGAAAACCTTAAATTGTTTGAGCCACTTTCGCCACGCATCAGCTCGGTTCGCCGGGCCCCCTTCTAAAACGAATTCGGCCGGAGGTCTTGCGTGTTCCATAATAATACGTACTGTCTATCACCAAAATACACTAACACTGCTTTGATTTTAACTAATAATAACTTCCAAAAGCGTGATTCGTATTTATCGCTGCCACCATGAAGTACAACACGATCTTGCTAGATAATGACTGCTATAAGCCGTGTGGGTGACGCCAGTTGTAAGCGCGTCGAGGTGATTGAGTATAAGGTACATGTAACAGTGGCACTTAACAACTATCTTAGAATTTAACACGGCCGGGTCACGACACTCCCGAGTCGTATACGTGGAGCGCGCGCGCAAGTATCGGAGCGTTAGTCACATACTTCCGGTACGCGGGGCGTCGCTCATAGTGTTGCCACTAGTCACGTAGCTTGGCCGGCAACCTACGGATTCGGTAAGTACGGGGAGTTGGCTCTAAATGGGGTCGCGCTATATCCTCCCCCTCCAAGTCAGCAGAAGGCTCTGGAGCTGGCTTGGCCACCGTTTTCTTACGGGGTCTGCCCTTCTTTCTGCCATGGACGACAACGTCTTTATCGCCTACATAAGGTGTTAAGAGACTGGCATGATACTTTCCCCGAGGTTTGTTCTCTTTATCTACTACCTCATAAGTTGTTGCGGAAACAACTTTACCAATACGATACGGACCTTCTCGTCTCGGGGCAAATTTGCTGGTGAAGCCTGTCGCGGCGTGACTAAGCCGATGGTTAGCCAAGAGTACGAGGTCATCCTCCTCGTTCCAGGACGTCGTTTCTTATCCGCTGCATCCTTGCGAATGTCCTGTTGGCGTTTGACACGCCACTTCGTACAAAGTTCCGTAAATATGGCGTGATTTGGGGTACGTAGTTTTCTTGATCTACGACCGCTCGTAAGTCGTGAACTACATTCACCGGAGAACGGAATTCGCGCGCAAATGTTAAAAAGGCGGCAGAGTGTCCTGGGCCTACAGCGCTAAACTCTGTTTGTTGGGTGTTCTTTGATGAGTTCTTGCTGCCACGTGTTGTGGTTGATGCCTATAACCAGCTGGTCTCGTATGCGCTCATCCAGAGTGTTGCCGAATTCGCAGTAACCAGCTAGTGATCTTAATTCCAGAATAAATTGTGTAATTGTTTCTTCAGTTTTTCTGTGTCTCGTTGCAAAAGCGACTCTTTCTGAGAGTACGTATGTTTTCTTACCATAGTATTCGTTGAGTACTTTTTTCAAATCGTCATATGACTTGGAAGTAACAGCGGCTGGTCGGTAATAATCTACGAGCACCTTGAATGCTGTAGGACCAATTCGAGAAAGGAGCAGTTGCTTACATTTATCTTCGTTATTTTTGTCGAGTCCGTGAAGTTGAAGTTCTATTTCGAAACGTTGGACGTATTAGTCCCATTCTTCGGTTTTGTTATCGAAGGTTTCAAAATGAAAAAGATCAACGCGATCGGTCATTGCTCCGTCCGTCGTCGCCAGAAATGTTGCATTAAAACATATTTAATATTTCCGTAGTTTTAATCTTATAGTTATTCAGTGACAGCGAATGACAAGGGAGTTTTTCAAAATCTGTTCTAACATAAAGGCCGGAACATAATATCTAGTAAAAAGGTACATAAAGCCAGATATACAATATACATAATACTACAGCTACTGTCCTTAAAAACATCCAGCGGCCGCCTGGCTCGATGGGCCCTGAAAATCTAAGCTTTTAATCTGGATGTGGAGTACACACCTGGGAAAGTTAACGTAGTAGCAGATACGCTTAGTCGTCCCGTATGCCGTCCGTCGATGGATGATAACTCTGACTCTCCCTGCGATCTGTGCCCAGTCTCAGTAGATCTACCTCACCGTACCTCCGAAGAGCTTCGAGCAGCTCAACTCGAAGATCCTGAACTTAGGAAAATACTTACGGACTTTGAAGACGGTGATGCCACAACTCGGTGGACAGATCGAGGTTATTACCTGTCAAACGGTGTATTGTTCCGTTTTGATCCAGATTCCGAATCTGAGGACCCCCAATGGTAGTACCAGACTCTATGCGCACTGAGATCCTTAAAGAGCTCCATGATGCACCCACAGCCGGTCATTTGGGCCTGGAACGCACTTTAACGAAAATCAAGGAAAGATTCTATTTCCCAAATATGCGTCAGTACGTGGCAAAGTATCAGGCAAGACAGTGGCAAGACTTGCCATCTTTGCCAAAAGTTTAAACCTACGAACCTTAAACCTTCTAGCCTGCTGCAGACTCCAATCGCCCAATAACGCTTCGAGGTTCTCGCCATGGATTTATTTGGTCCTTTGCCTGAGGGAAGCAATGGTGAGAAATGGATCTTCCTAGTTGAAGATACTGCGAGCAGATGGGTAGAGTTGTTCTCGGTCAACGGGAACCACTCTACCCATCTGCTCGCAGTATCTTCAACTAGGAAGATCCATTTCTCACCATTGCTTCTGAATATATCAAAGCAGATACTTGCGCGAAGGTACTCATTGAGGAAGTTTTTATGAGATATGGGTTTCTTCGTAGAGTTATCTCCGATAACGGAGCACAATTCGTGTCAGCGGTGATGCAAAAAGCAATGCATGTTCTAGGCGTTCTTCAAAATCTAATCCCAGTATATCATCCCGAGGCCAATCCTGCCGAACGGAAAAACCGCGAGATGAAACAGATGTTGGCGATCCTGATAGATCCAGAGCATCGTCGATGGCCGGAAGTGTTGCCTGCGGTACGATTCGCACTAAATACGGCTCCGAACAAAGGCCCAGGACACTCTGCCGCCTTTTTAATACGCGAAATCAGATGGAAGGCGAAAATATAGATGCTTAGGTAACAGCACTTAGATTATTATGCCACAATTGTCAGTTTGAACATTTAGAAGACGGTTTAATACGTGATCGTATTGTCTGTGGAATAATTGACACAGGTGTACGTGATAGATTACTGAGAACAGAAGAGTTTTTTTTAGAAAAAGCGGTAAAGATATACCAAGCAAGTGAGGTATCTAATGAAGAGAATTGAAATCGGTACGCGATTTCACGCACACGCTAGCATAATATAACTGGGAAATAACGAGGGAGCAGTACGGGCTCAGCCGCGTGACTGTGAGCACGCGCGTAAATTACATGACCGCCCGCGTTCGTCAACTCTCGCCGGCCACTTACCATAATATTAATTATTACGAGTGTTATGACTTCTAAAAGGCGAAAAAAATATCTACTCATACTTAATTTTTATTAGAAAATGTGATATTTGTATTGTTTATTTCACAGTTTATTTGGTTTATTAAGAGCGTAGCCGAGTCGCATTTTTCCATATAAATGTAGTCCCAAATTTACTTCCTGAATACTATATTTAGAGCTAAAGTTTATATTAAGAAGCCTAGTTTTCCTATAAAACAGAGGATTGAGTACGAAATATCTTTTAGGTAAACGTATTTGTCGCGTATAGTGTAAGAAGGGCAATTTCATCATGCTGCAAATTACTATTTTTTTCCATTGTCTTATGTGTTGTTTGAACCAAATATGGCGTCTTAATCATATTAATTTAATAAATTATAATTTGATTTGGAAAAAATATCAGTGAAGAATTAGGATTGGTCAAGGGAGTTTATACGGTCAAAGTAAATAAATATAATTATTTATTTCATGGAATTGGAAAATTACCAGGTAAATACAGAATTATTTTAGAAAGCAATGCAAGTTCCACTGCCTTCAGTTTGCCCAGTTAGAAAAATACCCTTAGGGATTCGGGATAAATTAAGGCGGAACTTGATAGTATGGAACATATGGGGATAATTTGTAAAGTATCTCATCCGACAGCGTGGGTGAATGCTATTGTGTTGCCAGCTAAGAAGGATGGTAGTCTGCGAGTGTGCCTCGATCCGCGGCCGCTTAACCGAGCGGTGCGCCGTGCACACTACCCCGTCGGACTCCCAGCCAGAGTAGATCTATAGAACTTTCTGGATCTGCACTGCTAAAAAGCACGCAAGATAAAAACAATCAAAAATCTAAAACTCAGAATGACAAACAACAAAGTAAGAAGCTCAATACTCCTAAAAGTAAATATAATTCACGTACAGATAGTCAAAACTATACAAAAACGGATAAATCTTCTAATTGCCCTAGTGAGATATTATGTTCATTGTTTTCCACATTCTTCAAGTCTGTGCACGAGCCTTCATCCCTCGACCCTAAGAACTGGGTACCTCCTAATATCATTGATGAGAAGTCACCCTGTATTCCCTATATTTTTTTTTTTGATAAATGTGATGTGCTTAAGTCATTGTTGTCCTTGGATTTAAATAAGGGGCCTGGTCCTGATGGTCTGCCACCAACATTTTTTAAGCACACAGCACAACAAATCTGTGTTCCACTCCATATCCTGTTCTACAAATGGTTAAATGATGAATATTTCCAGGCATCTGGAAAAGAGCCTTTGTTACTCCAATCTATAAAAGTGGTGATAAAGCCAACGTAGAAAATTATCGCCCTATTTCAATTCTATCCACATTGTCTAAGCTTTTCGAGGGATTAGTACACAGCAATCTGTTTCCACATCTTAGACATCACATTATTCCCGAACAGCATGGCTTTGTTCAGTCGCGGTCTACTACCACTAACTTAATGATTTTTACAATTTTTTTTTTCCAAAATATGAGCAAAGGCACGCAGGTTGATGCTGTCTATACTGATTTTCAGAGGGCTTTTGATAAGGTGGACCATAAATTGCTTTTAGACAAGATTGCCTTCAACGGCATTAGAGGAAATCTGCTCAGATGGTTTGTATCGTACATTTTCCACAGAACACAGAAAGTTGTCATCAATGGATACGAGTCCGAATACACAGTTGTAGAATCCGGTGTGCCCCAGGGTTCGGTCTTGGGTCCTTTATTGTTTGTCTTGTTCATTAACGACATAAAGTCTTGTATAGTTAACTCTAAATTCCTTATGTACGCCGATGACATCAAAATTTTTAAATCCTGCACAAGTATGCAGGACTGCGTACTATTACAAGATGATCTATGCAGACTTTCGCAATATTGTCTTAGAAATAAACTTCACCTCAGCTTGCCAAAATGTCATTATATTTCTTTTACCAAAAGCAAAACAGGTATAAATTTTCCCTACACGCTGAGTGGCATAATTTTGAACAGAACAGATTGCACGCGTGATCTTGGAGTACTTCTTGACAGTAAGTTACATTTTGACATCCATATTGACAATATTATTAATAGAGCCTTTCAAATGTATGGTTTTATAATGCGATCTTGTAAAGAATTCAAAAAGACTTCCACTTTCCTCTTTTTGTATAAAACTTTAGTCCGTTCTCAGTTAGAATACGCGGTGCCCATTTGGAGCCCATTTTACGGAAAGTACAAGCACAGACTAGAAATGGTACAGAAAAAATTTCTTCGCAGTACACATTATAAGTGTTACCACACTAAGATTTTCTATGCGGATCTGATAAAACGGTACAAAATATTAAGCTTGGAGCACAGGCGTACACTGCTTATGGTTATGATGCTGTTTGGCATATGCAACAACAGGTTTAATTGTATGGAGCTTGTAAATAAAATATGTTATGTGGTACCTAGAATTGCTAGTAGGCGTGCAGTACGAGCAACCCGCCTGTTCTACACAGAGCAATGTAGAACAAATGCTGGGGAAAGGGCTCCTCTTCGCCGATTATTAGAAATTTACAATTCACATTTTGAAAATTTAGATATTTTCGCTCTTAACCAGAACAAATTTAGAAAAGTGGCTATTAATTTACTTTCTGGTAATCCTTAACTGTTACTGCTTCTTCTTCTTTATTCTTCTTCATTTGGTGTGACGTGATTGTGCCCACAGACCATATCTGGACGGGGCACGCTATCTTGAATTGGTTTGTGTGATTTTTAGGGTTTAGTTTTAGTTTTATCATTCGTTACTTTCTGACTGTCCCCTTCTGTATGCGTCCGTTTCCTTATGTCTGGAACAATCAATGTGATTCCGTGGAAATTGGTGTGGGTTATATGTTTGTTTACTATGTATTATACCAGCCTACTATTAATATTGTAACATATAACTGTTTTTTGTCCCAAATAAATAATTAAAAAAAAAACGACAGTATGCGGACAAAGAAAAATAAACCACTATCACAACCAACTCATTTAAATCTAAACAATACTGTAAACCCTATACAAAATATTAGCAATACAAGCGGGCGCCCGATAAGGTCGTGTCGGACAGTCGGACTCCCAGCCAGAGTAGATCTATAGAACTTTCTGGATCTGCACAGCTAAAAAGCACGCAAGATAAAACCAATCAAAAAACTAAAACTCAGAATGACAAACAACTAAATAAGAAGTTCAATACTCGTAAAAGTTGTTGTAGTTATAAAAAGAAATGTGATGCAGTACCTCTTGGGATCCTTTTGTAAAAACTTCAAAATTAAATCGCATTTGGAGATACACTCCTAAATAAAAGTCGTGGAAACCGGAAAAATAGTTTAATTCACCATCACAATAATTATAGGCGTAACATAACGCTAGTTAACAATAGTAGGAAAAAAACACTGGGAACACTGAGGTAGGTTATGAGAGTTAAGGTCAACTCTTTACTAACGACCGTTTGTCGTAAGGTTCGTATACGTACTGCCGCAATGCAAGTCGCACGCAGAGTTATGTTTATTTTGTCGGAAACAATAAGTGTTGAGGGTTTTTAACCAGTAGTTCCCGAGATTAGCGTGAACAAACAAACAAACAAACTCTTCAGCTTTATGTTATATAGAAAAACAGTATTTTTTATACTTTATTTTTGTTCAACAGTAAAAAGTATAATTTAGTGAAAAACAGTATAATACTGTTCGAAACAGTACAGTTGGCAACCCTAACTACCCGCTACCTACACTTACTGAGATTGCTGCAAAATTAACGAATGCAAAGTATTTCAGTAAGCTTGATGCCCGGTCCGGATTTTGAATGATACAATTAGATGACGATAGTGCGGATATCTGTACCTTTGGAACTCCATTTGGGAGGTATCAATTTTTACGACTACCTTACGGCGTCAACTGTGCGAGTGAGGTATTTTACGGAAAAATACGCCAGCTACTAGAGGATCTCAATGGGGTAGATTCATTTGTAGATGACATAATCGTTTGGGGCAGGACTAAGGAAGAACGCGACGAAAGACTAATAAGATTGATTATTTGATTTGAACACACAAAAATGTAACTTTTTAAAGAAAGAGTCGCTACATTTATATCATGTGGTATCTTATAACTGAGCATTACCTGACTAAGATGAAATTAAATTTATACAATATCATCACCAATAAATATGCTGAGAAACCCTGAAGTGAAAAGAAAGATGATAAAAGAAAGAACTCAACGCGGTCATCGATCCCAATCGGGATCGCTTACTGACGATTGGGGATTTCCCAAACTTTCCTTACACCAACAATACGCATGACCAATAATGTGACCCTGACACACTGTCCTACAATGAACGCCCAACTAAACGGCTATAGAATACCTGCTGGGTATAAAGTTCCTAACACGACCACGAATCATGTAACTGAAAATAATAATGAGAGAATAACTTTTCATTCACCCCATTAGTGTAGATTTAGACGAGTGAAGTTTTTGGGATATTGGATGTCAATGTTATGTCACATCTATTTTTCTATCTGAAATGAAATTTCTACATAGTGAATAATGATATAAAATTGTTTTATAGAAATAACATAGACACATTATATAAATTTTCTTGATATATCCCATGCCTTTTCAAAATATATAGACGGAGTCCTTTGATAAGGACTTTTTTTTTCTTAGTTTTTTTTTTATTTAAATTACTAGTTATCCGCCCGCGGCTTCGCCCGCGTGGAGTGCGGTTATATCGCGCTTTTTAGATTTCCCTCGGGAATATAAATTTTTTCCGAGATAAAAGGTAGCCTATGTCCTTTCTCAGGGTCTAAAGATTGTCTGTGCCAAATTTCATCAAAATCGGTTGAGAGGTTTAAGCGGGAAAGCGTAACAGACAGCCAGACAGACAGACAGACAGAGTTACTTTCGCATTTATAATATTAGTATGGATTATCCTATTTTAAAAAGTAGAAAAATGTGGTCATGTGATATTGCCTTTATGGCGGAACAAAGTTCGCCGGGACAGCTAGGGTTTAATCATACAAAGGGACATAGGAAAAGAGAAAGTAACTTTGTTTTATAGTTTGTAGTGAAGTGGTAAATGGCACAGCAATACAATATTAGAAATTTTGAAGTGGAAGTTTGCTTTGGGGCTTTTTATTAAAAAAAATTAAACCTGCAGAGGGTATTTATACTCCTTTCTTTAATTGAATGCATCAACATTCAGCCGATAAGACTTTTTTTAACATGCTGAGTAGTGCAGCAGTGTGTTTGTACCATTTTTAACAAATGAACCGCTAACTTATATTTTCACTGAGTTGTTTTGTTATTCCATGTCAGTTGCGTTTTGTTATACCACGTCTTATATCACGTCACACGGGAACGACGGGAACAACGGGAACAGGATAAAAAGTATCCTATATCCTTCTCCCAGTTCTAATCTACCTCCCTACCAATTTTGAGCCAAACCGGTTAAGCGGTTCATGAGTTATAAATAGAGTAACTAACACGACTTTCTTTTATATATATAGACTTTCATTCAAATCAGAGCAGCCCTTTAGGAGGAATTCAGTGACGTACACACGTACAGCAGATTAAGGAATATACCCATAGAAAGCATTGTCATTACCAACCCGCATTGAGCAAGCGTGGTGATTACGCTCAATCCTTCTCTGTATGAGAGAAGACCTGTGCCCAGCAGTAGGAAGATAAAAAAGGTTGATAATGATAGTGAATGCAGACAAACCCCGAAGCAAAAAGAAAGATGATAAAAGAAAGAACTCAACGCGGTCATCGGTCCCGATCGCGATCGCTTATTCACAGATATGCCAAACTTTCTTTACACCGACAATACGCATGTCCAATACTATGACCCTGACAACACTGTTCTACAATAGACGTCCACCTAAACGGCTATAGAATACCTGCTGGGTATAAAGTTGAATCAGTCACCAACTACATACACACTATAGCTGGCTATAGTGTGGGCCGTCAAACATTTTCGCCCATACTAGTATAGAAAACATTTCAACACTTTTACGGACTACAGACCTTTATTTGATTATTTAACATAAAAGAACCTTCAAGTCGATTATGTAAATGTAGGTTATTAACTAAAAAAATATGATTTTACTATAGAATATGTTAAGGGTTCGGAAAATGCGGCTGCAGTCGCATTGTCTCGAATTTCCATATCATGTAAAGATTGAGAATACATTCACTAGTTGTGTATTTCGGTTATGATTTGAGCTTAAAAAAGAAACCTGATTAGCAATACTTCCAAATACAGAACAGATAAAAGACAATAGACAAGAAATAGTTCGGGATTTCTATTAAAACGCGTGTCGCAGCTTGTCTCCCCACAAAAAAGGACATTGTTCACTAGTGGCACTGAACAGTGCCGTCTTTAAAGAGAACAGGCAAACAAAAGTTAGCGAGACATGTATTGACTGCTGAGAAGACAGTCAACGCTAATCTCAGAAAATAAAGTCTTATTTACAAGTGCAATATGGATATATGGCATACAACTTTGGAGATCAGCTATCCACTGAAATGTGAAATCCTCCAGTTCTATCACTATGTATTTGTATTAGAACGCATGTCGCGAATTGTTTTCCCTCTTTAACTCCACTATAAGCAAGAGTCCAATACGGAAGCGCATTACACACACAAATAAACACACGCACCTAAATTATAAGTTTGTAATCGGTAGTCACATTGACGTAACCAGTGCATTTGACGTACACTACAAATAATACCTTACTCATCAATTCCGTGCTTCCAAGATAGGAATGAGTGACATGGCTACAGTTTGGTCAAATCAGCCAAACACACAAAAATATAGTATTTCTCAACACTCCCAACATGTAATTTACTCAACCACCACCTCTACCACCATGTTTAACGCAATTAGACCTCCTCCTCCAATTCCAACAAATTCAACTAGTGCAGCAATAAAATGCCTACCGTCGGAATGGATGAGTCGTCGCTGTATTGCACTTACCAAGAGCCCTAGTCTGATATTTTTATAAATTTGTAATTCCAATACGATTCCATTGTCACTGTCTTAAGAGGTCGTAATCTGCCAAGATCGATCAATTATCTCTCACGTCTCATAATTTATTGGTGAAAGAATGACATTGCCGTATTGCCGTTATTGTAAAACCCATTAATAGAAATGATTTTCTAAAAACTAATACTCAATTTAAACATTTATTAATATGGAGTACAGTGTCATTGATTGGCCACTTGAAGTCATAATGACACAACATGTCAAAATCGATCATTATGAAATCACTGATCGACTATTCTGACACTACTGTAATAGCAGACTAGCGGTTACAAGTAAAATTAAATACCACGAATTATTCACGAATGCAACAGATAAAGGAGGCAGCGAGGAGGAATGAATGGTAGCGATGTCAAGCGCTCCCCTGCTCCTCGCCAACACAATGTTTACAAGCAAACACTGGGACGAACACGTCAGATATGCTGAACTTGTGGAAAATCAAAATAGAGATTACTAATGGCAAGTGGTATGGAGAAACGTACTAGCGTTCGCGTACTAGCACGCTGCAGTTTTTTACGAATGATACTTGATGATCACCGGAAAATTCAAGATGTGGACAGTTTTGTATAGTATAATTTTCGCGATCATGTCAGGCATGGGCGCGATGCCTGGTGCCCACAGACGGGAACACACAGTACAGCACAAGCATACTGAGACGAAAGCAGACCCCCAAAACGCGAAACGCGGCTTTTTCTCCTCTCACTTCTGGTGGCTGATGGTGCGCAAACACAAGAATGGTTTCGAGAAGGATGCTAACGTTGACATGTCCGATAAAGAAAAAGACCCGATCACCTTTTTTTTTTATAATTATAAACTAGCGCTTGACTGCAATCCCGCCTGATGGTAAGCAGTGATGCAATCGTTGATGGTAAAGCGCGCTAGCTTATTAAGCCCATTCACTTAAAAAATCTTAGTGAACGACCAACGATGCTGCGCCAGAGGGAGATTGATGTGGAGACCCTCCACGACCAAACTCCCGAAACAACAACATTTGACGCATCGTACTCGGCACACATCGCAACACAACTGCTCAGACCCGTCCTCCGTACGGCTTCACCAGACATCATGCCGGAACACGACGAATCGGTTGACGGCAAGACAATCCAATCCTATGTTTCATTATCCCTGCCGGGATCCCCGTCTATTCCTGGGGCAAAAACGCTTGGATCTCGTGATACGTAGCGTCTATCACCAGATACACCGTGGCCCTTCATTTCACCTGGCTCATCAACTATGCAGCCCACATCTGGGGCAATAAACCCTATGATAGCTACTGACAACAAGACGGTTGTGCTCTGTACGATCTGAAAAGGATGACACAACTATCGCCATGTGTTCCCTTGGGATTATAAAGCAGCAGAATTCGGAAATTACAGCACAACACACTTTTCTTCTACCTTAAGGGAGTACAGTGCTTTTGACGCTAATCGATTTTAGGTATTCTATATGTATGTTTGCGTGAAGCATATCCGAAAGCGGCGCGCAACGTTTCATTCGCCCGCACATGGCTTCAAAGTGTTCACGACGATCTTCTGTTAAATAGCAACAATACGATGACGATGACAACAAAGCTGGTACAAGCACTTCAACCCTATCTACTGTCACCCGCAGAGACATGATCGCTGGGATTGCCGCTCAAATATGAGCCGAAATCGACCAAAGCTGTTATCTACAACAATCCCTCGCCAATGCGCCGGAATTTGTGCCTGCTGGTAATGCGTCAGTTGGTAGTGATTATCATCACTACTCGTGATAGTGGAATATATATAATGCGTTCGTTGTGAAAAAGTTTTTAATTAACTCGTCATATTGTAATTGAATAATATCTATGTACGTCATTTTATTTTGACGATTTGGTCATTTTATTTGGTTTTTTGTAGAAACGTAGATACTAAGTCATAACAAAGCCAGAAATATTCTGAAAGCGTTATTTCATTAGTTTGTATAAATGTATGGAGTAGTTACTGGAGGTGGTAATAGCGAAGGATCAAGGCACTCAGTTCCTTTCATCAATATTCAAGGATGTAATCATTTAAATATTAAAGTCAACAGCTTATCACTACCAAAGTAATGGTGCTTTGGAAAAAATGTATAAGAATGTACCTATATGAATTCGTTTCTCCTCATTCAAACAGGCAACCGTTTAGAGACATTGAGTACATGGCTCCCATTTTGGACATTTTGCTATAATACTTCAGTTCATTCAGCAACTGAATATTCCCCTTATACTTAGGTTACTTTTTACAAAAAGTGCTCTTTATCAAGTAATTTAACTAACACACTTGTTGATACACTCTATAATATTGATTAATATCCATTTGAGTTAAAGCTTAGATTGCAAAAGTCGACGAAGTTCGCACGATACAACTCAACATCATCAACAAAGGCCGTCTCTGGAAGAGTCAGCGCGAGAGAGACAAATTGCACGAATTTAGCATGACTTACTTGGGAAACGGCAAGAGTAACAGAAATAATAATTTCGTGAAGTTTTACCACTCATCAACTAGACTAGGAAGCTTTAGTGAATTAGCGTGCATTAGCCAGCTTTATTGTGACACACATACGCTAGACATCAATGTATATGCAATATGAATATCCTAACAAGAGCACAAATCAAGGAATTGAATTGCTGTATAATTATACAGCATTCTGTTCAGGCTAATACCAAACTGGAGACAACATCGAACACCCGGTCACCGTAGACGCGTGTTGCGGCATTAAGAATCCGACCCGAGTCAGCACATCGTAATGGGGTCCACGAAGACCGATGCCTGCCAGTGCCGAAGTTTGTTGTATTTATTAATTTCTAGAAAAAAAATATCCCCAAGTTTGCTGATGTAGCTTATCCACTTAATAATTTGTATAAAATAGTAAGCAGACGTCGGTCGCAGAAGAAAACAAACTGATAAAATGATAACATTCTAAACTTTGAGGAGGAATATGGCAATTGGTGAACAACAGCTGTTCACCAAATGCCATATTCCTAGGCATATATATAAATTATATATTTATAATGGGCACAGGTCTCCTTTAATACTGAGAAGATTCAGGTTATAGCAGCATTACTGGGTATTCGCTCCATTAAACATAGTGTTGTGTTCCAAATTTTCCATAAATTCAGTCAGCTTTTTCCGAATCTCGATATTTCCTTCTTACTCCATCCCTTAGAAAGAAATCCTTCGAAGAATGTTGAAAACCAGACTCAGCTATCGATTTTTAACAAAAAAAGACCTTTAATTGTCTTTCTAAGGTAAGCTTAAATCTCAAAGTTAATTAATTATGTTTTACAGACTTTCCATCTTGACTTTTTCATGTAACTTAAGTTACGTGCCGGTTTCATGTTAAAACAATGTCGGCTAAAGTTAGCGAAGTAGAAACAAAAAGACAAAAGAATATCTAACATACAGATTGCTCACCGATATCTACAACTGAAAAAAATACGATAAATGGCTATATAACTAGATTCATAACGAAAGAAACGAACGATGAAAGGCGCAAATACAACAATTTGTACATGAGCATATGTGAGCAACAATGCATATATAAATATATAAGCATATATATGTATATATATATATATATATATATATATATATATATATATATTATATATATATATATATATATATAAATTTAGGTTATTACTTGAAAAATATGATTTTACTATAGAATATGTTAAGGGCTCGGAAAATGCGGCTGAATTCGCGTTGTCTCGAATTTCCATAACATGTAAAGATTGAGAACACATTCACTAGTTGTGTATCTCCGTTATGACTAGAGCTTAAAAGAGAATTTAGATTGGTAATATTTCCAAATACAGAATAGATAAAAAATATTAAATAAATAAATATATACGGACAAATCACACAGATTGAGCTAGCCCCAAAGTAAGTTCGAGACTTGTGTTATGGGATACTAACTCAACGATACTATATTTATAATAGATACATATTTAAATAAACATCCAAGACCCAGGCCCATCAGGTAAAGATCGTTTTCCATCATGACCTGGGCGGGGATCGAACCCGGGGCCTCCACATCGCAGGCAGGCGTGTTGACCGCTGCGCCACGGAGGTCGTCAAACAAAATAGTTCGGGACTTCTAATAAAACACGTTTCGCAGCTTGTCTACCCTCAAAAAAGGACATTGTTCACTAGTGGCACTAAACAGTGCTGTCTTTAAAAAGAAGAGGCAAACAAAAGTTAGCGAGACATGTATCGACTGCTGAGAAGACAGTCAACGCTAAGCTCAGAAAATAAAGTCCTTATTTACGAGTGCAATATGGACATATAGCATACAACTTTGAGGATCAGTTATCCACTGAAATGTTGAATCCTTCAGTCAGTGCCGGTTTTAACTCTACCAGCGCCCTGGGCGAGATTTTAGTCACATACTTCCGATGCGCTGGGCGTCGCTCATATGTAGTGCTGCCACTAGTCACGTAGCTTGGCGGGCAACCTACGGATTCGGTAAGTACGGGGAGTTGGCTCTAAATGGGGTCGCGCTATACTGCTTTATTTCACGCGTACGGTAAATCAACAAAACCTATTATGGAGTTACCCTCAATAATAACATCTTAATATACAGCAGATAGGCAAATGGAAAATGACCCTGGACTTGTTATCGGGCCATTTTGTTCAGACTTAAAAAAAAAAAAATTTTTTGCTTTCGTGTCGTCAACCTTGCCGTCATTCATTCCGACAGTAGGCATGGACATCTTCAAAAGATCCAGCAGTTCGTTTTATTGTTACTGAAATTTATGATTATAAATAGGTTATAGTTGGGTAAATTTTCATGTTTTGAAAGTGGTGAGAAATACAATCTGTGTGCGAGTGCTTAAAATGTTTAGCTGATCGGACCAAACTGTAGATGTGTCACATACATGTTGGAAGAATTGCTAACCAGGTAAATCTTTTGAGCCCGTTCTCGTCGTTTTCCAAGTGAGTCGTGCCTTATTCACCTTCGCTGTGGATGATGCCGAATCCTTGCAATTCTTTCAGTACATTCTTCTCAAAGGAAAGCTTTTCTGATTAGTTTTTACTCGCTATGAACGATCATCAAGTTCGGGGATGTGCAGGTAGTCGCCGATGGGTTGGGCTTAAGCCCCTGCGGCAGTTTATGCATCGGGCGCACTAGTGCCACAAGCCGCAGCAGCAGCGGCAGTGAAGTACGTGAAGCAGTTTAGATTGGACAACATCGTTACCATTTTATCTGTTTGTGTTTTTCTTTAAAACTAAACAAAAATAACGTTTAATTTTTTTAGTAGGTCCATTGGTAATGATACTCGTTGAATCGGTCATTTGGTAACCTACACAGAATGCTGTATACTTTTTACTTTTCTGTTATCAACCATACTGTCATAATTATATTCCGCTACATGTGTGTGAATGCTTTCAATGTTTGGCTGATCAGAACAAACTGTAGACGTGTCACTCATTCCTAATTTGTCACCACTCAGTGCCAATCTCCTTTTTTGAAGGGAGACAAACAGCGACACGCATTTTAAAAGAAACCGCCAACAATTTCCTTTCTAATGTCTTTTATCTGTTCTGTGTTTGGAAGTATTGCCAATCAGGTTTCTCTTTTGATCCCTAGTCATAATCGAAACACATAACTTGTGCTTAGGTTCTAAATATGTGATATTATCGAAGTTCGAGATAATACGTACCTGTATCATATTCTATCATACAGCCATATTCTTCCAAAAATAAACTAAATTTAAATAATCTACTTGAAGGTTCTTTCATGTTAAATAATTGAATGTTCACCCTATTGACCCGTATTGTTACTTTATTTCTTTTATTCCTATTTTTTGTTTTCTATAGCAGTTTTTCTTTATTGAGTTGACTTTATTGTCGTTTTTTTTTCTGTTTACATGTATATAAATTAGATACTGTTCACCTACAATATAGCGACTTATTTAAAAACCTTACACATCTAACACATATATGTTCACTATCTCGAGTTCATCATTACGACTGACGCATTGCGAGCCGGGCACCAATTCACGCACGTTGATGTCCCAGCTAATTGGCATCAGAGGTCTAGGACGAGGCGGCGAATTGATGTAGATAACAGCTTTGATAGAGTTCGGCTCGTACTCGAGCGGACATTCCAGCTACCACATCTCAGCGGGTGACAGTAGATGTGGTTGGAGTGCGTCTACCATCTCTTTTGTCGTCGTCATGGTATTGTTGTCATTTAACAGAAAATCGTCATGAACACGTCGAAGTTTAAACTCAAATTGATCATAAATGTTAGTAGGCTAAGCATTTACACTAATAATGGTAAGTATTAAGGTGGGGTTAGCCAATGACTTCTCGGTACACTTGGAAATTCTAATCCCAATACAATTAGCAGGGGTCGTTATCAGTCGCAGCAGATAATTAATTAATAAACCTAGCGATAGCAAAATCCGGAAAAAGAATTATAAATAGAACGAACTATAAATATTTTTCCCGCAAATATTTTTTTTTATTTTTTAGCCCGCACGTGGCTCTCGGCCGACCGACTAGCGCAAGTACTTATCTACTAATCTTTTACATAAAATCGAACATCATGTACTATTTTTTTTTGTACATGTGTGCTTAAGTGTTTTTAAGGTTCTTTTATGTTAAATAATCAAATAGAGGTCTGTAGTCCGTAAAAGTTTTGAAATGCTTTCCATACTAGTATGGGCAAAAATGTTTTACGGCCAACACTATAGCCAGCTATAGTGTGTATGTAGTTAATGACTAGTTCAACTTTATTCCCAGCAGGTATTCTCTATCCGTTTAGATGGACATCCATTGTAGGACAGTGTTTTGTTGTCAGGGTCACTTGGTATTGGACATACGTAGTGTTGGTGTAAGGAAAGTTTGGCATATCCCGGATAGGATCGATGACCGCGTTGAGTCCTTTCTTTTATCATCTTTCTTTTTACTTCGGGGTTGAACAGCAAATTTGATTCTGGTGCTGATTTTGTATAAATTTAATTTTATCTTAGTCGGGTAATTCTCGGTTATAAGATACCACATGATATAAATGTAGCAATTGTCTCTTTAAAATTTTTTGTGCATTCAAATCTAAATTAATTTTTCTCAACTTTGACTAACTTTTTACAGAAAACCACTTAATCGTTACCTATATTGAAATAAACAATTTTCATACGTCAACTAGACATAGCCACAATCATTATTCTGGAAAATTATCCCGGACTCATCTTTAATCCCATTGGCATACAAGTCATTTTGTAATGACTTGAAAAGAATGTTGTATTCTTTTTGCTTTCCTGTTGTCAACCATGCTGTCATCCATGAAAGTAGGCACGGACGTCCTTAGTAGGTCTTGCAGTGCGATTTATTGCTGCACTAGTTGAAATTTGTTGGAAATGGAAAAGGAGATATACATCAAACATCCCCCATGTTTGATGTATATCTCCTTTTCCATTTCCAACAAATTTCAGAAGTTTCTTTTGGAATGTCTTTTATTTATCCGTGCTTGGGAGTATTATTAATCAGGTTTCTCTTTAAAGCCCTAGTCATGACCGAAATACAGAATGTTGCATATGTTCCAAATCTTTACACATCATGGAAATTCGAGACAATACGTCTGCAGCCGTATTTTCCGAACCCGTAACATGTAACGTGTTTTTTCTACAGTCATATTCTTCTTAAATTAACCTAAATTAAAATAATCCACTTGATGGTTCTTTCATGACAAATAATGATATTAAGAGTATAGCCTACGAGGTACTCATAGGAGTACCTTTACTTTTTTGCCGCTTCCCAAGTAAGTCATGCCAAATTTGCGCAACTTATCTTACTGGAAGCGGTGCACTTTTTGGCGCACGCAAAGAGCACTTTTTTCTAAAAATCATAAGGGGAATATTCAGTTGATGAATGAACTGAAGTATTATAGCAGAATGACCAAAGTTGGAGCTATGTACTCCATTTATCTGGATGGTTGTCTGAATGCGGAGAAATGAATCCAAATCTTTGTGCGAGTTTTCCAAAGCACTAATACTATGGTGAGTTTAATATTTGAAAGATTACATACCTTCTAGGTTATTGATGACAGGAACTCAGCACGTGATCCGTCGCTA
Source organism: Sesamia nonagrioides (assembly GCA_017933935.1). NCBI lineage: Eukaryota > Metazoa > Arthropoda > Insecta > Lepidoptera > Noctuidae > Sesamia > Sesamia nonagrioides. The sequence continues at coordinate 1,210,745 of JADWQK010001372.1, forward strand.
TTACCTGCGGTACTCCAAACCTTGTAACTTCGTGGTGGATGCCTTCGTTTTAGTGATCATATTTAAACGTTATCATCATGGCTTGTTGTGACAGGACTCCCACGTCCTCATACCTTCACCTATCCCCTGAAATTTCGCCGATGGGATGTTGGGCGAGGTCGAATCATGTCATCTTTTCGATTTTTAACAAAAATCCTTGAGCGAGTCTAAATGGTGGGAAAGCTTCGACATCTGGGCTCGGCGGTGGCCCGCATTTAAAATTGCGAACTAATGCATTCACTACTTCGACCGTTTTTTTTCTAACTAAGGGATATGCCTCAATGTATCAGTTCGCACTGCAACGTGAGAATATAACTATAATTATAATTACTGTCCTTGTCAAGAGGACTTACTATGTCAAAATATATTTTGCAAAGGTACTGGACAAGCTTTGAGATACATTTCTCCCATCCTATTTCTCCATAATTGGGCAACAATAATCGCCTAATCTACGTACCGTCGGCGCCACCCAGCGCGCAAGAAGAAAGACTTCAGTTCGTAATGAATGGCGTCCGCCGGTTGGCAGCAATAAAATCAAAAATCTAAATCGAAATTGTTTATTTCTAATTAACTATCCGTTGGGGCTTTTGAATAGTCAATGTCGGTTAATCCAAGAAAAGTGAAGCTAAGTTGCACTTTCCAAAGCATAGATCTCTACGGAGAAGAACGTGCAAGAAACTCCATGGACACTCTTTTAAAATCATAAAATGGGTTACATTTCTTTGTTATATATTTCTGTTGCTTGTATCACGTGAGCACAATGTATAAATATAAAAAATAATTAAAAGATAGAAAATGAATTAAACCCACTGGCAGCTAAGAGATGATCAGTCTTCACTGACGGTCCCCGTTCACGAGCATGACGCGCGCATCAGCCCCACTTAGCTCAACCATTTTGAAGGGAACCACATGACCCAACAACACGCGCCACCATTAACAAGACATTTGAGTGAGCATGACAAACTCTCAACTGCCACGCTCGTACTGTTAAAAAAGTTATAGGTATATAAAAAAAAAAACAAACCATAGTCCATGGTGCCTCACATTCACAAACTTGAATAGTGCTTTCACATTATACAATACTATATTACTTACAAAATCATGGTAGCAAAATCTTATGCACAATTGAAATAAATAAATAAAAAAGGAATATTTGGAAAACAACAAAAAAGGGGAATGGTATCTCTTCCAAACCTACAAAATTGTCTGTGGTTGTAGAGCAGGACTGGCATTTAGCAAGCATTTTTATCAAGGATATAACCTTCTAGTTTATAATATGTTTACTTACACAGCGTGCTTTTAGTGCATGTTTTAAATTTAGACTCATTGAGTTGTTGAATCGCTAGCGGTACTTAATTATTAACTTTTACACAGTACCCCATAAAAGAACTATTTACTTTAGCCAGTCTGAACCGAGGTTGATCTAAATTGTTTCTATTCCTAGTATTAAAATTGTGCCTGTCTATCTTATTAAAAAGATCAGTATTTTTTCGAACATATATAATGTTTTCATAAATGTATTGCCAAGTGACCGTAAGGATGTTTATACTATATTACCTACTACTCTAGCCGAACAGCTAAAAGATTTCAGCTTCATTGATTCATTAGTTATTTGGTATGCCATACTTTATCAAATAAATATCGTAAATAAATCTCTACAGCTAACAGACATGGATTTTGATAAATGTACAGAAATGTTGAAAAAATGCTGCAGTTTCTTGGAAGACTACAGAAATAGAGCATTTTTTTTTTGGCTATTTTAACTGTGAAGGAGTTGGCTGAAGAACTAGAAATTGAACCTGTGTTTCGAGCTAAAACAAGAATTCAACGTGTCGTCAAAGCGACAAGCTGGTGAAATCGCAAGCGATAAATAATATGATGATAAATTCTCCGAACAATAAAAATAGGTTGTATTTTTCAAGTCCTGTGGTGTAATGTAGTGTCCCAAAACACTACATTAATTTCAGTCAATGAAAGGTTCGAACAGTTAAATGAGTACTCGGAATCTTGGTCTTTTTTGAACAATATTAAACACATTCCAGAAAAACATGAACTTGTCAAGCTTTGTAGTGATCTCCAATTAAAATTAACTGTAGACCCTAAATGATGAAACAGGGTTGTATGTTGTGTAACTTTTAAGTCTGATATCCTTTTTGCCTGGTTAGAATGTGGTTTACTCCCGTTTTTGTTTTAAATTTCATCAAGGATCGCAACTTAGAAGAACTGTATCCAAATGTGAATAACGCATTGCGAATATTATTGACTATACCTGTAACGGTTGGTAGTGGAGAGCGGAGATTTTCAGAGCTGACGCTGATAAAAATCATCTTAGATTAATCTAGATTTTGAAACGAAATTGCTGAAAACATCGACTTTAATAACCTTAAAAAATTATAAAACAATTCGCTGATAGAAAAGGCAGAAAAGAAAACTTTCTAATAACGGATTTCATTATGTCCTTTTTTCCGTATGCCGTAGAAATCTCGCCCAGGGCGCTGGTAGAGTTAAAACCGGCACTGACTGAAGGATTCAACATTTCAGTGGATAACTGATCCTCAAAGTTGTATGCTATATGTCCATATTGCACTCGTAAATAAGGACTTTATTTTCTGAGCTTAGCGTTGACTGTCTTCTCAGCAGTCGATACGTGTCTCGCTAACTTTTGTTTGCCTCTTCTTTTTAAAGACAGCACTGTTTAGTGCCACTAGTGAACAATGTCCTTTTTTGAGGGTAGACAAGCTGCGAAACGTGTTTTAATAGAAGTCCCGAACTATTTTGTTTGACGACCTCCGTGGCGCAGCGGTCAACACGCCTGCCTGCGATGTGGAGGCCCCGGGTTCGATCCCCGCCCAGGTCATGATGGAAAACGATCTTTTCCTGATGGGCCTGGGTCTTGGATGTTTATCTATATATGTATCTATTATAAATATAGTATCGTTGAGTTAGTATCCCATAACACAAGTCTCGAACTTACTTTGGGGCTACCTCAATCTGTGTGATTTGTCCGTATATATTTATTTATTTAATATTTTTTATCTATTCTGTATTTGGAAATATTACCAATCTAAATTCTCTTTTAAGCTCTAGTCATAACGGAGATACACAACTAGTGAATGTGTTCTCAATCTTTACATGTTATGGAAATTCGAGACAACGCGAATTCAGCCGCATTTTCCGAGCCCTTAACATATTCTATAGTAAAATCATATTTTTCAAGTGATAACCTAAATTTATATATATATATATATATATGCATTGTTGCTCACATATGCTCATGTACAAATTGTTGTATTTGCGCCTTTCATCGTTCGTTTCTTTCGTTATGAATCTAGTTATGTAGCCATTTATCGTATTTTTTTCAGTTGTATATATCGGTGAGCAATCTGTATGTTAGATATTCTTTTGTCTTTTTGTTTCTGCTTCGCTAACTTTAGCCGACATTGTTTTAACATGAAACCGGCACGTAACTTAAGTTACATGAAAAAGTCAAGATGGAAAGTCTGTAAAACATAATTAATTAACTTTGAGATTTAAGCTTACCTTAGAAAGACAAATAAAGGTCTTTTTTTGTTAAAAATCGATAGCTGAGTCTGGTTTTCAACATTCTTCGAAGGATTTCTTTCTAAGGGATGGAGTAAGAAGGAAATATCGAGATTCGGAAAAAGCTGACTGAATTTATGCAAAATTTGGAACACAACACTATGTTTAATGGAGCGAATACCCAGTAATGCTGCTATAACCTGAATCTTCTCAGTATTAAAGGAGACCTGTGCCCATTATAAATATATAATTTATATATATGCCTAGGAATATGGCATTTGGTGAACAGCTGTTGTTCACCAATTGCCATATTCCTCCTCAAAGTTTAGAATGTTATCATTTTATCAGTTTGTTTTCTTCTGCGACCGACGTCTGCTTACTATTTAATACAAATTATTAAGTGGATAAGCTACATCAGCAAACTTGGGGATATTTTTTTTCTAGAAATTAATAAATACAACAAACTTCGGCACTGGCAGGCATCGGTCTTCGTGGACCCCATCACGATGTGCTGACTCGGGTCGGATTCTTAATGCCGCAACACGCGTCTACGGTGGCCGGGTGTTCGATGTTGTCTCCAGTTTGGTATTAGCCTGAACAGAATGCTGTATTATTATACAGCAATTCAATTCCTTGATTTGTGCTCTTGTTAGGATATTCATATTGCATATACATTGATGTCTAGCGTATGTGTGTCACAATAAAGCTGGCTAATGCACGCTAATTCACTAAAGCTTCCTAGTCTAGTTGATGAGTGGTAAAACTTCATGTAAATATTATTTCTGTTACTCTTGCCGTTTCCCAAGTAAGTCATGCTAAATTCGTGCAATTTGTCTCTCTCGCGCTGACTCTTCCAGAGACGGCCTTTGTTGATGACGTTGAGTTGTATCGTGCGAACTTCGTCGACTTTTGCAATCTAAGCTTTAACTCAAATGGATATTAATCAATATTATAGAGTGTATCAACAAGTGTGTTAGTTAAATTACTTGATAAAGAGCACTTTTTGTAAAAAGTAACCTAAGTATAAGGGGAATATTCAGTTGCTGAATGAACTGAAGTATTATAGCAAAATGTCCAAAATGGGAGCCATGTACTCAATGTCTCTAAACGGTTGCCTGTTTGAATGAGGAGAAACGAATTCATATAGGTACATACTTAAACATTTTTTCCAAAGCACCATTACTTTGGTAGTGATAAGCTGTTGACTTTAATATTTAAATGATTACATACCTCCTTGAAAATTGATGAAAGGAACTGAGTGCCTTGATCCTTCGCTATTACCACCTCCAGTAACTACTCCATACATTTATACAAAATAATGAAATAACGCTTTCAGAATATTTCTGGCTTTGTTATGACTTAGTATCTACGTTTCTACAAAAAACCAAATAAAATGACCAAATCGTCAAAATAAAATGACGTACATAGATATTATTCAATTACAATATGACGAGTTAATTAAAAACTTTTTCACAACGAACGCATTATATATATTCCACTATCACGAGTAGTGATGATAATCACTACCAACTGACGCATTACCAGCAGGCACAAATTCCGGCGCATTGGCGAGGGATTGTTGTAGATAACAGCTTTGGTCGATTTCGGCTCATATTTGAGCGGCAATCCCAGCGATCATGTCTCTGCGGGTGACAGTAGATAGGGTTGAAGTGCTTGTACCAGCTTTGTTGTCATCGTCATCGTATTGTTGCTATTTAACAGAAGATCGTCGTGAACACTTTGAAGCCATGTGCGGGCGAATGAAACGTTGCGCGCCGCTTTCGGATATGCTTCACGCAAACATACATATAGAATACCTAAAATCGATTAGCGTCAAAAGCACTGTACTCCCTTAAGGTAGAAGAAAAGTGTGTTGTGCTGTAATTTCCGAATTCTGCTGCTTTATAATCCCAAGGGAACACATGGCGATAGTTGTGTCATCCTTTTCAGATCGTACAGAGCACAACCGTCTTGTTGTCAGTAGCTATCATAGGGTTTATTGCTCCAGATGTGGGCTGCATAGTTGATGAGCCAGGTGAAATGAAGGGCCACGGTGTATCTGGTGATAGACGCTACGTATCACGAGATCCAAGCGTTTTTGCCCCAGGAATAGACGGGGATCCCGGCAGGGATAATGAAACATAGGATTGGATTGTCTTGCCGTCAAGCGATTCGTCGTGTTCCGGCATGATGTCTGGTGAAGCCGTACGGAGGACGGGTCTGAGCAGTTGTGTTGCGATGTGTGCCGAGTACGATGCGTCAAATGTTGTTGTTTCGGGAGTTTGGTCGTGGAGGGTCTCCACATCAATCTCCCTCTGGCGCAGCATCGTTGGTCGTTCACTAAGATTTTTTAAGTGAATGGGCTTAATAAGCTAGCGCGCTTTACCATCAACGATTGCATCACTGCTTACCATCAGGCGGGATTGCAGTCAAGCGCTAGTTTATAATTATAAAAAAAAAACGTAATGATAGGGTATTTTTCTTTATCGGACATGTCAACGTTAGCATCCTTCTCGAAACCATTCTTGTGTTTGCGCACCATCAGCCACCAGAAGTGAGAGGAGAAAAAGCCGCGTTTCGCGTTTTGGGGGTCTGCTTTTGTCTCAGTATGCTTGTGCTGTACTGTGTGTTCCCGTCTGTGGGCACCAGGCATCGCGCCCATGCCTGACATGATCGCGAAAATTATACTATACAAAACTGTCCACATCTTGAATTTTCCGGTGATCATCAAGTATCATTCGTAAAAAACTGCAGCGTGCTAGTACGCGAACGCTAGTACGTTTCTCCATACCACTTGCCATTAGTAATCTCTATTTTGATTTTCCACAAGTTCAGCATATCTGACGTGTGCGTCCCAGTGTTTGCTTGTAAACATTGTGTTGGCGAGGAGCAGGGGAGCGCTTGACATCGCTACCATTCTGCCTCCTTTATCTGTTGCATTCGTGAATAATTCGTGGTATTTAATTTTACTTGTAACCGCTAGTCTGCTATTACAGTAGTGTCAGAATAGTCGATCAGTGATTTCATAATGATCGATTTTGACATGTTGTGTCATTATGACTTCAAGTGGCCAATCAATGACACTGTACTCCATATTAATAAATGTTTAAATTGAGTATTAGTTTTTAGAAAATCATTTCTATTAATGGGTTTTACAATAACGGCAATACGGCAATGTCATTCTTTCACCATTAAATTACGAGACGTGAGAGATAATTGATCGATCTTGGCAGATTACGACCTCTTAAGACAGTGACAATGGAATCGTATTGGAATTACAAATTTATAAAAATATCAGACTAGGGCTCTTGGTAAGTGCAATACAGCGACGACTCATCCATTCCGACGGTAGGCATTTTATTGCTGCACTAGTTGAATTTGTTGGAATTGGAGGAGGAGGTCTAATTGCGTTAAACATGGTGGTAGAGGTGGTGGTTGAGTAAATTACATGTTGGGAGTGTTGAGAAATACTATATTTTTGTGTGAGTGTTTGGCTGATTTGACCAAACTGTAGCCATGTCACTCATTCCTATCTTGGAAGCACGGAATTGATGAGTAAGGTATTGTTTGTAGTGTACGTCAAATGCACTGGTTACGTCAATGTGACTACCGATTACAAACTTATAATTTAGGTGCGTGTGTTTATTTGTGTGTGTAATGCGCTTCCGTATTGGACTCTTGCTTATAGTGGAGTTAAAGAGGGAAAACAATTCGCGACATGCGTTCTAATACAAATACATAGTGATAGAACTGGAGGATTTCACATTTCAGTGGATAGCTGATCTCCAAAGTTGTATGCCATATATCCATATTGCACTTGTAAATAAGACTTTATTTTCTGAGATTAGCGTTGACTGTCTTCTCAGCAGTCAATACATGTCTCGCTAACTTTTGTTTGCCTGTTCTCTTTAAAGACGGCACTGTTCAGTGCCACTAGTGAACAATGTCCTTTTTTGTGGGGAGACAAGCTGCGACACGCGTTTTAATAGAAATCCCGAACTATTTCTTGTCTATTGTCTTTTATCTGTTCTGTATTTGGAAGTATTGCCAATCAGGTTTCTTTTTTAAGCTCAAATCATAACCGAAATACACAACTAGTGAATGTATTCTCAATCTTTACATGATATGGAAATTCGAGACAATGCGACTGCAGCCGCATTTTCCGAACCCTTAACATATTCTATAGTAAAATCATATTTTTTTAGTTAATAACCTACATTTACATAATCGACTTGAAGGTTCTTTTATGTTAAATAATCAAATAAAGGTCTGTAGTCCGTAAAAGTGTTGAAATGTTTTCTATACTAGTATGGGCGAAAATGTTTGACGGCCCACACTATAGCCAGCTATAGTGTGTATGTAGTTGGTGACTGATTCAACTTTATACCCAGCAGGTATTCTATAGCCGTTTAGGTGGACGTCTATTGTAGAACAGTGTTGTCAGGGTCACAGTATTGGACATGCGTATTGTCGGTGTAAAGAAAGTTTGGCATATCTGTGAATAAGCGATCGCGATTGGGACCGATGACCGCGTTGAGTTCTTTCTTTTATCATCTTTCTTTTTGATTCGGGGTTTGTCTGCATTCACTATCATTATCAACCTTTTTTATCTTCCTACTGCTGGGCACAGGTCTTCTCTCATACAGAGAAGGATTGAGCGTAATCAATGCGGGTTGGTAATGACAATGCTTTCTATGGGTATATTCCTTAATCTGCTGTACGTGTGTACGTTACTGAATTCCTCCTAAAGGGCTGCTCTGATTTGAATGAAAGTCTATATATATAAAAGAAAGTCGTGTTAGTTACTCTATTTATAACTCATGAACCGCTTAACCGGTTTGGCTCAAAATTGGTAGGGAGGTAGATTAGAACTGGGAGAAGGATATAGGATACTTTTTATCCTGTTCCCGTTGTTTCCGTCGTTCCCGTGTGACGTGATATAAGACGTGGTATAACAAAACGCAACTGACATGGAATAAAACAACTCAGTGAAAATATAAGTTAGCGGTTCATTTGTTAAAAATGGTACAAACACACTGCTGCACTACTCAGCATGTTAAAAAAAGTCTTATCAGCTGAATGTTGATGCATTCAATTAAAGAAAGGAATATAAATACTCTCTGCAGGTTTAATTTTTATAATAAAAAGCCCCAAAGCAAACTTCCACTTCAAAATTTCTAATATTGTATTGCTGTGCCATTTACCACTTCACTACAAACTATAAAACAAAGTTACTTTCTCTTTTCCTATGTCCCTTTGTATGATTAAACCCTAGCTGTCCCGGCGAACTTTGTTCCGCCATAAAGGCAATATCACATGACCACATTTTTCTACTTTTTAAAATAGGATAATCCATACTAATATTATAAATGCGAAAGTAACTCTGTCTGTCTGTCTGTCTAGCTGTCTGTTACGCTTTCCCGCTTAAACCTCTCAACCGATTTTGATGAAATTTGGCACAGACAATCTTTAGACCCTGAGAAAGGACATAGGCTACCTTTTATCTCGGAAAAAATTTATATTCCCGAGGGAAATCTAAAAAGCGCGATATAACCGCACTCCACGCGGGCGAAGCCGCGGGCGGATAACTAGTAATTTAAATAAAAAAAAAACTAAGAAAAAAAAAGTCCTTATCAAAGGACTCCGTCTATATATTTTGAAAAGGCATGGGATATATCAAGAAAATTTATATAATGTGTCTATGTTATTTCTATAAAACAATTTTATATCATTATTCACTATGTAGAAATTTCATTTCAGATAGAAAAATAGATGTGACATAACATTGACATCCAATATCCCAAAAACTTCACTCGTCTAAATCTACACTAATGGGGTGAATGAAAAGTTATTCTCTCATTATTATTTTCAGTTACATGATTCGTGGTCGTGTTAGGAACTTTATACCCAGCAGGTATTCTATAGCCGTTTAGTTGGGCGTTCATTGTAGGACAGTGTGTCAGGGTCACATTATTGGTCATGCGTATTGTTGGTGTAAGGAAAGTTTGGGAAATCCCCAATCGTCAGTAAGCGATCCCGATTGGGATCGATGACCGCGTTGAGTTCTTTCTTTTATCATCTTTCTTTTCACTTCAGGGTTTCTCAGCATATTTATTGGTGATGATATTGTATAAATTTAATTTCATCTTAGTCAGGTAATGCTCAGTTATAAGATACCACATGATATAAATGTAGCGACTCTTTCTTTAAAAAGTTACATTTTTGTGTGTTCAAATCAAATAATCAATCTTATTAGTCTTTCGTCGTGTTCTTCCTTAGTCCTGCCCCAAACGATTATGTCATCTACAAATGAATCTACCCCATTGAGATCCTCTAGTAGCTGGCGTATTTTTCCGTGAAATACCTCACTCGCACAGTTGACGCCGTAAGGTAGTCGTAAAAATTGATACCTCCCAAATGGAGTTCCAAAGGTACAGATATCCGCACTATCGTCATCTAATTGTATCATTCAAAATCCGGACCGGGCATCAAGCTTACTGAAATACTTTGCATTCGTTAATTTTGCAGCAATCTCAGTAAGTGTAGGTAGCGGGTAGTTAGGGTTGCCAACTGTACTGTTTCGAACAGTATTATACTGTTTTTCACTAAATTATACTTTTTACTGTTGAACAAAAATAAAGTATAAAAAATACTGTTTTTCTATATAACATAAAGCTGAAGAGTTTGTTTGTTTGTTTGTTCACGCTAATCTCGGGAACTACTGGTTAAAAACCCTCAACACTTATTGTTTCCGACAAAATAAACATAACTCTGCGTGCGACTTGCATTGCGGCAGTACGTATACGAACCTTACGTCAAACGGTCGTTAGTAAAGAGTTGACCTTAACTCTCATAACCTACCTCAGTGTTCCCAGTGTTTTTTTCCTACTATTGTTAACTAGCGTTATGTTACGCCTATAATTATTGTGATGGTGAATTAAACTGTTTTTCCGGTTTCCACGACTTTTATTTAGGAGTGTATCTCCAAATGTGATTTAATTTTGAAGTTTTTACAAAAGGATCCCAAGAGGTACTGCATCACATTTCTTTTTATAACTACAACAACTTTTACGAGTATTGAACTTCTTACTTCGTTGTTTGTCATTCTGAGTTTTAGTTTTTTGATTGGTTTTATCTTGCGTGCTTTTTAGCTGTGCAGATCCAGAAAGTTCTATAGATCTACTCTGGCTGGGAGTCCGACTGTCCGACACGACCTTATCGGGCGCCCGCTTGTATTGCTAATATTTTGTATAGGGTTTACAGTATTGTTTAGATTTAAATGAGTTGGTTGTGATAGTGGTTTATTTTTCTTTGTCCGCATACTGTCGTTTTTTTTTAATTATTTATTTGGGACAAAAAACAGTTATATGTTACAATATTAATAGTAGGCTAGTATAATACATAGTAAACAAACATATAACCCACACCAATTTCCACGGAATCACATTGATTGTTCCAGACATAAGGAAACGGACGCATACAGAAGGGGACAGTCAGAAAGTAACGAATGATAAAACTAAAACTAAACCCTAAAAATCACACAAACCAATTCAAGATAGCGTGCCCCGTCCAGATATGGTCTGTGGGCACAATCACGTCACACCAAATGAAGAAGAATAAAGAAGAAGAAGCAGTAACAGTTAAGGATTACCAGAAAGTAAATTAATAGCCACTTTTCTAAATTTGTTCTGGTTAAGAGCGAAAATATCTAAATTTTCAAAATGTGAATTGTAAATTTCTAATAATCGGCGAAGAGGAGCCCTTTCCCCAGCATTTGTTCTACATTGCTCTGTGTAGAACAGGCGGGTTGCTCGTACTGCACGCCTACTAGCAATTCTAGGTACCACATAACATATTTTATTTACAAGCTCCATACAATTAAACCTGTTGTTGCATATGCCAAACAGCATCATAACCATAAGCAGTGTACGCCTGTGCTCCAAGCTTAATATTTTGTACCGTTTTATCTGATCCGCATAGGAAATCTTAGTGTGGTAACACTTATAATGTGTAGTGCGAAGAAATTTTTTCTCTACCATTTCTAGTCTGTGATTGTACTTTCCGTAAAATGGGCTCCAAATGGGCACCGCGTATTCTAACTGAGAACGGACTAAAGTTTTATACAAAAAGAGGAAAGTGGAAGTCTTTTTGAATTCTTTACAAGATCGCATTATAAAACCATACATTTGAAAGGCTCTATTAATAATATTGTCAATATGGATGTCAAAATGTAACTTACTATCAAGAAGTACTCCAAGATCACGCGTGCAATCTGTTCTGTTCAAAATTATGCCACTCAGCGTGTAGGGAAAATTTATACCTGTTTTGTTTTTGGTAAAAGAAATATAATGACATTTTGGCAAGCTGAGGTGAAGTTTATTTCTAAGACAATATTGCGAAAGTCTGCATAGATCATCTTGTAATAGTACGCAGTCCTGCATACTTGTGCAGGATTTAAAAATTTTGATGTCATCGGCGTACATAAGGAATTTAGAGTTATCTATACAAGACTTTATGTCGTTAATGAACAAGATAAACAATAAAGGACCCAAGACCGAACCCTGGGGCACACCGGATTCTACAACTGTGTATTCGGACTCGTATCCATTGATGACAACTTTCTGTATTCTGTGGAAAATGTACGATACAAACCATCTGAGCAGATTTCCTCTAATGCCGTTGAAGGCAATCTTGTCTAAAAGCAATTTATGGTCCACCTTATCAAAAGCCCTCTGAAAATCAGTATAGACAGCATCAACCTGCGTGCCTTTGCCCATATTTTGGAAAAAAAAAATTGTAAAAATCATTAAGTTAGTGGTAGTAGACCGCGACTGAACAAAGCCATGCTGTTCGGGAATAATGTGATGTCTAAATGTGGAAACAGATTGCTGTGTACTAATCCCTCGAAAAGCTTAGACAATGTGGATAGAATTGAAATAGGGCGATAATTTTCTACGTTGGCTTTATCACCACTTTTATAGATTGGAGTAACAAAGGCTCTTTTCCAGATGTCTGGAAATACCCATCATTTAACCATTTGTAGAACAGGATATGGAGTGGAACACAGATTTGTTGTGCTGTGTGCTTAAAAAATGTTGGTGGCAGACCATCAGGACCAGGCCCCTTATTTAAATCCAAGGACAGCAATGACTTAAGCACATCACATTTATCAAAAAAAATATAGGGAATACAGGGTGACTTCTCATCAATGATATTAGGAGGTATCCAGTTCTTAGGGTCGAGGGATGAAGGCTCGTGCACAGACTTGAAGAATGTGGAAAACAATGAACATAATATCTCACTAGGGCAATTAGAAGATTTATCCGTTTTTGTATAGTTTTGACTATCTGTACGTGAATTATATTTACTTTTAGGAGTATTGAGCTTCTTACTTTGTTGTTTGTCATTCTGAGTTTTAGATTTTTGATTGTTTTTATCTTGCGTGCTTTTTAGCAGTGCAGATCCAGAAAGTTCTATAGATCTACTCTGGCTGGGAGTCCGACGGGGTAGTGTGCACGGCGCACCGCTCGGTTAAGCGGCCGCGGATCGAGGCACACTCGCAGACTACCATCCTTCTTAGCTGGCAACACAATAGCATTCACCCACGCTGTCGGATGAGATACTTTACGAATTATCCCCATATGTTCCATACTAGAAAGTTTTGACTATCTGTACGTGAATTATATTTACTTTTAGGAGTATTGAGCTTCTTACTTTGTTGTTTGTCATTCTGAGTTTTAGATTTTTGATTGTTTTTATCTTGCGTGCTTTTTAGGAGTGCAGATCCAGAAAGTTCTATAGATCTACTCTGGCTGGGAGTCCGACGGGGTAGTGTGCACGGCGCACCGCTCGGTTAAGCGGCCGCGGATCGAGGCACACTCGCAGACTACCATCCTTCTTAGCTGGCAACACAATAGCATTCACCCACGCTGTCGGATGAGATACTTTACGAATTATCCCCATATGTTCCATACTAGAAAGTTTTGACTATCTGTACGTGAATTATATTTACTTTTAGGAGTATTGAGCTTCTTACTTTGTTGTTTGTCATTCTGAGTTTTAGATTTTTGATTGTTTTTATCTTGCGTGCTTTTTAGCAGTGCAGATCCAGAAAGTTCTATAGATCTACTCTGGCTGGGAGTCCGACGGGGTAGTGTGCACGGCGCACCGCTCGGTTAAGCGGCCGCGGATCGAGGCACACTCGCAGACTACCATCCTTCTTAGCTGGCAACACAATAGCATTCACCCACGCTGTCGGATGAGATACTTTACGAATTATCCCCATATGTTCCATACTAGAAAGTTTTGACTATCTGTACGTGAATTATATTTACTTTTAGGAGTATTGAGCTTCTTACTTTGTTGTTTGTCATTCTGAGTTTAAGATACTGAAGGCAAACTGAAGGCAGTGGAACTTGCATTGCTTTCTAAAATAATTCTGTATTTACCTGGTAATTTTCCAATTCCATGAAATAAATAATTATATTTATCTACTTTGACCGTATAAACTCCCTTGACCAATCCTAATTCTTCACTGATATTTTTTCCAAATCAAATTATAATTTATTAAGTTAATATGATTAAGACGCCATATTTGGTTCAAACAACACATAAGACAATGGAAAAAAATAGTAATTTGCAGCATGATGAAATTGCCCTTCTTACACTATACGCGACAAATACGTTTACCTAAAAGATATTTCGTACTCAATCCTCTGTTTTATAGGAAAACTAGGCTTCTTAATATAAACTTTAGCTCTAAATATAGTATTCAGGAAGTAAATTTGGGACTACATTTATATGGAAAAATGCGACTCGGCTACGCTCTTAATAAACCAAATAAACTGTGAAATAAACAATACAAATATCACATTTTCTAATAAAAATTAAGTATGAGTAGGTACTTATATTTTTGGTTCAGTAGGAATTATGAAGAATGATAAGTCCGGGTTTGCGGAATCGTTATTGAGGCAACGACTACGATAGAGACGAAATATTGTAGTCCGAAAACACTACAATATTTTTTTCGCCTTTTAGAAGTCATAACACTCCTAATAATTAATATTATGGTAAGTGGCCGGCGAGAGTTGACGAACGCGGGCGGTCATGTAATTTACGCGCGTGCTCACAGTCACGCGGCTGAGCCCGTACTGCTCCCTCGTTATTTCCCAGTTATATTATGCCAGCGTGTGCGTGAAATCGCGTACCGATTTCAATTCTCTTCATTAGATACCTCACTTGCTTGGTATATCTTTACCGCTTTTTCTAAAAAAAACTCGTCTGTTCTCAGTAATCTATCACGTACACCTGTGTCAATTATTCCACAGACAATACGATCACGTATTAAATTGTCTTCTAAATGTTCAAACTGACAATTGTGGCATAATAATCTAAGTGCTGTTACCTAAGCATCTATATTTTCGCCTTCCATCTGATTTCGCGTATTAAAAATCTGAATCTCGCCATCGTTGTTTTAGATTTAGTGCCGAAGTGTTCATCGAACTTTTGTATCAATAGAACGATATCATCGGTGTCTTCTTCTACCTTTATTTTGAAAGTAGAATATATGTCATACCCATCGGCGCCTATTAAGTTAATCAGTAAACTGGCTTGTACATCCTTGTTTTCTTTCTACACTCCTGAGGCCTTAAGAAAACCTTAAATTGTTTGAGCCACTTTCGCCACGCATCAGCTCGGTTCGCCGGGCCCCCTTCTAAAACGAATTCGGCCGGAGGTCTTGCGTGTTCCATAATAATACGTACTGTCTATCACCAAAATACACTAACACTGCTTTGATTTTAACTAATAATAACTTCCAAAAGCGTGATTCGTATTTATCGCTGCCACCATGAAGTACAACACGATCTTGCTAGATAATGACTGCTATAAGCCGTGTGGGTGACGCCAGTTGTAAGCGCGTCGAGGTGATTGAGTATAAGGTACATGTAACAGTGGCACTTAACAACTATCTTAGAATTTAACACGGCCGGGTCACGACACTCCCGAGTCGTATACGTGGAGCGCGCGCGCAAGTATCGGAGCGTTAGTCACATACTTCCGGTACGCGGGGCGTCGCTCATAGTGTTGCCACTAGTCACGTAGCTTGGCCGGCAACCTACGGATTCGGTAAGTACGGGGAGTTGGCTCTAAATGGGGTCGCGCTATATCCTCCCCCTCCAAGTCAGCAGAAGGCTCTGGAGCTGGCTTGGCCACCGTTTTCTTACGGGGTCTGCCCTTCTTTCTGCCATGGACGACAACGTCTTTATCGCCTACATAAGGTGTTAAGAGACTGGCATGATACTTTCCCCGAGGTTTGTTCTCTTTATCTACTACCTCATAAGTTGTTGCGGAAACAACTTTACCAATACGATACGGACCTTCTCGTCTCGGGGCAAATTTGCTGGTGAAGCCTGTCGCGGCGTGACTAAGCCGATGGTTAGCCAAGAGTACGAGGTCATCCTCCTCGTTCCAGGACGTCGTTTCTTATCCGCTGCATCCTTGCGAATGTCCTGTTGGCGTTTGACACGCCACTTCGTACAAAGTTCCGTAAATATGGCGTGATTTGGGGTACGTAGTTTTCTTGATCTACGACCGCTCGTAAGTCGTGAACTACATTCACCGGAGAACGGAATTCGCGCGCAAATGTTAAAAAGGCGGCAGAGTGTCCTGGGCCTACAGCGCTAAACTCTGTTTGTTGGGTGTTCTTTGATGAGTTCTTGCTGCCACGTGTTGTGGTTGATGCCTATAACCAGCTGGTCTCGTATGCGCTCATCCAGAGTGTTGCCGAATTCGCAGTAACCAGCTAGTGATCTTAATTCCAGAATAAATTGTGTAATTGTTTCTTCAGTTTTTCTGTGTCTCGTTGCAAAAGCGACTCTTTCTGAGAGTACGTATGTTTTCTTACCATAGTATTCGTTGAGTACTTTTTTCAAATCGTCATATGACTTGGAAGTAACAGCGGCTGGTCGGTAATAATCTACGAGCACCTTGAATGCTGTAGGACCAATTCGAGAAAGGAGCAGTTGCTTACATTTATCTTCGTTATTTTTGTCGAGTCCGTGAAGTTGAAGTTCTATTTCGAAACGTTGGACGTATTAGTCCCATTCTTCGGTTTTGTTATCGAAGGTTTCAAAATGAAAAAGATCAACGCGATCGGTCATTGCTCCGTCCGTCGTCGCCAGAAATGTTGCATTAAAACATATTTAATATTTCCGTAGTTTTAATCTTATAGTTATTCAGTGACAGCGAATGACAAGGGAGTTTTTCAAAATCTGTTCTAACATAAAGGCCGGAACATAATATCTAGTAAAAAGGTACATAAAGCCAGATATACAATATACATAATACTACAGCTACTGTCCTTAAAAACATCCAGCGGCCGCCTGGCTCGATGGGCCCTGAAAATCTAAGCTTTTAATCTGGATGTGGAGTACACACCTGGGAAAGTTAACGTAGTAGCAGATACGCTTAGTCGTCCCGTATGCCGTCCGTCGATGGATGATAACTCTGACTCTCCCTGCGATCTGTGCCCAGTCTCAGTAGATCTACCTCACCGTACCTCCGAAGAGCTTCGAGCAGCTCAACTCGAAGATCCTGAACTTAGGAAAATACTTACGGACTTTGAAGACGGTGATGCCACAACTCGGTGGACAGATCGAGGTTATTACCTGTCAAACGGTGTATTGTTCCGTTTTGATCCAGATTCCGAATCTGAGGACCCCCAATGGTAGTACCAGACTCTATGCGCACTGAGATCCTTAAAGAGCTCCATGATGCACCCACAGCCGGTCATTTGGGCCTGGAACGCACTTTAACGAAAATCAAGGAAAGATTCTATTTCCCAAATATGCGTCAGTACGTGGCAAAGTATCAGGCAAGACAGTGGCAAGACTTGCCATCTTTGCCAAAAGTTTAAACCTACGAACCTTAAACCTTCTAGCCTGCTGCAGACTCCAATCGCCCAATAACGCTTCGAGGTTCTCGCCATGGATTTATTTGGTCCTTTGCCTGAGGGAAGCAATGGTGAGAAATGGATCTTCCTAGTTGAAAATACTGCGAGCAGATGGGTAGAGTTGTTCTCGGTCAACGGGAACCACTCTACCCATCTGCTCGCAGTATCTTCAACTAGGAAGATCCATTTCTCACCATTGCTTCTGAATATATCAATGCAGATACTTGCGCGAAGGTACTCATTGAGGAAGTTTTTATGAGATATGGGTTTCTTCGTAGAGTTATCTCCGATAACGGAGCACAATTCGTGTCAGCGGTGATGCAAAAAGCAATGCATGTTCTAGGCGTTCTTCAAAATCTAATCCCAGTATATCATCCCGAGGCCAATCCTGCCGAACGGAAAAACCGCGAGATGAAACAGATGTTGGCGATCCTGATAGATCCAGAGCATCGTCGATGGCCGGAAGTGTTGCCTGAGGTACGATTCGCACTAAATACGGCTCCGAACAAAGGCCCAGGACACTCTGCCGCCTTTTTAACATTTGCGCGCGAATTCCGTTCTCCGGTGAATGTAGTTCACGACTTACGAGCGGTCGTAGATCAAGAAAACTACGTACCCCAAATCACGCCATATTTACGGAACTTTGTACGAAGTGGCGTGTCAAACGCCAACAAGACATTCGCAAGGATGCAGCGGATAAGAAACGACGTCCTGGAACGAGGAGGATGACCTCGTACTCTTGGCTAACCATCGGCTTAGTCACGCCGCGACAGGCTTCACCAGCAAATTTGCCCCGAGACGAGAAGGTCCGTATCGTATTGGTAAAGTTGTTTCCGCAACAACTTATGAGGTAGTAGATAAAGAGAACAAACCTCGGGGAAAGTATCATGCCAGTCTCTTAACACCTTATGTAGGCGATAAAGACGTTGTCGTCCATGGCAGAAAGAAGGGCAGACCCCGTAAGTTATCGGTTGCCAAGCCAGCTCCAGAGCCTTCTGCTGATTGGAGGGGGAGGATATAGCGCGACCCCATTTAGAGCCAACTCCCCGTACTTACCGAATCCGTAGGTTGCCGGCCAAGCTACGTGACTAGTGGCAACACTATGAGCGACGCCCCGCGTACCGGAAGTATGTGACTAACGCTCCGATACTTGCGCGCGCGCTCCACGTATGCGACTCGGGAGTGTCGTGACCCGGCCGTGTTAAATTCTAAGATAGTTGTTAAGTGCCACTGTTACATCCTTATACTCAATCACCTCGACGCGCTTACAACTGGCGTCACCCACACGGCTTATAGCAGTCATTATCTAGCAAGATCGTGTTGTACTTCATGGTGGCAGCGATAAATACGAATCACGCTTTTGGAAGTTATTATTAGTTAAAATCAAAGCAGTGTTAGTGTATTTTGGTGATAGACAGTACGTATTATTATGGAACACGCAAGACCTCCGGCCGAATTAGTTTTAGAAGGGGGCCCGGCGAACCGAGCTGATGCGTGGCGAAAGTGGCTCAAACAATTTAAGGTTTTCTTAAGGCCTCAGGAGTGTACAAAGAAAACAAGGATGTACAAGCCAGTTTACTGATTAACTTAATAGGCGCCGATGGGTATGACATATATTCTACTTTCAAAATAAAGGTAGAAGAAGACACCGATGATATCGTTCTATTGATACAAAAGTTCGATGAACACTTCGGCACTAAATCTAATACAACGATGACGAGATTCAGATTTTTAATACGCGAAATCAGATGGAAGGCGAAAATATAGATGCTTAGGTAACAGCACTTAGATTATTATGCCACAATTGTCAGTTTGAACATTTAGAAGACGGTTTAATACGTGATCGTATTGTCTGTGGAATAATTGACACAGGTGTACGTGATAGATTACTGAGAACAGACGAGTTTTTTTTAGAAAAAGCGGTAAAGATATACCAAGCAAGTGAGGTATCTAATGAAGAGAATTGAAATCGGTACGCGATTTCACGCACACGCTGGCATAATATAACTGGGAAATAACGAGGGAGCAGTACGGGCTCAGCCGCGTGACTGTGAGCACGCGCGTAAATTACATGACCGCCCGCGTTCGTCAACTCTCGCCGGCCACTTACCATAATATTTTCGTCAACTCTCGCCGGCCACTTACCATAATATTAATTATTACGAGTATCATGACTACAAAAAGGGGAAAAAATATTGTAGTGTTTTCGGGTGCCTCAATAACGATTTCGCAAACCCGGACTTATCATTCTTCATAATTCCTACTGAACCAAAAATATAAGTACCTACTCATACTTAATTTTTATTAGAAAATGTGATATTTGTATTGTTTATTTCACAGTTTATTTGGTTTATTAAGAGCGTAGCCGAGTCGCATTTTTCCATATAAATGTAGTCCCAAATTTACTTCCTGAATACTATATTTAGAGCTAAAGTTTATATTAAGAAGCCTAGTTTTCCTATAAAACAGAGGATTGAGTACGAAATATCTTTTAGGTAAACGTATTTGTCGCGTAATAGTGTAAGAAGGGCAATTTCATCATGCTGCAAATTACTATTTTTTTCCATTGTCTTATGTGTTGTTTGAACCAAATATGGCGTCTTAATCATATTAACTTAATAAATTATAATTTGATTTGGAAAAAATATCAGTGAAGAATTAGGATTGGTCAAGGGAGTTTATACGGTCAAAGTAGATAAATATAATTATTTATTTCATGGAATTGGAAAATTACCAGGTAAATACAGAATTATTTTAGAAAGCAATGCAAGTTCCACTGCCTTCAGTTTGCCCAGTTAGAAAAATACCCTTAGGGATTCGGGATAAATTAAGGCGGAACTTGATAGTATGGAACATATGGGGATAATTCGTAAAGTATCTCATCCGACAGCGTGGGTGAATGCTATTGTGTTGCCAGCTAAGAAGGATGGTAGTCTGCGAGTGTGCCTCGATCCGCGGCCGCTTAACCGAGCGGTGCGCCGTGCACACTACCCCGTCGGACTCCCAGCCAGAGTAGATCTATAGAACTTTCTGGATCTGCACTGCTAAAAAGCACGCAAGATAAAAACAATCAAAAATCTAAAACTCAGAATGACAAACAACAAAGTAAGAAGCTCAATACTCCTAAAAGTAAATATAATTCACGTACAGATAGTCAAAACTATACAAAAACGGATAAATCTTCTAATTGCCCTAGTGAGATATTATGTTCATTGTTTTCCACATTCTTCAAGTCTGTGCACGAGCCTTCATCCCTCGACCCTAAGAACTGGGTACCTCCTAATATCATTGATGAGAAGTCACCCTGTATTCCCTATACTTTTTTTGATAAATGTGATGTGCTTAAATCATTGTTGTCCTTGGATTTAAATAAGGGGTCTGGTCCTGATGGTCTGCCACCAACATTTTTCAAGCACACAGCACAACAAATCTGTGTTCCACTCCATATCCTGTTCTACAAATGGTTAAATGATGGGTATTTCCAGGCATCTGGAAAAGAGCCTTTGTTACTCCAATCTATAAAAGTGGTGATAAAGCCAACGTAGAAAATTATCGCCTTATTTCAATTCTATCCACATTGTCTAAGCTTTTCGAGGGATTAGTACACAGCAATCTGTTTCCACATCTTAGACATCACATTATTCCCGAACAGCATGGCTTTGTTCAGTCGCGGTCTACTACCACTAACTTAATGATTTTTACAATTTTTTTTTTCCAAAATATGAGCAAAGGCACGCAGGTTGATGCTGTCTATACTGATTTTCAGAGGGCTTTTGATAAGGTGGACCATAAATTGCTTTTAGACAAGATTGCCTTCAACGGCATTAGAGGAAATCTGCTCAGATGGTTTGTATCGTACATTTTCCACAGAACACAGAAAGTTGTCATCAATGGATACGAGTCCGAATACACAGTTGTAGAATCCGGTGTGCCCCAGGGTTCGGTCTTGGGTCCTTTATTGTTTATCTTGTTCATTAACGACATAAAGTCTTGTATAGTTAACTCTAAATTCCTTATGTACGCCGATGACATCAAAATTTTTAAATCCTGCACAAGTATGCAGGACTGCGTAGTATTACAAGATGATCTATGCAGACTTTCGCAATATTGTCTTAGAAATAAACTTCACCTCAGCTTGCCAAAATGTCATTATATTTCTTTTACCAAAAACAAAACAGGTATAAATTTTCCCTACACGCTGAGTGGCATAATTTTGAACAGAACAGATTGCACGCGTGATCTTGGAGTACTTCTTGATAGTAAGTTACATTTTGACATCCATATTGACAATATTATTAATAGAGCCTTTCAAATGTATGGTTTTATAATGCGATCTTGTAAAGAATTTAAAAAGACTTCCACTTTCCTCTTTTTGTATAAAACTTTAGTCCGTTCTCAGTTAGAATACGCGGTGCCCATTTGGAGCCCATTTTACGGAAAGTACAATCACAGACTAGAAATGGTAGAGAAAAAATTTCTTCGCACTACACATTATAAGTGTTACCACACTAAGATTTCCTATGCGGATCAGATAAAACGGTACAAAATATTAAGCTTGGAGCACAGGCGTACACTGCTTATGGTCATGATGCTGTTTGGCATATGCAACAACAGGTTTAATTGTATGGAGCTTGTAAATAAAATATGTTATGTGGTACCTAGAATTGCTAGTAGGCGTGCAGTACGAGCAACCCACCTGTTCTACACAGAGCAATGTAGAACAAATGCTGGGGAAAGGGCTCCTCTTCGCCGATTATTAGAAATTTACAATTCACATTTTGAAAATTTAGATATTTTCGCTCTTAACCAGAACAAATTTAGAAAAGTGGCTATTAATTTACTTTCTGGTAATCCTTAACTGTTACTGCTTCTTCTTCTTTATTCTTCTTCATTTGGTGTGACGTGATTGTGCCCACAGACCATATCTGGACGGGGCACGCTATCTTGAATTGGTTTGTGTGATTTTTAGGGTTTAGTTTTAGTTTTATCATTCGTTACTTTCTGACTGTCCCCTTCTGTATGCGTCCGTTTCCTTATGTCTGGAACAATCAATGTGATTCCGTGGAAATTGGTGTGGGTTATATGTTTGTTTACTATGTATTATACTAGCCTACTATTAATATTGTAACATATAACTGTTTTTTGTCCCAAATAAATAATTAAAAAAAAACGACAGTATGCGGACAAAGAAAAATAAACCACTATCACAACCAACTCATTTAAATCTAAACAATACTGTAAACCCTATACAAAATATTAGCAATACAAGCGGGCGCCCGATAAGGTCGTGTCGGACAGTCGGACTCCCAGCCAGAGTAGATCTATAGAACTTTCTGGATCTGCACAGCTAAAAAGCACGCAAGATAAAACCAATCAAAAAACTAAAACTCAGAATGACAAACAACTAAGTAAGAAGTTCAATACTCGTAAAAGTTGTTGTAGTTATAAAAAGAAATGTGATGCAGTACCTCTTGGGATCCTTTTGTAAAAACTTCAAAATTAAATCACATTTGGAGATACACTCCTAAATAAAAGTCGTGGAAACCGGAAAAATAGTTTAATTCACCATCACAATAATTATAGGCGTAACATAACGCTAGTTAACAATAGTAGGAAAAAAACACTGGGAACACTGAGGTAGGTTATGAGAGTTAAGGTCAACTCTTTACTAACGACCGTTTGTCGTAAGGTTCGTATACGTACTGCCGCAATGCAAGTCGCACGCAGAGTTATGTTTATTTTGTCGGAAACAATAAGTGTTGAGGGTTTTTAACCAGTAGTTCCCGAGATTAGCGTGAACAAACAAACAAACAAACTCTTCAGCTTTATGTTATATAGAAAAACAGTATTTTTTATACTTTATTTTTGTTCAACAGTAAAAAGTATAATTTAGTGAAAAACAGTATAATACTGTTCGAAACAGTAGAGTTGGCAACCCTAACTACCCGCTACCTACACTTACTGAGATTGCTGCAAAATTAACGAATGCAAAGTATTTCAGTAAGCTTGATGCCCGGTCCGGATTTTGAATGATACGATTATATGACGATAGTGCGGATATCTGTACCTTTGGAACTCCATTTGGGAGGTATCAATTTTTACGACTACCTTACGGCGTCAACTGTGCGAGTGAGGTATTTTACGGAAAAATACGCCAGCTACTAGAGGATCTCAATGGGGTAGATTCATTTGTAGATGACATAATCGTTTGGGGCAGGACTAAGGAATAACGCGACGAAAGACTAATAAGATTGATTATTTGATTTGAACACACAAAAATGTAACTTTTTAAAGAAAGAGTCGCTACATTTATATCATGTGGTATCTTATAACTGAGAATTACCTGACTAAGATGAAATTAAATTTATACAATATCATCACCAATAAATATGCTGAGAAACCCTGAAGTGAAAAGAAAGATGATAAAAGAAAGAACTCAACGCGGTCATCGATCCCAATCGGGATCGCTTACTGACGATTGGGGATTTCCCAAACTTTCCTTACACCAACAATACGCATGACCAATAATGTGACCCTGACACACTGTCCTACAATGAACGCCCAACTAAACGGCTATAGAATACCTGCTGGGTATAAAGTTCCTAACACGACCACGAATCATGTAACTGAAAATAATAATGAGAGAATAACTTTTCATTCACCCCATTAGTGTAGATTTAGACGAGTGAAGTTTTTGGGATATTGGATGTCAATGTTATGTCACATCTATTTTTCTATCTGAAATGAAATTTCTACATAGTGAATAATGATATAAAATTGTTTTATAGAAATAACATAGACACATTATATAAATTTTCTTGATATATCCCATGCCTTTTCAAAATATATAGACGGAGTCCTTTGATAAGGACTTTTTTTTTCTTAGTTTTTTTTTTTATTTATATTACTAGTTATCCGCCCGCGGCTTCGCCCGCGTGGAGTGCGGTTATATCGCGCTTTTTAAATTTCCCTCGGGAATATAAATTTTTTCCGAGATAAAAGGTAGCCTATGTCCTTTCTCAGGGTCTAAAGATTGTCTGTGCCAAATTTCATCAAAATCGGTTGAGAGGTTTAAGCGCGAAAGCGTAACAGACAGCTAGACAGACAGACAGACAGAGTTACTTTCGCATTTATAATATTAGTATGGATTATCCTATTTTAAAAAGTAGAAAAATGTGGTCATGTGATATTGCCTTTATGGCGGAACAAAGTTCGCCGGGAAAGCTAGGGTTTAATCATACAAAGGGACATAGGAAAAGAGAAAGTAACTTTGTTTTATAGTTTGTAGTGAAGTGGTAAATGGCACAGCAATACAATATTAGAAATTTTGAAGTGGAAGTTTGCTTTGGGGCTTTTTATTAAAAAAAATTAAACCTGCAGAGGGTATTTATACTCCTTTCTTTAATTGAATGCATCAACATTCAGCCGATAAGACTTTTTTTAACATGCTGAGTAGTGCAGCAGTGTGTTTGTACCATTTTTAACAAATGAACCGCTAACTTATATTTTCACTGAGTTGTTTTGTTATTCCATGTCAGTTGCGTTTTGTTATACCACGTCTTATATCACGTCACACGGGAACGACGGGAACAACGGGAACAGGATAAAAAGTATCCTATATCCTTCTCCCAGTTCTAATCTACCTCCCTACCAATTTTGAGCCAAACCGGTTAAGCGGTTCATGAGTTATAAATAGAGTAACTAACACGACTTTCTTTTATATATATAGACTTTCATTCAAATCAGAGCAGCCCTTTAGGAGGAATTCAGTGACGTACACACGTACAGCAGATTAAGGAATATACCCATAGAAAGCATTGTCATTACCAACCCGCATTGAGCAAGCGTGGTGATTACGCTCAATCCTTCTCTGTATGAGAGAAGACCTGTGCCCAGCAGTAGGAAGATAAAAAAGGTTGATAATGATAGTGAATGCAGACAAACCCCGAATCAAAAAGAAAGATGATAAAAGAAAGAACTCAACGCGGTCATCGGTCCCAATCGCGATCGCTTATTCACAGATATGCCAAACTTTCTTTACACCGACAATACGCATGTCCAATACTGTGACCCTGACAACACTGTTCTACAATAGACGTCCACCTAAACGGCTATAGAATACCTGCTGGGTATAAAGTTGAATCAGTCACCAACTACATACACACTATAGCTGGCTATAGTGTGGGCCGTCAAACATTTTCGCCCATACTAGTATAGAAAACATTTCAACACTTTTACGGACTACAGACCTTTATTTGATTATTTAACATAAAAGAACCTTCAAGTCGATTATGTAAATGTAGGTTATTAACTAAAAAAATATGATTTTACTATAGAATATGTTAAGGGTTCGGAAAATGCGGCTGCAGTCGCATTGTCTCGAATTTCCATATCATGTAAAGATTGAGAATACATTCACTAGTTGTGTATTTCGGTTATGATTTGAGCTTAAAAAAGAAACCTGATTAGCAATACTTCCAAATACAGAACAGATAAAAGACAATAGACAAGAAATAGTTCGGGATTTCTATTAAAACGCGTGTCGCAGCTTGTCTCCCCACAAAAAAGGACATTGTTCACTAGTGGCACTGAACAGTGCCGTCTTTAAAGAGAACAGGCAAACAAAAGTTAGCGAGACATGTATTGACTGCTGAGAAGACAGTCAACGCTAATCTCAGAAAATAAAGTCTTATTTACAAGTGCAATATGGATATATGGCATACAACTTTGGAGATCAGCTATCCACTGAAATGTGAAATCCTCCAGTTCTATCACTATGTATTTGTATTAGAACGCATGTCGCGAATTGTTTTCCCTCTTTAACTCCACTATAAGCAAGAGTCCAATACGGAAGCGCATTACACACACAAATAAACACACGCACCTAAATTATAAGTTTGTAATCGGTAGTCACATTGACGTAACCAGTGCATTTGACGTACACTATAAACAATACCTTACTCATCAATTCCGTGCTTCCAAGATAGGAATGAGTGACATGGCTACAGTTTGGTCAAATCAGCCAAACACACAAAAATATAGTATTTCTCAACACTCCCAACATGTAATTTACTCAACCACCACCTCTACCACCATGTTTAACGCAATTAGACCTCCTCCTCCAATTCCAACAAATTCAACTAGTGCAGCAATAAAATGCCTACCGTCGGAATGGATGAGTCGTCGCTGTATTGCACTTACCAAGAGCCCTAGTCTGATATTTTTATAAATTTGTAATTCCAATACGATTCCATTGTCACTGTCTTAAGAGGTCGTAATCTGCCAAGATCGATCAATTATCTCTCACGTCTCGTAATTTAATGGTGAAAGAATGACATTGCCGTATTGCCGTTATTGTAAAACCCATTAATAGAAATGATTTTCTAAAAACTAATACTCAATTTAAACATTTATTAATTTGGAGTACAGTGTCATTGATTGGCCACTTGAAGTCATAATGACACAACATGTCAAAATCGATCATTATGAAATCACTGATCGACTATTCTGACACTACTGTAATAGCAGACTAGCGGTTACAAGTAAAATTAAATACCACGAATTATTCACGAATGCAACAGATAAAGGAGGCAGCGAGGAGGAATGAATGGTAGCGATGTCAAGCGCTCCCCTGCTCCTCGCCAACACAATGTTTACAAGCAACCACTGGGACGAACACGTCAGATATGCTGAACTTGTGGAAAATCAAAATAGAGATTACTAATGGCAAGTGGTATGGAGAAACGTACTAGCGTTCGCGTACTAGCACGCTGCAGTTTTTTACGAATGATACTTGATGATCACCGGAAAATTCAAGATGTGGACAGTTTTGTATAGTATAATTTTCGCGATCATGTCAGGCATGGGCGCGATGCCTGGTGCCCACAGACGGGAACACACAGTACAGCACAAGCATACTGAGACAAAAGCAGACCCCCAAAACGCGAAACGCGGCTTTTTCTCCTCTCACTTCTGGTGGCTGATGGTGCGCAAACACAAGAATGGTTTCGAGAAGGATGCTAACGTTGACATGTCCGATAAAGAAAAATACCCTATCATTACGTTTTTTTTTTATAATTATAAACTAGCGCTTGACTGCAATCCCGCCTGATGGTAAGCAGTGATGCAATCGTTGATGGTAAAGCGCGCTAGCTTATTAAGCCCATTCACTTAAAAAATCTTAGTGAACGACCAACGATGCTGCGCCAGAGGGAGATTGATGTGGAGACCCTCCACGAAACAACAACATTTGACGCATCGTACTCGGCACACATCGCAACACAACTGCTCAGACCCGTCCTC
Organism: Sesamia nonagrioides; assembly: GCA_017933935.1. Lineage (NCBI taxonomy): Eukaryota > Metazoa > Arthropoda > Insecta > Lepidoptera > Noctuidae > Sesamia > Sesamia nonagrioides. The sequence continues at coordinate 1,238,577 of JADWQK010001372.1, forward strand.
CGTACGGCTTCACCAGACATCATGCCGGAACACGACGAATCGCTTGACGGCAAGACAATCCAATCCTATGTTTCATTATCCCTGCCGGGATCCCCGTCTATTCCTGGGGCAAAAACGCTTGGATCTCGTGATACGTAGCGTCTATCACCAGATACACCGTGGCCCTTCATTTCACCTGGCTCATCAACTATGCAGCCCACATCTGGGGCAATAAACCCTATGATAGCTACTGACAACAAGACGGTTGTGCTCTGTACGATCTGAAAAGGATGACACAACTATCGCCATGTGTTCCCTTGGGATTATAAAGCAGCAGAATTCGGAAATTACAGCACAACACACTTTTCTTCTACCTTAAGGGAGTACAGTGCTTTTGACGCTAATCGATTTTAGGTATTCTATACGTATGTTTGCGTGAAGCATAGCCGAAAGCGGCGCGCAACGTTTCATTCGCCCGCACATGGCTTCAAAGTGTTCACGACGATCTTCTGTTAAATAGCAACAATACGATGACGACGACAACAAAGCTGGTACAAGCACTTCAACCCTATCTACTGTCACCCGCAGAGACATGATCGCTGGGATTGCCGCTCAAATATGAGCCGAAATCGACCAAAGCTGTTATCTACAACAATCCCTCGCCAATGCGCCGGAATTTGTGCCTGCTGGTAATGCGTCAGTTGGTAGTGGTTATCATCACTACTCGCGATCATCATCATCATCATCCCAGCGTTAATCCCAGTCGCATCCGCAGCCTTTTCAGCTTTGGAGTCTGGGGTCCGCTTTACCAGTCCAACTGCTGATATGGCTAAACTTCGACATTTTCCGTGAAGCGACTGCCGTCTGACCTCCACAACCCGAAGGCGACATCGAAGCATTGCAGTTAGACAGATTGTTAGACTTTTGAGGACTCCAACAACCCGTAACGACTGCCACTAGATGTTCGTGTGGCAACCGGGACCAACGGCTTAACGTGCTTTCCGAGGCACGACCAGACCAGTGCAAATATTCATATTCATGCATACAAATACTTGCACTGTGCGGGGATCGAACCCGCGCCACCTTGCGCAGCGGCCGCGTCCGCTACCGCTACGCCACGGAGGCTGTCTATCATCACTACTCGCGATAGTGGAATATATATAGGTAATGCGTTCGTTGTGAAAAAGTTTTTTAATTAACTCGTCATATTGTAATTGAATAATATCTATGTACGTCATTTTATATATATTTTTGGTAGAAACGTAGATACTAAGTCATAACGAAGCCAGAAATATTCTGAAAGCGTTATTTCATTATTTTGTATAAATGTATGGAGTAGTTACTGGAGGTGGTAATAGCGAAGGATCACGGCACTCAGTTCCTTTCATCAATATTCAAGGAGGTATGTAATCATTTAAATATTAAAGTCAACAGCTTATCACTACCAAAGTAATGGTGCTTTGGAAAAAATGTATAAGTATGTACCTATATGAATTCGTTTCTCCTCATTCAAACAGGCAACCGTTTAGAGACATGGAGTACATGGCTCCCATTTTGGACATTTTGCTATAATACTTCAGTTCATTCAGCAACTGAATATTCCCCTTATACTTAGGTTACTTTTTACAAAAAGTGCTCTTTATCAAGTAATTTAACTAACACACTTGTTGATACACTCTATAATATTGATTAATATCCATTTGAGTTAAAGCTTAGATTGCAAAAGTCGACGAAGTTCGCACGATACAACTCAACATCATCAACAAAGGCCGTCTCTGGAAGAGTCAGCGCGAGAGAGACAAATTGCACGAATTTAGCATGACTTACTTGGGAAACGGCAAGAGTAACAGAAATAATAATTTCGTGAAGTTTTACCACTCATCAACTAGACTAGGAAGCTTTAGTGAATTAGCGTGCATTAGCCAGCTTTATTGTGACACACATACGCTAGACATCAATGTATATGCAATATGAGAAACAAAATGATAAGAGCACAAATCAAGGAATTGAATTGCTGTATAATTATACAGCATTCTGTTCAGGCTAATACCAAACTGGAGACAACATCGAACACCCGGTCACCGTAGACGCGTGTTGCGGCATTAAGAATCCGACCCGAGTCAGCACATCGTAATGGGGTCCACGAAGAACGATGCCTGCCAGTGCCGAAGTTTGTTGTATTTATTAATTTCTAGGAAAAAAAATATCCCCAAGTTTGCTGATGTAGCTTATCCACTTAATAATTTGTATAAGATAGTAAGCAGACGTCGGTCGCAGAAGAAAACAAACTGATAAAATGATAACATTCTAAACTTTGAGGAGGAATATGGCAATTGGTGAACAACAGCTGTTCACCAAATGCCATATTCCTAGGCATATATATAAATTATATATTTATAATGGGCACAGGTCTCCTTTAATACAGAAAAGATTCAGGTTATAGCAGCATTACTGGGTATTCATATTTATATATATATATATATATATATATATAAATTTAGGTTATTACTTGAAAAATATGATTTTACTATAGAATATGTTAAGGGCTCGGAAAATGCGGCTGAATTCGCGTTGTCTCGAATTTCCATAACATGTAAAGATTGAGAACACATTCACTAGTTGTGTATCTCCGTTATGACTAGAGCTTAAAAGAGAATTTAGATTGGTAATATTTCCAAATACAGAATAGATAAAAAATATTAAATAAATAAATATATACGGACAAATCACACAGATTGAGCTAGCCCCAAAGTAAGTTCGAGACTTGTGTTATGGGATACTAACTCAACTATATTATAATAGATACATATATACTATATTTATAATAGATACATAAATAGATAAACATCCAAGACCCAGGCCCATCAGGTAAAGATCGTTTTCCATCATGACCTGGGCGGGGATCGAACCCGGGGCCTCCACATCGCAGGCAGGCGTGTTGACCGCTGCGCCACGGAGGTCGTCAAACAAAATAGTTCGGGACTTCTAATAAAACACGTTTCGCAGCTTGTCTACCCTCAAAAAAGGACATTGTTCACTAGTGGCACTAAACAGTGCTGTCTTTAAAAAGAAGAGGCAAACAAAAGTTAGCGAGACACGTATCGACTGCTGAGAAGACAGTCAACGCTAAGCTCAGAAAATAAAGTCCTTATTTACGAGTGCAATATGGACATATAGCATACAACTTTGAGGATCAGTTATCCACTGAAATGTTGAATCCTTCAGTCAGTGCCGGTTTTAACTCTACCAGCGCCCTGGGCGAGATTTTAGTCACATACTTCGGATGCGCTGGGCGTCGCTCATAGTGCTGCCACTAGTCACGTAGCTTGGCGGGCAACCTACGGATTCGGTAAGTACGGGGAGTTGGCTCTAAATGGGGTCGCGCTATACTGCTTTATTTCACGCGTACGGTAAATCAACAAAACCCTCAATAATAACATCTTAATATACAGCAGATAGGCAAATGGAAAATGACCCTGGACTTGTTATCAGGCCATTTTGTTCAGACTTAAAAAAAAAAAAAATTTTTTGCTTTCGTGTCGTCAACCTTGCCGTCATTCATTCCGACAGTAGGCATGGACATCTTCAAAAGATCCAGCAGTTCGTTTTATTGTTACTGAAATTTATGATTATAAATAGGTTATAGTTGGGTAAATATTCATGTTTTGAAAGTGTTGAGAAATACAATCTGTGTGCGAGTGCTTAAAATGTTTAGCTGATCGGACCAAACTGTAGATGTGTCACATACATGTTGGAAGAATTGCTAACCAGGTAAATCTTTTGAGCCCGTTCTCGTCGTTCGGGGATGTGCAGGTAGTCGCCGATGGGTTGGGCTTAAGCCCCTGCGGCAGTTTATGCATCGGGCCCACTAGTGCCACAAGCCGCAGCAGCAGCGGCAGTGAAGTACGTGAAGCAGTTTAGATTGGACAACTCGTTACCATTTTATCTGTTTGTGTTTTTCTTTAAAACTAAACAAAAATAACGTTTAATTTTTTTAGTAGGTTCATTGGTGATGATACTCGTTGAATCGGTCATTTGGTAACCTACACAGAATGCTGTATACTTTTTACTTTTCTGGTATCAACCATACTGTCATAATTATATTCCGCTACATGTGTGTGAATGCTTTCAATGTTTGGCTGATCAGAACAAACTGTAGACGTGTCACTCGTTCCTAATTTGTCACCACTCAGTGCCAATCTCCTTTTTTGAAGGGAGACAAACAGCGACACGCATTTTAAAAGAAACCGCCAACAATTTCCTTTCTAATGTCTTTTATCTGTTCTGTGTTTGGAAGTATTGCCAATCAGGTTTCTCTTTTGATCCCTAGTCATAATCGAAACACATAACTTGTGCTTAGGTTCTAAATATTTGATATTATCGAAGTTCGAGATAATACGTACCTGTATCATATTCTATCATACAGCCATATTCTTCCAAAAATAAACTAAATTTAAATAATCTACTTGAAGGTTCTTTCATGTTAAATAATTTAATGTTCACCCTATTGACCCGTATTGTTACTTTATTTCTTTTATTCCTATTTTTTGTTTTCTATAGCCATTTTTCTTTATTGAGTTTACTTTATTGTCGTTTTTTTTTCTGTTTACATGTATATAAATTAGATACTGTTCACCTACAATATAGCGACTTATTTAAAAACTTTACACATCTAACACATATATGTTCACTATCTCGAGTTCATCATTACGACTGACGCATTGCGAGCCGGGCACCAATTCCGGCACGTTGATGTCCCAGCTAATTGGCATAAGAGGTCTAGGACGAGGCGGCGAATTGATGTAGATAACAGCTTTGATAGAGTTCGGCTGGTACTCGAGCGGACATTCCAGCTACCACATCTCAGCGGGTGACAGTAGATGTGGTTGGAGTGCGTCTACCATCTCTTTTGTCGTCGTCATCGTATTGTTGTTATTTAACAGCAAATCGTCATGAACATGTCGAAGTTTAAACTCAAATTGATCATAAATGTTAGTAGGCTAAGCATTTATACTAATAATGGTAAGTATTAAGGTGGGGTTAGCCAATGACTTCTCGGTACACTTGGAAATTCTAATCCCAATACAATTAGCAGGGGTCGTTATCAGTCGCAGCAGATAATTAATTAATAAACCTAGCGATAGCAAAATCCGGAAAAAGATTTAAAAATAGAACGAACTATAAATATTTTTCCCGCAAATATTTTTTTTTATTTTTAGCCCGCACATGGCTCTCGGCCGACCGACTAGCGCAAGTACTTATCTACTAATCTTTTACATAAAATCGAACATCATGTACTATTTTTTTTTGTACATGTGTGCTTAAGTGTTTTTAAGGTTCTTTTATGTTAAATAATAAAATAGAGGTCTGTAGTCCGTAAAAGTGTTGAAATGCTTTCCATACTAGTATGGGCAAAAATGTTTTACGGCCAACACTATAGCCAGCTATAGTGTGTATGTAGTTAATGACTAGTTCAACTTTATACCCAGCAGGTATTCTATAGCCGATTAGATGGACATCCATTGTAGGACAGTGTTTTGTTGTCAGGGTCACTTGGTATTGGACATACGTAGTGTTGGTGTAAGGAAAGTTTGGCATATCCCGGATAGGATCGATGACCGCGTTGAGTCCTTTCTTTTATCATCTTTCTTTTTACTTCGGGGTTGAACAGCAAATTTGATTCTGGTGCTGATTTTGTATAAACTTAATTTTATCTTAGTCGGGTAATTCTCGGTTAAAAGATACCACATGATATAAATGTAGCAATTGTCTCTTTAAATTTTTTTGTGCATTCAAATCTAAATTAATTTTTCTCAACTTTGACTAACTTTTTACAGAAAACCACTTAATCGTTACCTATATTGAAATAAACAATTTTCATACGTCAACTAGACATAGCCACAATCATTATTCTGGAAAATTATCCCGGACTCATCTTTAATCCCATTGGCATACAAGTCATTTTGTAATGACTTGAAAAGAATGTTGTATTCTTTTTGCTTTCCTGTTGTCAACCATGCTGTCATCCATGAAAGTAGGCACGGACGTCCTTAGTAGGTCCTGCAGTGCGATTTATTGCTGCACTAGTTGAAATTTGTTGGAAATGGAAAAGGAGATATACATCAAACATCCCCCATGTTTGATGTATATCTCCTTTTCCATTTCCAACAAATTTCAGAAGTTTCTTTTGGAATGTCTTTTATCTATTCCGTGCTTGGGAGTATTATTAATCAGGTTTCTCTTTAAAGCCCTAGTCATGACCGAAATACAGAATGTTGCATATGTTCCAAATCTTTACACATCATGGAAATTCGAGACAATACGTCTGCAGCCGTATTTTCCGAACCCGTAACATGTAACGTGTTTTTTCTACAGTCATATTCTTCTTAAATTAACCTAAATTAAAATAATCCACTTGATGGTTCTTTCATGACAAATAATGATATTAAGAGTATAGCCTACGAGGTACTCATAGGAGTACCTTTACTTTTTTGCCGCTTCCCAAGTAAGTCATGCCAAATTTGCGCAACTTATCTTACTGGAAGCGGTGCACTTTTTGGCGCACGCAAAGAGCACTTTTTTCTAAAAATCATAAGGGGAATATTCAGTTGATGAATGAACTGAAGTATTATAGCAGAATGACCAAAGTTGGAGCTATGTACTCCATTTATCTGGATGGTTGTCTGAATGCGGAGAAATGAATTCAAATCTTTGTGCGAGTTTTCCAAAGCACTAATACTATGGTGAGTTTAATATTTGAAAGATTACATACCTTCTAGGTTATTGATGACAGGAACTCAGCACGTGATCCGTCGCTATTACCTGCGGTACTTCAAACCTTGTAACTTCGTGGTGGATGCCTTCGTTTTAGTGATCATATTTAAACGTTATCGTCATGGCTTGTTGTGACAGGACTCCCACGTCCTCATACCTTCACCTATCCCCTGAAATTTCGCCGATGGGATGTTGCGCGAGGTCGAATAATGTCATCTTTTCGATTTTTAACAAAAATCCTTGAGCGAGTCTAAATGGTGGGAAAGCTTCGACATCTGGGCTCGGCGGTGGCCCGCATTTAAAATTGCGAACTAATGCATTCACTACTTCGACCGTTTTTTTTTTCTAACTAAGGGATATGCCTCAATGTATCAGTTCGCACTGCAACGTGAGAATATAACTATAATTATAATTACTGTCCTTGTCAAGAGGACTTACTATGTCAAAATATATTTTGCAAAGGTACTGGACAAGCTTTGAGATACATTCCCTCCCATCCTATTTCTCCATAATTGGGCAACAATAATCGCCTAATCTACGTACCGTCGGCGCCACCCAGCGCGCAAGAAGAAAGACTTCAGTTCGTAATGAATGGCGTCCGCCGGTTGGCAGCAATAAAATCAAAAATCTAAATCGAAATTGTTTATTTCTAATTAACTATCCGTTGGTGCTTTTGAATAGTCAATGTCGGTTAATCCAAGAAAAGTGAAGCTAAGTTGCACTTTCCAAAGCATAGATCTCTACGGAGAAGAACGTGCAAGAAACTCCATGGACACTCTTTTAAAATCATAATATGGGTTACATTTCTTTGTTATATATTTCTGTTGCTTGTATCATGTGAGCACAATGTATAAATATAAAACATAATTAAAAGATAGAAAATGAATTAAACCCACTGGCAGCTAAGAGATGACCAGTCTTCACTGACGGTCCCCGTTCACGAGCATGACGCGCGCATCAGCCCCACTTAGCTCAACCATTTTGAAGGGAACCACATGACCCAACAACACGCGCCACCATTAACAAGACATTTGAGTGAGCATGACAAACTCTCAACTGCCATGCTCGTAATGTTAAAAAAGTTATAGGTATATAAAAAAAAAACAAACCATAGTCCATGGTGCCTCACATTCACAAACTTGAATAGTGCTTTTACATTATACAATACTATATTACTTACAAAATCATGGTAGCAAAATCTTATGCACAATTGAAATAAATAAATAAAAAAGGAATATTTGGAAAACAACAAAAAAGGGGAATGGTATCTCTTCCAAACCTACAAAATTGTCTGTGGTTGTAGAGCAGGACTGGCATTTAGCCAAGCATTTTTATCAAGGATATAACCTTCTAGTTTATAATATGTTTGCTTACACAGCGTGCTTTTAGTGCATGTTTTAAATTTAGACTCATTGAGTTGTTGAATCGCTAGCGGTACTTAATTATTAACTTTTACACAGTACCCCATAAAAGAACTATTTACTTTAGCCAGTCTGAACCGAGGTTGATCTAAATTGTTTCTATTCCTCGTATTAAAATTGTGCCTGCCTATCTTATTAAAAAGATCAGTATTTTTTCGAACATATATAATGTTTTCATAAATGTATTGCCAAGTGACCGTAAGGATGTTTATACTATATTACCTACTACTCTAGCCGAACAGCTAAAAGATTTCAGCTTCATTGATTCATTAGTTATTTGGTATGCCATACTTTATCAAATAAATATCGTAAATAAATCTCTACAGCTAACAGACATGGATTTTGATAAATGTACAGAAATGTTGAAAAAATGCTGCAGTTTCTTGGAAGACTACAGAAATAGAGCATTTTTTTTGGCTATTTTAACTGTGAAGGAGTTGGCTGAAGAACTAGAAATTGAACCTGTGTTTCTAGCTAAAACAAGAATTCAACGTGTCGTCAAAGCGACAAGCTGGTGAAATCGCAAGCGATAAATAATATGATGATAAATTCTCCGAACAAAAAAAATAGGTTGTATTTTTCAAGTCCTGTGGTGTAATGTAGTGTCCCAAAACACTACATTAATTTCAGTCAATGAAAGGTTCGAACAGTTAAATGAGTACTCGGAATCTTGGTCTTTTTTGAACAATATTAAACACATTCCAGAAAAACATGAACTTGTCAAGCTTTGTAGTGATCTCCAATTAAAATTAACTGTAGACCCTAAATGACGAAACAGGGTTGTATGTTGTGTGATGAACTTTTAAGTCTGATATCCTTTTTGCCTGGTTAGAATGTGGTTTACTCCCGTTTTTGTTTTAAATTTCATCAAGGATCGCAACTTAGAAGAACTGTATCCAAATGTGAATAACGCATTGCGAATATTATTGACTATACCTGTAACGGTTGGTAGTGGAGAGCGGAGATTTTCAGAGCTGACGCTGATAAAAATCTATCTTCGATTAATCTAGATTTTGAAATGAAATTGCTGAAAACATCGACTTTGATAACCTTAAAAAATTATAAAACAGTTCGCTGATAGAAAAGGCAGAAAAGAAAACTTTCTAATAACGGATTTCATTATGTCCTTTTTTCCGTATGCCGTAGAAATCTCGCCCAGGGCGCTGGTAGAGTTAAAACCGGCACTGACTGAAGGATTCAACATTTCAGTGGATAACTGATCCTCAAAGTTGTATGCTATATGTCCATAATGCACTCGTAAATAAGGACTTTATTTTCTGAGCTTAGCGTTGACTGTCTTCTCAGCAGTCGATACGTGTCTCGCTAACTTTTGTTTGGCTCTTCTTTTTAAAGACAGCACTGTTTAGTGCCACTAGTGAACAATGTCCTTTTTTGAGGGTAGACAAGCTGCGAAACGTGTTTTAATAGAAGTCCCGAACTACTTTGTTTGACGACCTCCGTGGCGCAGCGGTCAACACGCCTGCCTGCGATGTGGAGGCCTCGGGTTCGATCCCCGCCCAGGTCATGATGGAAAACGATCTTTTCCTGATGGGCCTGGGTCTTGGATGTTTATCTATATATGTATCTATTATAAATATAGTATCGTTGAGTTAGTATCCCATAACACAAGTCTCGAACTTACTTTGGGGCTAGCTCAATCTGTGTGATTTGTCCGTATATATTTATTTATTTAATATTTTTTATCTATTCTGTATTTGGAAATATTACCAATCTAAATTCTCTTTTAAGCTCTAGTCATAACGGAGATACACAACTAGTGAATGTGTTCTCAATCTTTACATGTTATGGAAATTCGAGACAACGCGAATTCAGCCGCATTTTCCGAGCCCTTAACATATTCTAACATATTCATACTCGTTCATGGGTCAATGTATACACTTTTACAACAAGCTTCCCATGGACGTTCGAAACTTACCCATTAAACGATTTAAGAACCATATAAAGGCCAAACTTTGCAAAAAGGGGTATTATAAAATCACAGATTATTTAGAAGACAAAAAAGCTTGGGATTGAGCTGCTCGCTCTGTTAAGCATTGTTAATTTTTATTAAGCAATATGCGTAATTATAAGGTAAATTATTGTAAACATTTTCATTTTTAATGTCTGGACTTGAAAAAAGACGATGATCCCTGAGTTTGTTTCGGCCATTTCTTCTCAGAGGTAGTCAGTTAGGAAATGCCGGCTTCATCTAGTTAAAAAAATAAAATAAAAAATAAACATGACGTGTAAAAGTGATCAGTGATCCTACTTGCTTAATAAAGGATTTCATTTCATTTCATTTCATTTCATTTCATTTCATTATTCTATAGTAAAATCATATTTTTCAAGTAATAACCTAAATTTATATATACATATATATGCATTGTTGCTCACATGTGCTCATGTACAAATTGTTGTATTTGCGCCTTTCATCGTTCGTTTCTTTCGTTATGAATCTAGTTATGTAGCCATTTATCGTATTTTTTTCAGTTGTAGATATCGGTGAGCAATCTGTATGTTAGATATTCTTTTGTCTTTTTGTTTCTACTTCGCTAACTTTAGCCGACATTGTTTTAACATGAAACCGGCACGTAACTTAAGTTACATGAAAAAGTCAAGATGGAAAGTCTGTAAAACATAATTAATTAACTTTGAGATTTAAGCTTACCTTAAAAAGACAATTAAAGGTCTTTTTTTGTTAAAAATCGATAGCTGAGTCTGGTTTTCAACATTCTTCGAAGGATTTCTTTCTAAGGGATGGAGTAAGAAGGAAATATCGAGATTCGGAAAAAGCTGACTGAATTTATGCAAAATTTGGAACACAACACTATGTTTAATGGAGCGAATACCCAGTAATGCTGCTATAACCTGAATCTTCTCAGTATTAAAGGAGACCTGTGCCCATTATAAATATATAATTTATATATATGCCTAGGAATATGGCATTTGGTGAACAGCTGTTGTTCACCAATTGCCATATTCCTCCTCAAAGTTTAGAATGTTATCATTTTATCAGTTTGTTTTCTTCTGCGACCGACGTCTGCTTACTATTTAATACAAATTATTAAGTGGATAAGCTACATCAGCAAAGTTGGGGATATTTTTTTTCTAGAAATTAATAAATACAACAAACTTCGGCACTGGCAGGCATCGGTCTTCGTGGACCCCATCACGATGTGCTGACTCGGGTCGGATTCTTAATGCCGCAACACGCGTCTACGGTGGCCGGGTGTTCGATGTTGTCTCCAGTTTGGTATTAGCCTGAACAGAATGCTGTATAATTATACAGCAATTCAATTCCTTGATTTGTGCTCTTGTTAGGATATTCATATTGCATATACATTGATGTCTAGCGTATGTGTGTCACAATAAAGCTGGCTAATGCACGCTAATTCACTAAAGCTTCCTAGTCTAGTTGATGAGTGGTAAAACTTCACGAAATTATTATTTCTGTTACTCTTGCCGTTTCCCAAGTAAGTCATGCTAAATTCGTGCAATTTGTCTCTCTCGCGCTGACTCTTCCAGAGACGGCCTTTGTTGATGATGTTGAGTTGTATCGTGCGAACTTCGTCGACTTTTGCAATCTAAGCTTTAACTCAAATGGATATTAATCAATATTATAGAGTGTATCAACAAGTGTGTTAGTTAAATTACTTGATAAAGAGCACTTTTTGTAAAAAGTAACCTAGGTATAAGGGGAATATTCAGTTGCTGAATGAACTGAAGTATTATAGCAAATTGTCCAAAATGGGAGCCATGTACTCAATGTCTCTAAACGGTTGCCTGTTTGAATGAGGAGAAACGAATTCATATAGGTACATTCTTATACATTTTTTCCAAAGCACCATTACTTTGGTAGTGATAAGCTGTTGACTTTAATATTTAAATGATTACATCCTTGAATATTGATGAAAGGAACTGAGTGCCTTGATCCTTCGCTATTACCACCTCCAGTAACTACTCCATACATTTATACAAACTAATGAAATAACGCTTTCAGAATATTTCTGGCTTTGTTATGACTTAGTATCTACGTTTCTACAAAAAACCAAATAAAATGACCAAATCGTCAAAATAAAATGACGTACATAGATATTATTCAATTACAATATGACGAGTTAATTAAAAACTTTTTCACAACGAACGCATTATATATATTCCACTATCACGAGTAGTGATGATAATCACTACCAACTGACGCATTACCAGCAGGCACAAATTCCGGCGCATTGGCGAGGGATTGTTGTAGATAACAGCTTTGGTCGATTTCGGCTCATATTTGAGCGGCAATCCCAGCGATCATGTCTCTGCGGGTGACAGTAGATAGGGTTGAAGTGCTTGTACCAGCTTTGTTGTCATCGTCATCGTATTGTTGCTATTTAACAGAAGATCGTCGTGAACACTTTGAAGCCATGTGCGGGCGAATGAAACGTTGCGCGCCGCTTTCGGATATGCTTCACGCAAACATACATATAGAATACCTAAAATCGATTAGCGTCAAAAGCACTGTACTCCCTTAAGGTAGAAGAAAAGTGTGTTGTGCTGTAATTTCCGAATTCTGCTGCTTTATAATCCCAAGGGAACACATGGCGATAGTTGTGTCATCCTTTTCAGATCGTACAGAGCACAACCGTCTTGTTGTCAGTAGCTATCATAGGGTTTATTGCCCCAGATGTGGGCTGCATAGTTGATGAGCCAGGTGAAATGAAGGGCCACGGTGTATCTGGTGATAGACGCTACGTATCACGAGATCCAAGCGTTTTTGCCCCAGGAATAGACGGGGATCCCGGCAGGGATAATGAAACATAGGATTGGATTGTCTTGCCGTCAACCGATTCGTCGTGTTCCGGCATGATGTCTGGTGAAGCCGTACGGAGGACGGGTCTGAGCAGTTGTGTTGCGATGTGTGCCGAGTACGATGCGTCAAATGTTGTTGTTTCGGGAGTTTGGTCGTGGAGGGTCTCCACATCAATCTCCCTCTGGCGCAGCATCGTTGGTCGTTCACTAAGATTTTTTAAGTGAATGGGCTTAATAAGCTAGCGCGCTTTACCATCAACGATTGCATCACTGCTTACCATCAGGCGGGATTGCAGTCAAGCGCTAGTTTATAATTATAAAAAAAAAAGGTGATCGGGTCTTTTTCTTTATCGGACATGTCAACGTTAGCATCCTTCTCGAAACCATTCTTGTGTTTGCGCACCATCAGCCACCAGAAGTGAGAGGAGAAAAAGCCGCGTTTCGCGTTTTGGGGGTCTGCTTTCGTCTCAGTATGCTTGTGCTGTACTGTGTGTTCCCGTCTGTGGGCACCAGGCATCGCGCCCATGCCTGACATGATCGCGAAAATTATACTATACAAAACTGTCCACATCTTGAATTTTCCGGTGATCATCAAGTATCATTCGTAAAAAACTGCAGCGTGCTAGTACGCGAACGCTAGTACGTTTCTCCATACCACTTGCCATTAGTAATCTCTATTTTGATTTTCCACAAGTTCAGCATATCTGACGTGTGCGTCCCAGTGTTTGCTTGTAAACATTGTGTTGGCGAGGAGCAGGGGAGCGCTTGACATCGCTACCATTCTGCCTCCTTTATCTGTTGCATTCGTGAATAATTCGTGGTATTTAATTTTACTTGTAACCGCTAGTCTGCTATTACAGTAGTGTCAGAATAGTCGATCAGTGATTTCATAATGATCGATTTTGACATGTTGTGTCATTATGACTTCAAGTGGCCAATCAATGACACTGTACTCCATATTAATAAATGTTTAAATTGAGTATTAGTTTTTAGAAAATCATTTCTATTAATGGGTTTTACAATAACGGCAATACGGCAATGTCATTCTTTCACCAATAAATTATGAGACGTGAGAGATAATTGATCGATCTTGGCAGATTACGACCTCTTAAGACAGTGACAATGGAATCGTATTGGAATTACAAATTTATAAAAATATCAGACTAGGGCTCTTGGTAAGTGCAATACAGCGACGACTCATCCATTCCGACGGTAGGCATTTTATTGCTGCACTAGTTGAATTTGTTGGAATTGGAGGAGGAGGTCTAATTGCGTTAAACATGGTGGTAGAGGTGGTGGTTGAGTAAATTACATGTTGGGAGTGTTGAGAAATACTATATTTTTGTGTGTTTGGCTGATTTGACCAAACTGTAGCCATGTCACTCATTCCTATCTTGGAAGCACGGAATTGATGAGTAAGGTATTATTTGTAGTGTACGTCAAATGCACTGGTTACGTCAATGTGACTACCGATTACTTTTTATTTTTATTTTATTTTATTTTGGCATCAAACAGTCATATACAAACAATTAGTTATAAATACAAATGGTTTCTTATAATAGACCTATAGTGCCGACAATGTTATATAAATGTTAAAATAATGCAAAACTTCCTATAAGGAAAGACGACGGTTAGATTACAAACAGATTACAAACTTATAATTTAGGTGCGTGTGTTTATTTGTGTGTGTAATGCGCTTCCGTATTGGACTCTTGCTTATAGTGGAGTTAAAGAGGGAAAACAATTCGCGACATGCGTTCTAATACAAATACATAGTGATAGAACTGGAGGATTTCACATTTCAGTGGATAGCTGATCTCCAAAGTTGTATGCCATATATCCATATTGCACTTGTAAATAAGACTTTATTTTCTGAGATTAGCGTTGACTGTCTTCTCAGCAGTCAATACATGTCTCGCTAACTTTTGTTTGCCTGTTCTCTTTAAAGACGGCACTGTTCAGTGCCACTAGTGAACAATGTCGTTTTTTGTGGGGAGACAAGCTGCGACACGCGTTTTAATAGAAATCCCGAACTATTTCTTGTCTATTGTCTTTTATCTGTTCTGTATTTGGAAGTATTGCTAATCAGGTTTCTTTTTTAAGCTCAAATCATAACCGAAATACACAACTAGTGAATGTATTCTCAATCTTTACATTTTCCGAACCCTTAACATATTCTATAGTAAAATCATATTTTTTTAGTTAATAACCTACATTTACATAATCGACTTGAAGGTTCTTTTATGTTAAATAATCAAATAAATGTCTGTAGTCCGTAAAAGTGTTGAAATGTTTTCTATACTAGTATGGGCGAAAATGTTTGACGGCCCACACTATAGCCAGCTATAGTGTGTATGTAGTTGGTGACTGATTCAACTTTATACCCAGCAGGTATTCTATAGCCGTTTAGGTGGACGTCTATTGTAGAACAGTGTTGTCAGGGTCATAGTATTGGACATGCGTATTGTCGGTGTAAAGAAAGTTTGGCATATCTGTGAATAAGCGATCGCGATCGGGACCGATGACCGCGTTGAGTTCTTTCTTTTATCATCTTTCTTTTTGCTTCGGGGTTTGTCTGCATTCACTATCATTATCAACCTTTTTTATCTTCCTACTGCTGGGCACAGGTCTTCTCTCATACAGAGAAGGATTGAGCGTAATCACCACGCTTGCTCAATGCGGATTGGTAATGACAATGCTTTCTATGGGTATATTCCTTAATCTGCTGTACGTGTGTACGTCACTGAATTCCTCCTAAAGGGCTGCTCTGATTTGAATGAAAGTCTATATATATAAAAGAAAGTCGTGTTAGTTACTCTATTTATAACTCATGAACCGCTTAACCGGTTTGGCTCAAAATTGGTAGGGAGGTAGATTAGAACTGGGAGAAGGATATAGGATACTTTTTATCCTGTTCCCGTTGTTCCCGTCGTTCCCGTGTGACGTGATATAAGACGTGGTATAACAAAACGCAACTGACATGGAATAATAAAACAACTCAGTGAAAATATAAGTTAGCGGTTCATTTGTTAAAAATGGTACAAACACACTGCTGCACTACTCAGCATGTTAAAAAAAGTCTTATCGGCTGAATGTTGATGCATTCAATTAAAGAAAGGAGTATAAATACCCTCTGCAGGTTTAATTTTTTTTAATAAAAAGCCCCAAAGCAAACTTCCACTTCAAAATTTCTAATATTGTATTGCTGTGCCATTTACCACTTCACTACAAACTATAAAACAAAGTTACTTTCTCTTTTCCTATGTCCCTTTGTATGATTAAACCCTAGCTGTCCCGGCGAACTTTGTTCCGCCATAAAGGCAATATCACATGACCACATTTTTCTACTTTTTAAAATAGGATAATCCATACTAATATTATAAATGCGAAAGTAACTCTGTCTGTCTGTCTGTCTGGCTGTCTGTTACGCTTTCCCGCTTAAACCTCTCAACCGATTTTGATGAAATTTGGCACAGACAATCTTTAGACCCTGAGAAAGGACATAGGCTACCTTTTATCTCGGAAAAAAATTATATTCCCGAAGGAAATCTAAAAAGCGCGATATAACCGCACTCCACGCGGGCGAAGCCGCGGGCGGATAACTAGTAATTTAAATAAAAAAAAAACTAAGAAAAAAAAAGTCCTTATCAAAGGACTCCGTCTATATATTTTGAAAAGGCATGGGATATATCAAGAAAATTTATATAATGTGTCTATGTTATTTCTATACAACAATTTTATATCATTATTCACTATGTAGAAATTTCATTTCAGATAGAAAAATAGATGTGACATAACATTGACATCCAATATCCCAAAAACTTCACTCGTCTAAATCTACACTAATGGGGTGAATGAAAAGTTATTCTCTCATTATTATTTTCAGTTACATGATTCGTGGTCGTGTTAGGAACTTTATACCCAGCAGGTATTCTATAGCCGTTTAGTTGGGCGTCCATTGTAGGACAGTGTGTCAGGGTCACAGTATTGGTCATGCGTATTGTTGGTGTAAGGAAAGTTTGGGAAATCCCCAATCGTCAGTAAGCGATCCCGATTGGGATCGATGACCGCGTTGAGTTCTTTCTTTTATCATCTTTCTTTTCACTTCAGGGTTTCTCAGCATATTTATTGGTGATGATATTGTATAAATTTAATTTCATCTTAGTCAGGTAATGCTCAGTTATAAGATACCACATGATATAAATGTAGCGACTCTTTCTTTAAAAAGTTACATTTTTGTGTGTTCAAATCAAATAATCAATCTTATTAGTCTTTCGTCGTGTTCTTCGTTAGTCCTGCCCCAAACGATTATGTCATCTACAAATGAATCTACCCCATTGAGATCCTCTAGTAGCTGGCGTATTTTTCCGTGAAATACCTCACTCGCACAGTTGACGCCGTAAGGTAGTCGTAAAAATTGATACCTCCCAAATGGAGTTCCAAAGGTACAGATATCCGCACTATCGTCATCTAATTGTATCATTCAAAATCCGGACCGGGCATCAAGCTTACTGAAATACTTTGCATTCGTTAATTTTGCAGCAATCTCAGTAAGTGTAGGTAGCGGGTAGTTAGGGTTGCCAACTGTACTGTTTCGAACAGTATTATACTGTTTTTCACTAAATTATACTTTTTACTGTTGAACAAAAATAAAGTATAAAAAATACTGTTTTTCTATATAACATAAAGCTGAAGAGTTTGTTTGTTTGTTTGTTCACGCTAATCTCGGGAACTACTGGTTAAAAACCCTCAACACTTATTGTTTCCGACAAAATAAACATAACTCTGCGTGCGACTTGCATTGCGGCAGTACGTATACGAACCTTACGTCAAACGGTCGTTAGTAAAGAGTTGACCTTAACTCTCATAACCTACCTCAGTGTTCCCAGTGTTTTTTTCCTACTATTGTTAACTAGCGTTATGTTACGCCTATAATTATTGTGATGGTGAATTAAACTGTTTTTCCAGTTTCCACGACTTTTATTTAGGAGTGTATCTCCAAATGTGATTTAATTTTGAAGTTTTTACAAAAGGATCCCAAGAGGTACTGCATCACATTTCTTTTTATAACTACAACAACTTTTACGAGTATTGAACTTCTTACTTCGTTGTTTGTCATTCTGAGTTTTAGTTTTTTGATTGGTTTTATCTTGCGTGCTTTTTAGCTGTGCAGATCCAGAAAGTTCTATAGATCTACTCTGGCTGGGAGTCCGACTGTCCGACACGACCTTATCGGGCGCCCGCTTGTATTGCTAATATTTTGTATAGGGTTTACAGTATTGTTTAGATTTAAATGAGTTGGTTGTGATAGTGGTTTATTTTTCTTTGTCCGCATACTGTCGTTTTTTTTTAATTATTTATTTGGGACAAAAAACAGTTATATGTTACAATATTAATAGTAGGCTAGTATAATACATAGTAAACAAACATATAACCCACACCAATTTCCACGGAATCACATTGATTGTTCCAGACATAAGGAAACGGACGCATACAGAAGGGGACAGTCAGAAAGTAACGAATGATAAAACTAAAACTAAACCCTAAAAATCACACAAACCAATTCAAGATAGCGTGCTTCGTCCAGATATGGTCTGTGGGCACAATCACGTCACACCAAATGAAGAAGAATAAAGAAGAAGAAGCAGTAACAGTTAAGGATTACCAGAAAGTAAATTAATAGCCACTTTTCTAAATTTGTTCTGGTTAAGAGCGAAAATATCTAAATTTTCAAAATGTGAATTGTAAATTTCTAATAATCGGCGAAGAGGAGCCCTTTCCCCAGCATTTGTTCTACATTGCTCTGTGTAGAACAGGCGGGTTGCTCGTACTGCACGCCTACTAGCAATTCTAGGTACCACATAACATATTTTATTTACAAGCTCCATACAATTAAACCTGTTGTTGCATATGCCAAACAGCATCATAACCATAAGCAGTGTACGCCTGTGCTCCAAGCTTAATATTTTGTACCGTTTTATCAGATCCGCATAGGAAATCTTAGTGTGGTAACACTTATAATGTGTAGTGCGAAGAAATTTTTTCTGTACCATTTCTAGTCTGTGCTTGTACTTTCCGTAAAATGGGCTCCAAATGGGCACCGCGTATTCTAACTGAGAACGGACTAAAGTTTTATACAAAAAGAGGAAAGTGGAAGTCTTTTTGAATTCTTTACAAGATCGCATTATAAAACCATACATTTGAAAGGCTCTATTAATAATATTGTCAATATGGATGTCAAAATGTAACTTACTATCAAGAAGTACGCCAAGATCACGCGTGCAATCTGTTCTGTTCAAAATTATGCCACTCAGCGTGTAGGGGAAATTTATACCTGTTTTGCTTTTGGTAAAAGAAATATAATGACATATTGGCAAGCTGAGGTGAAGTTTATTTCTAAGACAATATTGCGAAAGTCTGCATAGATCATCTTGTAATAGTACGCAGTCCTGCATACTTGTGCAGGATTTAAAAATTTTGATGTCATCGGCGTACATAAGGAATTTAGAGTTAACTATACAAGACTTTATGTCGTTAATGAACAAGATAAACAATAAAGGACCCAAGACCGAACCCTGGGGCACACCGGATTCTACAACTGTGTATTCGGACTCGTATCCACTGATGACAACTTTCTGTGTTCTGTGGAAAATGTACGATACAAACCATCTGAGCAGATTTCCTCTAATGCCGTTGAAGGCAATCTTGTCTAAAAGCAATTTATGGTCCACCTTATCAAAAGCCCTCTGAAAATCAGTATAGACAGCATCAACCTGCGTGCCTTTGCTCATATTTTGGAAAAAAAAAATTGTAAAAATCATTAAGTTAGTGGTAGTAGACCGCGACTGAACAAAGCCATGCTGTTCGGGAATAATGTGATGTCTAAGATGTGGAAACAGATTGCTGTGTACTGATCCCTCGAAAAGCTTAGACAATGTGGATAGAATTGAAATAGGGCGATAATTTTCTACGTTGGCTTTATCACCACTTTTATAGATTGGAGTAACAAAGGCTCTTTTCCAGATGCCTGGAAATACCCATCATTTAACCATTTGTAGAACAGGATATGGAGTGGAACACAGATTTGTTGTGCTGTGTGCTTAAAAAATGTTGGTGGCAGACCATCAGGACCAGGCCCCTTATTTAAATCCAAGGACAACAATGACTTAAGCACATCACATTTATCAAAAAAAAAAATATAGGGAATACAGGGTGACTTCTCATCAATGATATTAGGAGGTACCCAGTTCTTAGGGTCGAGGGATGAAGGCTCGTGCACAGACTTGAAGAATGTGGAAAACAATGAACATAATATCTCACTAGGGCAATTAGAAGATTTATCCGTTTTTGTATAGTTTTGACTATCTGTACGTGAATTATATTTACTTTTAGGAGTATTGAGCTTCTTACTTTGTTGTTTGTCATTCTGAGTTTTAGATTTTTGATTGTTTTTATCTTGCGTGCTTTTTAGCAGTGCAGATCCAGAAAGTTCTATAGATCTACTCTGGCTGGGAGTCCGACGGGGTAGTGTGCACGGCGCACCGCTCGGTTGAGCGGCCGCGGATCGAGGCACACTCGCAGACTACCATCCTTCTTAGCTGGCAACACAATAGCATTCACCCACGCTGTCGGATGAGATACTTTACGAATTATCCCCATATGTTCCATACTATCAAGTTCCGCCTTAATTTATCCCGAATCCCTAAGGGTATTTTTCTAACTGGGCAAACTGAAGGCAGTGGAACTTGCATTGCTTTCTAAAATAATTCTGTATTTACCTGGTAATTTTCCAATTCCATGAAATAAATAATTATATTTATCTACTTTGACCCTATAAACTCCCTTGACCTATCCTAATTCTTCACTGATATTTTTTCCAAATCAAATTATAATTTATTAAGTTAATATGATTAACCCAATATGGCGTATATTGGGTTCAAACAACACATAAGACAATGGAAAAAAATAGTAATTTGCAGCATGATGAAATTGCCCTTCTTACACTATACGCGACAAATACGTTTACCTAAAAGATATTTCGTACTCAATCCTCTGTTTCATAGGAAAACTAGGCTTCTTAATATAAACTTTAGCTCTAAATATAGTATTCAGGAAGTAAATTTGGGACTACATTTATATGGAAAAATGCGACTCGGCTACGCTCTTAATAAACCAAATAAACTGTGAAATATGTTATACAAATATCACATTTTCTAATAAAAATTAAGTGTGAGTAGGTACTTATATTTTTGGTTCAGTAGGAATTATGAAGAATGATAAGTCCGGGTTTGCGGAATCGTTATTGAGGCAAGACTACGATAGAGACGAAATATTGTAGTCCGAAAACACTACAATATTTTTTTCGCCTTTTAGAAGTCATAACACTCGTAATAATTAATATTATGGTAAGTGGCCGGCGAGAGTTGACGAACGCGGGCGGTCATGTAATTTACGCGCGTGCTCACAGTCACGCGGCTGAGCCCGTACTGCTCCCTCGTTATTTCCCAGTTATATTATGCCAGCGTGTGCGTGAAATCGCGTACCGATTTCAATTCTCTTCATTAGATACCTCACTTGCTTGGTATATCTACGCCGATGACATCAAAATTTTTAAATCCTGCACAAGTATGCAGGACTGCGTACTATTACAAAGATGATCTATGCAGACTTTCGCAATATTGTCTTAGAAATAAACTTCACCTCAGCTTGCCAAAATGTCATTATATTTCTTTTACCAAAAGCAAAACAGGTATAAATTTTCCCTACACGCTGAGTGGCATAATTTTGAACAGAACAGATTGCACGCGTGATCTTGGAGTACTTCTTGATAGTAAGTTACATTTTGACATCCATATTGACAATATTATTAATAGAGCCTTTCAAATGTATGGTTTTATAATGCGATCTTGTAAAGAATTTAAAAAGACTTCCACTTTCCTCTTTTTGTATAAAACTTTAGTCCGTTCTCAGTTAGAATACGCGGTGCCCATTTGGAGCCCATTTTACGGAAAGTACAAGCACAGACTAGAAATGGTACAGAAAAAATTTCTTCGCACTACACATTATAAGTGTTACCACACTAAGATTTCCTATGCGGATCTGATAAAACGGTACAAAATATTAAGCTTGGAGCACAGGCGTACACTGCTTATGGTTATGATGCTGTTTGGCATATGCAACAACAGGTTTAATTGTATGGAGCTTGTAAATAAAATATGTTATGTGGTACCTAGAATTGCTAGTAGGCGTGCAGTACGAGCAACCCGCCTGTTCTACACAGAGCAATGTAGAACAAATGCTGGGGAAAGGGCTCCTCTTCGCCGATTATTAGAAATTTACAATTCACATTTTGAAAATTTAGATATTTTCGCTCTTAACCAGAACAAATTTAGAAAAGTGGCTATTAATTTACTTTCTGGTAATCCTTAACTGTTACTGCTTCTTCTTCTTTATTCTTCTTCATTTGGTGTGACGTGATTGTGCCCACAGACCATATCTGGACGAAGCACGCTATCTTGAATTGGTTTGTGTGATTTTTAGGGTTTAGTTTTAGTTTTATCATTCGTTACTTTCTGACTGTCCCCTTCTGTATGCGTCCGTTTCCTTATGTCTGGAACAATCAATGTGATTCCGTGGAAATTGGTGTGGGTTATATGTTTGTTTACTATGTATTATACTAGCCTACTATTAATATTGTAACATATAACTGTTTTTTGTCCCAAATAAATAATTAAAAAAAAACGACAGTATGCGGACAAAGAAAAATAAACCACTATCACAACCAACTCATTTAAATCTAAACAATACTGTAAACCCTATACAAAATATTAGCAATACAAGCGGGCGCCCGATAAGGTCGTGTCGGACAGTCGGACTCCCAGCCAGAGTAGATCTATAGAACTTTCTGGATCTGCACAGCTAAAAAGCACGCAAGATAAAACCAATCAAAAAACTAAAACTCAGAATGACAAACAACGAAGTAAGAAGTTCAATACTCGTAAAAGTTGTTGTAGTTATAAAAAGAAATGTGATGCAGTACCTCTTGGGATCCTTTTGTAAAAACTTCAAAATTAAATCACATTTGGAGATACACTCCTAAATAAAAGTCGTGGAAACTGGAAAAACAGTTTAATTCACCATCACAATAATTATAGGCGTAACATAACGCTAGTTAACAATAGTAGGAAAAAAACACTGGGAACACTGAGGTAGGTTATGAGAGTTAAGGTCAACTCTTTACTAACGACCGTTTGACGTAAGGTTCGTATACGTACTGCCGCAATGCAAGTCGCACGCAGAGTTATGTTTATTTTGTCGGAAACAATAAGTGTTGAGGGTTTTTAACCAGTAGTTCCCGAGATTAGCGTGAACAAACAAACAAACAAACTCTTCAGCTTTATGTTATATAGAAAAACAGTATTTTTTATACTTTATTTTTGTTCAACAGTAAAAAGTATAATTTAGTGAAAAACAGTATAATACTGTTCGAAACAGTACAGTTGGCAACCCTAACTACCCGCTACCTACACTTACTGAGATTGCTGCAAAATTAACGAATGCAAAGTATTTCAGTAAGCTTGATGCCCGGTCCGGATTTTGAATGATACAATTAGATGACGATAGTGCGGATATCTGTACCTTTGGAACTCCATTTGGGAGGTATCAATTTTTACGACTACCTTACGGCGTCAACTGTGCGAGTGAGGTATTTCACGGAAAAATACGCCAGCTACTAGAGGATCTCAATGGGGTAGATTCATTTGTAGATGACATAATCGTTTGGGGCAGGACTAACGAAGAACACGACGAAAGACTAATAAGATTGATTATTTGATTTGAACACACAAAAATGTAACTTTTTAAAGAAAGAGTCGCTACATTTATATCATGTGGTATCTTATAACTGAGCATTACCTGACTAAGATGAAATTAAATTTATACAATATCATCACCAATAAATATGCTGAGAAACCCTGAAGTGAAAAGAAAGATGATAAAAGAAAGAACTCAACGCGGTCATCGATCCCAATCGGGATCGCTTACTGACGATTGGGGATTTCCCAAACTTTCCTTACACCAACAATACGCATGACCAATACTGTGACCCTGACACACTGTCCTACAATGGACGCCCAACTAAACGGCTATAGAATACCTGCTGGGTATAAAGTTCCTAACACGACCACGAATCATGTAACTGAAAATAATAATGAGAGAATAACTTTTCATTCACCCCATTAGTGTAGATTTAGACGAGTGAAGTTTTTGGGATATTGGATGTCAATGTTATGTCACATCTATTTTTCTATCTGAAATGAAATTTCTACATACTGAATAATGATATAAAATTGTTGTATAGAAATAACATAGACACATTATATAAATTTTCTTGATATATCCCATGCCTTTTCAAAATATATAGACGGAGTCCTTTGATAAGGACTTTTTTTTTCTTAGTTTTTTTTTTATTTAAATTACTAGCTATCCGCCCGCGGCTTCGCCCGCGTGGAGTGCGGTTATATCGCGCTTTTTAGATTTCCCTCGGGAATATAAATTTTTTCCGATATAAAAGGTAGCCTATGTCCTTTCTCAGGGTCTAAAGATTGTCTGTGCCAAATTTCATCAAAATCGGTTGAGAGGTTTAAGCGGGAAAGCGTAACAGACAGCCAGACAGACAGACAGACAGAGTTACTTTCGCATTTATAATATTAGTATGGATTATCCTATTTTAAAAAGTAGAAAAATGTGGTCATGTGATATTGCCTTTATGGCGGAACAAAGTTCGCCGGGACAGCTAGGGTTTAATCATACAAAGGGACATAGGAAAAGAGAAAGTAACTTTGTTTTATAGTTTGTAGTGAAGTGGTAAATGGCACAGCAATACAATATTAGAAATTTTGAAGTGGAAGTTTGCTTTGAGGCTTTTTATTAAAAAAAATTAAACCTGCAGAGGGTATTTATACTCCTTTCTTTAATTGAATGCATCAACATTCAGCCGATAAGACTTTTTTTAACATGCTGAGTAGTGCAGCAGTGTGTTTGTACCATTTTTAACAAATGAACCGCTAACTTATATTTTCACTGAGTTGTTTTATGCATGTCAGTTGCGTTTTGTTATACCACGTCTTATATCACGTCACACGGGAACGACGGGAAGAACGGGAACAGGATAAAAAGTATCCTATATCCTTCTCCCAGTTCTAATCTACCTCCCTACCAATTTTGAGCCAAACCGGTTAAGCGGTTCATGAGTTATAAATAGAGTAACTAACACGACTTTCTTTTATATATATAGACTTTCATTCAAATCAGAGCAGCTCTTTAGGAGGAATTCAGTGACGTACACACGTACAGCAGATTAAGGAATATACCCATAGAAAGCATTGTCATTACCAACCCGCATTGAGCAAGCGTGGTGATTACGCTCAATCCTTCTCTGTATGAGAGAAGACCTGTGCCCAGCAGTAGGAAGATAAAAAAGGTTGATAATGATAGTGAATGCAGACAAACCCCGAATCAAAAAGAAAGATGATAAAAGAAAGAACTCAACGCGGTCATCGGTCCCAATCGCGATCGCTTATTCACAGATATGCCAAACTTTCTTTACACCGACAATACGCATGTCCAATACTGTGACCCTGACAACACTGTTCTATAATAGACGTCCACCTAAACGGCTATAGAATACCTGCTGGGTATAAAGTTGAATCAGTCACCAACTACATACACACTATAGCTGGCTATAGTGTGGGCCGTCAAACATTTTCGCCCATACTAGTATAGAAAACATTTCAACACTTTTACGGACTACAGACATTTATTTGATTATTTAACATAAAAGAACCTTCAAGTCGATTATGTAAATGTAGGTTATTAACTAAAAAAATATGATTTTACTATAGAATATGTTAAGGGTTCGGAAAATGCGGCTGAATTCGCGTTGTCTCGAATTTCCATAACATGTAAAGATTGAGAACACATTCACTAGTTGTGTATCTCCGTTATGACTAGAGCTTAAAAGAGAATTTAGATTGGTAATATTTCCAAATACAGAATAGATAAAAAATATTAAATAAATAAATATATACGGACAAATCACACAGATTGAGCTAGCCCCAAAGTAAGTTCGAGACTTGTGTTATGGGATACTAACTCAACGATACTATATTTATAATAGATACATATATAGATAAACATCCAAGACCCAGGCCCGTCAGGTAAAGATCGTTTTCCATCATGACCTGGGCGGGGATCGAACCCGGGGCCTCCACATCGCAGGCAGGCGTTTTGACCGCTGCGCCACGGAGGTCGTCAAACAAAATAGTTCGGGACTTCTAATAAAACACGTTTCGCAGCTTGTCTACCCTCAAAAAAGGACATTGTTCACTAGTGGCACTAAACAGTGCTGTCTTTAAAAAGAAGAGACAAACAAAAGTTAGCGAGACATGTATCGACTGCTGAGAAGACAGTCAACGCTAAGCTCAGAAAATAAAGTCCTTATTTACGAGTGCAATATGGACATATAGCATACAACTTTGAGGATCAGTTATCCACTGAAATGTTGAATCCTTCAGTCAGTGCCGGTTTTAACTCTACCAGCGCCCTGGGCGAGATTTTAGTCACATACTTCCGATGCGCTGGGCGTCGCTCATAGTGCTGCCACTAGTCACGTAGCTTGGCGGGCAACCTACGGATTCGGTAAGTACGGGGAGTTGGCTCTAAATGGGGTCGCGCTATACTGCTTTATTTCACGCGTACGGTAAATCAACAAAACCTATTATGGAGTTACCCTCAATAATAACATCTTAATATACAGCAGATAGGCAAATGGAAAATGACCCTGGACTTGTTATCGGGCCATTTTGTTCAGACTTAAAAAAAAAAAAATTTTTTGCTTTCGTGTCGTCAACCTTGCCGTCATTCATTCCGACAGTAGGCATGGACATCTTCAAAAGATCCAGCAGTTCGTTTTATTGTTACTGAAATTTATGATTATAAATAGGTTATAGTTGGGTAAATTTTCATGTTTTGAAAGTGTTGAGAAATACAATCTGTGTGCGAGTGCTTAAAATGTTTAGCTGATCGGACCAAACTGTAGATGTGTCACATACATGTTGGAAGAATTGCTAACCAGGTAAATCTTTTGAGCCCGTTCTCGTCGTTTTCCAAGTGAGTCATGCCTTATTCGCCTTCGCTGTGGATGATGCCGAAACCTTGCAATTCTTTCAGTACATTCTTCTCAAAGGAAAGCTTTTCTGATTAGTTTTTACTCGCTATGAACGATCATCAAGTTCGGGGATGTGCAGGTAGTCGCCGATGGGTTGGGCTTAAGCCCCTGCGGCAGTTTATGCATCGGGCGCACTAGTGCCACAAGCCGCAGCAGCAGCGGCAGTGAAGTACGTGAAGCAGTTTAGATTGGACAACATCGTTACCATTTTATCTGTTTGTGTTTTTCTTTAAAACTAAACAAAAATAACGTTTAATTTTTTTAGTAGGTCCATTGGTGATGATACTCGTTGAATCGGTCATTTGGTAACCTACACAGAATGCTGTATACTTTTTACTTTTCTGTTATCAACCATACTGTCATAATTATATTCCGCTACATGTGTGTGAATGCTTTCAATGTTTGGCTGATCAGAACAAACTGTAGACGTGTCACTCGTTCCTAATTTGTCACCACTCAGTGCCAATCTCCTTTTTTGAAGGGAGACAAACAGCGACACGCATTTTAAAAGAAACCGCCAACAATTTCCTTTCTAATGTCTTTTATCTGTTCTGTGTTTGGAAGTATTGCCAATCAGGTTTCTCTTTTGATCCCTAGTCATAATCGAAACACATAACTTGTGCTTAGGTTCTAAATATTTGATATTATCGAAGTTCGAGATAATACGTACCTGTATCATATTCTATCATACAGCCATATTCTTCCAAAAATAAACTAAATTTATAATAATCTACTTGAAGGTTCTTTCATGTTAAATAATTGAATGTTCACCCTATTGACCCGTATTGTTACTTTATTTCTTTTATTCCTATTTTTTGTTTTCTATAGCAGTTTTTCTTTATTGAGTTTACTTTATTGTCGTTTTTTTTCTGTTTACATGTATATAAATTAGATACTGTTCACCTACAATATAGCGACTTATTTAAAAACTTTACACATCTAACACATATATGTTCACTATCTCGAGTTCATCATTACGACTGACGCATTGCGAGCCGGGCACCAATTCACGCACGTTGATGTCCCAGCTAATTGGCATCAGAGGTCTAGGACGAGGCGGCGAATTGATGTAGATAACAGCTTTGATAGAGTTCGGCTCGTACTCGAGCGGACATTCCAGCTACCACATCTCAGCGGGTGACAGTAGATGTGGTTGGAGTGCGTCTACCATCTCTTTTGTCGTCGTCATGGTATTGTTGTTATTTAACAGAAAATCGTCATGAACACGTCGAAGTTTAAACTCAAATTGATCATAAATGTTAGTAGGCTAAGCATTTACACTAATAATGGTAAGTATTAAGGTGGGGTTAGCCAATGACTTCTCGGTACACTTGGAAATTCTAATCCCAATACAATTAGCAGGGGTCGTTATCAGTCGCAGCAGATAATTAATTAATAAACCTAGCGATAGCAAAATCCGGAAAAAGAATTATAAATAGAACGAACTATAAATATTTTTCCCGCAAATATTTTTTTTTATTTTTTAGCCCGCACGTGGCTCTCGGCCGACCGACTAGCGCAAGTACTTATCTACTAATCTTTTACATAAAATCGAACATCATGTACTATTTTTTTTTGTACATGTGTGCTTAAGTGTTTTTAAGGTTCTTTTATGTTAAATAATCAAATAGAGGTCTGTAGTCCGTAAAAGTTTTGAAATGCTTTCCATACTAGTATGGGCAAAAATGTTTTACGGCCAACACTATAGCCAGCTATAGTGTGTATGTAGTTAATGACTAGTTCAACTTTATACCCAGCAGGTATTCTCTATCCGTTTAGATGGACATCCATTGTAGGACAGTGTTTTGTTGTCAGGGTCACTTGGTATTGGACATACGTAGTGTTGGTGTAAGGAAAGTTTGGCATATCCCGGATAGGATCGATGACCGCGTTGAGTCCTTTCTTTTATCATCTTTCTTTTTACTTCGGGGTTGAACAGCAAATTTGATTCTGGTGCTGATTTTGTATAAATTTAATTTTATCTTAGTCGGGTAATTCTCGGTTAAAAGATACCACATGATATAAATGTAGCAATTGTCTCTTTAAAATTTTTTGTGCATTCAAATCTAAATTAATTTTTCTCAACTTTGACTAACTTTTTACAGAAAACCACTTAATCGTTACCTATATTGAAATAAACAATTTTCATACGTCAACTAGACATAGCCACAATCATTATTCTGGAAAATTATCCCGGACTCATCTTTAATCCCATTGGCATACAAGTCATTTTGTAATGACTTGAAAAGAATGTTGTATTCTTTTTGCTTTCCTGTTGTCAACCATGCTGTCATCCATGAAAGTAGGCACGGACGTCCTTAGTAGGTCCTGCAGTGCGATTTATTGCTGCACTAGTTGAAATTTGTTGGAAATGGAAAAGGAGATATACATCAAACATCCCCCATGTTTGATGTATATCTCCTTTTCCATTTCCAACAAATTTCAGAAGTTTCTTTTGGAATGTCTTTTATCTATTCCGTGCTTGGGAGTATTATTAATCAGGTTTCTCTTTAAAGCCCTAGTCATGACCGAAATACAGAATGTTGCATATGTTCCAAATCTTTACACATCATGGAAATTCGAGACAATACGTCTGCAGCCGTATTTTCCGAACCCGTAACATGTACTATCCTACAGTCATATTCTTCTTAAATTAACCTAAATTAAAATAATCCACTTGATGGTTCCTTCATGACAAATAATGATATTAAGAGTATAGCCTACGAGGTACTCATAGGAGTTCCTTTACTTTTTTGCCGCTTCCCAAGTAAGTCATGCCAAATTTGCGCAACTTATCTTACTGGAAGCGGTGCACTTTTTGGCGCACGCAAAGAGCACTTTTTTCTAAAAATCATAAGGGGAATATTCAGTTGATGAATGAACTGAAGTATTATAGCAGAATGACCAAAGTTGGAGCTATGTACTCCATTTATCTGGATGGTTGTCTGAATGCGGAGAAATGAATCCAAATCTTTGTGCGAGTTTTCCAAAGCACTAATACTATGGTGAGTTTAATATTTGAAAGATTATACATACCTTCTAGGTTATTGATGACAGGAACTCAGCACGTGATCCGTCGCTATTACCTGCGGTACTCCAAACCTTGTAACTTCGTGGTGGATGCCTTCGTTTTAGTGATCATATTTAAACGTTATCATCATGGCTTGTTGTGACAGGACTCCCACGTCCTCATACCTTCACCTATCCCCTGAAATTTCGCCGATGGGATGTTGGGCGAGGTCGAATAATGTCATCTTTTCGATTTTTAACAAAAATCCTTGAGCGAGTCTAAATGGTGGGAAAGCTTCGACATCTGGGCTCGGCGGTGGCCCGCATTTAAAATTGCGAACTAATGCATTCACTACTTCGACCGTTTTTTTTTTCTAACTAAGGGATATGCCTCAATGTATCAGTTCGCACTGCAACGTGAGAATATAACTATAATTATAATTACTGTCCTTGTCAAGAGGACTTACTATGTCAAAATATATTTTGCAAAGGTACTGGACAAGCTTTGAGATACATTCCCTCCCATCCTATTTCTCCATAATTGGGCAACAATAATCGCCTAATCTACGTACCGTCGGCGCCACCCAGCGCGCAAGAAGAAAGACTTCAGTTCGTAATGAATGGCGTCCGCCGGTTGGCAGCAATAAAATCAAAAATCTAAATCGAAATTGTTTATTTCTAATTAACTATCCGTTGGTGCTTTTGAATAGTCAATGTCGGTTAATCCAAGAAAAGTGAAGCTAAGTTGCACTTTCCAAAGCATAGATCTCTACGGAGAAGAACGTGCAAGAAACTCCATGGACACTCTTTTAAAATCATAATATGGGTTACATTTCTTTGTTATATATTACTGTTGCTTGTATCACGTGAGCACAATGTATAAATATAAAAAATAATTAAAAGATAGAAAATGAATTAAACCCACTGGCAGCTAAGAGATGATCAGTCTTCACTGACGGTCCCCGTTCACGAGCATGACGCGCGCATCAGCCCCACTTAGCTCAACCATTTTGAAGGGAACCACATGACCCAACAACACGCGCCACCATTAACAAGACATTTGAGTGAGCATGACAAACTCTCAACTGCCATGCTCGTAATGTTAAAAAAGTTATAGGTATATAAAAAAAAAACAAACCATAGTCCATGGTGCCTCACATTCACAAACTTGAATAGTGCTTTTACATTATACAATACTATATTACTTACAAAATCATGGTAGCAAAATCTTATGCACAATTGAAATAAATAAATAAAAATAAAAAAGGAATATTTGGAAAACAACAAAAAAGGGGAATGGTATCTCTTCCAAACCTACAAAATTGTCTGTGGTTGTAGAGCAGGACTGGCATTTAGCCAAGCATTTTTATCAAGGATATAACCTTCTAGTTTATAATATGTTTGCTTACACAGCGTGCTTTTAGTGCATGTTTTAAATTTAGACTCATTGAGTTGTTGAATCGCTAGCGGTACTTAATTATTAACTTTTACACAGTACCCCATAAAAGAACTATTTACTTTAGCCAGTCTGAACCGAGGTTGATCTAAATTGTTTCTATTCCTAGTATTAAAATTGTGCCTGTCTATCTTATTAAAAAGATCAGTATTTTTTCGTACATATATAATGTTTTCATAAATGTATTGCCAAGTGACCGTAAGGATGTTTATACTATATTACCTACTACTCTAGCCGAACAGCTAAAAGATTTCAGCTTCATTGATTCATTAGTTATTTGTTATGCCATACTTTATCAAATAAATATCGTAAATAAATCTCTACAGCTAACAGACATGGATTTTGATAAATGTACAGAAATGTTGAAAAAATGCTGCAGTTTCTTGGAAGACTACAGAAATAGAGCATTTTTTTGGCTATTTTAACTGTGAAGGAGTTGGCTGAAGAACTAGAAATTGAACCTGTGTTTCGAGCTAAAACAAGAATTCAACGTGTCGTCAAAGCGACAAGCTGGTGAAATCGCAAGCGATAAGTAATATGATGATAAAGTGTCCCAAAACACTACATTAATTTCAGTCAATGAAAGGTTCGAACAGTTAAATGAGTACTCGGAATCTTGGTCTTTTTTGAACAATATTAAACACATTCCAGAAAAACATGAACTTGTCAAGCTTTGTAGTGATCTCCAATTAAAATTAACTGTAGACCCTAAATGATGAAACAGGGTTGTATGTTGTGTAACTTTTAAGTCTGATATCCTTTTTGCCTGGTTAGAATGTGGTTTACTCCCGTTTTTGTTTTAAATTTCATCAAGGATCGCAACTTAGAAGAACTGTATCCAAATGTGAATAACGCATTGCGAATATTATTGACTATACCTGTAACGGTTGGTAGTGGAGAGCGGAGATTTTCAGAGCTGACGCTGATAAAAATCTATCTTCGATTAATCTAGATTTTGAAACGAAATTGCTGAAAACATCGACTTTGATAACCTTAAAAAATTATAAAACAATTCGCTGATAGAAAAGGCAGACAAGAAAACTTTCTAATAACGGATTTCATTATGTCCTTTTTTCCGTATGCCGTAGAAATCTCGCCCAGGGCGCTGGTAGAGTTAAAACCGGCACTGACTGAAGGATTCAACATTTCAGTGGATAACTGATCCTCAAAGTTGTATGCTATATGTCCATATTGCACTCGTAAATAAGGACTTTATTTTCTGAGCTTAGCGTTGACTGTCTTCTCAGCAGTCGATACGTGTCTCACTAACTTTTGTTTGCCTTTTCTTTTTAAAGACAGCACTGTTTAGTGCCACTAGTGAACAATGTCCTTTTTTGAGGGTAGACAAGCTGCGAAACGTGTTTTAATAGAAGTCCCGAACTATTTTGTTTGACGACCTCCGTGGCGCAGCGGTCAACACGCCTGCCTGCGATGTGGAGGCCCCGGGTTCGATCCCCGCCCAGGTCATGATGGAAAACGATCTTTTCCTGATGGGCCTGGGTCTTGGATGTTTATCTATATATGTATCTATTATAAATATAGTATCGTTGAGTTAGTATCCCATAACACAAGTCTCGAACTTACTTTGGGGCTACCTCAATCTGTGTGATTTGTCCGTATATATTTATTTATTTAATATTTTTTATCTATTCTGTATTTGGAAATATTACCAATCTAAATTCTCTTTTAAGCTCTAGTCATAACGGAGATACACAACTAGTGAATGTGTTCTCAATCTTTACATGTTATGGAAATTCGAGACAACGCGAATTCAGCCGCATTTTCCGAGCCCTTAACATATTCTATAGTAAAATCATATTTTTCAAGTAATAACCTAAATTTATATATATATATGCATTGTTGCTCACATATGCTCATGTACAAATTGTTGTATTTGCGCCTTTCATCGTTCGTTTCTTTCGTTATGAATCTAGTTATGTAGCCATTTATCGTATTTTTTTCAGTTGTAGATATCGGTGAGCAATCTGTATGTTAGATATTCTTTTGTCTTTTTGTTTCTGCTTCGGTAACTTTAGCCGACAATGTTTTAACATGAAACCGGCACGTAACTTAAGTTACATGAAAAAGTCAAGATGGAAAGTCTGTAAAACATAATTAATTAACTTTGAGATTTAAGCTTACCTTAGAAAGACAATTAAAGGTCTTTTTTTTGTTAAAAATCGATAGCTGAGTCTGGTTTTCAACATTCTTCGAAGGATTTCTTTCTAAGAGATGGAGTAAGAAGGAAATATCGAGATTCGGAAAAAGCTGACTGAATTTATGCAAAATTTGGAACACAACACTATGTTTAATGGAGCGAATACCCAGTAATGCTGCTATAACCTGAATCTTCTCAGTATTAAAGGAGACCTGTGCCCATTATAAATATATAATTTATATATATGCCTAGGAATATGGCATTTGGTGAACAGCTGTTGTTCACCAATTGCCATATTCCTCCTCAAAGTTTAGAATGTTATCATTTTATCAGTTTGTTTTCTTCTGCGACCGACGTCTGCTTACTATTTAATACAAATTATTAAGTGGATAAGCTACATCAGCAAAGTTGGGGATATTTTTTTTCTAGAAATTAATAAATACAACAAACTTCGGCACTGGCAGGCATCGGTCTTCGTGGACCCCATCACGATGTGCTGACTCGGGTCGGATTCTTAATGCCGCAACACGCGTCTACGGTGGCCGGGTGTTCGATGTTGTCTCCAGTTTGGTATTAGCCTGAACAGAATGCTGTATTATTATACAGCAATTCAATTCCTTGATTTGTGCTCTTGTTAGGATATTCATATTGCATATACATTGATGTCTAGCGTATGTGTGTCACAATAAAGCTGGCTAATGCACGCTAATTCACTAAAGCTTCCTAGTCTAGTTGATGAGTGGTAAAACTTCATGTAAATATTATTTCTGTTACTCTTGCCGTTTCCCAAGTAAGTCATGCTAAATTCGTGCAATTTGTCTCTCTCGCGCTGACTCTTCCAGAGACGGCCTTTGTTGATGACGTTGAGTTGTATCGTGCGAACTTCGTCGACTTTTGCAATCTAAGCTTTAACTCAAATGGATATTAATCAATATTATAGAGTGTATCAACAAGTGTGTTAGTTAAATTACTTGATAAAGAGCACTTTTTGTAAAAAGTAACCTAGGTATAAGGGGAATATTCATTTGCTGAATGAACTGAAGTATTATAGCAAAATGTCCAAAATGGGAGCCATGTACTCAATGTCTCTAAACGGTTGCCTGTTTGAATGAGGAGAAACGAATTCATATAGGTACATACTTATACATTTTTTCCAAAGCACCATTACTTTGATAGTGATAAGCTGTTGACTTTAATATTTAAATGATTACATACCTCCTTGAATATTGATGAAAGGAACTGAGTGCCTTGATCCTTCGCTATTACCACCTCCAGTAACTACTCCATACATTTATACAAAATAATGAAATAACGCTTTCAGAATATTTCTGGCTTTGTTATGACTTAGTATCTACGTTTCTACCAAAAACCAAATAAAATGACCAAATCGTCAAAATAAAATGACGTATATAGATATTATTCAATTACAATATGACGAGTTAATTAAAAACTTTTTCACAACGAACGCATTATATATATTCCACTATCACGAGTAGTGATGATAATCACTACCAACTGACGCATTACCGGCAGGCACAAATTCCGGCGCATTGGCGAGGGATTGTTGTAGATAACAGCTTTGGTCGATTTCGGCTCATATTTGAGCGGCAATCCCAGCGATCATGTCTCTGCGGGTGACAGTAGATAGGGTTGAAGTGCTTGTACCAGCTTTGTTGTCGTCGTCATCGTATTGTTGCTATTTAACAGAAGATCGTCGTGAACACTTTGAAGCCATGTGCGGGCGAATGAAACGTTGCGCGCCGCTTTCGGATATGCTTCACGCAAACATACATATAGAATACCTAAAATCGATTAGCGTCAAAAGCACTGTACTTCCTTAAGGTAGAAGAAAAGTGTGTTGTGCTGTAATTTCCGAATTCTGCTGCTTTATAATCCCAAGGGAACACATGGCGATAGTTGTGTCATCCTTTTCAGATCGTACAGAGCACAACCGTCTTGTTGTCAGTAGCTATCATAGGGTTTATTGCCCCAGATGTGGGCTGCATAGTTGATGAGCCAGGTGTAATGAAGGGCCACGGTGTATCTGGTGATAGACGCTACGTATCACGAGATCCAAGCGTTTTTGCCCCAGGAATAGACGGGGATCCCGGCAGGGATAATGAAACATAGGATTGGATTGTCTTGCCGTCAAGCGATTCGTCGTGTTCCGGCATGATGTCTGGTGAAGCCGTACGGAGGACGGGTCTAAGCAGTTGTGTTGCGATGTGTGCCGAGTACGATGCGTCAAATGTTGTTGTTTCGGGAGTTTGGTCGTGGAGGGTCTCCACATCAATCTCCCTCTGGCGCAGCATCGTTGGTCGTTCACTAAGATTTTTTAAGTGAATGGGCTTAATAAGCTAGCGCGCTTTACCATCAACGATTGCATCACTGCTTACCATCAGGCGGGATTGCAGTCAAGCGCTAGTTTATAATTATAAAAAAAAAAGGTGATCGGGTCTTTTTCTTTATCGGACATGTCAACGTTAGCATCCTTCTCGAAACCATTCTTGTGTTTGCGCACCATCAGCCACCAGAAGTGAGAGGAGAAAAAGCCGCGTTTCGCGTTTTGGGGGTCTGCTTTCGTCTCAGTATGCTTGTGCTGTACTGTGTGTTCCCGTCTGTGGGCACCAGGCATCGCGCCCATGCCTGACATGATCGCGAAAATTATACTATACAAAACTGTCCACATCTTGAATTTTCCGGTGATCATCAAGTATCATTCGTAAAAAACTGCAGCGTGCTAGTACGCGAACGCTAGTACGTTTCTCCATACCACTTGCCATTAGTAATCTCTATTTTGATTTTCCACAAGTTCAGCATATCTGACGTGTTCGTCCCAGTGTTTGCTTGTAAACATTGTGTTGGCGAGGAGCAGGGGAGCGCTTGACATCGCTACCATTCATTCCTCCTCGCTGCCTCCTTTATCTGTTGCATTCGTGAATAATTCGTGGTATTTAATTTTACTTCTAACCGCTAGTCTGCTATTACAGTAGTGTCAGAATAGTCGATCAGTGATTTCATAATGATCGATTTTGACATGTTGTGTCATTATGACTTCAAGTGGCCAATCAATGACACTGTACTCCAAATTAATAAATGTTTAAATTGAGTATTGGTTTTTAGAAAATCATTTCTATTAATGGGTTTTACAATAACGGCAATACGGCACTGTCATTCTTTCACCATTAAATTACGAGACGTGAGAGATAATTGATCGATCTTGGCAGATTACGACCTCTTAAGACAGTGACAATGGAATCGTATTGGAATTACAAATTTATAAAAATATCAGACTATGGCTCTTGGTAAGTGCAATACAGCGACGACTCATCCATTCCGACGGTAGGCATTTTATTGCTGCACTAGTTGAATTTGTTGGAATTGGAGGAGGAGGTCTAATTGCGTTAAACATGGTGGTAGAGGTGGTGGTTGAGTAAATTACATGTTGGGAGTGTTGAGAAATACTATATTTTTGTGTGTTTGGCTGATTTGACCAAACTATAGCCATGTCACTCATTCCTATCTTGGAAGCACGGAATTGATGAGTAAGGTATTGTTACGGGCTAGGGGTACTAAAATGCCGGTTAAGGGTTACGAAGTTTATTAGCAACGAAGGTACAGTCGATTGTAGGCAATGACAAGTAGAATGTCGCTGACGTTGCACCGAAGTCTTCCCTTATGTCCACGAAGTCCGTGTTGTAAACACACAATAACAGTACAGATGTTACTCCACGTAGTACTCACAGTTCTCGTTACAATTGTCGCAGTAGGTCTTCTTTAAGATCGCTTCTTAACTGTCGCTGTTTTCGTATCGCTAGTCGAGTGTAGACTGACTCTGTGCCGGTGTCGCGGCGGTATATATAGTCCAGCTGATCGAACATTCCAGATTCCTCTAGACGTAATAATAATAGCACATAACTTCGAGGTCACTCGGAAGTACCTACAGTAATTCCCGGAAACGGGTTTCTAGAAATTTCGATGTCGACACTTTGTTGACAAAACTGTTGAGACCTGTACCATTCGATAGGCCGTCCTAAGTCTAGTAATGCGTTTTATTATTGTACCTAGGGAAATGTCTAGATCTGGAGAAATAGGGCTTAAAAGTGACACACTGCATGTCACGCGATATTGAACCTTATGCCATCGACATAAGGTCCATTCGTAACATTGCCCCCTTCTTAGTCATGCTCGTCCCGAGCATGATTTGATCCATAATAGCGAGCTAGGCGGTCTACGTGTACGACCTTCAGCTTCCCTCTAGGTCCTTTCTTAATCCGGTAGGTGACATCGTTTATTCTGGTTACTATCGTGTACGGACCCTCCCATTTGGCTTGGAACTTTGGACTCTTTCCTTTTCTTCTAATGGGATTATGTAACCATACTAAAGTTCCCTCTTCAAATCCGGGCACGTTAGCTTTGCGGTCGTATCGGATCTTCATCTTCTCACTGGTTTTCAGACCATTCTCTCTCACTAGCTCATGTATTCCATCTAATTTACGCCGCAGGTCGGCCACATAGTCGACGGCTAGGATAGGAGTATCGGGAGGTGTTCCGGTTAGTGCATCTATGGGTAGTCTAATTTCTCGGCCGAAGTTGACTTTCGCCGGTGTGCAATTTGTGCTGTCATGTGTTGCTGAGCGGTATGACATTAAAAAGAGTTGAATGTATTGGTCCCAATCCCTTTGATGTTCTTCCACTACTTTGGCCAAATGATTCTCCAACGTCTGATTGAATCTTTCGACCATTCCATCTGACTGTGGGTGATACGGTGTTGTACGAGTCTTATGTATCCCGAGTAGTTGGCAAACCTCTTGAAATAGTGAAGACTCGAAGTTTCTACCCTGGTCAGAGTGTAACTCCAAGGGAACGCCAAATCGACAGAACACCTCGTGAACTAGCTTTTTGGCGACTGTATGAGCTTCCTGGTTAGGTACTGCAAAGCTTCTGGCCATTTGCTGAAATAGTCTTGCATGACGATGATATACCTATTCCCTTCTTCAGTAACAGGGAATGGCCCAGCTATATCGACAGCAACTCTTTCCCATGGTGCACCAACATTGTACACTTTCAGCCGACCTCTGGCTCTCGTTTGCGGTCCCTTTACTGAGGAGCAAGCTACGCATTTTCTACACCAGTCCTCTACGTCTTCGCGGCAATGCACCCAGTAGAATCTTTTCCTCACCTTCTCCAGGGTTTTCTTTACTCCTAGATGTCCTCCGGATACTCCGTCGTGCACCTGTCTTAGCACTGACGCGACTTTATCGCAGGGGACAACTATCTGTAAGGTGACCTCCTGTCCACTGGGTGATTCCCATTTCCTCTTGAGAACTCCATTATCAATTATCAGGCTGTCCCACTGAGCCCAGTAACTTTTTACTGTTGGGCTAAGCGCTGATATTTCACTCCAAGCGGGCCTCTGGCCACGTTGTTTCCATTCGATTACTGTCTTCAAGTCACTATCTTCCTTTTGTGCGTCTTCCAATGATTGATTATCCCAGTCTTCGTCCAAAGCGTTCACCTGGATAATCCTTACGTTCTCTTTCTTTTCCTGTTTGGCACAATGTCGGCAAGACTCTTCGCAAGGTCGTCTAGACAAAGCATCAGCATTATTGTGTGACTTGCCTTTCCGATGTTCAGTGACAAAGTCAAATTCTTGCAGCTGCTCTATCCACCTTGCTACTTGTCCTTCTGGGTCTTTGAACTGGAGGAGCCACTGTAAGGCAGCGTGATCGGTACGAAGTGTAAACTGCCTCCCAATCAAATATTTCTTGAAGTGTTGTAAGGTCTTAACAACGGCTAGAAGTTCTCGGCGGGTAACACAATAATTTCTTTCTGGCTTGGAAAGGCATTTGCTGAAATATGCGATAACGACCTGCCTATCTCCTTGTGTTTGAGAGAGAACTCCTCCAATACCCACATTGCTGGCATCTGTGTCTACCAAAAATCGGCCTTCCCTACTAGGGTAACCTAGTACAGGAGCCTCACACAAGTGAGTTTTCAGTAGAGCAAATGCCTGTTCGCAATCAGAGTTCCATTCAAATAGACACTTTTCCTCTGTTAAACGATGCAACGGTTTCGCTAACTCGGAGAAGTTCTTCACAAACCGACGGTAATATGCACATAGACCCAAGAAAGAGCGTACCTCAGTTTTATTACGAGGGGTAGGCCACTTCGACACGGCTTTTATTTTTTCAGGGTCTGTTCGAATTCCTTGCGCCGAAATAATGTGTCCCAAGTATCCAACTTCTTTCTGGAATAGTGTACACTTACTAGGACTGAGTTTTAAATTCGCTTCACGCAGTTTCTGGAACACTTTCTCCAAATTGCGTAGGTGTTCTGCGAAGTTTCGTCCCATAATGATGATGTCATCCAAATAGACCAGGCATGCATCACCAAGCAACCCCACCAAGATGCGCTCCATTAGGCGCTCAAATGTAGCTGGAGCATTGCACAGTCCAAAAGGCATGACATTGAATTGCCAGAGACCGTTCCCAGGACCAGTGGAGAAGGCGGTCTTTTCTTTATCCTGCTGACAGATTTCCACCTGCCAGTATCCACTTTTGAGGTCAACTGTGGAGAACCATTTCATGCCACTTAGCAAGTCCAAAGTGTCATCTATACGTGGCAGGGGATAACTGTCCTTTTTCGTGGCATCATTCAACATCCTGTAGTCAACGCAAAACCTTGTACTGCCATCCTTTTTCTTGACTAGGACAACTGGAGATGACCAAGGGCTGGTAGACGCTTCGATAATCCGATTTTTCTCCATATTTCTTAACATTTCCGACACTTCCTGTTCTCTTGCAAAGGGGATACGACGTGGTCTCTGTCTTATCGGCTGTGTATCGCCCGTATCTATATGGTGTTTGACGAGCCCGGTCCTTCCCACGTCACTGTCGGTCTTAGAGAAGATGTCATGGAAGTTATGCAACAGTTGCTTAACTTTGTGACTTTCGAACTTGTTTAAATTGCCCTTACAATTTTCGAGTAGTGTCGATACATGTTCCTGCCACTTCTTATCACGTTCCTTTTCGTGCGCCTCTGTTTTTCGCAATGATGCTACATGGTCGCACACACCCACGATGCAATTCTTTTCAAGAATTATTTCCTTGTTACTAACGT
Source organism: Sesamia nonagrioides (assembly GCA_017933935.1). NCBI lineage: Eukaryota > Metazoa > Arthropoda > Insecta > Lepidoptera > Noctuidae > Sesamia > Sesamia nonagrioides. Next base: position 1,279,520 of record JADWQK010001372.1, read on the forward strand.
TGATAATGCGTACTTTTGGTTTATCGGAAATCATCATCAGTGTCCTTGCTGTTATCCAGTCTGGGTGATCTCCAGAATCTTCTATTAAAATGCAACGTTTACGGCATCCTATTGGTGATAATCTAATATCTACTAAGGTTTCTGATCTTGGTGGTAATATCGTTCTCTTTACACAGTACACTGACCCCTGTTTTCCACCTTGAAGAAATACTTCTTGTTCTGGAAAACTCACTCCTTTTGCTACATTAAGGACGCACTGCTGTTTCTTCAAAAAGTCCAGTCCTATTATGCAATCATCTGTAATATTCGCTACTAAAACAGGGTGCGTGAATGTCTTATCACCCATTTTCAAAGTCACGTTCGTTTCACCAAGGACGAGTACTGGTTGGCCAGTGGCGGTTTGTAATCGGCATTGTGAAGGTCCTCTTTTCCATACTATGGTCCGAGGAAATAGCTCCGGTCGTGCAATGGTTCTTGATGCACCAGTATCCAATGTGAAACTGCAGAATTTACCATTCAGTTCTCCTTCTATAATGAGACTGTTTCCGTCACCCACTTGTGATACTGTTATAATGGGGGCTACATGTCGACCAGCCAGTACTCGCCCCATAGCCCTGGCTGTTCCTAGTTTAAATCCTCGGCTTCCACCTGTGTCCCAGAAGTGCTCCTTCCCTTAGCCTTCCTGGGACAATTGATCCGAATATGCCCTTTTTCACCGCACTCATAGCATGTTGGCCCTTGTCGGGCTTTCATTTGTGCGGTTACCTCACGAATACGGTGGTGTGGTCGGCCGTCTTGGCGTACTGCTTCCACCTCCAGAGCGTGTGTCAAGGCTGCCTTCAGAGTCTGATGGTGCCCCAGACGAACCGCAGCCCTGACTTCCGCATCTCGAATTCCATCAGTAAAAGCTTGCACCGTACTAGCATCAATTACTCCCGGCGTTGAAGCATACGCCCTCCGAACAATACGTTCTATTTCCGATGCCCATTGTTGCAAATTCTCACTGCTTTTCTGTGTGCGGTCGCGGAGTCGAGCCCTGTAGACATGTTCCAGGTGTTTCTCTCCATATCTAGACTCCAACGCTTCTAACAGACAGGCTAGGGTATTGCAGTCGCCGGAAATATTTTCGAGGATTTGTACCGCCTCACCACGCAGAGCAAGCGTAAGGGCGGTTACAGCTTGATCGTCGTCCCAATTGTTGCCTTTTGCGACCTTTTCAAATTGAAGACGGAAGGCCACCCAAGATGTTGTTCCGTCAAAATGAGGTACCTTGAAGGTCGGCAAAGCACTGGGTACAGGTACCACACCTTTAATGCCTCCTTTCTGCACCGTTTTATGGAGAAACTGTATTTCTTTCTCACACTCCATGATGGTATTGTCTAGTTTCTCCATACGCGCATCTTGTTTGTCTATGCGCATGTCTTGCTGGTCCATACGGGCATCTTGTTGTGCTGTTTTTATTTTAAGCTCATTAACCTCTTCTTTGGTTTCTTTCCACTGTTTATTTAGTTCTAATACTAGTTGCTGGGATTTTGCCTGAGATTCATCTATTTTTGCTTGGGTTTCCACCTGGGATTGTTTTATTTGAGCCTGGGTTTTTGCCTGGGATTGTTCTATACTCAGCTTTATTTGCGCCGTCAAGTGAGCCAGTAACGCCGAAAAATCGGGTCCGCTGGCTCCGGCAGTGGTGGTGGTAGTAGGCGCACTCACATTCGTCGGTGTTACGACGGCCGCATCTTCTACGGGTGCAGGGACACCAAGTGATACTTCCTCTTGACGCGCCAAATCCATCGCTGCTTGTCGTCGCGTGCGAACCCTTTCGTCTTCCCTTGGCGTGACCGGCATGCCGCTTCTGACACCAATTGTTACGGGCTAGGGGTACTAAAATGCCGGTTAAGGGTTACGAAGCTTATTGGCAACGAAGGTACAGTCGATTGTAGGCAATGACAAGTAGAATGTCGCTGACGTTGCACCGAAGTCTTCTCTTACGTCCACGAAGTCCGTGTCGTAATCACACAATAACAGTACAGATGTTACTCCACGTAGTACTCACAGTTCTCGTTGTAATTGTCGCAGTAGGTCTTCTTTAAGATCGCTTCTTAACTGTCGCTGTTTTCGTATCGCTAGTCGAGTGTAGACTGACTCTGTGCCGGCATCACGGTGCTATATATAGTCCAGCTGATCGAACATTCCAGATTCCTCTAGACGTAATAATAATAGCACATAACTTCGAGGTCACTCGGAAGTACCTACGGTAATTCCCGGAAACGGGTTTCTAGAAGTTTCGATGTCGACACTTTGTTGACAAAACTGTTGAGACCTGTACCATTCGATAGGCCGTCCTAAGTCTAGTAATGCGTTTTATTATTGTACCTAGAAAATGTCTTGATCTAGAAAAAAATAGGGCTTAAAAGTGACACACTGCATGTCACGCGATATTGAACCTTATGCCATCGACCTAAGGTCCATTCGTAACAGTATTATTTGTAGTGTACGTCAAATGCACTGGTTACGTCAATGTGACTACCGATTACAAACTTATAATTTAGGTGCGTGTGTTTATTTGTGTGTGTAATGCGCTTCCGTATTGGACTCTTGCTTATAGTGGAGTTAAAGAGGGAAAACAATTCGCGACATGCGTTCTAATACAAATACATAGTGATAGAACTGGAGGATTTCAACATTTCAGTGGATAGCTGATCTCCAAAGTTGTATGCCATATATCCATATTGCACTTGTAAATAAGACTTTATTTTCTGAGATTAGCGTTGACTGTCTTCTCAGCAGTCAATACATGTCTCGCTAACTTTTGTTTGCCTGTTCTCTTTAAAGACGGCACTGTTCAGTGCCACTAGTGAACAATGTCCTTTTTTGTGGGGAGACAAGCTGCGACACGCGTTTTAATAGAAATCCCGAACTATTTCTTGTCTATTGTCTTTTATCTGTTCTGTATTTGGAAGTATTGCCAATCAGGTTTCTTTTTTAAGCTCAAATCATAACCGAAATACACAACTAGTGAATGTATTCTCAATCTTTACATGATATGGAAATTCGAGACAATGCGACAGCAGCCGCATTTTCCGAACCCTTAACATATTCTATAGTTAAAGCATATTTTTTTAGTTAATAACCTACATTTACATAATCGACTTGAAGGTTCTTTTATGTTAAATAATCAAATAAAGGTCTGTAGTCCGTAAAAGTGTTGAAATGTTTTCTATACTAGTATGGGCGAAAATGTTTGACGGCCCACACTATAGCCAGCTATAGTGTGTATGTAGTTGGTGACTGATTCAACTTTATACCCAGCAGGTATTCTATAGCCGTTTAGGTGGACGTCTATTGTAGAACAGTGTTGTCAGGGTCACAGTATTGGACATGCGTATTGTCGGTGTAAAGAAAGTTTGGCATATCTGTGAATAAGCGATCGCGATCGGGACCGATGACCGCGTTGAGTTCTTTCTTTTATCATCTTTCTTTTTGCTTCGGGGTTTGTCTGCATTCACTATCATTATCAACCTTTTTTATCTTCCTACTGCTGGGCACAGGTCTTCTCTCATACAGAGAAGGATTGAGCGTAATCAATGCGGGTTGGTAATGACAATGCTTTCTATGGGTATATTCCTTAATCTGCTGTACGTGTGTACGTCACTGAATTCCTCCTAAAGGGCTGCTCTGATTTGAATGAAAGACTATATATATAAAAGAAAGTCGTGTTAGTTACTCTATTTATAACTCATGAACCGCTTAACCGGTTTGGCTCAAAATTGGTAGGGAGGTAGATTAGAACTGGGAGAAGGATATAGGATACTTTTTATCCTGTTCCCGTTGTTCCCGTCGTTCCCGTGTGACGTGATATAAGACGTGGTATAACAAAACGCAACTGACATGGAATAACAAAACAACTCAGTGAAAATATAAGTTAGCGGTTCATTTGTTAAAAATGGTACAAACACACTGCTGCACTACTCAGCATAAGAAAGGAATATAAATACTCTCTGCAGGTTTAATTTTTTTAATAAAAATCCCCAAAGCAAACTTCCACTTCAAAATTTCTAATATTGTATTGCTGTGCCATTTACCACTTCACTACAAACTATAAAACAAAGTTACTTTCTCTTTTCCTATGTCCCTTTGTATGATTAAACCCTAGCTGTCCCGGCGAACTTTGTTCCGCCATAAAGGCAATATCACATGACCACATTTTTCTACTTTTTAAAATAGGATAATCCATAATAATATTATAAATGCGAAAGTAACTCTGTCTGTCTGTCTGTCTGGCTGTCTGTTACGCTTTCCCGCTTAAACCTCTCAACCGATTTTGATGAAATTTGGCACAGACAATCTTTAGACCCTGAGAAAGGACATAGGCTACCTTTTATCTCGGAAAAAAATTATATTCCCGAGGGAAATCTAAAAAGCGCGATATAACCGCAATCCACGCGGGCGAAGCCGCGGGCGGATAGCTAGTAATTTAAATAAAAAAAAAAACTAAAAAAAAAGTCCTTATCAAAGGACTCCGTCTATATATTTTGAAAAGGCATGGGATATATCAAGAAAATTTATATAATGTGTCGAAAATGTTTGACGGCCCACACTATAGCCAGCTATAGTGTGTATGTAGTTGGTGACTGATTCAACTTTATACCCAGCAGGTATTCTATAGCCGTTTAGTTGGACGTCCATTGTAGGACAGTGTGTCAGGGTCACAGTATTGGTCATGCATATTGTTGGTGTAAGGAAAGTTTGGGAAATCCCCAATCGTCAGTAAGCGATCCCGATTGGGATCGATGACCGCGTTGAGTTCTTTCTTTTATCATCTTTCTTTTCACTTCAGGGTTTCTCAGCATATTTATTGGTGATGATATTGTATAAATTTAATTTCATCTTAGTCAGGTAATGTTCAGTTATAAGATACCACATGATATAAATGTAGCGACTCTTTCTTTAAAAAGTTACATTTTTGTGTGTTCAAATCAAATAATCAATCTTATTAGTCTTTCGTCGTGTTCTTCCTTAGTCCTGCCCCAAACGATTATGTCATCTACAAATGAATCTACCCCATTGAGATCCTCTAGTAGCTGGCGTATTTTTCCGTGAAATACCTCACTCGCACAGTTGACGCCGTAAGGTAGTCGTAAAAATTGATACCTCCCAAATGGAGTTCCAAAGGTACAGATATCCGCACTATCGTCATCTAATTGTATCATCCAAAATCCGGACCGGGCATCAAGCTTACTGAAATACTTTGCATTCGTTAATTTTGCAGCAATCTCAGTAAGTGTAGGTAGCGGGTAGTTAGGGTTGCCAACTATACTGTTTTGAACAGTATTATACTGTTTTTCACTAAATTATACTTTTTACTGTTGAACAAAAATAATGTATAAATAATACTGTTTTTCTATATAACATAAAGCTGAAGAGTTTGTTTATTTGTTTGTTCACGCTAATCTCGGGAACTATTGGTCCGATTTGAAAAATTCTTTTTGCGTTGAATAGCCCATTAATCCAGGAAGGTTTTAGGCTGCATAACATCACGTTGCGACCAATAGGAGCTGAACATAACTAATTCCACGCGAACGAAGTCGCTGGCGGCCGCTAGTATGATATACTTATACGAAATATTCAAAAACGATTTACCTAAGTTTAGTAAGTTGTGCGAGGAGTTCCAAAAAATATGTATGTAAAAAATTAAATAAATAAAATACTGTTCATTTTTCTAAAATACTGTTTAATATTCTTCACAGACCTGGATGTACTTTATTCCTTGTAAAAAATAAACGGCTACCCTAAGGGTTTATATTATATTTGATAAATAAAACTGGACCAGATGTATTAGGGGTTTGTTAGTTGGTTTTACAAATAATAGAGTTAAGTTGGGATCCTGCAAAATTGAAAGTTGTGTATTCAAGGGTTGTGACATTTAATAAAAGTGTAATAGTTATTGATTTGTATTTAGTAACGGTGTAACAAAAGTGTAAAGGTTAGTGATATTTATGAAATTGAAGGTTATGTAAAGACTGCATTTTAGACAGGGAGTTTATTTTAGACTAGCTTTCCGCCCGCGGCTTCGCCCGCGTGGAGTTCGGTTATATCGCGCTTTTTAGGTTTCCCTCGGGAACATCAAATTTTTCCGGGATAAAAGGTAGCCTATGTTCTTTCTCGGGGTCTAAAGATTGTCTGTGCCAAATTTCATCAAAATCGGTTCAGAGGTTTAAGCGGGAAAGCGTAACAGACAGACAGACAGACAGACAGACAGAGTTACTTTCGCATTTATAATATTAGTATGGATATGATGTGTTTTAGTAGTAGAGTTGAGGTTAGATGGTGTGTTTTTGTTTTAGGGTTTTGAAGTTTTAGGTAGGGTGTGTCTTTGTAATAGGGTTTTTGAAGTTTTAGGTAGGGTGTGTTTTCTAATAGAGCTGAAGTTTAGCTAAGGTGTGTTTTGTAATAGTTGAAGTTATAGATAGGGTGTGTTTTGTGATAGAATTGAAGTTATCGATAGGGAGTTTATAGGCAGGAAGATTGTTGGAGTTGTCGAAGTTATAGATAGGGAGTTTGAAGTTAAAGATAGGGAGTTTGAAGTTAAAGATAAGGAGTTGTTGAAGTTAAAGATAGGGAGTTTGAAGTTAAAGATAGGGAGTTGTTGAAGTTATCGGTAGGAAGTTTGTCGAAGCTATAGATAGTGAGAAGCTATAGATAGTGAGTTGAAGTTTTATATGAGTTATTTTTTGTATTGAGGGGATTATAGGTTATGTATTGAAGTTGTTTACAGAGAGTGTATTGAAATCAATGTTTGAAAATTATGTCTTGGGATGATTTTAAAATTTTATTTTGAGATAATAATAACATTCAGGGGGGATGTTGAGGTTGAATTTCATTATTGCCTCTGGCAACTAACATTTATAAAGAAATTAAATATATTTAAGTTTGGAAGACAGATTCGGGAGACAAGAGAAAAATATGTTGTTGTTTTATTAGTAGTAAAAATGTTGTGACAAAGAATGGTTCGTATATAAAGGAAATTATAAGATATGTTTTATATAACTGTTTATTTATAGAGTGTTGTTTTAACAAAATATAATGTGTGAATGAATTATATGTGTGTGGCGTATTGTGTCACAACACTAGTTAATATTAAAACCCTCAACACTTATTGTTTCCGACAAAATAAACATAACTCTGCGTGCGACTTGCATTGCGGCAGTACGTATACGAACCTTACGTCAAACGGTCGTTAGTAAAGAGTTGACCTTAACTCTCATAACCTACCTCAGTGTTCCCAGTGTTTTTTTCCTACTATTGTTAACTAGCGTTATGTTACGCCTATAATTATTGTGATGGTGAATTAAACTGTTTTTCCGGTTTCCACGACTTTTATTTAGGAGTGTATCTCCAAATGTGATTTAATTTTGAAGTTTTTACAAAAGGATCCCAAGAGGTACTGCATCACATTTCTTTTTATAACTACAACAACTTTTACGAGTATTGAACTTCTTACTTCGTTGTTTGTCATTCTGAGTTTTAGTTTTTTGATTGGTTTTATCTTGCGTGCTTTTTAGCTGTGCAGATCCAGAAAGTTCTATAGATCTACTCTGGCTGGGAGTCCGACTGTCCGACACGACCTTATCGGGCGCCCGCTTGTATTGCTAATATTTTGTATAGGGTTTACAGTATTGTTTAGATTTAAATGAGTTGGTTGTGATAGTGGTTTATTTTTCTTTGTCCGCATACTGTCGTTTTTTTTTTTAATTATTTATTTGGGACAAAAAACAGTTATATGTTACAATATTAATAGTAGGCTAAGGTATAATACATAGTAAACAAACATATAACCCACACTAATGTCCACGGAATCACATTGATTGTTCCAGACATAAGGAAACGGACGCATACAGAAGGGGACAGTCAGAAAGTAGTGAATGATAAAACTAAAACTAAACCCTAAAAATCACACAAACCAATTCAAGATAGCGTGCCCCGTCCAGATATGGTCTGTGGGCACAATCACGTCACACCAAATGAAGAATAATAAAGAAGAAGAAGCAGTAACAGTTAAGGATTACCAGAAAGTAAATTAATAGCCACTTTTCTAAATTTGTTCTGGTTAAGAGCGAAAATATCTAAATTTGCAAAATGTGAATTGTAAATTTCTAATAATCGGCGAAGAGGAGCCCTTTCCCCAGCATTTGTTCTACATTGCTCTGTGTAGAACAGGCGGGTTGCTCGTACTGCACGCCTACTAGCAATTCTAGGTACCACATAACATATTTTATTTACAAGCTCCATACAATTAAACCTGTTGTTGCATATGCCAAACAGCATCATAACCATAAGCAGTGTACGCCTGTGCTCCAAGCTTAATATTTTGTACCGTTTTATCAGATCCGCATAGGAAATCTTAGTGTGGTAACACTTATAATGTGTAGTGCGAAGAAATTTTTTCTGTACCATTTCTAGTCTGTGCTTGTACTTTCCGTAAAATGGGCTCCAAATGGGCACCGCGTATTCTAACTGAGAACGGACTAAAGTTTTATACAAAAAGAGGAAAGTGGAAGTCTTTTTAAATTCTTTACAAGATCGCATTATAAAACCATACATTTGAAAGGCTCTATTAATAATATTGTCAATATGGATGTCAAAATGTAACTTACTATCAAGAAGTACTCCAAGATCACGCGTGCAATCTGTTCTGTTCAAAATTATGCCACTCAGCGTGTAGGGAAAATTTATACCTGTTTTGTTTTTGGTAAAAGAAATATAATGACATTTTGGCAAGCTGAGGTGAAGTTTATTTCTAAGACAATATTGCGAAAGTCTGCATAGATCATCTTGTAATAGTACGCAGTCCTGCATACTTGTGCAGGATTTAAAAATTTTGATGTCATCGGCGTACATAAGGAATTTAGAGTTAACTATACAAGACTTTATGTCGTTAATGAACAAGATAAACAATAAAGGACCCAAGACCGAACCGTGGGGCACACCGGATTCTACAACTGTGTATTCGGACTCGTATCCATTGATGACAACATTCTGTGTTCTGTGGAAAATGTACGATACAAACCATCTGAGCAGATTTCCTCTAATGCCGTTGAAGGCAATCTTGTCTAAAAGCAATTCATGGTCCACCTTATCAAAGGCCCTCTGAAAATCAGTATAGACAACATCAACCTGCGTGCCTTTGTCCATATTTTGGAAAAAAAAATTGTAAAAATCATTAAGTTAGTGGTAGTAGACCGCGACTGAACAAAGCCATGCTGTTCGGGAATAATGTGATGTCTAAGATGTGGAAACAGATTGCTGTGTACTAATCCCTCGAAAAGCTTAGACAATGTGGATAGAATTGAAATAGGGCGATAATTTTCTACGTTGGCTTTATCACCACTTTTATAGATTGGAGTAACAAAGGCTCTTTTCCAGATGCCTGGAAATACCCATCATTTAACCATTTGTAGAACAGGATATTGAGTGGAACACAGATTTGTTGTGCTGTGTGCTTAAAAAATGTTGGTGGCAGACCATCAGGACCAGGCCTCTTATTTAAATCCAAGGACAACAATGACTTAAGCACATCAAATTTATCAAAAAAAATATAGGGAATACAGGGTGACTTCTCATCAATGATATTAGGAGGTACCCAGTTCTTAGGGTCGAGGGATGAAGGCTCGTGCACAGACTTGAAGAATGTGGAAAACAATGAACATAATATCTCACTAGGGCAATTAGAAGATTTATCCATTTTTGTATAGTTTTGACTATCTGTACGTGAACTATATTTATTTTAGGAGTATTGAGCTTCTTACTTTGTTGTTTGTCATTCTGAGTTTTAGATTTTTGATTGTTTTTATCTTGCGGGCTTTTTAGCTGTGCAGATCCAGAAAGTTCTATAGATCTACTCTGGCTGGGAGTCCGACGGGGTAGTGTGCACGGCGCACCGCTCGGTTAAGCGGCCGCGGATCGAGGCACACTCGCAGACTACCATCCTTCTTAGCTGGCAACACAATTAGTGACAATAATAATAATTAGTGTCAATTAGTGTTTTTGATTTAGTACCGAAGTGTTCATCGAACTTTTGTATCAATAGAACGGTATCATCGGTGTCTTCTTCTACCTTTATTTTGAAAGTAGAATATATGTCATACCCATCGGCGCCTATTAAGTTAATCAGTAAACTGGCTTGTACATCCTTGTTTTCTTTGTACACTCCTGAGGCCTTAAGAAAACCTTAAATTGTTTGAGCCACTTTCGCCACGCATCAGCTCGGTTCGCCGGGCCCCCTTCTAAAACTAATTCGGCCGGAGGTCTTGCGTGTTCCATAATAATACGTACTGTCTATCACCAAAATACACTAACACTGCTTTGATTTTAACTAATAATAACTTCCAAAAGCGTGATTCGTATTTATCGCTGCCACCATGAAGTACAACACGATCTTGCTAGATAATGACTGCTATAAGCCGTGTGGGTGACGCCAGTTGTAAGCGCGTCGAGGTGATTAATGGCACTTAACAACTATCTTAGAATTTAACACGGCCGGGTCACGACACTCCCGAGTCGCATACGTGGAGCGCGCGCGCAAGTATCGGAGCGTTAGTCACATACTTCCGGTACGCGGGGCGTCGCTCATAGTGTTGCCACTAGTCACGTAGCTTGGCCGGCAACCTACGGATTCGGTAAGTACGGGGAGTTGGCTCTAAATGGGGTCGCGCTATATCCTCCCCCTCCAAATCAGCAGAAGGCTCTGGAGCTGGCTTGGCAACCGATAACTTACGGGGTCTGCCCTTCTTTCTGCCATGGACGACAACGTCTTTATCGCCTACATAAGGTGTTAAGAGACTGGCATGATACTTTCCCCGAGGTTTCTTCTCTTTATCTACTACCTCATAAGTTGTAGCGGAAACAACTTTACCAATACGATACGGACCTTCTCGTCTCGGGGCAAATTTGCTGGTGAAGCCTGTCGCGGCGTGACTAAGCCGATGGTTAGCCAAGAGTACGAGGTCATCCTCCTCGTTCCAGGACGTCGTTTCTTATCCGCTGCATCCTTGCGAATGTCCTGTTGGCATTTGACACGCCACTTCGTACAAAGTTCCGTAAATATGGCGTGATTTGGGGTACGTAGTTTTCTTGATCTACGACCGCTCGTAAGTCGTGAACTACATTCACCGGAGAACGGAATTCGCGCGCAAATGTTAAAAAGGCGGCAGAGTGTCCTGGGCCTTTGTTCGGAGCCGTATTTAGTGCGAATCGTACCGCAGGCAACACTTCCAGTATTAAAATTGTGTACTAGTATTAAAATTGTGCCTGTCTATCTTATTAAAAAGATCAGTATTTTTCCGAACATATATAATGTTTTCATAAATGTATTGCCAAGGGACCGTAAGGATGTTTATTTCTTTAAATAGTTCCCTGAGAATAATGTCTGCGGAGATTATATATGGCTCTGATAGCTCTTTTCTGCAGAATAAGAATAGACTCTATGTCTGCAGCCCGTCCCTAAAGCAAAATACCGTACGACATGATGCTATGAAAGTAGCTAAAATAGACTAGTCTCGCAGTATCTACATCAGTAAATTGATGGATTTTTCTGACAGCATAAGCTGCTGAACTAAGCCGTCGTGCCAGAGATGTTAAATGAGGACCCCATTGTAGCCTCGAGTCAAGCGTGATCCCCAGGAAAACCGTGTCCTCGACGAATTCGAGTTTCTCCTTATTCAATACTATATCGGAGTAAGTAGTTGTAACATTTGGTAAAGCAAATCTTATACACTTAGTAAAAAATTAACGAAGTATCATCAGCAAACAATACAACATGTGGTTGTTTTTTTAATAGATGCGGTACATCATTAATATATATTAAGAAGAGGCAAGGACCCAAAATTGAGCCTTGCGGTACACCCATTTTGACTCTCAAACCCGGAGAATTGACACCATTTATCTGAACTTGCTGTTGGCTATCAATGTCTCCACCTTTAATCAGAAGAACTTCTTATAATCTACTGCTGGTATGTTTCGTTTCGAGCGCGTGCCTGGCTCGGTTTCTACAGAAGATTCTCCTGGAAGCACTTCCTTTCCCGTAGAGTGGTCGCCATGAAGAAGCACTGATGTTGAGGTTCCCGATTGTTCTGTTAGCTCCTCAACGGGGATTTCAGCCGGCAGCTGTTCGGAGCTTGTCGGATGTGATGGCAGGATAAATGGATCTCTTCCCATGGGCCATTTTCCCTCCCCCGAAATATGAGCAACTGGTTAGTATGTCTTTTGACGGTTTGACCCGTTTCACTCAGCTGTACTAAATATACAGTTTTGCCCACACTTTTGTAGGGGCCTGCACAGACATTTTGGTTAGGGTATGCATACATACACTACCGAAATCTCTGTGCTTTGTATATAGTAAAACTTAAAAAACGTAAACTTACTAGTTTAAATTTATCATATTTGCGTACTTTTTGTGTGACTTTTCCGCATGTCAACATTGAATTGATGTTTGTCAGTTTATGCATGGCCACAATGAACATTCAAATATGTGATTGATTGTAAGAACAAGTCACATAAATGATATCCAAAGTGGCGTTGTAGTTGCACTACAAGGCTGTGAGAGATGTTGTTTTTTGTGCAAATGAATAAAAAGAAATTTTATTATTAACTGAAATGTAAATAAGGAATACTGTATTAAAAAAATCATGGCGCCTATCTTTTTTTAAATAATTAACTCTGCAAAACGTCGTCGTTAAAATTGGAAGATCGTTTTAAAATCACTAAAAGTTCTATTTCAATGAAAATCATAGACAAATCTGTGAGTCTGCTTTAGTCCTGTGTGTTTCGTAAATATGTATGGATTCTTTTCCGGCACGAAAATGATTACTATCACTGTGTCACTCGTACTCATTGGAATCGTAACTATTAATTTTGCTCATTTGTAAACTTCAGGAAATTCGCCTGTAATATTCTTGAACAATGTTCCCTACACGGGAAAGAAAATAATAACGTTAACGTTGAAAAATTCACAGTTTTAAATTTATCTAAACATACATCACCAGTACAGATCTTTCTTAAAACAGTCAATATATTTATGTTACCAAATTCACCAATAACCAAACAACATAAGCTGATAAAATAATAATAAAAAGTAATAAAACTAAAACCCAACTACGACAAAAAACAACGCTGAAAAAGTATAAAACAAGATTTTCAGAATACTGAACTGAACAAAGTTGCTAATGTAGTTGCAAGTAAATGGACACAGTAGACTCTACCAAGATGCCTTCGTTGTAAATTAACAATAATGCCATACAATACTGTTCTGAAGTATACAATATTCACCATGTAGAGATAAATTTTCATGTTTGGAAAGGCGTAGTCACACGTTGTCAAGGTGCTACGGTAGGTAGGTATATGTAACGTGTGACTACGCCTAAATAAAAAAACTAAAAACTAGGTACTTGACATATTACATCATTTACATCTACACGCACATATAACAACATAAGCCCGAAGGCATATAGTGCAGAGGACATTTTTATGGGAGTTTTAGCCAGTTATCAAACTGTTTCCGCCTTCACCGCGTGGAGTTACTCCCAGCTTAGGTCGTTTTCATTAGTGCATTACATATTCTATTAATGTTCACATTGCTCTACATTGCATTAAGCGATTCACAGTTCCCGTGATCCGCGCTTTACTCTTATCTATACTAATATATAAAGCTGAAGAGTTTGTTTGTTTGTTCGCACTAATCTCGGGAACTACTGGTCCGATTTGAAAAATTCTTTTTGCGTTGGTTAGCCCATTAATCCAGGAAGGCTTTAGGCTATATAATATTATATCATATCATCATCATCTATACTAATATATAAAGCTGAAGAGTTTGTTTGTTTGTGCGCGCTAATCTCAGGAACTACTGGTCCGATTTGAAAAATTCTTTTTGCGTTGGATAGCCTATTAATCCAGGAAGGCTTTAGGCTATATAACATCCCGCTATGGCCAATAGGAGCAGAGCCGTAACAATAAATGTTGCGAAAACGGGAGCTAACGCAGCCGTACATATTGCCAATAGGAGCTGAGCATGACTCCACGCGAACGAAGTCGCTGGCGGCCACTAATAATATATAAAGCTGAAGAGTTTGTTTGTATGTTTATTTGTTTGTTCGCGCCAATCTCGGGAACTACTGCTCCGATTTGAAAAATTCTTTTTGCGTTGGATATCCCATTAATCCAGGAAGGCTTTAGGCTACATAACATCACGTTGCGACCAATAGGAGCTACTACCATGCGAACGAAGTCGCTGGCGGCCGCTTGTCGCTCATATTTAACATCATTAAAGCATTCCTGTAATTATGTACAAGCATAAAGTACTCGTGAAGCTCTTTCACGTGATACCAAACACGGTATATTTATTTTAATTTTATATTAACATAGAACTTTTTGTCCGCTAGAGGGCGCAATACTAAATTTGGTGACAAGCTTTATAGCTCATAACTAACAGAATATCAAGGCCCTTTTAATGGTTCTACAGTGGTCTTATTCTGATAAGTAGTAAAGAAGATAGGAACGAGAAGATGTGAATTATATGCAACCAGCCCATGAATACAGGTAAAGTCACAAGCAAATGCTAGCAATATATATATATATATATATTCAAAATCTACAAGTAAAGCGCTTTCAAATGATACCAAACACGGCATATTTGTCTTAACTTTATTTTTTTACTCTGTATATTTTGTCCGCTAGAGGGCGCCACATTAGATTTTGTGGAACCCAATATAGCCTATAACCAGCGGACAATTAAGACGCTTCTAATGATATGTCATTTGTCGAATTCTGATAAGTAGTTTAGAAGTTACGAGGGAACAGATGAACATACATACATACATACATACTGTTGAGTTGTTACCTGTCTAGTTGTACATATATTGCAAAGCGCCCGACCAAGTTAAAAGCATGTTCATTATTTTTGTAAGATCAGTCGCATAAATACACTCATAGAGAACACACAGTGTTTTATTCCGAAAATTTCTCAAGCTAAAGTGAACCCTAAGCAAGTGAACATATGGTCGATATCGAGCCGGATTACTAGTGAATATACCTGCCGTCGCCAAGCGCCCGAGAACAATAGGAACCGCATTCCTTAGATAAGGATTCTCGTCGCTCCGAACAGTTTTGTAGTAAACAAGCTATAGATCTATAACTACAATTGGATAATTGAAAGTGATTTTGCTTATGAAGATTGAATATTTGGATTTATTCAGTTGTAAACCATACAATTAATTGAAGAAAAATGTCTACAACTGAACAATTAATTAGTACATTAGAAGACACGGCTTTATTACTGCAAAAAACTCAAATTAACTTAAGGAAATGTCCAAAACAGCGGTTAACTCAGGGTTATATTGAAGCACGTATAAAATGTATTGAAGATTACTGGAATATTTTCACCAATGCACATCAAGACTTGTTGAAATGTACTCCAAAGGAAGCTCGACCGCAGTTAAGTTATTTTACTAAAGATGTATATTATTCCACCGAAGAACTTTTTTTGAACATGAAAGCCGACTTAAGAGACATGTTAATAAATTTAACTCGCGTCAGTTCAGACCCAACATACGCCCCGGTTCAAGAAAAGATACCTTCTTCTTCTTCTCAGATGAAATTACCGAAGATCGAGTTACCTAAATTTTCTCATAAATATGAAGAGTTTCCTACTTTCCAAGATTTATTTACATCAATGGTGCATAATAACCCGTCCATAAGCAAGGTACAGAAATTTCATTATTTAAAAACAAGTGTCACTGGTGAAGCAGAATCGTTGTTGAGACATATACAAATTACGGAGAATAATTACGATCAAGCATGGGAACTTCTCAAAGGCCGCTACGGAAATAAACGTCTCATAGTCTCCTCTCTATTGAAGCAATTATGTAATCAAAGGAAGAATAACACCCAATCCGCAAGTAGTGTAAAAAGTATTTTGGACACAACAACCGAGTGTTTAAATAGTTTAAATAATTTAAACGTGCCAACGGATTCCTGGGATCCTTTAATAATATTTCTAGTGGTGCAGAAGTTGGACCCAGAGTCCCACAAAGAATGGGAAGAATATGCTTACAAGGAAAATTGCGAAACATTACCTACCTGGAACGAGTTTAAAAAATTCCTTGAAGCTAAGTTCCGTACCTTAGAGATGGTGACTCCAAATACTTCTACATACAAAGAGAGAACTACTACAGTGAAAGAGCGTTCATATCACACGGCGACGACTACAAACGACAAAACTTGCATTATGTGCAAAGAGAAACACACACTGTGTCATTGCAAAGAATTTGCAAAGATGGATCCAACACAACGAAGTCACTACGTGACTAACAACAATTTATGTTACAACTGTTTGCTACCTGGCCACAGGGTATTTAAATGCCGTATACCTAGTACATGCCATGTGTGCCACAGGCGTCATCACTCCCTACTGCACGAACAGAGGTACGATAGCGGTCGTCAGTTAGGTCAATCAGAGAACCCATCACAACCTAACGTGACGGCACATACACGTGTAGAAGAGCAAGAGAAGGAAGAAACAGTGATCGCGTCTAATTATGTGAGCAAGAAGAGACAGCAAACAGCCCTTTTAGCAACTGCAATGGTAACAGTTAAGAGCAAGACAGGACAAACCATTGCACTAAGAGCACTTGTGGATCCAGGCTCTCAGGCCAATTTTATAAGCAATAAGGCGGCTCAAATATTACATCTGGAAAGACAACCAGCTAGAGCGACTGTGGTTGGGGTGGCTTCTACGAAGACTGACATCAAACAATTGGTTGAAGTTTATATAGCACCAAGATGGGATTCAAATACGAACTTATGCATACAGGCTTATGTTTTGACCAAGCAACTTACCTCTAACATTCCACAACAAACAATTGCTGTTGGTGATTGGAAACATTTGAAGGGAATTACGCTGGCTGATCCGAAATACTTTCAATCAGGATCAGTCGATTTATTGCTTGGTGTGAAAGAATATTCCAAGATCATAGAAGACCAGATTGTTAGAGGACCTCCTGGAACACCATGCGCACAGAAGACTACACTAGGCTGGATCTTGTTTGGTCAAATAAACACACAACCTGAAGAGTCTATAGTAGTCATGCATACACAAGTAGATATAGGCGAAATGTTGAAAACCATCTGGGAGATTGATAGAGATACTGAAAGAAAACAAACAAAAGATGAGAGATTATGTGAAGAAATATATACAGACACACACAAAAGAGACGAAACAGGAAGATATATAGTGACACTACCATTTAAGTCTGAGAACAGAGAATGTCAATATGGAAATACAAGAAACATAGCAATGCAAAGACTTATGAGTTTAGAAAGAAGATTCAAAAGGCAACCTAAGTTAAAAGAAGAATATGTTAAAGTTATAGAAGAGTATTTTAAATTAAATCATGCAGAAGAAGTACCTATAGAAGAGTTAAATAACAAGAGTTTCTACTTACCTCACCACGCTGTCTTGAGAGAAGATAAAGAAAGTTCAAAAACGCGTATCGTCTGGGACGCGTCATGTAAGGGAGACAATGGCGTGTCATTGAACGATGAGTTGCTGACGGGACCCGTGCTCCAGGACGATCTTCGTAGCATCATTATGAGATGGAGAATGCATGCTGTAGCATTCACAGCAGATATAAAGATGATGTATAGAATGATATTACTTACCAGAAGAGATGTAGACTTCCAAAGGTTTCTGTGGAGAAAAGATCAAGAAGTAAAAGATTACCGTTTACTTACCGTGACATTTGGAACCGCTGCAGCACCTTACTTGGCCGTCAGGACGTTAAGACAGCTGGCTCACGATGACGCTGAAAATTATCCTCTTGCTGCTAATGTTACACTTATGGATTACTATGTGGATGATATCCTTTCAGGGAAAGACACCGTAGCTGAATGCGTAAAAATAATGAAACAACTGAAAGAGATGATGCAGAGAGGTGGTTTTGAACTTAAAAAGTGGTCATCGAATAGTGTCGAATTTATTTCCGCCGTTGAACCGCAAGATAGATCATCCAACGCAAATGTGGATCTGAATGTAGATGGCACTGTCAAGGCCCTTGGTATCTCATGGAATTTAGGCACAGATCAACTTGAATACAAACTCAATCTTGCTGAAAGTGAGTCAAAGATCACAAAACGGAGTATTCTGTCCGACGTGCAAAAATTATTTGATCCGCTTGGCTGGATTGCACCGAGTGTTGTCATGGCGAAGATGTTGATCCAAGAGCTTTGGTTGAATAAACTAGATTGGGACGAAGTTGTTAGTCCGTCATTAACTGACAAGTGGAAAGCAATACGTGTAGATTTGGAAGGAGTAAATAGCATAAAACTCAATCGATGGCTACGAACTAAAGAAACTGAAAAGGACAAGATTCAACTGCATGGTTTTTGCGATGCATCGCAGAATGCTTATGGCGCTGTGGTGTATGCCAGAGTCATAACTGATGAAGGAATCATAACTGAAATCATCGCTGCCCGAACAAAGGTTGCGCCATTACGAGCAATATCTCTACCAAAACTCGAACTGTGTGGAGCGGTCCTGCTTTCTAAATTACTACACCATGTTTCAAGGGCGATGAGAATACAACCTTCACAGATTTATGCCTGGACAGACTCATCAATAGTATTGGCATGGCTGCTGGGTGACCCTAATAAATGGAAAACGTTCATTGCTAACAGAGTGGTAGAAATTACAGACAAGACAGATAAAGATCGATGGTTTCACGTGCAGTCACAGGATAACCCAGCAGACATTGCATCCAGAGGCATGCTACTGTCGGAATTAACTCAATGCACCATGTGGTGGAAAGGACCACAGTGGCTAAGAAAAGACAAGGTTAATTTTACTAGACCTAATAACAATCATACTGATTTAGAAGCTAAGAAAGACAAAATAGAAGTAAACCTGAAAATAGACAATCAAGAAGAGAAACATTTAATAACACAATTTGAAGATTTTGAAGATTTAAAGGAACTTACCACAACTATTGCATACTGCATTAGATTTTTGAGATTTAAGAAGACTTCAACAACAGAGGAGATACTTACAGTTAAAGAGATTGATAATGCACTACAGAAATCTATACAAATCGTACAAAGAGAAGAGTTTGAAGATGAAATTAATGCACTACGAAATAAATGTCAAATTAAGAAACGAAGCAGTTTAAAATCACTTACTCCATACTTGGATGAATGCAATGTACTCAGGGTGGGCGGAAGATTAAGACATGCTGATTTAAGCCATGATGGTAAACATCCTATCATTCTTGGACATAAAAACAAACTTACTTCCCTCATTGTTGATGACGCTCACAACCAAACATTACATGGTGGAGTACAACTGATGATGAGCTGCCTACGAACGAAGTACTGGATTATCAGGGCGAAGTCTTTAGTGAAGATGCACATCCATAGATGCATGATATGTGCACGACGCAATGCAACAGCTCAGAAGCAGCTTATGGGAGACTTACCCAAGCCTAGAGTAACACCTGCGAGGCCTTTTATCAACAGCGGAGTGGATTTTGCCGGCCCTTTGCAAGTCTTATGGTCCAGAGCGAGAGGTGCCAAAACCAGCAAGGCATATATTGCGATATTTATTTGCCTGTCTACTAAGGCTATTCACCTTGAGCTGGTTGGAGATTTAACTACTGAAGCTTTCATTGGTGCCTTCAGACGATTCACTGCAAGACGAGGCAAATGCTGTAACCTATGGAGCGACCAAGGCCGAAACTTCGTCGGGGCAAATAAGGAGTTAGAACAAGCATGGAAGGGGGCAGATTTGGATTTTGCTACGCAGATTCTGAATAAGTTGGTCTATGAAGGGACCCAATGGCATTTTATTCCCGCTTACAGCCCAAATTTTGGGGGTTTATGGGAGGCGGGAGTGAAGAGTATAAAGCACCACCTTCGACGTGTACTTACCACCAATTTGACCTTTGAAGAAACTTCAACAGTGCTCTGTCAAATCGAGGCATGTTTAAACTCCAGGCCTTTATGTCCTATAGATGACAACGACATTGATAATCTAGACCCACTCACACCAGGCCATTTTTTAATAGGAGAAGCTCCAGTGATGATTCCTAGTGCTAACGTAGAAGACATGAGAGTAAGTAGTCTATCCAGGTGGCAACATTTGCAAAAGATAATGATAGATTTTTGGAGAAAATGGCAAGAAGAATATTTGACAAGGCTACAGCAGAGACCTAAATGGTTAAAAACAGAGAAAGAATTTGAGAAAGGGAATATAGTGCTAATAAAAATGGATAATTTGCCACCTGCGAAATGGGCACTTGGTCGTATAATAGACAAACATCCGGGAGAAGATGGTAAAACAAGAGTATACAGTGTAAAGAGTGGTGACAGTGTTGTGAAAAGAAGTGTAACTAAGTTGTGTGCATTGCCTGTAGATACTGAGTAGTTAAATTTAAAGTGTAAGATTGAAATTGTTAGTTTGAAATTTAAAATTTGTTTGTTGAGATATAGCATGATGTTTTTAAAATAATTTAAAAGAACTTACAGTTCTTTTGGTGGGCGGTATGTTGAGTTGTTACCTGTCTAGTTGTACATATATTGCAAAGCGCCCGACCAAGTTAAAAGCATGTTCATTATTTTTGTAAGATCAGTCGCATAAATACACTCATAGAGAACACACAGTGTTTTATTCCGAAAATTTCTCAAGCTAAAGTGAACCCTAAGCAAGTGAACACATACATACATACATACATAGCCTGTCAAAATCATAACCCTCCTTTTGCTTTGCCGTAGTCGGGTAAAAAGGTATTTTCACAAACAACAATTGTGCTGGTTTTGTCAACTTCTTGATTCGGCCGCGTAAAATGTAGGCACTGCTTATCTGGGCTTATAAACTGAATGAAATTGCAAGACAACACACGAAAAGTTTACACATACAATCAAATAATTTTATTCACACACGCGAATGAGAGAGGCACATTTAGTAACTGCTTACCCCGCCACGCGAAGTGGCGCGGGCGTCGCGACGAAGCCGAGTTGCGCGGGCCGCATTGTAATGTCTGTTAGTAGTTTGCACTAGCCCCAATACAATATGTAAAGAAAACCCTGTCCGATCCGTTAAGGTATTGTTAGGTATCGATAACTGATTCTACTAATGCCCACAAAGACAGACTAAACTTAAAAAAAAATCCCCCTAAAAAAATAAATATTATTTCGCAAAAAGAGGTAACATAATACATGTGCATTATGCAACCCCTTCCGCGGGCGCAGGGCGGGGGGCGGGGGGCAGGGCACGTGGCACCTGTGACGTGGTCGCGTCGCTAGTCGCTTATAATAATACCGGTGTTGTCACCGTTTTAAAAATTACCAAATTTCGGGGAAATTGGAATTAATTCCCGGGAAAAAAGGATTATTCCAAAATTCATTAGTATTGTTACTATGATGATTATGTAAAATTTTATATTATATTTGGTCAAGTGTTTACCTAACCTTTATTATCCTTATGGGTCGGACAGGGTTTTCTTTACATATTGTATATGGCAGTGTTATCACTAACTGATTAACGAAGTCTTTAAGTTTAAAGTTTGTAGTATATAAATTATTTTATTGTACTATAAATTATTATATTATTTTTTTTCAAAATTATTAGGGTATGCAGTGCTTATCTGCCTCTATGGAGCGCACGCGCCTGCACTTTTGACAATAACGCCACGTGACCAATATTGTTTTTTTTTACTATATAGTTTCACCAATACTTGATCACCCACACCAAATCTAACTTTACGGTTGCCACGGTAATTGTCAATCTGCGAACACTGTTTGACTTTAACAACAGTGTCGAGTGCTGCATCGGATAGTGTTGTGGTGGTCGGTGTAAGGAGGTCCAATCGGCTTTTCAACTTGGTTCCGAATAATACCTCAGCAGGTGATCTATTTATGGTCGAATGTTTTGAATTCCTATAACTTAAGAAGAATTCTGCTATATTAATATTCAAATCTCTTATACATGTACCGGTAACCAAGTATGATTTTATAGCTTTTTTTATAATCTTGACATAGCTTTCTGCTTGTCCATTGCTAGCCGGGTTATACGCTGGAGAAGTTAAGTGCGTGATGTAATTTCGAGTAGAGAATTGTTTGAATTCATGCGATAAAAAAGAAGTTCCGTTATCTGAACAAATCGTATGAAATAAACCAAATAGTGACATTACTTCGCATAGCTTTTCAATTACTACTCGCGAAGAGAACCCCGTTGAAACATCAAAACATTCCACCCATTTTGAATAATCGTCTATTATTATCAAAAATGTTTTGCCGCTAATCGGTCCTATAAAATCTAAGTGTACTCGACACCACGGTTGAGTAGGGAACTGCCATGTTGTGAGAGGAGCGCGCGCGGGCGTAGCTCATTCCGATACACACGTGGTGCATTTGCCGATATATTGTTCAATGGCATTCGCCATACCCGGCCACCAAAATCTACTGCGTGCCTCTTGTTTTACCTTAGTGATTCCTAAGTTGCCTCTGTGTAACTCTTTTAACACTTTATCGCGGACACTTCCTGGTATTACTAATCTGTGATCCCTTACCTACCCTACTGTGATTGCACATCGCAATCAGTAGGTACCCACATAACATACCCATAACTTTTTCTGGTGATTTATGTTATCCATTACGGTCAATGACAAACCCTAAATAGGAAACGGATTCTTGATTGAAAGTGCATTTTTCTACGTTTAGAACCAGGCCCGCTGCCTGTAATCTACGAAAAACTTCGTTCATCATCATCTGTTGTATGTCCACTCCGCTTACCAAAATATCATCTAAGAAAAGAAGAGTACCATCCAACCCAGATAGAAGCGCTCCCATGTTCCGCTGCAAAATGGCGGGCGCGCTTGCTAGACCAACACTAGGCAAGTAAATTTAAATAAACCTTTATGTGTATTGATACAGGTAAGCATTTGTGACTTCTCATTAAGACACAATTGATTATATTACACAATAAAAATTCTATTCAAACTCTGGAATGTCTATGCTGTTCTAATATGATATGCTCCTGGTAAGAACATAATACAGCCTAAAACTATCATAGGCCACAAACGGTCAGAATACTTAGTATCTATGTGACCCGTAACAATTAAACTTCCCACAATGAGTAGTGCTGTACCCACAACAAATAAAAACGCCGCAAGAGATATTGCTTTCCAGGGTATTTTAGGCGGTGGTCCTTCAAACTGAGCATCTGAAAACCCGCTGTTATCATTCGATACTAGACGATACCCATCATGCTGCCGTTAAAACCGGAATCTGGATATCTTCAAGTTTTTCAATTGTTATAATAACACGACTATAAGCCACCAAAATGCAGTTATTACACAAGGCTATAAACTACGTTTGGAATGTGATGAAAATGTGCTTTAAAACATTTACAATGTTATTTTTACAAGAAATGTACAGATATCAACAACGACCATAACAATTTTTTTTTTTTTTAATCTTTATTACATGCATACGAATTTACTAAAATATTTACCGCCGTGTAGTTTAGAAAACAGCTCGTCATACCTAAGCAAAGAATATTTATCCACAAGTAACTGTTTATTGATAGTCACGGAGTAATCGGCACACAAACGTATCGAACCATCTCGCTTACTACACACAGGCACTACTGGACTGGTATACTCCGAATATTTCACCGGTTCTATGTTCTATGTTATTGATTTGGTTTCCGCACTCAGTCCCTCCAGCGGACCATTGTGCGTGGACCATAGCGGCCTTTGGCGGTTATTCCAACCAGCCCACCTCCCTGCAGAAGCCCATCAGGTCTCCTAGCATGTTGAGAACATCTGTGTAAGATCTTGGTGCTCCTATGGTTTCGTTTCTAATTTGGGTAACGCCTGTACACTCGAAGGGTACATGCGCAACTGTCTCGTCAGCCTCTATGCAGGCTCTGCACAGAGGGCTGTCCGTTATGCCTATGGTGTGGAGTTCCTCCTAACCAGGCGCAGCAACCTTTTGGTTAGCTTGTCATCCAGGGATGGCATAGCCTCCCTGGACTGCCTGCAGCCCGGTGACGAGGTTCACCAAATCTCCGCTTGTTCGTAGGTATGCTTTTGTAGCCATCTGCGTATTTGAATACCTGGGGATAGGCACAATGGGCTCCGGTCCGTTGACCAACGCGCTGGATGCCCTTCTAGCCAGCTCATCAGCTGCGTCATTATCCAGTGAACCGCTGTGACCCTTTATCCACTGTAGTGTCACAGTGTTGCGGTCTGGTACGGTTATCCGTTCCAATGCATCGTCATGGCACTCAAGTATTGGACTTGATGTGATGCATCCTTGCTTTAGGGATTGGAGGACGGAAGCACTGTCAGTGAGTATGTGGACACGCGTGTCCGCAACTCTTCTGGCTTTTATGGCTAGGGCCGCCAGAGTTATGCCCACACACTCTGCTTGATAGACTGTGTTGAGCATCCCTAGTGGTCTGGATATATTTATGTTGAGGTCTTGTGAGAACACTCCGACGCCCGTTCCTTGATCGGTTTTCGATCCGTCGATGTACACTCTCAACTCCTCCGGACCTGAGTGATCGCACTGCTCTTCTTCAAGTGCTATCTGATAGTGCTTTTGAAAGCAGTACTGTTTTGGTACCCTGTCATTGGGTGCTTGTATCATTGGCTGCCTCTCGATTGCGTCTAGCATTAGGCGTGTATGTTTGACTCTGGAGTCTTTGCTCAGGGTTTCTGATAGGTGGAGTCTGAAGGCAGCCTATGTCGCTTCCTCCCTCACAACAAGGTGAAGAGGGGGCAGTCCCAACATCGCCTGCAGGGCGGCAGTAGGCGTGGTTCTCATGCCTTCAAATGGTGATTGCCACACACGCCAACCGTTGTAGTTTCTCGAGGTCTTTTTGGGCTGTACTCAGACTAGTTCTTGGCCACCAGACTAGTGAGCCGTATGTAACAATTGGCCGGATGACTGTGGTATAAAGCCAGTGAGTGACCTTGGGGCTAATTCCCCAGTTTTTCCTAAGCATCCGCTTGCATTGCCACATTGATATGCTGGCTTTAGTTGTGTTGTAGTTGGTGTGTTTCGCCCAATTCAGCTGTTTGTCCAGGTATATACCTAGATATTTTGTTTCAGCGGATAGGCTTAGGGTGATGCCAAAGAATCTTGGTAGATTTAGCAACATTAATCAAAAGGCCAGCGTGCCATACCCTATCGAAAGCCTTCGAGACATCAAGAGAGACGGCAGTCGCTTCCCCATTTTTCTCGAGGGGCTCGCCCCACAAATGAGTGGCGTACTCTAGTAGGTCCCCAGTTGACCGATTGCGGCGAAACCCGTACTGTCGGTCACTGCGGAGATCGTTGCCTTCCAGGTAAGCCAAGAGGCGCGAGTTCAATACGCACTCCATAATCTTGCAGAGTATGGAGGTTATTGAAATCGGCCGATAGTTGGTAGGATCGGTACGACTACCCTTTTTTGCTTGCCAACGTGCACGTTGGCAAGCTTCCAAGACATGGGCACTATTTATTTATTCTTTCGCACACATGACATGTACATGGGCGGACTTAATGCCTTAGGCATTCTCTACCAGTCAACCCCAGGTGGTGAAGAGATAAGATGGTAGGTGCTTTAGCTTGAAAGAAAATAGTCGAGAAAAAAAAAGCCCCTATAATTATTAAAAAATACTTAAACAAGCTAAATATACATACATACTATTACCAAAATATATACTTATAATATATACTTATAATATATACATATAAAAACTAAAATTTGGGAGAGGGGTGTAGCAATAACTCTACGCTAGTTGTTGCGAAAATAACTCTGCAATTTCCGCTTAAATGCAAACCGACTGGCGGCCATCCTGATATCAAGAGGAAGCGCATTCCATAGAAGAATGGATTGAATGTGAAATGAAGAATGAACAAAGTCAGACGTATGTGAAGGACAGAGTAAGAGGGGATTGTTAGAAGAACGCAGATTCTTAGAGTGTGAAGAACATAAATATTGGAAGTGAGTCACAAGATAAGAAGGAGGAGTGGGTGATTTAAGAAGGGAGAAAAGCGTGGTCAAGGCGCGCAAATTTCTTCTCTGACGAATGGGCATCCATTTCAATTCAGACCTGTAGCACGACACATGGTCATATTTCCTGAGATTGAATATGAACCTGATCCCATTGTTGAGCAATCTATCAAGCTTATCCAGCAAAGCCGCATTCAGATCAAAGTAGCATACGTCACCATAGTCGATTATAGGGAAGATCAAAGTCTGCACAAGCATGGTTTTCGTTTTAACGGGTAAAAAGTTCCTCAGACGATACAGAGAACGCAGGGTACCGTGGACCCTTTGACTAACGTAGGAAACCTGACGTTGCCAGCTAAGCGTCTAGTCAATATGCAAACCAAGATCTTTGACATTGGGGGTAATGGGTATGACGGTACCATTGAAGATAAGAGAAGGGAGAGAGCTAAGAGATAACCTACTCATCATACGTGAGCTTCCAATAATTATGGCCTGACACTTTAAGGGGTTTACTGACACCCCAAACCTATCAGACCAGTCTTTGATAGCCTCCAAGTCTTGGTTTACCTCCGCTATAGCGTTCGACACACCCTCCACCCGCTCAGCTGCATATACTTGGAGATCATCAGCGTATAGATGATACGAACACCGAAGAGAGTGAGTTATGAAATTAATGAAAATGGAGAATAATAATGGAGAAAGAATACCGCCCTGTGGAACACCAGCATCCAGGTCACGCCAACTCGATGAGCTCTCATTGACGCGAACCGACTGCCGACGTCCCCGAAGATAAGAAGAGAACCATTCCAGTGCCTTGGACGAAACCATAAGGTGAGAGAGAATAGCAAGGAGAATATCGTGGCTGACGGCGTTAAAGGCATTGGAGAAATCAATTAATACCAAAACGGTAACTTTGGTATCCTCCATAGCTTCTCTAATGTCACCAGTCACTTTAAGGAGAGCGGAGGCTGTGCTGTGCCCAGGTCTGAAACCAGACTGTAAGGGACTGATAAGGCTGTTCCGATAAATAATCCCAAAGAACTGCTTATGTACGCAGGCCTCAAGCACTTTAGATAGGAATGGAAGAATAGAAATGGGACGAAAGTGACTGGGTTGGGAAGGATTTGAAATTTTAGGGAGTGGGCGGACATAAGCCATGCGCCACAGGGATGGAAATTGACTGGAATCGAGAGAATAGTTAATGATGTGGGTGATCGGAGGGAGAAGGCAATCAAGGATCCAGACAACCATATTACGGCTGATGCCATCACAACCCACGGCCCTGGATGTTATTGACAAGATGATTTTTTTAATTTCGTCCACGGTCACTGGAAAGAAGTGAAATGGTTCTATGGGGGGACTCGATAGGCCAGCAATGAAATCAACCGTCTGAGCCAAAATTTGGGGATCCAATTGACTTGTGGTTGTGAATTGACGGTTGATATCATCAAGGCCAATTGAATTAGGAAAATCCACATGCCGTGGCCTGCCGATACCAAGAGTGCCAAGGAACTTCCAGATATCAGCAGGTGAAGAGGAAGATATGTTCTCGAAAATATGGCGGCGTTTAGCGTTGCGTATCATCTGGTTACACCTATTTCTAGCGATTTTGTAAGAGACTTCACTATCATCATCATCATCATCATCATCAACCTTTTTATCGTCCCACTGCTGGGTACAGGTCTCCTCTCATACAGAGAAGGATTGAGCGTAATCACCACGCTTGCTCAATGCGGGTTGGCGATTTCAGACTTAAAGTCCAGCTTCCTCAAGATGTTTTCCTTCACCTTCAGTCATTGGTGTCCAAAATATACTTAGAAAGTACATATAAGTTTAGAAAACTTACATTGGTACTTGCCTGACCTGGAATCGAACCCGCGCACTCATACTTGAGAGGCTGGTATTTTAACCACAAGGCTACCACGACTTTTTAGGCCACCACGGCATGGGCACTATACCTGTTCTAAATGAGAGGCGATACAGGAGACAACTCGGGCACTCATGCCTTAAGAACAATCGCTGGTAAACCATCTGGGCCTTATTCACGTCCAGACGACATAGTACTCTCAGAACGTCCTTGTTCATAATGCGAACCTCCGGCTTTGAAGTTTCACAATGAGGAATTTAGGTGAGAGAGGTGGAGTAGAACTTCTAGTTTCAAGACAAAGATGTAGAGACCTGCTTTCTCTCTCGCTGTATGGGCCAGTGCTACATCAGGCTTAACCAGCGGAGGCAGTGTGGGCCAATAGAAGTTCGTCTCGACCGATTTGGCAAAGGACCAGAAAGATCGATCTGCTACCGGGTGGCCTCGCTGAGAGCTTATTGCCAATATGAGTAATGCAAACGAAGCGAGCCTTCTTAAGCGATTTTTCAAAGGCTCTCTTCTTTGAGCTAATATCCGGAGCTCTATGGTCCCGATCTTTAACCCAGGTGAAAAATGCCGTGTGCTTACGCTGCTCAGCTTGAATACCGTCGGCGTTAAACCATGGGCGACCCAAGCCCCACCACAGACTTCACCAGACAGTGGTCTGAAGTTCCTAACTGTGAGGGAAATATTACAACACATCTATCAGGATTAGTGGTCAGCAGAAGGTCCAAACAATTGGCGCTATGACCAACTATATCAAGCACCTAGTCGCTTGTCCTACCAGCTGGGAAAGGTCCATTGATAGCGCAAAGTTTCGCGCTTCTCAACCAGCATAGTCGATCTCTGTGTATAGGAAAAGCCAGTCTTGGTGGCAGGCATTGAAGTTCCATAGAGCGACGAACTGTGCATCAGGGTACCGGTGGATAACATTGTCAGCATTCTCACTGAGGTGATAAAATATTGGAATCGTCTCCTGGTCACCGCTGTGCGATCGGTAGACAGGTGTATTCAATTTTGTCCACACCCGTATCAACCAACAGCCATAGGGATGAGAAGTTAGGGTCTTCAAAATGACGGAGACGCCGGCAACAGACGTCATTGCGGACATACACACAGACCCCGGCACGCTGCAGGTAATGATGCTCCAAAGAGTATCCCGGATAGCTAAGGTATGCCGCATCTGACGGATATCTAATCTGGGTCTCCATCATAAAAAGTAGGTGGGGCTTAACAGTCTCTAGGTGGTGATGGATTGCATCGAGATTGGAGTGCAGACCTCGAATGTTGGAGAGAACAGATTAGAATACTCTTTTTTATGTACACCATAAAGATTACAGAAAATAAATATAAAGACTTTACAATGGGTGGTCTTATCGCTAAGAGCGATCTTTTACAGACAGAGGTGCAGTTTAAATAAGAGGACGTGGGTCCGCTGTGCACACCTACTTTTTTTTTATGCTTTTTCATTTTTAAAACTGAGTGAATAGAAAGGAAAATGGCAGTTGAGTGACGTGATGCAATGTTAAACCCAACAAAACGACCAACGATACTGCGCCAGAGGGAGATTGATCTGGACACTGCGGGGACGCCTGAATCCCCCCAGGAATCGCCTTCGGGTCCTCTCGTCCGGTCGCCAACCGGCAGAATGGAGCCATCCTGGGATTTGCGCAGTTGGCGGGGCAGCCCTTCGTGTGTGGCTGGTACACTAATTGGGATCCCAAATACTTGCGGTCGGCCAGTGGAACCCCGGCTTCGGATCTCGATACTCTCCACGATCAAACTCCCGACACAACAAAAATTGGCCCATTGTAGACGGCACACAACGCAACAAAACTGCTTAGATCCATCCTCCATGCGGCTTCACCAGTCATTATGCCGAACATGACGATATTATGTTTCTTAAATATATTTTCTTCTTTTTACTATCTATCATTATAGAATAATACACGTTTAACAATTTATGACAACCAAACACAACATACTTCACGATCGCGAGTATGGGACGGGGAATCTCCCACGACAGCGTCAGGCTCTTTTGCGGGAATCCCCGATTTATAAATAGAGCTGAGCTAGTGGAGGAATCGCTGGAAAAACAATTGTGCTAACGATTTAGATATTTTTTAAGACACTGGGTGAGTGTCACCTCAAAAAAGGTGACACCTGGGGCGGACCGCCCCCGTCGCGCCCCCCTAGCTACGCTACAGAAACACCCTAATTTATTTCCGAACAATGGTGGGTATTTTGAAGAAATATCGGATATAAAATCATTGCAATTATTTAAAGAGCACATTTGTAGGTTAAAACGTGAAAAGAAATCTCTGCCTAATAAGGGTGGCCCTCCATTTCGTACAACATATACGCCTATTGTAATTGTTTTTTTGTTGTATGTAAACTTAAGTTTAATTTTACCTACAATGTGCAACTTATCGCTGTTGTAACTATGTAAAATAATATCACTGGTGGCTGGTGGTTTATAAAGTACCTAAGATACAATTGATCAGATATAACGGTAACTGGTGATCCTGTATCTATTTCAAAGGTTTGCTGAATACCATTGACACAAACAGATTCCCGCATTGGTTCACCGCGAAAAATGCGAATATTGCAACAGACATGCTCACCATCGTCACCAGCATCCAATCCTCGTCGCCAACTGTTATAACTGAGGGGAGGTGGACGGATAAATAATAACCCAACACGTATATTGGACTGACGCAGCAGTCGTTAACTTAAAACTATCTTACTATCTACCCTACTGTGATTGCACATCGCAATCAGTAGGTACCCACATAACAAAAAGTAAGGTTTCATGATTGACACAATCAAAAGCCTTTGAGAGGTCACAAGAAATCCCTATCGCATCTTGGGCTTCTTACCACGCTGCAAATATATGTTTTAATAAAGTGACACCAGCGTCAGTCGTACAACGTCCTCTGGTGAAACCATACTGTCGATCGTGAAAGATTGTATTGCTGTTAAAATGATAAAGCATTTCATTAAGCTTAACTTTTTCAAACACCTTACTGAAAACAGGCAATACCGATACGGGTCTGTAATTATTAGTGTCCTTATGGTCACCGGATTTAAAAAGTGGTATTACCTTACTGTATTTCATTATATCTGGAAAAAAAAACAAATTAAATATTAAAGCTAAGTATGGTGCTATGGTCTCAATTATGTGCATACTTTAACAGACATTCCCCATAGGGCTTCGGATAATTCGACTTTTATTTGCCGGAAAGCCTTTATGACTGTCATATGGTTTATATGTTTGAATTGAAATTCAAACGGACAGCCTGGCAAGTTTGCTTTTAATAAATCAATCGAGGCTTCTGGGGATGAATTTAGAGCTTCCGCTGTCCTAAGAGGTATATTGGTGAAATAATTACAAACTCTTAGGCTACATCTACGTTAGAGCTTTTGGGACCATATGGAGTCTCCAATAAATAATCTGTACTGCGTAATTTATTCCTACCAGTTTCACTAGTAATAACTTTCGACACAGTCTTTATTTTGTTGTCTGCCGATTTGATCTTGTCGCTAATGTACAGGGCCTTCGCCACCTTGCAAATCTTTCTGAATAGTTTAGAATATCTATATATTTAATAAGCTTAAGGCTGTTTAGCTCATACAGTCTTTCTCTACTTATCCTAATACCTGTAGTTGCCCAGTCACTAGAAGTAAACTTAGGAAATATATTTTTCTACATAATTTCAAAAAACAATGAAAAAAGTTATCATAAAATTTATTAGCATCATTAATATCATTCCCAGAACATTTAACTTATTTTGTAAATTACTATTAAATTTTGCTAATTTGCCTATTGTAATTGGCCTGAATTGTATCTGAGTTTTTTCCAGGGATGCTTGAGTCATAATAGTTACCGTTTGTCCACTATGATCTGAAGGAAGATAATTAACTATAGCTTTATCCAAATAGTCACAATTACAGAAAACATTGTCAATACAAGTTGCAGAGGTTGGAGTTACTCTAGTTGCTTTTGTAAAAACGTTAAATAAATTAATTGATTTAAAAAGGCTTAAGAATCTGCTGCTAATTGAATTATTTTTCAAAATGTCAATGTTAAAATCTCCACAAATAATTATTAATTTATTACTATCTGTAAGTTTGGCTAAAATATCCTCCATTGTTGATTCAAAAGGACTAAAGTTTTGAGGGTTCGGGGGTCTGTACACGAACACTACTAACATGCTTATCTAGCTCAACAAAAGACTAAACAAACAATGTTCCATTGACAAATTAGCTATGTCTTTACGTTGCTTAAATTTTAA
Source organism: Sesamia nonagrioides (assembly GCA_017933935.1). NCBI lineage: Eukaryota > Metazoa > Arthropoda > Insecta > Lepidoptera > Noctuidae > Sesamia > Sesamia nonagrioides. The sequence continues at coordinate 1,311,723 of JADWQK010001372.1, forward strand.
GGGTTTTTTTATTAAGATAAGGGAACCACCACGCCACATAGATTTGCGGTTGAAACAACTACCAAACACTATAATTTTCATAACTAAGTAACACCTAGTAATCTTTCAACCAGTATTCGCTAATAAATACAACATGACATTCATTTTTCTAATAACATTTCAATTTCTAATAATTTATAAAGATACCTTGAATATTTTGATAAAACAATTACAATTCATGCTTTGACCCTTTTTGACGTTTAACTATTTGAGAGCAAGAAGATACCTTATTGACGGTTGGTGTAACTATTAATTTATTGGTACCCTCTGTTGTCTTAGTTTAAATGATCCGGAGTTCGCCTCAAATCTAAAATATCACCTGGGGCCCTAGTCTGCTATTGCAATAGTGTCAAAATGCTCGACTTTTAATATCATAATGACCGATTTTCACAAAATCCTTAATCTGCTAACAAAATGGCGTGCCAAGTGGTCAATCACTGAACGAAATGGCATAACACGGTAATCTTGTAAAAAATCACAAATCAATGACTGACATACGCGGTAATCTGCTAAAATTTTGACAGTTCTTTTGATCATTGAACTGTTACGATGACGTCTTTGTACAAACATTGCTTTTCGAAGCGAGGCAGCTCGATGGTGGTGGTGGTTTTGTACAAAAAGTGTGATATCTATTGTGTTTGTGGAATATTTGAGAATGTTTTCACTACTAGCAAATATTCTTGAGCTAGCCAACGCAGTGGATGCTAGAGAAAGAAGATAAGCAGGAGACGTGGAACTCATATCGCTTGACGAGTTTGAATACAAATCCCTTTATTGATATTCCCGAGGCGGAATTTGTGAAAACGTTTCGCCTTGAATATGTCTCATTAGGAGGGTTAATTGAAGAACTCATTCTCCATATGGCCAGACTGCATCGAATCGATAGCGTATGGACAGAAATTAAGGTGAGGAAACGTAATTTGACAATTGATGTATTATTCTATAGTAATCTATAGCTACAAACACGACATAGATTGATTAATGTTATATTTTTATTGCAGATTCTAATAGCACTTGCATTTTATGCATCGAGGTTCTATGAGAATTTTTATTGCTCAAGGTGCCCTCCATAAAGTTTCACACATTACTGTGTCTACTGCAATCAATGAAGGAACAAAGACTTTGAAACTAAAAAATATACCACCTCATGAAGATTATGCAGGAACACTGCGGCAGGTATGTAATTTCTTTTAACTATGTTGGTAAAGGTACATAATAGTTGGACTTTTATTAGTTACTTTATTTATTTATAGTTAACTAAAATGGTACAACGTTAATTACATTAATTAACTTAAAAACTACTACTAGAACTAACATGCAACAGTGGACTCTCTCGCATACTTTCTTTCACAGAAGATCAAACATACACCCATAAGCTTATTCCATTCATCTGCAATCCTGTCACAACATAAATGAGACCACTATACCTATTAAAATTCAACATTTATTTATAACTATACATATATCTATTTTCTCATAAACTAAATATCAACTTTACATTAAGTCAAAAAGATTTATTATACAAAAAAAAAAGACATTTTGTCATTTAAATAATAAAACACACCAATAATCAGTCTTTTAATTTAGGAGGAAAGCAATAAAAAGCCCCTAATTATCAAGACCATAGCAGGGTGAATCGGGATCTTCTTGAAGGTTGGTCGGGATCACTGCAGCACTGCACTTTTGTTGACATACTGTGGAAAAATGCATAAAATAAATTAGCAGGTAAGTAGTGTAAACCCTCCTCAATATTCTAGGAAAGTATGAAAATACTCTGATTATTATTAAAATGATTTAACTCTTTGTTACAGATCCACCGCAGTATTGCACAAAACAGAAATTTAAAATAAATTATTATTCTTTTTAATAAACACTGTTTCCTTTACTTTTATATCCCTTTGTAACCCATACTGCTAGACATCTTCTATGGACATACTTAGTAGGTTATAGGTTGTTCAATATTTTAGATCTCTTCTAAAATATATTTAATTAAATTAGCTTTTAATAAATTGTCAAATTTACCTCTTGCATTCTCCAGAAATCTGACTCAGAATCTGATGACATTATAATTCTGCAGGGTTTCTGTAAAACAAAACTAACTTTAATAAAAAATTCCAACTTATACCTATATAATGTGAAATTTGTAACCTAGCGCTTAGTCTGTTTCATTTACTTTTATATCCCTTTGTAACCCATACTGCTAGACATATCTTCTATGGACTATTATTATATTATTATATGGACATACTTAGTAGGTTATAGGTTGTTCAATATTTTAGATCTCTTCTAAAATATATTTAATTAAACTAGCTTTTAATAAATTGTCAAATTTACCTCTTGCATTCTCCAGAAATCTGACTCAGAATCTGATGACATTTTAATTCTGCAGGGTTTCTGTAAAACAAAACTAACTTTAATAAAAAATTCCAACTTATACCTATTTAATGTGAAATTTGTAACCTAGCGCTTAGTATGTAGTTGCCATAAAGATTTTAAATTCTGGCCAATGTACTACTGATTTAAACCTACATCTAACACAAGCTTAGCGGGGGGTTTTATATTTAATTGTTAGGATATTGTTTTCAAAGCTACTTAATTCTTATTGTGGGTGTTGTATAAATAATATAAAACACCCAATGAGTGGAAGTTTTCATTTTGAATAATTAAGTTTATTCTACTAAACTTTCATAAAGATGAATTACGAATAATAAACAGTACTTAATTACCTTTTTTGACACAGATGTCTCGGTGAACTTGAACTATTTTTGCTGTGATGGAGCTCTATGGATTAATGACCTTAGTCAAGTCGTTGATGGTCTGAGCATGCAAAAGACGACTCAGCGTTTCTGACTTCAATAGCATCCAGCCTTGAAGGATGATGCACAAAAATATAGTACTCTGTGATGATGCAGCTTGGACTTTACAAATCACACTTCGCCTTTTATTGACGCGGCTGTAGTGGCCAGGAGCCATATCTCGGCCTAAATTTGCTGATTGTTTTATTCTTGTTTTTCTTTATGTAGTAATTATAATTTTAATAATATAAACAAAAATAAATACATATCAAAACACCAGCTGTTAAAAAAAACAAATAAACGTCAGTCAGTTTGTATTAATGTCACATTTGACTTTAACAGATAACAAAATTTTTAGTTTTATAGTTTCACAATAATGTTTTTTGCTATTTAATAACTATTTTCTACTCTAGACTGCTTATAAAACTTGTAATTAATATTTAAAAATACATATTAACAAAATCTTCCTTAAAGAAATGTTCAAATTAGGTAGTAGTTTTTAGAAACTCATTTCTACTAACGAGTTTTATAATAATGGCAATACAACAATGACCATTCCGTTAAGAAATCAATGACCGATGTTCATGATAGAGCAGATTAGGGGCTAATAGCAAAATGACAATGGAAACGTGCTGGAATGACAAAATTATATAAAATAGCAGACTAGGCCCCCTGGTAGTGAGTTGCTACTAATTGTAGGTTCTACGTTAAATACAGAATTATCTAATGGGGCCTCCTTTGTACAATTTAAAAAAGTATTCATGGCAATTGTGCTACCGTTAGTCTGGTCCACCACATAATTGTTAGTATGATTACTAAGCACGGTGGTGTCAATTACACAAAACTTCGACATACTACTTAAGTCTGTGTTAATATAATAAGTCAATAGCTTAGCTATTGTGTGTCTATAACTAATTGGCAGATACGTAGTATCCCTGGTCGACTTTAAATGTTCAATAAAATTGTTGGTGTCAAAAAATACAAATTTGTCACTATAGTGATTAACTAAACAGTACATATGCTTATTAAGCATATGAATATAATTATTTTGTCTGTTTGACAACTGCTGATAATACGGAAAAGCGCACAATATATTTTTTTTTTACATTTTAATTTTAACATCAGAGTTACATAATTAGTGATATTTTCCTTGCCTACGTTTACTCACTGATCACACGTTTAATCACTGTTATATTAGTATCATAATTATAAGTTTTGATAATTACTAATTCCATAATATGATTATATGTTGACCCAGGTATACACAATTAATTATGAGTAGAATAGTCAAGGTTATTATTTATTAATTTTCCTAAACCCCTTCCCATACTGTCCGAGATCATAACCGAATGATTGCAGACTTGATTATTTAATGATGGAGAATCATTAATCCGAGATGATTCCTGTCCAGAAGCAAACAAATCATGTAGCGTGACCAATTGTTGGACTTTTTGAGGGTTCCAACAACCCTTTAATTTTCTTTTTGCCACTAGATGTTCGTATGGCAACCGGGACCTACGGCTTAACGTGCTTTCCGAGGCACGACCAGACCAATGCAAATATTCATATTCATGCATACAAATATTTGCACTGTGCGGGGATCGAACCCACGCCTCCTTGCGCAACGGCCGCGTCCGCTACCGCTACGCCACGGAGGCTGTCAAGACGGGTGAAGGTTAGCGATCAGATCTAGAGTTAGTTCATACTCTGCTGTTTCCCAAGTAAATCATGACAAGTTCGTGCAATTTGTGATGCAGGAAGCGGCGCTGACTCTTCCAGAGACGTGCAAATTTCTGTGAATTTTGCAATCCAAGCTTTAACTCACATTAATAATAATCAATGTTATAGAATGGATCAACAAGGCTATTAGTCGAATTATTTGGTAAATAGCACTTTTTTCAGAAAATAAAGCCATTGGTATACGGGTCATTTAGTATTAACCTGGAGAGAACGTTGTATATTTTTTGTGTTATTGTAAACCATGCTGTCATCCATTCTGACAGTAGGCACTGGCCCAGCAGTGCGTTCTATTGCTGATATGTACTTGTGTTAAACATGGAGGTGAAGGGGTTGTTCGGGTAACTTTAAACATGTTGGGAGTGTTGAGAAATACTATATATGTGAGTGTTTATAGTGTTTGGCTGATCAGACTAAACTGCAGTCGTGTCACTCATTCCTATCTTGGAAGTATTGCCAATCAGGTTTCTCTTTTGAGCCCTAATCATTACCGAAACACAAAACTTCTGCATATGTTCTAAATATTCACATGTTATGGAAATTCGAGACAATGCGTCTGCAGCCGTATTTTCCAAATCCTTAGCATATTCTATCCTACAGTCATATTCTTCTAAAAATAACCTAAGTTTAAAAAATCTACTTGATGGTTCTTTCATGTTAAATAATAAAATGTCGAAATACAATTAAAATATCAAGATACAATTAAATAATTGTAATGTCAACATTTAAACAATAAAATGAGTAAGACTGATAGGTATAAAGATCGAGATAAATTTCTGTCAAGTCCTGTTAATTCATTTATAACGCTTGCCGCATTGCCACGCTGGATGGCGATGGCTAGCCTTTGCACCAAGAACGAGGTGGAGCGGAATTTTGCAATCTAAGTTTAAACTCAAATGGATAGTAAGATATAATAGATATAATCAATGTTATAGAGTAGATCAACAAGTCTATTAGTCAAATTACTTGTTAAAGAGCAGTTTTTCTGAAAATTGACTCTTAAGGAGAATATTTAGTTGCTAAATGAACTAAAGTAGCAGAATGACGAACATGGGAGTCTTGTACTCCATGTCTCTGGATGGTTTTCTGTTTCAATATGAAGAAATGAATTCAAATGTTGATGCGTGTTTTCTAAAGCACAAATACTTTGGTGGCTAAAACAGCTATCAGCTGTTACGTTTAATATTCAGTCCCAAGTTGTGACTAGTGCATTTGTTCTAAATCTTACATGTTTGCATGTCGATATTTGGGATACTGTGTCTCTGCAGCCATTTTTTTGTCATTATAAAATAGTACTGACTGCAATCCTGCCTGATTGTAAACAGTGATGCAATCGTTGTTGAGCGCGCTGGTTTACTAAGAGCCATTCTAGACTTGAAGACACTTAAATTGTAATCAGACGGAAACGCCGCCGCGGGCAAATTCGTCCAGCCCCTCGATGTACGCGGTATAAAAGACGGGGCGAAATGCTTGCTCTGGATCGTGGTGTCCACCATGTAAGGGTGGAACGTTTAACATATTCTATCGTTAAATCTTATTTTTGTAATATTAATCTAAATCTTAATAACTTACTCTTATATTATAGGTACCAATTTAAGTAATAACACAGATTACAGAATACTACGTAATAATAAGACGTATCTCATAGACATCCATGAGACCTCTCATGTTATCGACATCGAGAGTTTCGCGATACTCGTCGATCAGTGTAAGGTAGAAATAACAAACAATCGGGCGAAAATGTATGACGGCCCACATTATTATCACTATTATATAGTGTGTATGTAGTTCAGGACTGGTTCAACTTTAAACCCAGCAGGTATTCTACAGCCGTTTAGATGCACATCCACCTACAAAAGTGTCGCAAGCAGCATCCCAACAGTGGGAAAGTGAACTGCCCGTTTGACACCACGCATGTGATCATCGAAGTGGAATTAGATTACCATGTGTCCACTTGTCCCAAACGACACATGCTGGACACTCAGCTGTACACGCTGGACGATGACCAGCGCCCCGTCGTGCTGGTGGTACAATCGGTGGCACCCACCAGTTCCACTCCCAGCGACGTACCGGAAGAAGATTGGAATAATGAGCCACACACCAGTGGATACAAGCCAGATTTCTCTAAAAAAGGGGCTCACGTGATTCAGAAAACCAAGGGGGCTACTCCTTCAGAGCGTCGCAAGGCTCGAATGGAGGGTATCAAAAACTATAAACCTCCAGAGCAGTCGTAATTTTGAAAACTCTCTAGATTACGATGAGGTATTCTGCAAATTAAACATAAACCCAGTTATTCATGAACGTTGCTTGGGGTTAGCTGGTCAGTGCCCGTTATCTTAACGTTCCGCAAAATTAATTATCGGCTGCCAATACATGTAATATTCTGCCTAACACAGTATGGTGTAGTGTAAATCCACAAATTATAGTTATCGGTATAAATACCGATCACAAACCGCTTACCTACGCAATTGGCAAACCTCCGTCCGATAACGATACACCACGGCGAATACGGCAGCTATTGTTTATCAGCGAGTTCACTACAGACATCCGACACGTGAGCGTGGCAAAAAATATTGTCGCAGATGAATTATCGCGCGTCAAAACCATCGACGTGCTATCACCCATCAACTACGACGAATTATTTCAAGCTCAAGTAAACGACAGTTGTATGTCTATATTGTCTCACCAGACCAACATACAACTCGAGGAAAATCATCTTGGAAATAAAATTGAAACTGAAGCAACAACGTGCACAAATTTTCCGAGAAATCTCATTTTTGTTTAAATACCATCTCCCAGACTCTGCAATACACATTAACAATGGATCCTAAACCACACGACATGATTACCTGCCCCTACAACATGGCGCATCAGGTGGAGCATTATAGGATGCACATCCATCTACAAAAGTGTCGCAAGCAGCATCCCAACAGTGAGAAAGTGAACTGCCCGTTTGACACCACGCATGTGATCATCGAAGTGGAATTAGATTACCATGTGTCCACTTGTCCCAAACGTCACATGCTGGACACTCACCTGTACACGCTGGACGATGACCAGCGCCCCGTCGTGCCGGTGGTACAATCGGTAGCACCCACCAGTTCCACTCCCAGCGACGTACCGGAAGAAGATTGGGATAATGAGCCACACACCAGTGGATACAAGCCAGATTTCTGCAAAAAAGGGGCTCACTTGATTCAGAAAACCAAGGGGGCTACTCCTTCAGAGCGTCGCAAGGCTCGAATGGAGGGTATCAAAAACTATAAACCTCCAGAGCAGTCGTAATTTTGAAAACTCTCTAGATGACGATGAGGTATTCTGCAAATTAAACATAAACCCCCTTATTCATGAACGTTGCTTGGGGTTAGCTGGTCAGTGCCCGTTATCCAAACGTTTCGCAAAATTAATTATCGGCTGCTAATACATGTAATATTCTGCCTAACACAGTATGGTGTAGTGTTAGTCCACAAATTATAGTTTTCGGTCTCCCAGAAATGAAATACATGGAATAATAAACATCGAAAATATCAGATCGAAAGTGTCGTATCATAGTGACTAACCCGCGAGAGCAAGGTACCCTAGCGGTTGTGCGAGCTGATATAACGACCATAGTCCTGTGTATGCGCAATATTCTTTGCGCTGTCAGTGCCACCAACCTACCGACGACGTAGTCACCGCGCGTTCCAGCGACGAATATAGTGCCACCATGTGGAACTAAAAATGGCAGTGCAGCGTTCTCCTCCCAACTCGCCATTGCTAACTCCACTAAACCCTCTGATTAGCTTTAGTTCGGACTCGGCTCATGATAATTCCGATAAAACGGTTCTTGAAGATGTTTATTGTAATAACATAAATAAACGGTTCAAACGCACATTTGGAAAGTATACAGAACAGCCTGAATCCTCCTTTTCTGAACTTAAATACTTCCCAACATCAAGAACTCTTGCAAAGATTGTTAACCTAGAAAGGGAAAATGGTGAATACAAAACCCGAGTTACTACCCTAGAAAATCAGATTGATCTCCTTGAAAAGAATGCTCGCTGTACAACCATCCAAATACGCAACAAACCTAAGCAGGAAAAAGAAAACAAAAAAATCTTCTCCGGTATAGTACAACAACTCGGTTCTGCACTTGGACTTGAGACAGCAATTGTGGGGTCAGAAATAAAAGATGTCTACCGCTCTAAGTCCCAAGCCGTAGTGGTGGAATTTACTACAACAATGCGAAAGGAGTCTATAATTTCCAAGTACATCTCTTTTAACAAAGCCAGACGCGAACTTAAGGAACCGTGTTTGAACTCGCAACACGTCAATGTTCCGGGTGATGTACACGTACGCTGTTTATTTCGGAGTACTTATCAAGCAAAGTAAGAAGGTTGTTCTATGTTGCACGACAAAATGTCAAGGATAAAAAGCTTGTTGCGGCCTGGACATCGCACGGGAAGGTCTACGTTAAGAAGGAATATTAATGATAAGTCCGAGTTGAACAAACGCTTTTTGTGACAAGTTAATGTACGTATTTTACTTTTATTTGGATTGTCATTATATGTTTTAAGTTTATTTTTAACTTGGATTATGGCATTCATTAAACTTACTTTCATTTATATGTTATTTTATTTTAAACATCATTGCAAACTCACACAGCTTACACATTCCACAGTTTCACACAATATACATAATATATATGCATTTTACACAACACGCTATTTGAAAAAATATGTTGTGAATCGTCCTGTAGTCATGATTTACAACTGTCTGTTAATTTATATGATCTCACTTACCATGTCACATCGTAACCTTATGATGACAATAGCGCACCACATACCGGACCCAAGTTTTAACCTATTTTGTAATATATATGTCCCTAAATGGTCACATTATAAACGTGACCTCCATCTTTCAATAGTCTTCACATGATGCAAAATATTGAAACTATTCACTCGGATCTGGATGCTTTGTCGGTCGCTAGAATTATAACATGTGATATAGAAGACATGAAAGCTCATGTAAATTATGATCATCGCCATCTCAACATCCTCTCGCAAAATATACGTAGTATCTCATGCAATATTCCAAACTTCATGACGCTTGCTGCATAGGTCTAATGTGGCATGGGACGTGTTGGTTCTCTCGGAATGCTGGCTACGGTCACCCAAGGACATACCTATCCTTGACAATTATAACTTCGCATCAACCACTCTGCATAGGACACAAAATGAAGGAGTCGTTACCTTTTACAAGAAACAATTAAAAGTGTCAGTTGAGGAACCACCAATAAGTAACGCAAACTGTCTGTTGCTTCGATTGGGTCCAGATACATGTATTCTTGGAGTCCACCGCCCTCCCAGCCAACATAACGCTAGCAATTTTATAGACGCCCTTGACGTACTCCTCTCTTCCTTGAGTAACTTCAGAAACATAATACTTTGTGGTGACATTAATATAGATATAGTGGTGAATAGCCCAGATAAACGCTCATATGAATACCTTAACGTTCTGGCTAGTCATTGCGTGCTGCCAGGTCACATACTACCAACTCATGAAAAAACGTGTCTCGACCACATAATGGTTCAGACTATATTGAGGGCTACCTGCCTTGTGGTCGAATCATCAATTACGAATCATGAGAGTATGGCCATTAGCCTTGACCTTAATCTTAAGCCACAGTTGAAGTATTCAAACAAAACTACTCACTGCATTGATTATGATAACCTAGATTCAGGTCTACGTAGGTTCGATTTTCAAACCATTCTTAACTGCACCGATGTTAATATGGCGACTGATTTGTTGGTGAGTGTTCTGTCGGGACAGACTCAAGACTCTAGACTAGTGTTAATACCTAGTAGGAAACTAGTCAGTAAGCCGTGGATTACAAGTGGGTTATTGAAGTGGATGCGGAACCGGGATAATCAGTACAGGAAGTTAAAACAAGACCCAAATAACGAAGTACTTCTCACAAGTTACAAGTGGTATAGAAACTATTGCACTAGACTTCTTAAGAAAGCCAAAAGGAACCATGAAAGACAGGAGATTGAGAATGCAAGTGGCAATAAAACGAAGATTTGGGATCGCCCTGCAATACCAATCTGCTTTATAGTTAAAGCAGATTGGTATTGCAGGGCGATTGATCACTCCTCCTGTCTCATCTCAAGCGGCAACCCGGAAGGGGATATCAGTGAGGTAAATCATTATTTTGCGAACGTCGGACGTAGCCTGGCTGAACAAATCACTTCTCAATCATTCTCGTCTGAGGACAGGGCTGATGATTCTGCGAGGACTGCTCCTTTCCATTCCTTAGTCATGCTTCCCACGAACGAATCGGAGATCATACAGCTCGTTCAAGGTTTAAGATGACGATATATACAAAGTTATAAAACTAAATAAATACAAATTACTAAATAAAGCTATTATCCTAATTAAAACTATTATTAAATTACAATACAGCATCAAAAAATTCTTTGACATCGCTGTCGACTTGTAATGTACCTAAGAGACTGGCAGCATTGCCGCGTTGAATGGCAATAGTTAGCCGCTGGCCAAGGTAAAAGCCAGCCCTTGGGTCACGGGAAGTGTCAACAAGCCGTTTGGACAGTTCATTAAAAAGGCAATGAGCACTCGGACCCCACGGCTCAAGGGTTTCAACCCCAAACGGCTCGAAAATAGAATTTCCGACAAGGTTGTTATATTTTCGCCGTTTGAGGTTTTCTGCAGCCGCAGCAGCAACGCCAGCACAGCGCGTCGATCCAGGAAGATGGGATGGCGCAAGAGTATCGACGCAAGTTGCGTCCCACACTAAAGGCCTACCCATCATCCACGGAAATAAGGACATCCCGTCCGGTCTCTTGCCATCATCGCGCATAGATAGTTGTGCAATTGAATTTCACCAGATCTCAGGCAGGTTCCTGAAAAGATATGCCCATTCACTTTCCCCCGTTATTACCCACATCTGTAACCTTGCTATATCTACAGGGACATTTCCTCAAGCGTTTAAGTCAGCAATCGTGAAACCCATTCATAAGGGTGGTGAAAGGGACTGTGTTACCAACTTTAGGCCCATCTCTATTCTTCCAACGCTATCAAAAATCCTGGAGCGGCTAATGAATAACCAGCTAATTAAGTTCCTTGAGGTTAACAACCTTCTTTCATCTTCCCAGTTCGGGTTCCGGCCTGATAAATCTACCAATGACGCGGTACATGAGTTGGTTAACTCGGTAATAGGATGTTCGAATGCATTATTTAAACAATTTGCAATAGTTTGTTTTTTGTCACGGCAGAATTAAAATTTTCTGGTTTTGATAGGAATACGCGGACTGTAGATTTCCAATATTATTGTACCCGTGCAAATACGCTAACGTTAGCTGGCTGTAAAATATGGGTGGTGCTGCGCGCATGGGCATACAAAATAATTTTAATTTCTTCACACGTCTTACTTAACATTAAGGACATAAGGAGGACAGGATTACACAGGATTTATGCCCATCTACCAGCAAGCACTGGGTTTTTGATGTTATTTTGACTACCCATTTGTGAAAGTCGTTGGTGATGTATTCAAAGAATACATCTATTTTTTTTTAAATAATTTTGTAGATTTAGCGCTTGACTTCAATCCCGCCTGGTGGTAAGCAGTAATGTAATCGTTGATGGTAAAGCGCGCTAGTTTATTAAGCCTATTCACTTAAAACAAACTTAGTGAATGGGAAGGAAGACGGCAGTTGAGCGAGGTGGTGCAATGTTAACACTTAAGGACTCGCTACTGGGTCCAGAGGACTCAGTTCCTTGTATTTTGTTGAATTGCTTAAAAATTACGAATTTTGCGACGGTGCCGTGCCTAGTACCTTTCAAACACAATATAAGGTGGTAGATTACGATCTCAGCTGTCAGCGCGCTGCGTATGAGTGCAATGGACGTGAAAGGTGCGTATGGGTCCACTGGATCCGGTGGCGACCAAATACGTTAGTCTTTTTTCTTATAGTTATTTCTGTTTGTTTACTGTTTTCGCTATCTTATTTTTTATAAAATAGGTGGCAGCCGGTCTTTGAGACCGTATGAAATAAAAGAACACCTAAATCAGTACCTATGTGATTCAAATACCTATTATACTTCTAATCTTGAAAACAAAACGACGGGCTCTTTGTATATTATTTGGGTTACATTTTTTGGTAACACTATTATTCAAAAGAACAGAGTACCTTCACATGACATCACACGGAGAAACTTTATTAAAACGTTGGCTATTTCTGTGATTGAACCACATCTTTGTACATGTAAGAATTTCCATCACTAGTATTCCACAGCATATCAAAACCGTATCCGAAACATAATCAATAATACCAGATGTAGGAACCAACTGCAGCAGCAAGTTTTTTTTGCGTAAAATGTAATACACCAGTTTTTGGAGAACATATGAAATTGATTTGTGTAAATTATTACAGATAAGATTGATGAAGAAATGTGTAGAACTGTTCGAAAGTGAGTTTATCCCAAAAATTTTAATCTAGAATCTGTTGATTTTGAAACTTGATTTTGCTTCTTCCTATGATGATTGATCTCTTATTCATATTTTGTCTTAGTAGATACATTATAGTAGTATATTAAGGTAGAAAATATTTTGTTTCAAATATATCATTACAGAATAGAACTGTTAGTCTAAGTCAAGTCAAAAAATTATGCCAACCTTCCTTATATTTTTGTACTGACTAATGGATTAAGTAAAATAAAAAAAATATTAATATATTATTCACTTTTTGTTTACATTTTGCACATTATTATAATATCAAAAGATACCAAGCACTTTCATTAAGCGATTTTGAAATATTCACGTGATTTTGTCCAGGTCCGCTAGACTCGGTAGCGAGTGATTAAGTTGCAATTTCAAGCGCGGGTTCCTAAGTGTTAAAACCAACAACATGACCAACGATGCTGCACCAGAGGGAGATTGATGTGGAGACCCTCCACGACCAAACTCCCGAAACAACAACATTTGACGCATCGTACCTGGCACACATCGCAACACAACTGCTCAGACCCGTCCTCCGTACGGCTTCACCAGACATCATGCCGGAACACGACGAATCGCTTGGCGGCATGATTTTGTCTGGTGGGTGGTAACTTCTGCCGACAACCGATGTTCTCCTCTCATCCAACCTGTCGCCGACCTGCCTAAGCACCATTCTTGAGGCATACTGCTTACTACAGCACTTGGTGGTCAGCGTATGGAAACACGATACAAGGTGGACACATATCTCCCTTCGCATTAAAAGTTAATAATAATGTTTTCTTTTTCATTACTTGGCTTTTTTTGGCAAGTTTTTAAACCTCTTAAACCTAAAACTTTTCCTATCTTTAGACAAAGAGCAAAACTACTATTTTTAAATGAAAAGAGTAATTTCGTATTACTCTTTTCATCTATACTAATATATAAAGCTGAAGAGTTTGTTTGTTTGTGCGCGCTAATCACAGCAACTACTCGTCCGATTTGAAAAATTATTTTTGCATTGGATAGCCTTTTAATCCAGGACAAACTAAAGCCTAGTTTGTATAACTTCCCGCTATGATCAATAATAGCAGAGCAGTAACAAAAAATGTTGCGAAAACGGGAGCTAACGCAGACGTATACATTGCTTCCATTATTTTAACAGGCGCTTATTTTATATCAACCGAGCTCTTTTTAATTTTTTTCGGGACGAGACGAACAGCGCACTCAGTTACCATTGAACTTAGCTCATGAGGAAATGCTATATTATTAAAATCAGTGAGCGCGGAAGAATGTTACAGCAGTGTAAGTTGTTAGTTTGGGATGAATGTGATGATATTCCACAAAAGGGCAATGGAAGCACTAGATCGCACAATGGGGGACATCAAAGGCAACGAAGATATCATAGGAGGGATGGTGGTACTTTTAGCTGGTGATTTTAGACAGACCTCAGCCTCGGTGGTAGGCCATAACATCGGCTGCCGGCAGAAGTTACCACCCACCAGACAAAGTCTTGCCGCCAAGCGATTCGTCGTGTTCCGGCACGGTGTCTGGTGAAGCCGTACGGAGGACGGGTCTCAGCAGTTGTGTTGCGCTGTGTGGGGGTACGATGCGCCAAATGTTGTTGTGTTGGGAGTTTGGTCGTGGAGAGTCACCAGATCAATCTCCCTCTAGCGCAGCTTCGTTTGGTCGTGTTGGTCTTGGGTTTAACATTGCATCACCTCGCTCAACTGCCGTCATCGTTCCTATTCCTTAGTTTTTTAAGTGAAAAGGCTTAATTAACTAGTGCGCTTTACCATCAACGATTGCATCACTGCTTACCATCAGGCGGGATTGCAGTCAAGCACTAGTTTATAATTATTAAAAAAAAACCCTTCCGGTGATTACTAGGGGTATGCCGCCGGCAGATGCCTCTTTGAAAGCATCTGTATTATGGGTTCGCGTGAAAAAGTATTGTCTCACCACGAATATGCGAGGGCAACTTCATCACGATTCTTAAGCCGGGTATATGCAATATGCAGCTACTCTTTTAAAAATCGGAGTAAATCGCATGCCAACTGACAGTAACGGCATGATTAGAGTGAGTCGTGAGTTCTGTCAAATTGTGGATAGCTCAGATGACCTATTAAATAATTCTATCCGGATCTGCAAACAAATATGGCCAACCGAGAATGCGAAAGGGCAATTTTGGCGCCGACTAATGAAATAGTTAGTAAAATAAATGTACAAATCATGTTAAACGTTCCGGAAAATGTTATCGAATACCTCTCAGTGGACAATATTACGGACACTGAACAAGTTACATCATACCCTATAGAATTTCTCAACTCTTTAGAATTATCAGGAGTGCTATCCCATAAGTTGATACTAAACGTTGGTGTTCCAGTCTTATTAATGAGGAATCTTGACGCTCCAAAGCTGTGTAATGGTACTCGGTCACAACATTGTAAAGGCTACAATCATGGCTGGAATGGCAAAAGGATAAAATGTCTTGATTCCCGGTATTCAATAGACTGATTTGCCATTTCAATTAAAAGAGTACAGTTCCTTCTGAAAGCATCATTTGCTATAACAATAACAAAGCCGACAGACGCTTAAAGTTGCCGGATTTCATTTAGAAACAACATGTTTTTCTCATGGGCAGCTCTATGTAGTATGCTCACGTATATCAAATCCAGAAAACCTTTATGTTTTGGCAAAAGACAGCAAAACAAAAAAAAGTTGTTTATAAAACCGTACTTACTTAAATATGCTCATATTTTATCGAACGTAATAATTTTTAACCCTTATTTCATAATATCCTAAGCATATCCAAAACACCAACCAACGCAAAATAATTAGAAGTATGATATTTGATGTTTCTTTCCTTTGCTAAACCTTTAAACCCGGTAAAATTAACGTTGCTATAGACCTTATGTATCTTTTTTTGGGACAAAAACCCACACTTTTCCCACCCACTGCAACTCCCGGAAGCCAGAATCAACAGTGGAGACCGTCAGAAAAATGAAGAGCAATGAAGCTAGACGAGTCCCGGAATTATGATTCAACTGTCTTGGGTCCCGCAACGAAATTAATCAGAAAAGAATAGCGGAGGAGTAAGAAAAAAGATATTTTTTCCACTTTCCTCCATAACAAGCAGGAGACAGAACAGAACTAAACCAATCGGCACAAAGGGACATTATTGCAACTGGGAGAAGCTAGATTGCCAAGCACCACGGAATAAAATTTGATTAAGTTAATGGGTCCTAAGTAGGTATGTGCTGTTACAATTGATTCCAATAATAGGTATGGCAAAAGCGCCTGAACGCACGGAAATTAGTTCTAGTTTCTACAAGGTCCGTATAATAAACGACTCCGGATGTAACTTGTACACTATCCAACATAATATTGCGTTCATTCTGCCAAAGAATACACTCCCACAAGATGTGATGTGCGGACTGTTCAAATTCACAGTTCGATGTAGAACATTGACACAAAGGCGAAGGAACAAGTTTCAAAGAATACAGTTTACTTTTAAAGTTGCCATGACCTGCGAGAAATTGGGCAACGCAGTGGTCAACCTCCAGCCACGTCTTAGCCAGCCGATCGCGAACGGATGGAAAAAATAGTTGGAGGCCCTTGATGGAATTATCCCACCTACTTTGCCATTCGGATAAGAGGTAAGAGAGGTAAGAGGTTTGAAGAGAGGAGAACTGATTTGCTCAGCCAGGCTACGTCCGACGTTCGCAAAGTAACGATTTACCTCACTGATATCCCCTTCCAGGTTGCCGCTTGAGATGAGACAGGAGGAGTGATCAATCGCCCTGCTGGAGCCACCAATCTGCTTTATAGTATCCCAAATCTTTTTTTTATTGCCACTTGCATTCTCAATCTCCTGTCTTTCATGGTTCCTTTTGGCTTTCTTAAGAAGTCTAGTGCAATAGTTTCTATACCACTTGTAACTTGTGAGAAGTACTTCGTTATTTGGGTCTTGTTTGAACTTCCTGTACTGATTATCCCGGTTCCGCATCCACTTCAATAACCCACTTGTAATCCACGGCTTACTGACTAGTTTCCTACTAGGTATTAACACTAGTCTAGAGTCTTGAGTCTGTCCCGACAGAACACACACCAACAAATCAGTCGCCTTATTAACATCGGTGCAGTTAAGAATGGTTTGAAAAGCGAACCGACGTAGATCTGAATCTAGGTTATCATAATCGATGCAGTGAGTAGTTTTGTTTGAACACTTCAACTGTGGCTTAAGATTAAGGTCAAGGCTAATGGCCACACTCTCATGATCCGTAATTGATGATTCGACCACAAGGCAGGTAGCCCTCAATCTAGTCCTAACCATGATGTGGTCGAGAAAAGTTTTTCCATGAGTTGGTAGTATGTGACCTGGCAGCACGCAATGACTAGCCAGAACGTTAAGGTATTCATATGAGCGTTTATCTGGGCTATTCACCACTATATCTATATTTATGTCACCACAAAGTATAATGTTTTCAAGGAAGAGAGGAGTACGTCAAGGGCGTCTATAAAAAATGCTAGCGTTATGTTGGCTGGGAGGGCGGTGGACTCCAAGAATACATGTATCTGGACCCAATCGAAGCAACAGACAGTTTGCGTCACTTATTGGTGGTTCCTCAACTGACACTTTTAATTGTTTCTTGTAAAAGGTAACGACTCCTTCATTTTGTGTCCTATGCAGAGTGGTTGATGCGAAGTTATAATTGTCAAGGATAGATATGTCCTTGGCTGACCGTAGCCAGCATTCTGAGAGAACCAACACGTCCCATGCCACATTAGACCTATGCAGCAAGCGTCATGAAGTTTGGAATATTGCATGAGATACTACGTATATTTTGCGAGAGGATGTTGAGATGGCGATGATCATGATTTACATGAGATTTCATGTCTTCTATATCACATGTAATAACTCTAGCGACCGACAAAGCATCCAGATCCGAGTGAATAGTTTTAATATTTTGCATCATGTGAAGACTATTGAAAGATGGAGGTCACGTTTATAATGTGACCATTTAGGGACATATATATTAAAAAATAGGTTAAAACTCGGGTCCGGTGTGTGGTGGGCTATTGTCATCATAAGGTTACGATGTGACATGGTAAGTGAGATCGTATAAATTAACAGACAGTTGTAAATCATGACTACAGGACGATTCACAAAATATTTTTTCAAATAGCGCATTTTGTAAAATGCATGTATATTATGTATATTGTGTGAAACTGTGGGATGTGTAAGCTGTGTGAGTTTGCAATGATGTTTAAAATAAAATAACATATAAATGAAAGTAAGTTTAATGAATGCCATAATCCAAGTTAAAAATAAACTTAAAACATATAATGACAATCCAAATAAAAGTAAAATACGTACATTAACTAGTCACAAAAAGCGTTTGTTCAACTCGGACTTATCATTAATATTCCTTCTTAACGTAGACCTTCCCGTGCGATGTCCAGGCCGCAACAAGCTTTTTATCCTTGACATTTTGTCGTGCAACATAGAACAACCTTCTTACTTTGCTTGATAAGTACTCCGAAATAAACAGCGTACGTGTACATCACCCGGAACATTGACGTGTTGCGAGTTCAAACACGGTTCCTTAAGTTCGCGTCTGGCTTTGTTAAAAGAGATATACTTGGAAATTATACACTCCTTTCGCATTGTTGTAGTAAATTCAACCACTACGGCTTGGGACTTAGAGCGGTAGACATCTTTTATTTCTGACCCCATAATTGCTGGCTCAAGTCCAAGTGCAGAACCGAGTTGTTGTACTATACCGGAGAAGATTTTTTTTGGTTTCTTTTTCCTGCTTAGGTTTGTTGCGTATTTGGATGGTTGTACAGCGAGCATTCTTTTCAAGGAGATCAATCTGATTTTCTAGGGTAGTAACTCGGGTTTTGTATTCGCCATTTTCCCTTTCTAGGTTAATAATCTTTGCAAGAAGTTCTTGATGTTGGGAGGTACTTAAGTTCAGAAAAGGAGGATTCAGGCTGTTCTGTATACTTTCCAAATGTGCATGTGAACCGTTTATTTATGTTATTACAATAAACATCTTCAAGCACCGTTTTATCGGAATTATCATGAGCCGAGTCCGAACTAAAGCTAATCCGAGGGTTTAGTGGAGTTAGCAATGGCGAGTTGGGACGAGAACGCTGCACTGCCATTTTTAGTTCCACATGGTGGCACTATATTCGTCGCTGGAACGCGCGGTGACTACGTCGTCGGTAGGTTGGTGGCACTGACAGCGCAAAGAATATTGCGCATACACAGGACTATGGTCGTTATATCAGCTCGCACAACCGCTAGGGTACCTTGCTCTCGCGGGTTAGTCACTATGATAAGACACTTTCGATCTGATATTTTCGATGTTTATTATTCCTTGTATTTCATTTCTGGGAGACCGAAAACTATAATTTGTGGATTAACACTACACCATACTGTGTTAGGCAGAATAATAGATGTATTGGCAGTCGATAATTAATTTTGCGGAACGTTAAGATAACGGGCACTGACCAGCTAGCCCCAAGCAACGTTTATGAATCAGGGAGTTTATGTTTAATTTGCAGAATACCTCATCGTATTCTAGAGAGTTTTCAAAATTACGACTGCTCTGGAGGTTTATAGTTTTTGATACCCTCCATTAGAGCCTTGCGACGCTCTGAAGGAGTAGCCGCCTTGGTTTTCTGAATCACGTGAGCTCCTTTTTTGGAGAATTCTGGCTTGTATCCACTGGTGTGTGGCTCATTATCCCAATCTTCTTCCGGTACGTCGCTGGGAGTGGAACTGGTGGGTGCCACCGATTGTACCACCGGCACGACGGAGCGCTGGTCATCGTCCAGCTTGAACAGTTGAGTGTCCAGCATGTGTCGTTTGGGACAAGTGGACACATGGTAATCTAATTCCACTTCGTTGATCACATGCGTGGCGACAAACGGGCAGTTCACTTTCCCACTGTTGGGATGCTGCTTGCGACACTTTTGTAGATGGATGTGCATCCTATAATGCTCCACCTGATGCGCCATGTTGTAGGGGCAGATAATCATGTCGTGTGGTTTGGGATCCATTGTTAATGTGTATTGCAGTGTCTGGGACAAGGTAATTAAACAAAAATTAGATTTCTCGGAAAATTTGTGCACGTTGTTGCTTCAGTTTCAATTTTATTTCCAAGATGATTTTCTTGAGTTGTATGTTGGTCTGGTGAGACAATATAGACATACAACTGTCGTTTTCTTTAGCTTGAGATAACTTGTCGTAGTTGATAGGTGACGGCACGTCGATGGTTTTGACGCGCGATAGCGCATCTGCGACAATATTTTGTGCCCCGCTCACGTGTCGGATGTCTGTAGTGAACTCGCCAATAAACAATAGCTGCCGTATTCGCCGTGGTGTGTCGTTATCGGACGGAGGTTTCCGAATTGCGTAGGTAAGCGGTTTGTGATCGGTATTTATATCGATAACTATAATTTGCGGATTTACACTACACCATACTGTGTTAGGCAGAATATTAGATGTATTGGTAGCCGATAATTAATTTTGCGGAACGTTAAGATAACGGGCACTGACCAGCTAACCCCAAGCAACGTTTATGAATAAGGGGGTTTATGTTTAATTTGCAGAATACCTCTTCGTAATCTAGAGAGTTTTCAAAATTACGAATGCTCTGGAGGTTTATAGTTTTTGATACCCCTCCAATTGAGCCTTGCGACGCTCTAAAGGAGTATACCCCTTGGTTTTCTGAATCACGTGAGCCCCTTTTTCGGAGAAATCTGGCTTGTATCCACTGGTGTGTGGCTCATTATCCCAATTTTCTTCCGGTACGTCGCTGGGAGTGGAACTGGTGGGTGCCACCGATTGTACTATCGGCAGGCGTGGTCATCGTCCAGCGTGTACAGTTGAGTGTTCAGCATGTGTCGTTTGGGACAATGGACACATGGTAATAATTCCACTTCGTTGATACATGAGGGCAGTTCTTTCCCACTGTTGGGATGCTGCTTGCGACACTTTTGTGATGGATGTGCATCTATAATGCTCCACCTGATGCGCCATGTTGTAGGGGCAGATAATCATGTCGTGTGGTTTGGGATCCATTGTTAATGTGTATTGCAGTGTCTGGGACAAGGTAATTAAACAAAAATTAGATTTCTCGGAAAATTTGTGCACGTTGTTGCTTCAGTTTCAATTTTGTTTCCAAGATGATTTTCTTGAGTAGTATGTTGGTATGGTGAGACAATATAGACATACAACTGTCGTTTTCTTTAGCTTGAGATAACTTGTCGTAGTTGATAGGTGACGGCACGTCGATGGTTTTGACGCGCGATAGCGCATCTGCGACAATATTTTGTG
This sequence comes from Sesamia nonagrioides, assembly GCA_017933935.1. Classification (NCBI taxonomy): domain Eukaryota; kingdom Metazoa; phylum Arthropoda; class Insecta; order Lepidoptera; family Noctuidae; genus Sesamia; species Sesamia nonagrioides. The sequence continues at coordinate 1,333,120 of JADWQK010001372.1, forward strand.
CCCCGCTCACGTGTCGGATGTCTGTAGTGAACTCGCCAATAAACAATAGCTGCCGTATTCGCCGTGGTGTGTCGTTATCGGACGGAGGTTTCCGAATTGCGTAGGTAAGCGGTTTGTGATCGGTATTTATATCGATAACTATAATTTGCGGATTTACACTACACCATACTGTGTTAGGCAGAATATTAGATGTATTGGTAGCCGATAATTAATTTTGCGGAACGTTAAGATAACGGGCACTGACCAGCTAACCCCAAGCAACGTTTATGAATAAGGGGGTTTATGTTTAATTTGCAGAATACCTCTTCGTAATCTAGAGAGTTTTCAAAATTACGAATGCTCTGGAGGTTTATAGTTTTTGATACCCCTCCAATTGAGCCTTGCGACGCTCTAAAGGAGTATACCCCTTGGTTTTCTGAATCACGTGAGCCCCTTTTTCGGAGAAATCTGGCTTGTATCCACTGGTGTGTGGCTCATTATCCCAATTTTCTTCCGGTACGTCGCTGGGAGTGGAACTGGTGGGTGCCACCGATTGTACCACCGGCACGACGGAGCGCTGGTCATCGTCCAGCTTGAACAGTTGAGTGTCCAGCATGTGTCGTTTGGGACAAGTGGACACATGGTAATCTAATTCCACTTCGTTGATCACATGCGTGGCGACAAACGGGCAGTTCACTTTCCCACTGTTGGGATGCTGCTTGCGACACTTTTGTAGATGGATGTGCATCCTATAATGCTCCACCTGATGCGCCATGTTGTAGGGGCAGATAATCATGTCGTGTGGTTTGGGATCCATTGTTAATGTGTATTACAGTGTCTGGGACAAGGTAATTAAACAAAAATTAGATTTCTCGGAAAATTTGTGCACGTTGTTGCTTCAGTTTCAATTTTGTTTCCAAGATGATTTTCTTGAGTTGTTAGCATGAGATAACTTGTCGTAGTTGATGGGTGACGGCACGTCGATGGTTTTGACGCGCGATAGTGCATCTGCGACAATATTTTGTGCCCCGCTCACGTGTTGGATGTCTGTAGTGAACTCGCTAATAAACAATAGATGCCGTATTCGCCGTAGTGTGTCGTTATCGGACGGAAGTTTCCGAATTGCGTAGGTAAGCGGTTTGTGATCGGTATTTATATCGATAACTATAATTTGCGGATTTACACTACACCATACTGTGTTAGAAAGAATACTAGATGTATTGGCAGCCGATAATTAATTTTGCGGAACGTTAAGATAACGGGCACTGACCAGCTAACCCCAAGCAACGTTTATGAATCAGGGGGTTTATGTTTAATTTGCAGAATACCTCATCGTATTCTAGAGAGTTTTCAAAATTACGACTGCTCTGGAGGTTTATAGTTTTTGATACCCTCCATTCGAGCCTTGCGACGCTCTGAAGGAGTAGCCCCCTTGGTTTTCTGAATCACGTGAGCCCCTTTTTCGGAGAAATCTGGCTTGTATCCACTGGTGTGTGGCTCATTATCCCAATCTTCTTCCGGTACGTCGCTGGGAGTGGAACTGGTGGGTGCCACCGATTGTACCACCGGCACGACGGGGCGCTGGTCATCGTCCAGCGTGTACAGTGAGTGTCCAGCATGTGTCGTTTGGGACAAGTGGACACATGGTAATCTAATTCCACTTCGTTGATCACATGCGTGGCGTCAAACGGGCAGTTCACTTTCCCACTGTTGGGATGCTGCTTGCGACACTTTTGTAGATGGATGTGCATCCTATAATGCTCCACCTGATGCGCCATGTTGTAGGGGCAGATAATCATGTCGTGTGGTTTGGGATCCATTGTTAATGTGTATTGCAGTGTCTGGGAGCAAGGTAATTAAACAAAAATTAGATTTCTCGGAAAATTTGTGCACGTTGTTGCTTCAGTTTCAATTTTATTTCCAAGATGATTTTCTTGAGTTGTATGTTGGTCTGGTGAGACAATATAGACATACAACTGTCGTTTTCTTTAGCTTGAGATAACTTGTCGTAGTTGATGGGTGACGGCACGTCGATGGTTTTGACGCGCGATAGTGCATCTGCGACAATATTTTGTGCCCGCTCACGTGTCGGATGTCTGTAGTGAACTCGCTGAATAAACAATAGCTGCCGTATTCGCCGTGGTGTGTCGTTATCGGACGGAGGTTTCCAATTGCGTAGGTAAGCGGTTTGTGATCGGTATTTATATCGATAACTATAATTTGCGGATTTACACTACACCATACTGTGTTAGGCAGAATATTACATGTATTGGCAGCCGATAATTAATTTTGCGGAACGTTAAGATAACGGGCACTGACCAGCTAACCCCAAGCAACGTTTATGAATAAGGGGGTTTATGTTTAATTTGCAGAATACCTCATCGTAATCTAGAGAGTTTTCAAAATTACGACTGCTCTGGAGGTTTATAGTTTTTGATACCCTCCATTTGAGCCTTGCGACGCTCTGAAGGAGTATACCCCTTGGTTTTTTGAATCACGTGAGCCCCTTTTTCGGAGAAATCTGGCTTGTATCCACTGGTGTGTGGCTCATTATCCCAATTTTCTTCCGGTACGTCACTGGGAGTGGAACTGGTGGGTGCCACCGATTGTACCATCGGCACGACGGGGCGCTGGTCATCGTCCAGCTGAGTGTCCAGCATGTGTCGTTTGGGACAAGTGGACACATTGTAATCTAATTCCACTTCGTTGATCACATGCGTGGCGTCAAACGGGCAGTTCACTTTCCCACTGTTGGGATGCTGCTTGCGACACTTTTGTAGATGGATGTGCATCCTATAATGCTCCACCTGATGCGCCATGTTGTAGGGGCAGATAATCATGTCGTGTGGTTTGGGATCCATTGTTAATGTCTATACCGGGCTTGGGACTTGTATGACAAATCTCCACGCTCACCCTTTAAATAAAACTCCTCCACAATATCACTTTTTCTCCACAATATTAGCGAACATGCACAGACAAATCTTATCTGTGCGCAGTGAAGCTTCTCTGCATAGCACACCTTGTGCATATCACATGCAACAGCGACAACTCGTCCATTCCGACGGTTGGAACGGGCGTCCACAGAAGGTCCTGCGGTGCGTTTGATCATCATCTTCATCATCTCAGCGTTTATCCCGGTTGCATCCGCGGCTTTTGCAGTGATGCCTCGTTGATGGGAAAGTGCGTTGGTTTATTAAGGGCCTATTCACTGTAGCCTTGAAGACACTTAATCTGTAATCAAACGGAAACACTGCTGGCCAATTGTTCTAGTTCCTCGATGTACGCGGTGTAACAGACGAGGCGAAATGCTTCGTCCGGATCGTAGTGGTGTCAACAGAGTAAGGGCGGGACCCTTATTATATTCTATAAGAAAATCTTATTGTTCTAATATTAACCTTAATTGTAATAACTCAGTCTTAACTATTATACTAATTTAAATGATAATTAAGTCTTAACCTTTTCAAAGACATCGATGAGATTTCTCATGTTATCGACATCGAGAGTTTCGCGATGCTCGTCGATCAGTGTAAGGTAGAAATAACAAACAAGTAGGGGCGAAAATAATAGTGTGTATGTAGTTCATAACTAGTTCAACTTTAGGTTTTTTAAAGCCGTTTAAGGGGAACATCCATTGTAGGGCAGTGTGTTGTTGCAGCAGGATATCTCTCGCTAGTTCTATTCTCCTCGGTGACCGGGGTAAGGTCACAAGTTGACTTTCTTTATGATATTACTAGCTTTCCGTCCGCGCCTTCGCTCGCGTGGAGTTCGGTTATATCGCGATTTTTAGATTTCCCTCGGGAACATCAAATTTTTCCGCGATAAAAGGTAGCCTATCTCCTTTCCCGGGGTCTAAAGATTGTCTGTGCCAAATGTCATTATCAAAATCGGTTGAGAGTTTTAAGCGGGAAAGCGTAACAGACAGACAGATAGACAGACAGATAGACAGATAGATAGACAGACAGATAGACAGACCGATAGACAGACAGATAGACAGGCAGATAGACAGACAGATAGATAGACAGATAGACAGACAGAGTTACTTTCGCATTTATAATATAAGTATTGATTATTGTAAATATCACTGCTTGCTGAATGTTTATGAGAATATTATGGCTAATATACACATTTGTTAACGATCAGAAGCATAATTATTTTTTTAAACAGAAAACACTGGCCAACCTTTCATATTTTTAATTTAATGATTTTAACAAAATGCAGATAATCGAACACAAAACAATAATGTACCGTAACGGATTCGCCACACGAACAATTGTATAAATTAGACATTATTCAATTACAATATTATGGCGACTTAATTAAAAACTTTTTCGCATCGGACACATGTTCCACTATCACGAGTTCGTAATCACTACTGACGCATTGCGAGCTGGGCACAAATTGGCTTCAGCGGTCTATGTTGAGACTGATTGATGTAGATGACAGCTTTGGTCGAGTTCGGCTCGTACTCGAGCGGAAATCCAAGCGACCACATCTCTTCGGGTGACCGTAGATGGGGTTGAAGTGCTTGTACCAGCTCTATTGTCGTCGTCATCGTATTGTTGCTATTAAAACAGAAGATCGTCGTGAATACTTCGAAGTTTAAACTCAAACTGATCATGAGTGTTAGTATGCCAAGCTTTTATATTAATAATGCTTACCATTATTAGTATATTGAGGTGGGGTTATTGACTTCTCGGTACACTTGGAAATCCTAATCGCATAACAATTAGTAAGGTTCGTTATCAATCGCAGCAGGTAATTAGTTAATAAACCTACCGATAGTAAACTCCGGAAAAGATTTCCGGAAGAAGATGTATGTAGTTCATTCATCGATATGATGTATGAACTACATTACACTATCATAGTGATGCCGAGACTTTGCAATTCTTCCGGTACATTCTTCTCTAAGGAAAGCTTTTCTGATGAGTTTTTACTCGCTATGAACGATCATCAAGTTCGAGGATGGGCAGGTAGTCGACGATGGGTTGGGCTCAAGCCCCGGCGGCAATTTATACATCAGGCGCTCTAGTGCCCCAAGCCACAGCAGCAGCGGCAGTGAAGTACCTGAAGCAAAGTAGTTCACCAATTGCCATAGACATCACAAAATTGATAATATGATTGAAATAGAATTGGACAACATCGTTACCATTTTATCTGTTTGTATTTTTCCTTAAAAGTAAATAAAAACAACGTTTCATTATTTTAGTGGGTCCATTGGTGATGATACTCGTTTTATCAGTCATTTGGTAACCTACACAGAATGCTTTATACTGCTTTTCTGTTATCAACCATACTGTCATATATTCCGCTACATGTGTGTGAATGCTTTCAGTATTTCGCTGATCAGACCAAACTGTAGACGGGTCACTCATTCTTAACTTGTCATCACTCAGTGCGAATCTCCTTTTTTGAAGGGAGACAAACTGCGACACGCGTTTTAAAAGAAATCCCCAATGATTTCCTTTCTAATGTCTTTTATCTGTTCTGTGTTTGGAAGTATTGCAAATCAGGTTTCTCTTTTGATCCCTAGTCATAATCGAAACACATAACTTGTGCATATGTTCTAAATATTTGCATGTTATCGAAGTTCGAGATAATACGTCTGCACCCACATTTTCCAAACATGTAACATATTCTATCGTACAGCCATCCAAAAGTAAACTAAATTTAAATAATCTACTTGATGGTTCTTAAATAATATAATGTTAAAATAATATAATGTTCACCCTATTGAGCCGTATTGTTACTTTATTTCTTTTATTTCTGTTTTTGTTTTCTATAGCCATTTTTCATTATTAAGTTTACTTTATTGTCGTTTCTCTTCTGTTTAGTATATTAACATGTACCTAGAAATTAGATATTTTTCACCAAACGTTCACTTTCACGAATTCGTCATCAATAATGTCAATTTCTGATAAATTCGGGCGCGTTGATGTCCCAGCTAATTGGCATCAGATGTCTAGGACGAGGCGGCGAATTGATGTAGATACCAGTTTTGGTAGAGCTTGGCAGTACTCAGCGGGTGACAGTAGATGGGGTTGGAGTGCGTCTACCATCTCTTTTGTCGTCGTCATCGTATTGTTGCTATTTAACAGAAAATCGTCATGAACACGTCAAGGTTTAAACTCAAACTGATCATGAGTGTTAGTAGGCCAAGCATTTATACTAATAATGCTAAGTATTGAGGTGGGGTTAGCCAATGACTTCTCGGTACACTTGGATATCGTTGGAGTCGTTGTCAGTCGCAGCAGGTAATTAGTTAATAAACCGGTAAAATCGGTAAAACCGGTAAAATCCGGAAAAAGATTTCGAACTGAATATTTTTAATAGTGCATGACAAAAATAGTACAAAATGTTCAAGATTTTACGTAAAAGATTAGTACTTGCTCTAGTCGGTCGGCCGAGAGCCGCGCACGGGCGCATGAAACATCGCGCGCCTCTCTCGGCTATGATTCACGCACACATACGTATGGAAAACCTTAATCAATTAGCGTCAAAAGCACGGTAGTCCATTAAGGTAGTAGACAAGTGTCATATCATCATCAACTTTTTTTTTATCGGCCTACTGCTGGGCGCAGGTCTCCTTTCCTATAGAGAGGGATTGAGCGTAATCACCACGCTTGCTCAATGCGGGTTGGCGATTTCAGACCCAAAATCCAGGTTTCCTCAAGATATTTTCCTTCATCTTTAGTCATTGGTATCCAAGATTTACTTAGAATGTACATATAACTTAAGAAAAGTTACATTGGTACTTGCCTGACCTGGAATCGAACCCGCGCACTCATACTTGAGAGGTTGGTGTTTTAACCACTAGGCCACCACGACTGTGCCACAATTTCCGAATTCTGCTGCTGTAATGCGCTTCCGTATTAGACTCTTGCTTATAGTGGAGTTAACCCGGCGAGCGTAAGGTTAATAATTCTTACATCAAGCGTAAGGTGGGTGAATTTAACCCATATATTGCAATAGATATTTTAATGTGTTCACTATGTTTTATATATGTTTTTATTCACTAATGTAATTATTTAATAATCTGAGGATTGGTTGAGAGGGAAAAATAAAGCAAAACTAATACTTTTTATTATTTATTTATGAAATTATCAAAATCGATATTTTTCAAGTAAACGCAGCATAGAACTTGGAATTATAATTAAAAATAAAAATTATTTACGAGAATCATCAAAACGACATTTTTTTCTTACTGACTAATAAGATTTGGAAACAAACGTGATTAAACGTGTACTTATACAATTATTCTGACTTCTCATAATCATCTTCAGTTTGAGCGCAATGTCCACACATAAAAACAGTATGTTAGTGTGTAGTGTATAACGATTGCATTTATAGTAAGTGTGGCTAATCTTGCGGTCTTTTTGTGGGACATATTTGGAGGTTGTTGTGAATGTGAGGAGGATTCAACGACTCGATCTACAATTATTTGGCTAACATTATCAATTTCGAAGTTATTATAAGAATCATTATAAGGTACATCGCTAGTAATTGCTTCTAAAAGATTTAATATTCTTCTTTGGTTTTCTTCGTATGACATTATTAATTATTTACCTGAAAAAATAAGGTAATACCATAATATAACGAATACAAAGCAAAAAACGTTTTCGCAAATTTGTAACAAGAAGCGTAAGGTGGGTAAAACGCACCCAGCTGCAAATTAAACACCGTCTAAACACTTTGTCAATCGGCGGACAACTGCAACGTGACGCGGAACGCTTACTTATCTCCCCCCGAGCAGCTACCGAGGAGCACAACTCATTTTGACGTACCAGACAAAAAATATCAAACAATTTATTACAGGCCGGGTGATTTTCACCCAGCCTTACCCTCGCCGGGTTAAAGAGGGAAAACAATCTGCGACATGCGTTCTAATACAAATACATAGTGATAGAACTGGAGGATTTCACATTTCAGTGGATAGCTGATCTCCAAAGTTGTATGTCATATAGCCATATTGCACTTGTAAATAAGACTTTATTTTCTGAGATTAGCGTTGACTGTCTTCTCAGCAGTCAATACATGTCTCGCTAACTTTTGTTTGCCTGTTCTTTTTAAAGACGGCACTGTTCAGTGCCACTAGTGAACAATGTCCTTTTTTGTGGGGAGACAAGCTGCGACACGCGTTTTAATAGAAATCCCGAACTATTTCTTGTCTATTGTCTTTTATCTGTTCTGTATTTGGAAGTATTGCCAATCAGGTTTCTTTTTTAAGCTCAAATCATAACCGAAATACACAACTAGTGAATGTATTCTCAATCTTTACTTGATATGGAAATTCGAGACAATGCTACTGCAGCCGCATTTTCCGAACCCTTAACATATTCTATAGTAAAATCATATTTTTTTAGTTAATAACCTACATTTACATAATCGACTTAAAGATTCTTTTATGTTAAATAATCAAATAAAGGTCTGTAGTCCGTAAAAGTGTTGAAATGTTTTCTATACTAGTATGGGCGAAAATGTTTGACGGCCCACACTATAGCCAGCTATAGTGTGTATGTAGTTGATGACTGGTTCAACTTTATACCCAGCAGGTATTCTATAGCCGTTTAGGTGGACGTCCATTGTAGAAAAGTGTTGTCAGGGTCACAGTATTGGACATGCGTATTGTCCAATACTGACCGCGTTGAGTTCTTTCTTTTATCATCTTTCTTTTTGCTTCGGGGTTTATCTGCATTCTGCATTATCAACCTTTTTTATCGTCCCACGGCTGGGCACAGGTCTCCTCTCATACAGAGAAGGATTGAGCGTTATCACCACGCTTGCTCAATGCGGGTTGGTAATAGTAATTTATTTATTTATTTAAGGCACATCATCAACACATACACAAACATGGTTATTTAACATTGTAAAGGTCTTATTCTAGTGTTAGTGTCAATAACAGACGTGCACAACATTCGCAAAATAAAACTTACGTTATGAATATATATATTCTAAAATTTGTTTCCTTTTATTGTTTTTTATTTTTTATTTTGTATAAGTTTTATTTTATCGTGGTCCGGTAATACTCGGTTATAAAATACCACATGAGATAAATGTAGCAATTCTTCTTTAAAAAATCCATTTCTGTGTAATTAATTCTAAGTTAATTTTTCTCAACCTTTGACTAAGATTTTACCGAATACCCCCAAATCCTCTTAATAAAGTAAACAATTTTCATACGTCAACTAAACATAGCCACAATAATAATTCTGGAAAATTATCCCGGACTTGTCTTTAACCCCATTGGCATACGGGTCCTTTTGAAGTGACCTGAAAAGAATATTGTATACTTTTTGCTTTCCTGTTGTCAACCAGCTGTCACCCATTCTGAAAGAAGGCACGGGCATCCTCAGAAGGTCCGCGGTGCGTTTTATTGCTTGCTCCAATTGAATTTGTTGGAAATGGAGGAGATCTCATCATCTCAGCGTTAACCCCAGTCGCATCCGAAGCCTTCTCAGCTTTGAAGTCTGGGGTCCGCTATACCAGTCCAACTGCTGAGATGGCTAAACTTCGACATTTTCCGTGAAGCGACTGCCGTCTGACCTCCACAACCCGAAGGCGACATCGAAGCATTGCAGTTAGACCAATTGTTGGACTTTTGAGGGCTCCAACAATCCGTAACAACTGCCACTAGATGTTCGTATGGCAACCGCGACCAACGGCTTAAGGTGCTTTCCGAGGCACGACTAGACCAGTGCAAATATTCATATTCATGCATATAAATACTTGCACTGTGTGGGGATCGAAACCGCGCCATCTTGCGCAGCGGCCGTGTCCGCTACCGCTACGCCACGGAGGCTGGAAATGGAGGAGATCTATTTCCATCAAACATGGGTAGAGGTGGTAATTGGATAACTTTTAACATATTGGTTATTTTGACAAATACTATAATTTTGAATGCTTACAGTGTTTGGCTGATCAGATCAAACTGTATTCGTGTCACTCATGCTTGTTTTGGAAGTATTACCAATCAGGTTTCTTTTTTGAGGACTAGTCATAGCCGAAAGACACAACTCTTTCATATGTTATGGAAATTGAAAACAATTTGTTTGTAGCCGCATTTTATTTTATTGTCAGAATATTTTTTGAAATTTTTGTCATAGTACGATATATATTAATCACACGACCCATACTACAGCCAGTTGTAGCGTGTATGTAGAGGTTGGTTGGTTCGACTTTTGACGTAGAAGGTATTCTATAGCCGTTTATATGGCCATTCATTGTAGGACAGTGTGTTGATGCCAGGGGCACAGTATTGGACATGCGTAAAAATGTAGTGTCGGTGTAAAAAAAGTTTAGCATATTCCTGATTGTCAGTAAGCGGTCGGGACCAATGACCGCTGTGACTTATTTTTATATCATCTTTCTTTTCGCCTCTAGGTTCCTCAGCATGAATACTATTATCCACAGGTGTGAAGATGAATACGTTTCATCTAGAGGTCGTGTACTCTGCCTTCGAAGAGTTCGCCGGCGCGGTCCTCAGAAGGGAAGGCCTTCACTTAGACATAAAATAAGATCTCTCACATCAAAAAGTTTTGTTGAAATCGAACATTTTGATTGATTGTGCCTTTCCCCGAAGGTAGTTGTAGAGACGGCATTATTCGCCGTAGTGCAACAGGCTCATGCCTTTATCAATGACATTGTTGATTCTTTCAAAGCGTGCGTCACCATTACTGGAGCGCACAGACATAGTTTTGATAATGCTAAGACCTTCACTGTTGATGATGCTGAGATGAGTTGAGATGCAGGGCAATCGGTGAATTCTTAAAAAAAGTATGCTAGTTACATGGAGATGCACAACCTTTATGAGAGCTGGGGTCTATACCGGGCTCGGGACTTGTATGAAAAATCTCCACGCTCACCCTTTAAATAAAACTCCTCCACAATATCACTTTTTCTCCACAATATTAGCGAACATGCACGGGCAAATCTTATCTGTGCGCAGTGCAGCTTCTCTGCATAGCACACCTTGTGCATATCACATGCAACAGCGACAACTCGTCCATTCCGACGACGGTTGGAACGGGCGTCCGCAGAAGGCCCTGCGGTGCGTTTAATGCTTGCTCCAATTGAATTTGTTGGAAATGGAGATCTATTTGCATCAAACATGGGTGGAGGTGGTAATTTGATAACTTTTAACAATTGGGTGATTTGACAAATTTTTAATGCTATCTGTGTGTGAATGCTTACAGTGTTTGGCTGATCAGACCAAACTGTATTCGTGTCGCTCATGCTTGTTTTGGAAGTTTTGCCAATCAATTTTCTTTTTTGAGAACTAGTCGTAACTCGTACATATGTTCTAAATCTTTACATGTTATGGAAATAGGTGGCAATACGTCTGCAGCCTTATTTTTTATTATTATTATAAACTGGTGCTTGAACGCGATCCCGCCTGATTGTAAGCAGTGATGCATCGTTGATGGTAAAGTGCGCTAGTTTATTAAAGGCCTATTCACTGTAGCCTTGAAGACACTTAATCTGTAGTCAAACGGAAACACTGCTGCTGGCCAATTGTTCTAGTTCCTTCATGTACGCAGTATAACAGACGAGGCGAAATGCTTCGTCTGGATCGTAGTGGTGTCAACAGAGTAAGGCCGGGACCCTTAATATATTCTATAGGAAAATCTTATTGTTCTAATATTAACCTAAATTGTAATACCTTAGTCTTAACTATTATACTAATTTAAATGATAATTAAGTCTTAACCTTTACAAAGACATCGATGAGACTTCTCATTTTATCGACATCGAGGGTTTCGCGATGCTCGTCGATCAGTATAAGGTAGAAATAGAAATAACAAACAAGTAGGGGCGAAAATGTATGACGGCCCTGACTATAGCCAGCTATAGTGTGTATGTAGTTCATAACTAGTTCAACTTTAGGTTTTCTATAGCCGTTTAGGTGGACATCCATTGTAGGGCAGTGTGTTGTTGCAGCAGGATATCTCTCGCCAGTTCTATTCTCCTCGGTGACCGGGGTAAATGTTTGTCACAATTTGACTTTTTTATGGTGTTATTATTGTAAATATCACTGCTTGTTGAATTTTTATGGGAATATTTTGCCTAATATTCACATTTCTTAACGATCAGAATTATCATTATTTTTTTTAAAAAGAAAAATGGGCAACCTTTTCAATTTTTAATTTAATGTTTTTAACAAAATAACAAAATGCAGATAATCGAACACAAAATAATAAAGTACCGTAACGAATTCGCCACACGAACAATTAATTAATTAATAGATATTATTCAATTACAATATTATGGCGACTTAATTAAAAACTTTTTCGCAACGAACACATATATGTATGCTCCACTATCACGAGTTCGTAATCGCTACCGACGCATTGCGAGCCGGGCATAAATGCCGGCCCGTTGATGTCCCAGCTAATTGGCATCAAACGACTAGGTTGAGGCGACTGATTGATGTAGATAACAGCTTTGGTCTGTGGGTTTGAAATATTTCGCCTTTATATTCAATTAATTATGAAGAACTCCAGTTCCTATTGATCATGTGAGCACAGTTTTCAGCTGTGATATAGTCTGGAGCGTTTGTAAGACCTGACACTATATAGGGCATTACACTAGCGTCAATTACTGTCACTCCTTCAATACCATGCAATTTTAACGTAGGCATGTACACGGCAGTCTTGTTAATCTCAACTCCCATTTTGTAGGCTCCGCTCAGGATGTTATATTGTAAGTATGAACATCTTTGCTTGGCAAACTAAGTATGCGTCACTACCTGTGTTAATAGGATTTGACAACCTTTTTTATTAAAAAAAAAACTTCTTCCCACATTAGGAACTTCTCCTGTGTCGTGGGTGAGTTTACAAATATTTGTTCCGTGTGGGAATCGAACCCGCGACACGCAGCGCGGCAGTCAATAGCCTAATCACCGCGCTAACCGTGCAGTCACTTCCTCGTGAATAGTTTATTATTTGTAATTCCCAAGGTAAATATTACCGTAAACCAGTTTCAATCAGTCAAACTTCACTCCACTTCACACTCATTATGCGATCCGCATCGCGCACCTTGCGCACTCGCTGTGTTTGCTGTCCTGGTAAGTGCAACAGCGACAACTCGTCCATTTCGACGATTGGAACGGGCGTCCTCAGAAGGTCCTGCGTTACATTTAATTGCTTGCTCCTATTGAATTTGTTGGAAATGGAGCAGATCTATTTGCTTCAAACATGGGTAGAGGTGGTAATTGGAAAACTTTTAAAATATGGGTGTTTTCAAAGTCAAAAAATCAAAATCAATTTTATTTGTTTAACACAGGTAGTGAATACAGTTCTTAAATTAAATTTAATCGGTTGCTATGTTATGCCAAGAAGCGTACAAATATTCATACGTGCATGCAAAACATAAAGAATCTTAGTCAACTCAAATGGTGAAGGTCAAAATGAAATTGAATGATGATAAATAAATAAAGCAAAGTTATAAATGTCACAATACGAAGGTTTTTCAGTAGTCAAATAAATAAATAGGTCTGTATTAATCTGTCATTCAGAAATTCATCAGTCGTATCATTTATCAATTAATTTCTTTTTTAAATTTTGCTTTGAATTGTGTAACATTCAAATTTTTTATGGCAACTGGTAATTTATTATAGATGCGCGGTGCCATACCTAAAACACTCTTATTCACTAAGGCAGTATTACAACTCTGATTTTTTAAAATATTTGCATATTGGCTACGATGATTCGTACGTAACATCTCGTAACATTGATACCGTTTCAAACAACCTTATGTTCATCTTGACAAAAACTTTAATCTCATAGATATACGAGTACAATGATGGTGAGGTTAGAATTTTCAGCGAATTAAAGAATGATACACAGCTTTAATCACTTTTCAGACCACACATTGATCTTATGCTTCTTTTTGTGCCTTAAAAATGATATCTTTATCCGAAGAGTTTCCCCAAAAAATAATGCCATATCGCAAAACTGATGCTACTAATGCTACTAAGCCATGATATGCAACTAGTAGTGCATCCGTATTTATTTTAGCAATTTCGAAAAGTGCTTACGCTGATTTATTTTAGTCTTTTACTTAGGTCATCTATATAGGCCTTCCAGTTTAGTAGGACTCCAGTAATAAACCTAAAATTTTGCTACTTTAACTTCTTCAATGTCACAGTTTCCATGTTTGATATTTAATAATATCATTTATTTGCATAAAACATGGTATAAAAAGGTGGAATGTACATGATAAAAACAGAACATACATGTTTTGCTTCATAGAAGCGTGCAAACTTTTCATGCAACCAATAGCTGAGTACAAATACATTTAATCATACTACAATTACAATACACAAACAACATTACATTTGGTGGTGCAGTTCTTTGATGATAGTGCATTATTTTCGTCTTCTCCAAGTTCACGACTAAATTATTTTGATTAAGCCAAGTAAATGTCTGATAGTGTATTATTTATGTCATCTTGATAAAAATTGCGATTATTAAATTCGACTATGGCAGTAGAGTCATCCGCAAACAGCACCATTTGATGTCGAGTCACATTTGGCAGATCATTTATGTAGATCAAGAAAAAGCAGTGGCCCAATGACGCTACCCTATGCGACACCGAATTTTACCAATCTAAGACGAAAAAAGAAACTCTTTTCAATTTTTGTTTTTTCACATACTATTGCAATCTCTGTACATTGCATTTTATTAGAGAGATAGGATGTGAGTAGTTTTAAAATATTGCCTCTGATACCTTAGCTATGCAGTCTCTCTAATAAGAGGTCGTGCTTTACATAATCGCAGGCTTTGGTCATATTTTTTTTTTATAAATTATAAACCAGCGCTTGACCGCAATCCCGCCTGATGGTAAGCAGCGATGCGATCGTTGGTGGTAAAGCGTGCTAGTTTATTAAGAGCCTATTCACTCTAGCCTTGAAGACACTCAAATTGTAGTCCGACGGAAACACCGCCGCCGGCAAGTTGTTCCAGTCCCTTGATATACGCGGTATAAAGGAGGAGGCGAAACGCTTCGTCCGGATCGTAGTAGTGTTAACAACGTAAGGGTGAAAACTCGCCATACGACGGGTCGTCCGATGGTGGAACGGAGATGGGGGAATTAAATCATGCAATTCCCTCGCACACTCCCCAAAATGAGTCCTATAGAACACCGAAAGGCTGGCTACTCTACGC
The DNA here is from genome assembly GCA_017933935.1 of Sesamia nonagrioides. Lineage (NCBI taxonomy): Eukaryota > Metazoa > Arthropoda > Insecta > Lepidoptera > Noctuidae > Sesamia > Sesamia nonagrioides. The sequence goes on from JADWQK010001372.1 coordinate 1,348,259, forward strand.
CTGTACTCTAGGCTTTGGAGACCGTCTCGAGTTAAATCAGGGTCACCAATTAGCCTCTTCGCACGCCTCTCCACTGAATCCAAAGTAGCCAGGTGACATTTCGCAGCACCAGCCCAAATGTGGCTGCAGTACTCCACACACGAACGGACCTGTGCTTTGTACAACATTAGAAGCTGCCCCGGTGTGAAGTACCGCCGGACCTTCGCGATGACGCCAAGTTTTCTGGCAGCCACCTTGGCCTTGGACTCAATGAACCGCCCAAAGTTTAGGTTCGAGGAAATCTCAACTCCCAAAAGCTAAAGGCGGTCGGTGCACTCCAAGGATACATTTCGAAAAGTAGGAGCCAAGGTGAACGGGCTCCTTTTGGCGGTGAAAATAGTAAGATAGTAAAAATAGTAAAGATAGGAGCTCTTTGATCCACTGCCATGTTGATTGTGGTAGTCTTTTTAAAGCCATTTTGCTCCTTGCATAGTAAGCCATATTTATGGAGATACCAGTACAGACACTTATAAATATTTTTTTTCAAATATCTTGGAATATACTGAAATTTTTGCTATTGGCCTATAATTCTTCATATCGTTTTTTTTTTATCTTTTTTATGAAGTGATTTAATAATGACTTTCTTCAAATTATCTGGATAAACTCCGTCTAGTCGCCGTAGAGAATGTCTATAACTGTTCCTTGATTTTCACGGTTGTTTAGTTTGATAGTTAATAAGTCCGGTTTATTTAGCAAACCTGCAATATTTTGGTGTGTCGTGGTTTTGGTTGTATTACAGAAAAAAAACTGCGGACATAATTATTATAGAGACATAATTTTTTCAAATATCTTGGAAAATACTGAAATTTTTGCTATTGGCCTATACCTAATTCTTTATATCGGTTTTTTCATCTTTTTTATGAAGTGGTTTAATAATGACTTTCTTCAAGTCATCTGGATAAACTCCGTCAATAATGCAGAGATTCATTATATGCGGTAATACGGGTGCTATAATTTCTTTTACCAATTTTAAAACCATTGTTAACACAATGTCAAATCCTACAGTACTTGTATTTTAAGTGATCGTATAGCCGAAACAATATGTGTCGATAGAACCGGCTGCATATAAATTGCCTAATTTATTGTCAAATTCCATGTCAGTTTTACTATTATTCTCAATGTTATCTATAAAATATTCATTAAATGCATTTACAAAGTCAATAGGTTTTGTAAAGGTCAAGTCATATTTATTAATTGTCATTATTTGTTCTCGTGGAATGTTATTTTTTTGTCTATTAATTATTTGCCATGTAGCTTTTGATTTATTTCCCCATCATCATCTCAGCGTATAATCCCGGTCGCATCCGCGGCTTTCGCGTTGGAGCCCGGGGAACATAATGCTACGCAAAAGATCAAAAATAGGCATGTTGATTGCGGTATTCTTTCTAAAGCCATTTTGCTCCTTGCATAGTAAGTCATATTTATGGAGATAACAGTATAGACACTTATAAATATTTTTTTCAAATATCTTGGAATATACTGAAATTTTTGCTATTGGCCTATAATTCTTCATCGTTTTTTTTTTTATCTTTTTTATGAAGTGGTTTAATAATGACTTTCTTCAAATTATCTGGATAAACTCCGTCTAGTCGCCGTAGAGAATGTCTATAACTGTTCCTTGATTTTCACGGTTGTTTAGTTTGATAGTTAATAAGTCCGGTTTATTTAGCAAACCTGCAATATTTTGGTGTGTCGTGGTTTTGGTTGTATTACAGAAAAAAAACTGCGGGTTTTGTCCCTCTGTAGTAATCACAGGTGTTGTATTAAACTTATTCGAGTTGACATTTGGATGTATTTTGTATTCCTGCATATTTAAATTTTTGTAGTAACACTGTCAATATAAATAATCAAATTATAAATGTCATTAAATATAGATTTCATTCCGGAATAATTTATTATACCCGTGCGTCTATTGAACATTTTATCATCATACTGTTTTGCTAAATAATATAATTGTGAATGCTTATAGTGTTTGGCTGATAAAATCAAACTGTATTCGCGACACTGATGCTTGTTTTGAATGTTTTGCCAATCAGGTTTCTTTTTTGAGGACTAGTCATAACCGAAAGACACAACTCTCTCATATGTTATGGAAATTGAAAACAATGTGTTTGTAGCCGCATTTCTTCCTTAACACATTTTAAAGTTAAATCATATTTTTTTAGTCAGCTATCATAATACGATGTACATATGTATTATGTCTATCACACGACCCATACTACAGCCAGTTGTAGTGTGTATGTAGATGTTGATTGGTTCGACTTTTGACGTAGAAGGTATTCTATAGCCGTTTAAATAGACATTCATTGTAGGACAGTGAGTTGATGCCAACGGACATGCGTAAAAATGTAGTGACGGTGTAAAAAAAGTTTGGCATATCCCTGAGCAATCGGGACCAATGACCGCTGCAAGTTCTTTCTTATATCATTTTTCTTTTTGCCTCTAGGTTCCTCAGCATAAATACTATCATCCACAGGTGTGACGACGAGTATGTTTCATCTAGCGGTCGTGTACTCTGCCTTCGAAGAGTTCGCCGGCGCGGGCCTCAGAAAAAAGGTCTTTACTTAGATATAAAATAAGATCTCTCATATCAAAAAGTTTTCTTGAAATCTTGATTGATTGTGTCTTTCCTTGAAGGTAGTTGTAGAGACGGCATTATGTAAAAAGGCTCTCCGCACATTCCTCCAAAATAAAACATATGACGAAACAGAAAAATATTTAATTTAATATTGTGGTATGACAAGTTTGTAACTTGTACAACATCCTAAAACATAGACACACACTAATTAAACCCACTCACATGACTACACAGCCACGCACGCTTTCACAGTAGCTTGCTTACACACACTTACTCATTCATACACTTATGCATTCACCATACATGACACACGCACACTCACACACATACTCACACACAAACAATATCTGTTATACAAAAATGATAATATTTGTTAAGCATTTTACGTAAGTTTTTTAAAATGAAATTGTTATTATCCAACTCGAGGGGATAGGCACTGTTACTTCTTAATACAGGCTATTTCATAGCCTAGCAAGGAGAACAGTACGTCACCCACTTGATTGTCAGAAATGTAAAACTACCCACTATGTAAAAAAATGTAAAATGTACTACCATCTCTCTTCTATATAAATAAAGATTATTATTATTATTCGCCGTAGTGCAACAGGCTCATGCCTTTATCAATGACATTGTTGATTCTTTCAAAGCGTGCGTCACCGTTACTGGAGAGCACAGACATAGTTTTGATAATGCTAAGACCTTCAATGTTGATGATGCTGAGACCTTCAACGTATGCATTGGTGGGATGCAGGGCATTCGGTGAATTCTTTAAAAAAAGTATGCTAGTTACATGTAGATTCACAACCTTTATGAGAGCTGGGGTCTATACCGGGCTCAAGACTTGCATTACAAATCACCACGCTCACCCTTTAAATAAAACTCCTCCACAATATCACGTTTTCTCCACAATATTAGCGAACATGCACAGGCAAATCTTATATGTGCGCTGTGCAGCTTCTCTGCATAGCATACCTTGTGCATATCACATGCAACAAATTAAATAGTAAAATAATAAAATTTAATATTGCTTTAATGTGTTAAAAATTTGATACTTTGAATAAAAATCAGGCAAAAATAAACAAAATAAAACAAACGTTTTAATTGGAATTAAAAACAATATGAAGAAATTTGGTGTGAAGATTTAACAAAGTGTCTGTCAAGAACCGTTTTCGCTTTTTTATTGTTTTTATTGAAATATATTCTCTCTTGCGACAAATGCGACGGATTTCATCTGTTTCTACAAAACAATTGGACATCTTGTTTGATTCTCTCTACACTAGTCTCTTTATTATTATCATTTAAATACTTTGGTTCGTTTTCCTTATTGTGACTTGATTGTGATTTTGCATGTCTTTATATTTTAGTCTTAATGCTTGCTTCCTGTACTTTTCTTTTGCTCTTTTTCTATTTTCTTTCTCATAATTATATGACATGTCTTTATTTGTTTTATATACATGCCTTCTTAAACAATAAGAGTGAGATTTTTTACGCTTCGGTTTTTCGACAATTCTCTTGGAAGCTAGTGAACTTGGTGCTGAAAACAATGAAGACGTTCTTTCCGTAATATTCACACTTGTATCTTTATTTTCTGTTAATCGCTCATTATAACATGCTTTCAGTAGAAGATGATGACAGAGCACTAAATGGACGCGGCGTTGATGTGATTAAGATAGGTTTAAAATTTAGTGCCTTCTTCAAGGGAACTAATTCTTTTTCAAAAGAAGTCGACTGTAGACAAACGTCGTTTTGCTGATTTTCTTCTTCTTTTGTTTTAGGATTTTCGGAACTACTCTTTTAGTGCAATTTTTTGCGCGCATCAAAAAAAAAAATCAAAGCATTTATTTCAAATAAACCAGTTGCAGGCACTTTTGAATTGTCAGAAGGTCGGTCAGTCAATAAGATGAAGCTAGTCGCCCATTCCAAAGAGTAGGTTCCTATGGAGAAGAACGGGCAAGAAACTCCATGGACACTCTTTTAAATTTTCAAGCTATTGTTACAAATATTTGATTACATCATTCATGTTGAAATCAACCGTGTGAGAACGATGCAGAAATATATTGTACGCCGAAAGCGTCCATTATGGAAAACACACAAAAATCAATTCAGAAATTAAAATACGCCGTGGCAGCTAAGAGATGACCAGTCCCCTCCGACGGCGTCCGTTCACGAACATGACGAATGGATCAGCATCATTCAGCTCAACCATATTGAAGGGAACCTAATGACCCAACACACACGCCACCATCAGCGAGACATTTGAGTGAGCATGACATACTCTCAACAGCCAGAGCACTATCAAGTCAATAAAAAAGACTAAACCAACAAAAAAATGCCTTACAGCACATTCGTACATTGTGCTCACACGTTTGCCATGCAATTATACAATACTAAGAAATTGAATCTACACAATGCTAAGATAGTTTTGTCCAAGGTTCAGCAGCTCCAACAGTGTTCCCGAATACTAAGTTTAGCTCCTGTGTAGCTGTACAAGTGCCGAACACCTCTGTCAGCGATACAATTCCGTAACGTACAATATGCTTGGCTACATAGTGTGTAATACAGGCCTTGAATTAATAACATAAACAATTACATATTAAAACTACAAGAGGAAAAATCAGAGAACAATCAGTGTATAGAAATCGGACGCAGCTCAAGCCCAAGCCTTTTGTCCTCAATATAATCCTTCACACTATAAAATGCTTTCTGACACAACTTACGTTTAATGAAGGATTTGAATTTATTCAGGCTCAGATCTTGAACCACCTCTGGAAGTCCATTGTAAAAATGTATACATTGGCATCTGAAAGAGCCACCATTTTCTTGAGCCTTGTTGTAGGTACAATAAATTTGTGCCTGTTCCTAGTATTTATATTATGGACATCACTGTATTTTTTAAACAATTCATCGAATATGATGAATCATTAAGACGTAGTGGTGTCGACAGAGTTTCAAGAGGATCTGTTATCAAGCACATATATGTATATCTTCGATCACTTCTTCCTCATTTGTTTCCAATTCTCCCTTTTCCTTTTGTATTCTATAGTAAGATCTGAAATTTTCTATATTTCTATTTTCTTCCGGTTTTTTGGTGTCATTTCACTGATAGGAAGTATTTTTTATCTCTTTTTCTTTTATTTTACCTTTCTTTCTCTTTTTCTTTTGGTTGTTGATATAAAACAGGGTCATTTTTAATCCGTTCTCGGCGTTGTCACGCCGCGACACTTCTCTTTTCTTTGTTTTCCTCTTTGGTATTTTTGGGTTTTTCCATCCTATAAATTAGATAACTTGATGAATGGTCAGGGGACAATGATAATAATAATCTACGAGAAAACTCTCGTTTTCTCGTAGTTTTCGAACGCCGTCACGGCTATAGTTAGTAAATAAGTATTAACTTTTCATACAACGGTGATTATAAACATATGGCAATTGGTATACGGTAATTACAAAACGATAGATTTTCTTAGAAATGTCAAAAACCGACACAGTTTGTAAATACTAGCTTATTACAATGTATAGAGGCAAAAGTACTGTTTCCATTTAAATTATCAACTTGGGTCTAACTTAAAAAGTCAAGTAATAAAATAAGTACAACGGTAATTAGAATTTTTCTTAACCAAGGCTACGGTAATTATATACTCACGTGCTTCAATAGCGGTACACTAACGTTAGAGACGTGCAACTGCTGATAGGCCGCGACACAAACTGAAGAGACGCGCCGCGTACGGTAGTGATGTCCCAAATACTGTTATTTAGGGATGTGCATCCAATCACAGAAAATGACACGGCAATTATGACTTTCGATTGGACATGAGGTTACTTAATGATAATCAATACATAGTATAAAACAAAGTCGCTTTCGCTGTATGTCCGTATGTATGCTTAGATCTTTAAAACTACGCAACGGATTTTGACGCGGTTTTTTTTTAATAGATAGAGTGATTCTTAAGGAAGGTTTGTATGTTAAATGCATAATATAGTAGAGAAACACTGAGAAATCTAAAAAGCGCGATAAAACCGAACTCCACGCGGGCGAAGCCGCGGGCGGAAAGCTAGTTATTTATATACTAGTTCTATTGGGTTGATATTATGTTATGCGATACACGTTGTTTAAAACCGTTTAAAACATTGAATGGATCAAAGCAAATCTATACGTAATAAAAATTACAAGCAAGTTTTGAGATTAAGTTGGTGTGCGGACACGCCACGGTAATGAGAGAACTGAGATTCTTGGACATAAATTAAATTAATTCAGCCTGAACTATTTAAAACAAAAGCTTAAGTTTTGTTTACAGCTAGATACGGATGCTATCTAACATATAAAAAAATGCACGATTGAATATGATAATATTACGGATTATGCAAGCACCGGACACGTAAAACTTGCTAATCGGAGAATGGCTGTCTAAGCGAAAGCACCACTATATTAGCTATGCACAATGATTGTAACTATATGTACTTATTTATACCTTTTTATACAGTCCATAAGCTCTCGAATTTTTAGTGTCAAATAAACCTTTAAAGTGTTCACACGTCGTTTTATTGTGCTTACACCGTCCAAACTAAAATCATCCTTATCGCCGTAATCATATGGTCCTATTTCGAACCGGATCTTGTCGCATACCTGCGACTGACGAGCGCGTTGGAGAACAAAAGAAAGCGATAAGGAACACGTTTTTATTGCAAATAATTTAGTGGACGGAGCTGTGACATTTTAAAAACTTATTTATTAGAACAATTAACTGTGCTTACAATATTCAGTGTGTGATCGGATTACGATAAAAAAACTTACTGTAAGTGCTAGTTAACAAGTGCCACGTGCTCACTACCTCGTAGACATACTTGTGGAGATAAACTTCGAACAATAGACAAAACATATAACTAACAGTTGTGAGTGAAACTAATACCAACGAGTGTTAAATAAGTCGTGATGGAAGATCTTCTGGTATATCAAATTGAGCTATTAGATAGTCTAAATCATACAGAGAAAAACTACAAAAAAACGCCGAAAGATAGGATTAAGAAGCCGTACTTAGAAACAAGGTTAGAAATGCTTGAAGAATTATGGAATAGCTTTAAAGAAGGACATAAAAGGATTATTTTGAGCATTACAACTGACGAGCAAAGAAAAAATTCGTACTTTAAGGAAAAAACATATGAAGTGTTTCAAGAGTTGTACGTGCAATATAAGTCTAGTGTGAAAGAGGCTCTTCAGCAGTTCCAGGATGCAGCACAACAATCTTCATCGCCTTTTAAAACTGAAAGTCAAAGGTCAAGCTCCGCAAGTAATGAATTCAAAATTGAACCGTCAGAAGACCAGCTAAGTCCCAGAGAACTTGATTTAAGTCAGTTTAGATTTGAAAAGAAACAGCATGTTAAAATTGAATATGAAAAGGATTCTCCAGGGAAAGAGGATACAAAAGGTTTATGGGAGCCAGCTAATTGGAAAGAGTTCCTGTTGAACTTAAGGAATATGAGATCCAACAATGATGCCCCAGTTGATACCATGGGCTGTCATATGAGTGGTGATGAGAAAGCTGCACCAGAAGTGTACAGATATCAAACTCTGATTTCTCTAATGTTGTCTAGTCAGACAAAGGATCAAGTGAATTTTGCAGCTATGGCGCGGCTCAGGGCCAGAGGGCTAACAGTAGACAGTGTATTGGACATGAGTGATGATGAGCTGGGCAAGTTGATATACCCTGTTGGATTTTGGAAGACCAAAGTAAAATACATCAAGAAAATAATCCAGACCCTCAAGGAGCAGTACAATGGAGACATTCCAGACTCTGTAGAGAAACTATGCAAGCTAACTGGTGTGGGGCCAAAGATGGCACACATCTGCATGCTGGTTGCTTGGGACAAAGTTACTGGGATTGGTGTAGACACCCATGTTCATGGAATCAGCAACAGAATAGGCTGGGTGAAGAAACGAACAAATACCCCTGAAGAGACACGAAAATCATTGCAAAGTTGGCTGCCGTTTGAACTATGGAAGTAAATCACCTTCTAGTAGGTTTTGGTCAAACCATCTGCCTACCTGCAGGCCCAATGTGCCATGAATGTTTGAACAGAGACATCTGTCCATCAAGTGGTTTAGCTCGAAATTCACCAAAGAAAACTCCAGTGAAAAAAGAAGTTAAACTTGAACAATCTGATGATGAGATTGAAGTTAAGCCACCTAAAAGTAGAAAATTTACACCAAGGAAAGAATTAAATGATAAGGTCACAAATGCTGACTCGCAGGATGAGATTGAAGCTTTTTTTTTTACATATTATAAACCAGCGCTTGACCGCAATCCTGCCTGATGGTAACGCAATCGTTGATGGTAAAGCGCACTAGTTTATTAAGAGCCTATTCACTCTAGCCTTGGAGACACTCAAATTGTAGTCCGACGGAAACACCGCCGCTGGCAAATTGTTCCAGTCCCTCTATGTACGAGGTATAAAGGAGGAGGCGAAACGCTTCGTTCGGATCGTAGTGGTGTTAACAACGTAAGGGTGGAAACCAGCCGTACGACGGGTCGTCCGCTGGTGGAACGGAGATGGAAGGACGGAGGGGAATTAAATCATGCAATTCCCTCGCACACTCCCCGAAATGCATCCTATAGAACACCGAAAGGCTGGCTACTCTACGCCTGTGCTCTAGGCTTAGGAGACCAACTCGAGTTAGATCAGGGTCACCAATCAGCCTCTTTGCACGTCTCTCCACTGAATCCAAAGTGGCCAGGTGACACTTGGCAGCACCAGCCCAAATGTGGCTGCAGTACTCCACACACGAACGGACCTGTGCTTTGTATAACATTAGAAGCTGCCCAGGTATGAAGTACTGCCGGACCTTTGCGATAACGCCAAGTTTCCTGGCAGCCACCCTGGCCTTGGACTCAATGAACCGCCCAAAGTTAAGGTTCGAGGAAATCTCAACTCTCAAAAGCTGAAGGCGGTCGGAACACTCCAAGGACACATTCCGAAAAGTAGGGGCCAAGGTGAACGGGCTCCTTTTGGCGGTGAAAAGACACGCCTGTGTTTTGGCGGCATGGAATGCTACAAGATTGGCATTGCCCCATTCGGAGACTGCCTGCAGTGCAACACTCGTTCGCTCAACCATGGCCTCTCTTTCGGACCGGATTGATTCCCTACTAGCCCGAGCATCCGGCAGGTATCTCTCTACAATTGTGCTGTCATCTGCATACCCATAGATACCGGGCATCAGCAGATCGTTAATATGCAGCAAAAACAGAGTTGCAGAGAGAACAGACCCCTGAGGAACACCGGCATTAGTTGACATGGGCTCAGAAGAGCATCCGTCGACAACAACTCGGAGGGACCGTTCAGTCAGGAAGTCTTTTACCCAGCCAGTCAGGTTAGGGGAAATGCCGTACGCTGGAAGCTTACTCAAAAGGCCAGCGCGCCATACCCGGTCGAAGGCCTTCGAGACATCAAGGGATACAGCAATCGCTTCCCCATTCTTCTCGAGGGCCTCGCCCCACAAGTGAGTGGTATACACTAGTAGGTCCCCAGTTGACCGATTGCGGCGAAACCCGTACTGTCGGTCACTGAGGAGATCGTTACCTTCCAGGTATGCCAAGAGGCGCGAGTTCAATACACGCTCCATAATTTTGCAAAGTATGAAGGTGATCGAAATCGGCCTATAGTTGGCAGGATCGGGACGACTACCCTTCTTGGGCACGGGCTGCACGTTAGCAAGCTTCCAGGACTTGGGCACTATACCAGTCCTAAATGAGAGGCGATACAAGCGCGTCAATACAGGAGACAACTCGGGCGCACATGCTTTCAGAACAATCGCTGGTATACCATCCGGACCACTAGCCTTATTCACGTCCAGACGACACAGTACTCTCAGAACCTCCTTGTTTCTAATGCGAACCTCAGGAATTGAAGCTCCGCAATGAGGTAAATTAGGTGGAGTACCACTGCCAGTATCAAGACGCGAATTATGGGCAAAGAGAGAAGCAAAGAGACCTGCTTTCTCTCTCGCCGTATGAGCCAGTGTTCCATCAGGCCTAACCAGCGGAGGCAGTGAGGGCCGACAGAAGTTTGCCTCAACCGATTTGGCAAGGGAGCAAAAAGATCTGCTACCGGATGGCTGCGCAAATAACTTGTTGCCAATATGGGTAATGCGGTCGAAGCGAGCCTTCTTGAGCGCCTTCTTGTAGGACTTGGCAGCACGGTTAAAGGCTCTCTTCTTTGAGCTTCGATCCGGAGCTCCGCGGTCACGAGCGTCAACCCAGGCGAGAAATGCCGTGTGCTTACGCTGTTCAGCTTGGACACAATCGGCATTGAACCATGGGCGAGCCGAGCCACCGACGGGCACGTCATTGAATGGGATAAAATACTCCATAGCTTGACGCACCACATCGGTTATAGCATCCGCACAGCTCGACGGATTGTCAGAAGAGAAGCAGACCTGCTGCCAAGGATAAGACGCAAAGAAGTGGCGCATCTCATTCCAATCAGCTGACCTGTATCGCCACATTCGCCGTTCACCACGAGAGTCGTGATCTGGTGGGGAGAAGGACGATACAGACTTCACCAGACAGTGGTCTGAAGTTCCCAACGGTGAGGAAACTGTTACAACACATCTGTCCGGATCAGTGGTCAGCAGAAGGTCCAAATAGTTGGCAGTATGGCCAACTACATCAGGCACCCCAGTCGCTTGCTCTACCAGCTGGGACCTTTCCCAGCTGGTAGAGCAGCTTTCCCATAGGCCCCGTGGCAGGCGTTGAAGTCCCCCAGAGCGACGAACTGAGCGTCAGGGTGCCGATGCAGCGCATTGTCAGCAGCCTCACTGAGGTGGTCAAATAAACGAGTTGTCTCATGATCACCGCTGTGCAATCGGTAGACACAGGTGTAAACAATTTTGTCCACACCAGTGTCAACCAACAGCCATAGGGACGAGAAGTGAGGGTCTTCGATGTGATCGTAGGTGGGGCTTTTCAGTCTCAAGGTGATGATGGACTGCATCGATATTGAAGTGCAAACCTCGGATGTTTGAGAGGTGCACTATGAACGAGAGGACGTGCGCCCGCTGTGCACACCTACTTTTCCTTTTGTAACTTTTCATAAGTTTATATACTGAGTGAATAGGAAGGAAGACGGCAGTTTAGTGAGGTGATGCAATGATAAACCCAACAATACCCAACGATGCTGGGCCAGAGGGAGATTGTTCTGGAGACTGCGGGGACGCCCGAACCACCCCCCAAGGGGATCGCCATCGGGTCCTCTCGTCCGGTCGCCAACCGGCACGATGGGGCCACCCTGGGATTTTTCGCAGTTGGCGGGGCAGCCTTTCGTATGTGGCTGGCACACTACTTGGGCCCCAACTACCTGCGGTCGGCCAGCGGAGAACCGTGCTTCGGATCCCGCTACCCTCCACGAACAAACTCCCGACACAACACCATCTGGCGCATCGCACCCGGCACACATCGCAACACAACTGCTCAGACCCGTCCTCCGAACGGCTTCATCAGACATCATGCCGGAACACGACGAATCGCTTGGCGGCATGTCTTTGTCTGGTGGGTGGTAACTTACGCCGGCGGTTGATGTTGTGACCTATCACCGAGAGTAATATAATAATAAGCTAAGTCCTTTCATGCGAATGTGACCAAGGAAGAAAAAGAGCACGACATTAAATGTTTATTATGTGGAGATCAGCATTATATCTATCATTGTAAAACATTAGCCAGTATGACTACTCAGGAAAGACAAGAGAATGTCAAGAAACACAAACTTTGTTTTAACTGCCTCGCGCCATCACACTCTGTGAATAAGTGTCGACAGTCAGCATGCTGCAAACGATGTGGACGTCGGCATCACTCCCTTCTGCACTTCGAGAGAGAGGAAAAAGCCGAGAAGTCCAACGAGGGGACAAACACTGCTGCAGGTACCGTTTGTGAGGAGTCGTCGCTAGGTAAGTCTAATTCGTCATCTAATGCTACACATATTGTATCTAATTTCGCAAGTGAGCATATACAAACAAACACTGTGTTATTAGCTACTGCTAAAGTATTAGTCAACAGTACGAACGGTTGCATGCCATTAGGGCCTTGTTAGACCAAGGGTCACAAGCGTAATTTATATCTGAGGCGACTGTTCAGTTCCTTAATTTAACACGTATATGTTATGTTATGTGTAGTAGTTGAGTGTCCGATGTGGGAGAGGGGCAAACGTAAATTAAACACATGGTTTCACTCGCTGTGAAATCACGCCACAATCCCAATGAGTCGATTAGAGTGAATGCATATGTGCTGCGCACATTAACAACACTGTTACCCACCAGTAATCTTAGATTTCCCGATTGGTTAGAACTTCGAGGTCGGGAGTTGGTGGATTCAGGATTCACAACACCAGGTAAAATTGATATTTTACTTGGTGCTGAGGTTTATAGCAACATACTGTTAGATAGTATTATCAAACACCCTGAGGGAAATTTAGTGGCACAAAATACAACCCTAGGGTGGGTGGAATCTGGCAGGACGACACTACAAAATCCAACAGCAAGGAAACGCATTACAAACCTACACGCACAGATAAATGACGATGAGATACTGAAACAATTTTTGGAGATAGAGAGGGAACCAAACAACATAAAGAGAAGATTTTCAAAAGAAGAAGAAATATGTGAAGTATTTTATGATGCCACGAAAGTGAGAGATGACAACGGACGATTTGTGGTAAGATTACCATTTAAACCTGAAAATCCAGAATGTAAATATGGTGGATCAAAAAAGACAACCAATGCAGGATTTGAGTTTTCAGAGAGAAAGTCAAAAAATCCAAAACGAATTTTAGAAACCTCTCAAGTGTTGTGTGTTCCTAAAACCAAGCTATTAGCGTGGACAGATTCCACCGTTGTACTTGCTTGGTTAAAGGGCGGACCAAGCAGGTGGAACACCGTCGTAAGCAATCGGGTGTCAGGTATACTGACCACTGTAGATTACGACCAATGGGGGCACGTATCTACAGATACGAACCCAGCTGAATGTGCGTCACGGCGCTTACTTAATCGCTCGCTTGCTTGCAAAAATGGAAAAGGTGCCGAACTTTGCTCGGCACACTCCGTCGCATAATTCGCTGTGACATGTCATAACAACATATCTCTATCTCCCAAAATTGTTTCATTATCTCATCGTCATTTATCTGTGCGTGTAGGTTTGTAATACGTTTCGTCGTCCTGCTAGATACCATCCACCCTAGGATTGTATTTTGTGCCAATAAATTGCCCTCAGGGTGTTTGATAATACCATCTAACAGTATGTTGCTATAAACCTCAGCACCAAGTAAAATATCAATTTTCTTGGTCACATTCGCATGAAAGGACTTAGCTTCAATCTCATCCTTCGAGTCAGCATTTGTGACCTTATCATTTAATTCTTTCCTTAGTGTAACTTTTCTACTTTTAGGTGGCTTAACTTCAATCTCATCATCAGATTGTTCAAGTTTAACTTCTTTTTTCACTGGAGTTTTCTTTGGTGAATTTCGAGCTAAACCACTTGATGAACAGATGTCTCTGTTCAAACATTCATGGCACATTGGGCCTGCAGGTAGGCAGATGGTTTGACCAAAACCTACTAGAAGGTGATTTACTTCCATAGTTCAAACGGCAGCCAAATTTGCAATGATTTTCGTGTCTCTTCAGGGGTATTTGTTCGTTTCTTCACCCAGCCTATTCTGTTGCTGATTCCATGAACATGGGTGTCTACACCAATCCCAGTAACTTTGTCCCAAGCAACCAGCATGCAGATGTGTGCCATCTTTGGCCCCACACCAGTTAGCTTGCATAGTTTCTCTACAGAGTCTGGAATGTCTCCATTGTACTGCTCCTTGAGGGTCTGGATTATTTTCTTGATGTATTTTACTTTGGTCTTCTAAAATCCAACAGGGTATATCAACTTGCCCAGCTCATCATCACTCATGTCCAATACACTGTCTACTGTTAGCCCTCTGGCCCTGAGCCGCGCCATAGCTGCAAAATTCACTTGAACCTTTGTCTGACTAGACAACATTAGAGAAATCAGAGTTTGATATCTGTACACTTCTGGTGCAGCTTTCTCATCACCACTCATATGACAGCCCATGGTATCAACTGGGGCATCATTGTTGGATCTCATATTCCTTAAGTTCAACAGGAACTCTTTCCAATTAGCTGGCTCCGATAAACCTTTTGTATCCTCTTTCCCTGGAGAATCCTTTTCATATTCAATTTTAACATGCTGTTTCTTTTCAAATCTAAACTGACTTAAATCAAGTTCTCTGGGACTTAGCTGGTCTTCTGACGGTTCAATTTTGAATTCATTACTTGCGGAGCTTGACCTTTGACTTTCAGTTTTGAAAGGCGATGAAGATTGTTGTGCTGCATCCTGGAACTGCTGAAGAGCCTCTTTCACACTAGACTTATATTGCACGTACAACTCTTGAAACACTTCATATGTTTTTTCCTTAAAGTACGAATTTTTTCTTTGCTCGTAAGTTGTAATGCTCAAAATAATGCTTTTATGTCCTTCTTTAAAGCTATTCCATAATTCTTCAAGCATTTCTAACCTTGTTTCCAAGTACGGCTTCTTAATCCTATCTTTCGGCGTTTTTTTGTAGTTTTTCTCTGTATTCTTTAGGCTATCTAATAGCTCAATTTGATATACCAGAAGATCTTCCATCACGACTTATTTAACACTCGTTGGTATTAGTTTCACTCACAATCGTTAGTTAAATGTTTTGTCTTTTGTTCGAAGTTTATCTCCACAAGTATGTCTATGAGGTAGTGAGCACGTGGCACTTGTTAACTAGCACTTACAGTAAGCTTTTTTATCGTAATCCGATCACACGCTGAATATTGTAAGCACAGTTAATTGTTCTAATAAATAAGTTTTTAAAAAATTATTTGCAATAAAAACGTGTTCCTTATCGCTTTCTTTTGTTCTCCAACGCGCTCGTCAGTCGCAGGTAGGCGACAAGATCCGGTTCGAAATAGGACCATATGATTACGGCGATAAAGATGATTTTAGTTTGGACGGTGTAAGCACAATAAAACGACGAGTGAACACTTTAAAGGTTTATTTGACACTAAAAATTCGGAGCTTATGGACTGTATAAAAAGGTATAAATACATATAGTTACAATCATTGTGCATAACTAATATAGTGGTGCTTTACGCTTAGACAGCCATTCTCCGATTAGCAAGTTTTACGTGTCCGGTGCTTGCATAAACCGTAATATTATCATATTCAATCGTGCATTTTTTTATATGGTAGATAGCATCCGTATCTAGCTGTAAACAAAACTTAAGCTTTTGTTTTAAATAGTTCAGGCTGAATTAATTTAATTTATGTCCAAGAATCTCAGTTCTCTCATTACCGTGGCGTGTCCGCACACCAACTTAATCTCAAAACTTGCTTGTAATTTTTATTACGTATAGATTTGCTTTGATCCATTCAACGTTTTAAACGGTATTAAACAACGTGTATCGCATAACATAATATCAACCCAATAGAACCAGTATGTAAATAATTATCATTAAGTAACCTCATGTCCAATCGAAAGTCATAATTGCCGTGACATTTTCTGTTATTGGATGCACATCCCTAAATAACAATATTTGGGACATCACTACCGTACGCGGCGCGTCTCTTCAGTTTGTGTCGCGGCCTATCAGCAGTTGCACATCTCTAACGTTAGTGTACCGCCATTGAAGCACGTGAGTATATAATTACCGTAACCTTGGTTAAGAAAAATTCTAATTACCGTTGTACTTATTTGTTTATTTATTTGGGACAAAAAACAGTTATATGTTACAATATTAATAGTAGGCAACAGTGGCGAAGAGTCCATACAAGCCGATTTCCACCGGGTTACCTTTCAAAAATCAGTTCCATATTCATACAAAAGTATTTACATTCTATTTCATTAACAAAGTATTATTAATCAAATGCCTGCGCGATTTACAATAGCAATAGTAATTCTTAGCAATACCCTAAGTATCACATTTCATTTTATAGTCGTAAATTAATCAGCGCTTCAATTTTTCGTACATTACATTGAAGGCAACTCGACGAATTACAGCTTACCTCAGTCAACGTTTTACTATGAGGCGAAAAGAGACAGAGCGTGTCAGACCATCTCTTTCTAATGCTCGCTAACCGTCCGTAAAACTTGATAAAAGATAGGCTAATGCCAAACGGCTTGCATTTCTCTCCTCTCCTCTATTAGAAAGAGACAAAGAAACCACGCCACTACGAGAAAGGAAACCCGACAAAATTAAAAAGAATTAGCGTTATAATTAAATCCTTCGCAAGTCATATTCTTTTTATTTTGGGTATTTTCGTGTTCCATTTCGTTTGGTTGAAAATAAATTATTGTTAGTATGTGTTCCTATACCACTGGTGCGTGAGTTTTTCGTTTGTTATATTTTAATATTTGTGTTATTTAAACTGTGACTGATTCTGTAAGGTAATTTAATCGCAGATTTGGTTAAATACTGTGGATTTTGTTTGTTATTATGGCTTTAATTCATATAGAGTGCTGCTCAACAGACTACCTGCTTACAAAAGAAACTTCATTTTCAAAACTAAGTTATGCATACAAAAAGCATGTTATTCAGTTAGGTCGAGCACTCCCACACATGATTATTGATTGCAAAAGGCGAGATGGATTTTTTAAACATTTTCACGCGTCGTTATATGATAAATATACATGGATGACAGGCAGTTGCAAACTGAACAAAATGTTTTGTTTTCCGTGTTTGTTATTTTCTGATTCGAAATCTGTTTGGAGCAGTACGGGTTTTACGGATATTAATAATTTGTCTAACTCAGCCAAAAAACACATTCAGACTGAAAAACACATCCGCAGCTGCTTGTTACTCCACGAATTTGGAAATAATGGCAGAATCGAGTCATTTTTTTCCAACGCTTTTGATGTACATAACAGAAAAGTTGACCGTAATCGCGAGTTAATGAAACGTTTTATTGACACGGTCATTCTTTTGGGGAAGCAAGAATTACCATTTCGCGGTCACAATGAAAGAGCAGATTCGGAAAATCGCGGAAATTACATTGAAACGTTAATTTATTTGTGCAAGTACGATACAGTCCTTGATTCTCATTTGGAGCAATGTTCCTCGACCCAAAATTCTGTATTTTCAGGACTTTCAAGTGACATCCAAAATGACTTAATTCATTGTATCGCGTCTTCTATGCGTGACGAGATAAAGTCGGAAATAAATTCAGCTTCATTTGTATCGGTTATGATCGACGAAACGCCGGACGTCAGTCACAGGGAACAGTTGACGGTACTTGTCCAGCAGTGGAATTGAAGAGCGTTTTCTGGGCTTCTATGACGTAAGTGGTGGTCGAAATGCCGACATTTTGACCACCATGTTACTCGGTATTCTCGATGACTTTCGTTGTAAAGATAAATTAATTGGACAGTCTTACGATGGTGCGGCAGTTATGTCTGGAGAGCACGGTGGTGTACAAACTAAAGTTCGTGAAATCTGTCCCATGGCGATGTTTATTCCATGCTATGCTCACATTTTAAACTTAGTCTTGAGTCGGTCTCTTGAATTCGTACCCGAATTAAAAGCTTTTTTTGGTCATATTAACAGTATCGTACGCTTTTTTAATAAATCTTCTAAAAGATCGAATCTTCTGAAAGAAGTTGCTCATCGTCGTATGCCGGGGGTAGCAGAAACGCGATGGCATTATCACTCGCGCATAATTAACGTAATTTTCAACTGCAGAACCGACATGATCGAAACTTTGAATTGTATTTTAGATTCACCGGAATCATGGGACAGCGAATCAATTTCAATGTCCGAGTGCTTGTTACACAAACTGGAAGACATGCAATTTTGCTTCTTATTGCATGTTTTCTCAGACATTTTCGAAAAGACAGACGTTCTTTTTGCTTTGCTTCAAAGTAAGCAAGTAGACATTGAAGTGGCAAAGCGCGAAATCGATTCTTTTGAACGGTGGATTTCGGAAGAGTTTATTAATTCGTTTGATACCATTTTCCACAGCATTGAACAAATCTGTGAGCCGCCGCGGCGACGGCGCCGAATAAGTACTGACACGGATCCCAAAACGGCGTACAAGCGTATTTTTTCCTCGATTATAGATAAAGTCAAAGCTCAAATTACTCAAAGGTACCGATCTTTTTCTCAGCTTGTATTTATTGATTTACATAATAAATCAAAGTATCTTCAATACAACTAATCATTTCCAACTGAAAAAGTTTCCTTTTTGACAGCGAACTTTCCGGGAATTTTTGATTTTACCGCGTTGAAAAATGAACTTAAAGTCTTATTTACGTCAGCGTCGTTAAATAAATTGGACACCTATGAGCTTTTTTTTACAGCTCCAGAATACGTCTTTGAAAGACGCATTTTCTCAAGTTTCGACTCTTTGCAGTTTAATTCTGACCCTCCCCATTTCAGTAGCTTCAGCTGAGCGGTCATTTTCTGCTTTAAAACGCATTCTCACGTATGTGCGAAACTGCCAAAAAGAGCAGAGATTGTCCGATTTGGCTATCATGTCAATTGAAAAAAATTTGCTTAATAAAATGAAAAGTAATCCGAATTTTTATAACAACATTTTAGCTCATTTTGTTAAAAAAAAACAGACGCATTGCATTACAATATAAATAACGTTGTGATTGTGTATAATTTGCTTTATTTTTGCTTAATTTTTTGTTGGTTTTGGATCGGTGTTTGTGTGGTTCGGTTTTTAACACTTTATTATTTTTGTAATTTTTTATTTTATTTTTTCTTGACTCTTATTCCCTAACAATAGGTACTTAACTTAGTACTTACTAACAAGAATGCATGTGTGGTATGGAGATGCACGTCGAAAAAGGCTTTTCTCAAAGCCGCTTTTATCATACTTGAAAGACACTGTTATCAAATCATCAGTCCTTTTTTGTATGGTCACCTTCACCATACAAAAAATGACTGATGATTTGATGATGGCTTTTAATATTATTCTTATCTGAAGACCTCCTCCAAGATATCCTGCAGTAGGTAAGTGTATAAGTGTTTATTTTTTTGGACCGGCTTCCCTTTGTCAAAATTTCACCCTTCGCCACTGGTAGGCTAAGGTAATACATAGTAAACAAACATATAACCCACACCAATGTCCACGGAATCACATTGATTGTTCAAGACATAAGGAAACGCACGCATACAGGACAGTGAGAAAGTAACGAATGATAAAACTAAAACTAAACCCTAAAAATCACACAAACCAATTCAAGATAGCGTGCCCCGTCCAGATATGGTCTGTGGGCACAATCACGTCACACCAAATGAAGAAGAATAAAGAAGAAGAAGCAGTAACAGTTAAGGATTACCAGAAAGTAAATTAATAGCCACTTTTCTAAATTTGTTCTGGTTAAGAGCGAAAATATCTAAATTTGCAAAATGTGAATTGTAAATTTCTAATAATCGGCGAAGAGGAGCCCTTTCCCCAGCATTTGTTCTACATTGCTCTGTGTAGAACAGGCGGGTTGCTCGTACTGCACGCCTACTAGCAATTCTAGGTACCACATAACATATTTTATTTACAAGCTCCATACAATTAAACCTGTTGTTGCATATGCCAAACAGCATCATAACCATAAGCAGTGTGCGCCTGTGCTCCAAGCTTAATATTTTGTACCGTTTTATCAGATCCGCATAGGAAATCTTAGTGTGGTAACACTTATAATGTGTAGTGCGAAGAAATTTTTTCTGTACCATTTCTAGTCTGTGCTTGTACTTTCCGTAAAATGGGCTCCAAATGGGCACCGCGTATTCTAACTGAGAACGGACTAAAGTTTTATACAAAAAGAGGAAAGTGGAAGTCTTTTTAAATTCTTTACAAGATCGCATTATAAAACCATACATTTGAAAGGCTCTATTAATAATATTGTCAATATGGATGTCAAAATGTAACTTACTATCAAGAAGTACTCCAAGATCACGCGTGCAATCTGTTCTGTTCAAAATTATGCCACTCAGCGTGTAGGGAAAATTTATACCTGTTTTGTTTTTGGTAAAAGAAATATAATGACATTTTGGCAAGCTGAGGTCAAGTTTATTTCTAAGACAATATTGCGAAAGTCTGCATAGATCATCTTGTAATACTACGCAGTCCTGCATACTTGTGCAGGATTTAAAAATTTTGATGTCATCGGCGTACATAAGGAATTTAGAGTTAACTATACAAGACTTTATGTCGTTAATGAACAAGATAAACAATAAAGGACCCAAGACCGAACCCTGGGGCACACCGGATTCTACAACTGTGTATTCGGACTCGTATCCATTGATGACAACTTTCTGTGTTCTGTGGAAAATGTACGATACAAACCATCTGAGCAGATTTCCTCTAATGCTGTTGAAGGCAATCTTGTCTAAAAGCAATTTATGGTCCACCTTATCAAAAGCCAAAAATTATCAAGTTTCTAAGGGATGGAGTAAGAAGGAAATATCGAGATTCGGAAAAAGCTGACTGAATTTATGCAAAATTTGGAACACAACACTATGTTTAATGGAGCGAATACCCAGTAATGCTGCTATAACCTGAATCTTCTCAGTATTAAAGGAGACCTGTGCCCATTATAAATATATAATTTATATATATGCCTAGGAATATGGCATTTGGTGAACAGCTGTTGTTCACCAATTGCCATATTCCTCCTCAAAGTTTAGAATGTTATCATTTTATCAGTTTGTTTTCTTCTGCGACCGACGTCTGCTTACTATTTAATACAAATTATTAAGTGGATAAGCTACATCAGCAAAGTTGGGGATATTTTTTTTCTAGAAATTAATAAATACAACAAACTTCGGCACTGGCAGGCATCGGTCTTCGTGGACCCCATCACGATGTGCTGACTCGGGTCGGATTCTTAATGCCGCAACACGCGTCTACGGTGGCCGGGTGTTCGATGTTGTCTCCAGTTTGGTATTAGCCTGAACAGAATGCTGTATTATTATACAGCAATTCAATTCCTTGATTTGTGCTCTTGTTAGGATATTCATATTGCATATACATTGATGTCTAGCGTATGTGTGTCACAATAAAGCTGGCTAATGCACGCTAATTCACTAAAGCTTCCTAGTCTAGTTGATGAGTGGTAAAACTTCATGTAAATATTATTTCTGTTACTCTTGCCGTTTCCCAAGTAAGTCATGCTAAATTCGTGCAATTTGTCTCTCTCGGGCTGACTCTTCCAGAGACGGCCTTTGTTGGTGATGTTGAGTTGTATCGTGCGAACTTCGTCGACTTTTGCAATCTAAGCTTTAACTCAAATGGATATTAATCAATATTATAGAGTGTATCAACAAGTGTGTTAGTTAAATTACTTGATAAAGAGCACTTTTTGTAAAAAGTAACCTAAGTATAAGGGGAATATTCAGTTGCTGAATGAACTGAAGTATTATAGCAAAATGTCCAAAATGGGAGCCATGTACTCAATGTCTCTAAACGGTTGCCTGTTTGAATGAGGAGAAACGAATTCATATAGGTACATACTTAAACATTTTTTCCAAAGCACCATTACTTTGGTAGTGATAAGCTGTTGACTTTAATATTTAAATGATTACATACCTCCTTGAAAATTGATGAAAGGAACTGAGTGCCTTGATCCTTCGCTATTACCACCTCCAGTAACTACTCCATACATTTATACAAAATAATGAAATAACGCTTTCAGAATATTTCTGGCTTTGTTATGACTTAGTATCTACGTTTCTACCAAAAACCAAATAAAATGACCAAATCGTCAAAATAAAATGACGTACATAGATATTATTCAATTACAACATGACGAGTTAATTAAAAACTTTTTCACAACGAACGCATTATATATATTCCACTATCATGAATAGTGATGATAATCACTACCAACTGACGCATTACCAGCAGGCACAAATTCCGGCGCATTGGCGAGGGATTGTTGTAGATAACAGCTTTGGTCGATTTCGGCTCATATTTGAGCGGCAATCCCAGCGATCATGTCTCTGCGGGTGACAGTAGATAGGGTTGAAGTGCTTGTACCAGCTTTGTTGTCGTCGTCATCGTATTGTTGCTATTTAACAGAAGATCGTCGTGAACACTTTGAAGCCATGTGCGGGCGAATGAAACGTTGCGCGCCGCTTTCGGATATGCTTCACGCAAACATACGTATAGAATACCTAAAATCGATTAGCGTCAAAAGCACTGTACTCCCTTAAGGTAGAAGAAAAGTGTGTTGTGCTGTAATTTCCGAATTCTGCTGCTTTATAATCCCAAGGGAACACATGGCGATAGTTGTGTCATCCTTTTCAGATCGTACAGAGCACAACCGTCTTGTTGTCAGTAGCTATCATAGGGTTTATTGCCCCAGATGTGGGCTGCATAGTTGATGAGCCAGGTGTAATGAAGGGCCACGGTGTATCTGGTGATAGACGCTACGTATCACGAGATCCAAGCGTTTTTGCCCCAGGAATAGACGGGGATCCCGGCAGGGATAATGAAACATAGGATTGGATTGTCTTGCCGTCAAGCGATTCGTCGTGTTCCGGCATGATGTCTGGTGAAGCCGTACGGAGGACGGGTCTAAGCAGTTGTGTTGCGATGTGTGCCGAGTACGATGCGTCAAATGTTGTTGTTTCGGGAGTTTGGTCGTGGAGGGTCTCCACATCAATCTCCCTCTGGCGCAGCATCGTTGGTCGTTCACTAAGATTTTTTAAGTGAATGGGCTTAATAAGCTAGCGCGCTTTACCATCAACGATTGCATCACTGCTTACCATCAGGCGGGATTGCAGTCAAGCGCTAGTTTATAATTATAAAAAAAAAACGTAATGATAGGGTATTTTTCTTTATCGGACATGTCAACGTTAGCATCCTTCTCGAAACCATTCTTGTGTTTGCGCACCATCAGCCACCAGAAGTGAGAGGAGAAAAAGCCGCGTTTCGCGTTTTGGGGGTCTGCTTTTGTCTCAGTATGCTTGTGCTGTACTGTGTGTTCCCGTCTGTGGGCACCAGGCATCGCGCCCATGCCTGACATGATCGCGAAAATTATACTATACAAAACTGTCCACATCTTAAATTTTCCGGTGATCATCAAGTATCATTCGTAAAAAACTGCAGCGTGCTAGTACGCGAACGCTAGTGAGTTTCTCCATACCACTTGCCATTAGTAATCTCTATTTTGATTTTCCACAAGTTCAGCATATCTGACGTGTTCGTCCCAGTGTTTGCTTGTAAACATTGTGTTGGCGAGGAGCAGGGGAGCGCTTGACATCGCTACCATTCATTCCTCCTCGCTGCCTCCTTTATCTGTTGCATTCGTGAATAATTCGTGGTATTTAATTTTACTTGTAACCGCTAGTCTGCTATTACAGTAGTGTCAGAATAGTCGATCAGTGATTTCATAATGATCGATTTTGACATGTTGTGTCATTATGACTTCAAGTGGCCAATCAATGACACTGTACTCCATATTAATAAATGTTTAAATTGAGTATTAGTTTTTAGAAAATCATTTCTATTAATGGGTTTTACAATAACGGCAATACGGCAATGTCATTCTTTCACCATTAAATTACGAGACGTGAGAGATAATTGATCGATCTTGGCAGATTACGACCTCTTAAGACAGTGACAATGGAATCGTATTGGAATTACAAATTTATAAAAATATCAGACTAGGGCTCTTGGTAAGTGCAATACAGCGACGACTCATCCATTCCGACGGTAGGCATTTTATTGCTGCACTAGTTGAATTTGTTGGAATTGGAGGAGGAGGTCTAATTGCGTTAAACATGGTGGTAGAGGTGGTGGTTGAGTAAATTACATGTTGGGAGTGTTGAGAAATACTATATTTTTGTGTGAGTGTTTGGCTGATTTGACCAAACTGTAGCCATGTCACTCATTCCTATCTTGGAAGCACGGAATTGATGAGTAAGGTATTGTTTGTAGTGTACGTCAAATGCACTGGTTACGTCAATGTGACTACCGATTACAAACTTATAATTTAGGTGCGTGTGTTTATTTGTGTGTGTAATGCGCTTCCGTATTGGACTCTTGCTTATAGTGAAGTTAAAGAGGGAAAACAATTCGAGACATGCGTTCTAATACAAATACATAGTGATAGAACTGGAGGATTTCACATTTCAGTGGATAGCTGATCTCCAAAGTTGTATGCCATATATCCATATTGCACTTGTAAATAAGACTTTATTTTCTGAGATTAGCGTTGACTGTCTTCTCAGCAGTCAATACATGTCTCGCTAACTTTTGTTTGCCTGTTCTCTTTAAAGACGGCACTGTTCAGTGCCACTAGTGAACAATGTCCTTTTTTGTGGGGAGACAAGCTGCGACACGCGTTTTAATAGAAATCCCGAACTATTTCTTGTCTATTGTCTTTTATCTGTTCTGTATTTGGAAGTATTGCCAATCAGGTTTCTTTTTTAAGCTCAAATCATAACCGAAATACACAACTAGTGAATGTATTCTCAATCTTTACATGATATGGAAATTCGAGACAATGCGACTGCAGCCGCATTTTCCGAACCCTTAACATATTCTATAGTAAAATCATATTTTTTTAGTTAATAACCTACATTTACATAATCGACTTGAAGGTTCTTTTATGTTAAATAATCAAATAAAGGTCTGTAGTCCGTAAAAGTGTTGAAATGTTTTCTATACTAGTATGGGCGAAAATGTTTGACGGCCCACACTATAGCCAGCTATAGTGTGTATGTAGTTGGTGACTGATTCAACTTTATACCCAGCAGGTATTCTATAGCCGTTTAGGTGGACGTCTATTGTAGAACAGTGTTGTCAGGGTCACAGTATTGGACATGCGTATTGTCGGTGTAAAGAAAGTTTGGCATATCTGTGAATAAGCGATCGCGATTGGGACCGATGACCGCGTTGAGTTCTTTCTTTTATCATCTTTCTTTTTGATTCGGGGTTTGTCTGCATTCACTATCATTATCAACCTTTTTTATCTTCCTACTGCTGGGCACAGGTCTTCTCTCATACAGAGAAGGATTGAGCGTAATCACCACGCTTGCTCAATGCGGGTTGGTAATGACAATGCTTTCTATGGGTATATTCCTTAATCTGCTGTACGTGTGTACGTCACTGAATTCCTCCTAAAGGGCTGCTCTGATTTGAATGAAAGTCTATATATATAAAAGAAAGTCGTGTTGGTTACTCTATTTATAACTCATGAACCGCTTAACCGGTTTGGCTCAAAATTGGTAGGGAGGTAGATTAGAACTGGGAGAAGGATATAGGATACTTTTTATCCTGTTCCCGTTGTTCCCGTCGTTCCTGTGTGACGTGATATAAGACGTGGTATAACAAAATGCAACTGACATGGAATAACAAAACAACTCAGTGAAAATATAAGTTAGCGGTTCATTTGTTAAAAATGGTACAAACACACTGCTGCACTACTCAGCATGTTAAAAAAAGTCTTATCGGCTGAATGTTGATGCATTCAATTAAAGAAAGGAGTATAAATACTCTCTGCACGTTTAATTTTTTTAATAAAAAGCCCCAAAGCAAACTTCCACTTCAAAATTTCTAATATTGTATTGATGTGCCATTTACCACTTCACTACAAACTATAAAACAAAGTTACTTTCTCTTTTCCTATGTCCCTTTGTATGATTAAACCCTAGCTGTCCCGGCGAACTTTGTTCCGCCATAAAGGCAATATCACATGACCACATTTTTCTACTTTTTAAAATAGGATAATCCATACTAATATTATAAATGCGAAAGTAACTCTGTCTGTCTGTCTGTCTGGCTGTCTGTTACGCTTTCCCGCTTAAACCTCTCAACCGATTTTGATGAAATTTGGCACAGACAATCTTTAGACCCTGAGAAAGGACATAGGCTACCTTTTATCTCGGAAAAAATTTATATTCCCGAGGGAAATCTAAAAAGCGCGATATAACCGCACTCCACGCGGGCGAAGCCGCGGGCGGATAACTAGTATTTTAAATAAAAAAAAAACTAAGAAAAAAAAAGTCCTTATCAAAGGACTCCGTCTATATATTTTGAAAAGGCATGGGATATATCAAGAAAATTTATATAATGTGTCTATGTTATTTCTATAAAACAATTTTATATCATTATTCACTATGTAGAAATTTCATTTCAGATAGAAAAATAGATGTGACATAACATTGACATCCAATATCCCAAAAACTTCACTCGTCTAAATCTACACTAATGGGGTGAATGAAAAGTTATTCTCTCATTATTATTTTCAGTTACATGATTCGTGGTCGTGTTAGGAACTTTATACCCAGCAGGTATTCTATAGCCGTTTAGTTGGGCGTTCATTGTAGGACAGTGTGTCAGGGTCACATTATTGGTCATGCGTATTGTTGGTGTAAGGAAAGTTTGGGAAATCCCCAATCGTCAGTAAGCGATCCCGATTGGGATCGATGACCGCGTTGAGTTCTTTCTTTTATCATCTTTCTTTTCACTTCAGGGTTTCTCAGCATATTTATTGGTGATGATATTGTATAAATTTAATTTCATCTTAGTCAGGTAATGTTCAGTTATAAGATACCACATGATATAAATGTAGCGACTCTTTCTTTAAAAAGTTACATTTTTGTGTGTTCAAATCAAATAATCAATCTTATTAGTCTTTCGTCGTGTTCTTCCTTAGTCCTGCCCCAAACGATTATGTCATCTACAAATGAATCTACCCCATTGAGATCCTCTAGTAGCTGGCGTATTTTTCCGTGAAATACCTCACTCGCACAGTTGACGCCGTAAGGTAGTCGTAAAAATTGATACCTCCCAAATGGAGTTCCAAAGGTACAGACATCCGCACTATCGTCATCTAATTGTATCATTCAAAATCCGGACCGGGCATCAAGCTTACTGAAATACTTTGCATTCGTTAATTTTGCAGCAATCTCAGTAAGTGTAGGTAGCGGGTAGTTAGGGTTGCCAACTGTACTGTTTCGAACAGTATTATACTGTTTTTCACTAAATTATACTTTTTACTGTTGAACAAAAATAAAGTATAAAAAATATTGTTTTTCTATATAACATAAAGCTGAAGAGTTTGTTTGTTTGTTTGTTCACGCTAATCTCGGGAACTACTGGTTAAAAACCCTCAACACTTATTGTTTCCGACAAAATAAACATAACTCTGCGTGCGACTTGCATTGCGGCAGTACGTATACGAACCTTACGTCAAACGGTCGTTAGTAAAGAGTTGACCTTAACTCTCATAACCTACCTCAGTGTTCCCAGTGTTTTTTTCCTACTATTGTTAACTAGCGTTATGTTACGCCTATAATTATTGTGATGGTGAATTAAACTGTTTTTCCAGTTTCCACGACTTTTATTTAGGAGTGTATCTCCAAATGTGATTTAATTTTGAAGTTTTTACAAAAGGATCCCAAGAGGTACTGCATCACATTTCTTTTTATAACTACAACAACTTTTACGAGTATTGAACTTCTTACTTCGTTGTTTGTCATTCTGAGTTTTAGTTTTTTTTTTTTTTTTATCTTGCGTGCTTTTTAGCTGTGCAGATCCAGAAAGTTCTATAGATCTACTCTGGCTGGGAGTCCGACTGTCCGACACGACCTTATCGGGCGCCCGCTTGTATTGCTAATATTTTGTATAGGGTTTACAGTATTGTTTAGATTTAAATGAGTTGGTTGTGATAGTGGTTTATTTTTCTTTGTCCGCATACTGTCGTTTTTTTTTAATTATTTATTTGGGACAAAAAACAGTTATATGTTACAATATTAATAGTAGGCTAGTATAATACATAGTAAACAAACATATAACCCACACCAATTTCCACGGAATCACATTGATTGTTCCAGACATAAGGAAACGGACGCATACAGAAGGGGACAGTCAGAAAGTAACGAATGATAAAACTAAAACTAAACCCTAAAAATCACACAAACCAATTCAAGATAGCGTGCCCCGTCCAGATATGGTCTGTGGGCACAATCACGTCACACCAAATGAAGAAGAATAAAGAAGAAGAAGCAGTAACAGTTAAGGATTACCAGAAAGTAAATTAATAGCCACTTTTCTAAATTTGTTCTGGTTAAGAGCGAAAATATCTAAATTTTCAAAATGTGAATTGTAAATTTCTAATAATCGGCGAAGAGGAGCCCTTTCCCCAGCATTTGTTCTACATTGCTCTGTGTAGAACAGGCGGGTTGCTCGTACTGCACGCCTACTAGCAATTCTAGGTACCACATAACATATTTTATTTACAAGCTCCATACAATTAAACCTGTTGTTGCATATGCCAAACAGCATCATAACCATAAGCAGTGTACGCCTGTGCTCCAAGCTTAATATTTTGTACCGTTTTATCAGATCCGCATAGAAAATCTTAGTGTGGTAACACTTATAATGTGTACTGCGAAGAAATTTTTTCTGTACCATTTCTAGTCTGTGCTTGTACTTTCCGTAAAATGGGCTCCAAATGGGCACCGCGTATTCTAACTGAGAACGGACTAAAGTTTTATACAAAAAGAGGAAAGTGGAAGTCTTTTTGAATTCTTTACAAGATCGCATTATAAAACCATACATTTGAAAGGCTCTATTAATAATATTGTCAATATGGATGTCAAAATGTAACTTACTATCAAGAAGTACTCCAAGATCACGCGTGCAATCTGTTCTGTTCAAAATTATGCCACTCAGCGTGTAGGGAAAATTTATACCTGTTTTGCTTTTGGTAAAAGAAATATAATGACATTTTGGCAAGCTGAGGTGAAGTTTATTTCTAAGACAATATTGCGAAAGTCTGCATAGATCATCTTGTAATAGTACGCAGTCCTGCATACTTGTGCAGGATTTAAAAATTTTGATGTCATCGGCGTACATAAGGAATTTAGAGTTAACTATACAAGACTTTATGTCGTTAATGAACAAGATAAACAATAAAGGACCCAAGACCGAACCCTGGGGCACACCGGATTCTACAACTGTGTATTCGGACTCGTATCCATTGATGACAACTTTCTGTGTTCTGTGGAAAATGTACGATACAAACCATCTGAGCAGATTTCCTCTAATGCCGTTGAAGGCAATCTTGTCTAAAAGCAATTTATGGTCCACCTTATCAAAAGCCCTCTGAAAATCAGTATAGACAGCATCAACCTGCGTGCCTTTGCCCATATTTTGGAAAAAAAAAATTGTAAAAATCATTAAGTTAGTGGTAGTAGACCGCGACTGAACAAAGCCATGCTGTTCGGGAATAATGTGATGTCTAAGATGTGGAAACAGATTGCTGTGTACTAATCCCTCGAAAAGCTTAGACAATGTGGATAGAATTGAAATAGGGCGATAATTTTCTACGTTGGCTTTATCACCACTTTTATAGATTGGAGTAACAAAGGCTCTTTTCCAGATGCCTGGAAATATTCATCATTTAACCATTTGTAGAACAGGATATGGAGTGGAACACAGATTTGTTGTGCTGTGTGCTTAAAAAATGTTGGTGGCAGACCATCAGGACCAGGCCCCTTATTTAAATCCAAGGACAACAATGACTTAAGCACATCACATTTATCAAAAAAAATATAGGGAATACAGGGTGACTTCTCATCAATGATATTAGGAGGTACCCAGTTCTTAGGGTCGAGGGATGAAGGCTCGTGCACAGACTTGAAGAATGTGGAAAACAATGAACATAATATCTCACTAGGGCAATTAGAAGATTTATCCGTTTTTGTATAGTTTTGACTATCTGTACGTGAATTATATTTACTTTTAGGAGTATTGAGCTTCTTACTTTGTTGTTTGTCATTCTGAGTTTTAGATTTTTGATTGTTTTTATCTTGCGTGCTTTTTAGCAGTGCAGATCCAGAAAGTTCTATAGATCTACTCTGGCTGGGAGTCCGACGGGGTAGTGTGCACGGCGCACCGCTCGGTTAAGCGGCCGCGGATCGAGGCACACTCGCAGACTACCATCCTTCTTAGCTGGCAACACAATAGCATTCACCCACGCTGTCGGATGAGATACTTTACAAATTATCCCCATATGTTCCATACTATCAAGTTCCGCCTTAATTTATCCCGAATCCCTAAGGGTATTTTTCTAACTGGGCAAACTGAAGGCAGTGGAACTTGCATTGCTTTCTAAAATAATTCTGTATTTACCTGGTAATTTTCCAATTCCATGAAATAAATAATTATATTTATCTACTTTGACCGTATAAACTCCCTTGACCAATCCTAATTCTTCACTGATATTTTTTCCAAATCAAATTATAATTTATTAAGTTAATATGATTAAGACGCCATATTTGGTTCAAACAACACATAAGACAATGGAAAAAAATAGTAATTTGCAGCATGATGAAATTGCCCTTCTTACACTATTACGCGACAAATACGTTTACCTAAAAGATATTTCGTACTCAATCCTCTGTTTTATAGGAAAACTAGGCTTCTTAATATAAACTTTAGCTCTAAATATAGTATTCAGGAAGTAAATTTGGGACTACATTTATATGGAAAAATGCGACTCGGCTACGCTCTTAATAAACCAAATAAACTGTGAAATAAACAATACAAATATCACATTTTCTAATAAAAATTAAGTATGAGTAGGTACTTATATTTTTGGTTCAGTAGGAATTATGAAGAATGATAAGTCCGGGTTTGCGGAATCGTTATTGAGGCAACGACTACGATAGAGACGAAATATTGTAGTCCGAAAACACTACAATATTTTTTTCGCCTTTTAGAAG
Source organism: Sesamia nonagrioides (assembly GCA_017933935.1). Lineage (NCBI taxonomy): Eukaryota > Metazoa > Arthropoda > Insecta > Lepidoptera > Noctuidae > Sesamia > Sesamia nonagrioides. Next base: position 1,379,632 of record JADWQK010001372.1, read on the forward strand.
TCATAACACTCCTAATAATTAATATTATGGTAAGTGGCCGGCGAGAGTTGACGAACGCGGGCGGTCATGTAATTTACGCGCGTGCTCACAGTCACGCGGCTGAGCCCGTACTGCTCCCTCGTTATTTCCCAGTTATATTATGCCAGCGTGTGCGTGAAATCGCGTACCGATTTCAATTCTCTTCATTAGATACCTCACTTGCTTGGTATATCTTTACCGCTTTTTCTAAAAAAAACTCGTCTGTTCTCAGTAATCTATCACGTACACCTGTGTCAATTATTCCACAGACAATACGATCACGTATTAAACCGTCTTCTAAATGTTCAAACTGACAATTGTGGCATAATAATCTAAGTGCTGTTACCTAAGCATCTATATTTTCGCCTTCCATCTGATTTCGCGTATTAAAAATCTGAATCTCGTCATCGTTGTATTAGATTTAGTGCCGAAGTGTTCATCGAACTTTTGTATCAATAGAACGATATCATCGGTGTCTTCTTCTACCTTTATTTTGAAAGTAGAATATATGTCATACCCATCGGCGCCTATTAAGTTAATCAGTAAACTGGCTTGTACATCCTTGTTTTCTTTCTACACTCCTGAGGCCTTAAGAAAACCTTAAATTGTTTGAGCCACTTTCGCCACGCATCAGCTCGGTTCGCCGGGCCCCCTTCTAAAACGAATTCGGCCGGAGGTCTTGCGTGTTCCATAATAATACGTACTGTCTATCACCAAAATACACTAACACTGCTTTGATTTTAACTAATAATAACTTCCAAAAGCGTGATTCATATTTATCGCTGCCACCATGAAGTACAACACGATCTTGCTAGATAATGACTGCTATAAGCCGTGTGGGTGACGCCAGTTGTAAGCGCGTCGAGGTGATTGAGTATAAGGTACATGTAACAGTGGCACTTAACAACTATCTTAGAATTTAACACGGCCGGGTCACGACACTCCCGAGTCGTATACGTGGAGCGCGCGCGCAAGTATCGGAGCGTTAGTCACATACTTCCGGTACGCGGGGCGTCGCTCATAGTGTTGCCACTAGTCACGTAGCTTGGCCGGCAACCTACGGATTCGGTAAGTACGGGGAGTTGGCTCTAAATGGGGTCGCGCTATATCCTCCCCCTCCAAGTCAGCAGAAGGCTCTGGAGCTGGCTTGGCCACCGTTTTCTTACGGGGTCTGCCCTTCTTTCTGCCATGGACGACAACGTCTTTATCGCCTACATAAGGTGTTAAGAGACTGGCATGATACTTTCCCCGAGGTTTGTTCTCTTTATCTACTACCTCATAAGTTGTTGCGGAAACAACTTTACCAATACGATACGGACCTTCTCGTCTCGGGGCAAATTTGCTGGTGAAGCCTGTCGCGGCGTGACTAAGCCGATGGTTAGCCAAGAGTACGAGGTCATCCTCCTCGTTCCAGGACGTCGTTTCTTATCCGCTGCATCCTTGCGAATGTCTTGTTGGCGTTTGACACGCCACTTCGTACAAAGTTCCGTAAATATGGCGTGATTTGGGGTACGTAGTTTTCTTGATCTACGACCGCTCGTAAGTCGTGAACTACATTCACCGGAGAACGGAATTCGCGCGCAAATGTTAAAAAGGCGGCAGAGTGTCCTGGGCCTTTGTTCGGAGCCGTATTTAGTGCGAATCGTACCTCAGGCAACACTTCCGGCCATCGACGATGCTCTGGATCTATCAGGATCGCCAACATCTGTTTCATCTCGCGGTTTTTCCGTTCGGCAGGATTGGCCTCGGGATGATATACTGGGATTAGATTTTGAAGAACGCCTAGAACATGCATTGCTTTTTGCATCACCGCTGACACGAATTGTGCTCCGTTATCGGAGATAACTCTACGAAGAAACCCATATCTCATAAAAACTTCCTCAATGAGTACCTTCGCGCAAGTATCTGCATTGATATATTCAGAAGCAATGGTGAGAAATGGATCTTCCTAGTTGAAGATACTGCGAGCAGATGGGTAGAGTGGTTCCCGTTGACCGAGAACAACTCTACCCATCTGCTCGCAGTATTTTCAACTAGGAAGATCCATTTCTCACCATTGCTTCCCTCAGGCAAAGGACCAAATAAATCCATGGCGAGAACCTCGAAGCGTTATTGGGCGATTGGAGTCTGCAGCAGGCTAGAAGGTTTAAGGTTCGTAGGTTTAAACTTTTGGCAAAGATGGCAAGTCTTGCCACTGTCTTGCCTGATACTTTGCCACGTACTGACGCATATTTGGGAAATAGAATCTTTCCTTGATTTTCGTTAAAGTGCGTTCCAGGCCCAAATGACCGGCTGTGGGTGCATCATGGAGCTCTTTAAGGATCTCAGTGCGCATAGAGTCTGGTACTACCATTGGGGGTCCTCAGATTCGGAATCTGGATCAAAACGGAACAATACACCGTTTGACAGGTAATAACCTCGATCTGTCCACCGAGTTGTGGCATCACCGTCTTCAAAGTCCGTAAGTATTTTCCTAAGTTCAGGATCTTCGAGTTGAGCTGCTCGAAGCTCTTCGGAGGTACGGTGAGGTAGATCTACTGAGACTGGGCACAGATCGCAGGGAGAGTCAGAGTTATCATCCATCGACGGACGGCATACGGGACGACTAAGCGTATCTGCTACTACGTTAACTTTCCCAGGTGTGTACTCCACATCCAGATTAAAAGCTTAGATTTTCAGGGCCCATCGAGCCAGGCGGCCGCTGGATGTTTTTAAGGACAGTAGCTGTAGTATTATGTATATTGTATATCTGGCTTTATGTACCTTTTTACTAGATATTATGTTCCGGCCTTTATGTTAGAACAGATTTTGAAAAACTCCCTTGTCATTCGCTGTCACTGAATAACTATAAGATTAAAACTACGGAAATATTAAATATGTTTTAATGCAACATTTCTGGCGACGACGGACGGAGCAATGACCGATCGCGTTGATCTTTTTCATTTTGAAACCTTCGATAACAAAACCGAAGAATGGGACTAATACGTCCAACGTTTCGAAATAGAACTTCAACTTCACGGACTCGACAAAAATAACGAAGATAAATGTAAGCAACTGCTCCTTTCTCGAATTGGTCCTACAGCATTCAAGGTGCTCGTAGATTATTACCGACCAGCCGCTGTTACTTCCAAGTCATATGACGATTTGAAAAAAGTACTCAACGAATACTATGGTAAGAAAACATACGTACTCTCAGAAAGAGTCGCTTTTGCAACGAGACACAGAAAAACTGAAGAAACAATTACACAATTTATTCTGGAATTAAGATCACTAGCTGGTTACTGCGAATTCGGCAACACTCTGGATGAGCGCATACGAGACCAGCTGGTTATAGGCATCAACCACAACACGTGGCAGCAAGAACTCATCAAAGAACACCCAACAAACAGAGTTTAGCGCTGTAGGCCCAGGACACTCTGCCGCCTTTTTAACATTTGCGCGCGAATTCCGTTCTCCGGTGAATGTAGTTCACGACTTACGAGCGGTCGTAGATCAAGAAAACTACGTACCCCAAATCACGCCATATTTACGGAACTTTGTACGAAGTGGCGTGTCAAACGCCAACAGGACATTCGCAAGGATGCAGCGGATAAGAAACGACGTCCTGGAACGAGGAGGATGACCTCGTACTCTTGGCTAACCATCGGCTTAGTCACGCCGCGACAGGCTTCACCAGCAAATTTGCCCCGAGACGAGAAGGTCCGTATCGTATTGGTAAAGTTGTTTCCGCAACAACTTATGAGGTAGTAGATAAAGAGAACAAACCTCGGGGAAAGTATCATGCCAGTCTCTTAACACCTTATGTAGGCGATAAAGACGTTGTCGTCCATGGCAGAAAGAAGGGCAGACCCCGTAAGAAAACGGTGGCCAAGCCAGCTCCAGAGCCTTCTGCTGACTTGGAGGGGGAGGATATAGCGCGACCCCATTTAGAGCCAACTCCCCGTACTTACCGAATCCGTAGGTTGCCGGCCAAGCTACGTGACTAGTGGCAACACTATGAGCGACGCCCCGCGTACCGGAAGTATGTGACTAACGCTCCGATACTTGCGCGCGCGCTCCACGTATACGACTCGGGAGTGTCGTGACCCGGCCGTGTTAAATTCTAAGATAGTTGTTAAGTGCCACTGTTACATGTACCTTATACTCAATCACCTCGACGCGCTTACAACTGGCGTCACCCACACGGCTTATAGCAGTCATTATCTAGCAAGATCGTGTTGTACTTCATGGTGGCAGCGATAAATACGAATCACGCTTTTGGAAGTTATTATTAGTTAAAATCAAAGCAGTGTTAGTGTATTTTGGTGATAGACAGTACGTATTATTATGGAACACGCAAGACCTCCGGCCGAATTCGTTTTAGAAGGGGGCCCGGCGAACCGAGCTGATGCGTGGCGAAAGTGGCTCAAACAATTTAAGGTTTTCTTAAGGCCTCAGGAGTGTAGAAAGAAAACAAGGATGTACAAGCCAGTTTACTGATTAACTTAATAGGCGCCGATGGGTATGACATATATTCTACTTTCAAAATAAAGGTAGAAGAAGACACCGATGATATCGTTCTATTGATACAAAAGTTCGATGAACACTTCGGCACTAAATCTAAAACAACGATGGCGAGATTCAGATTTTTAATACGCGAAATCAGATGGAAGGCGAAAATATAGATGCTTAGGTAACAGCACTTAGATTATTATGCCACAATTGTCAGTTTGAACATTTAGAAGACAATTTAATACGTGATCGTATTGTCTGTGGAATAATTGACACAGGTGTACGTGATAGATTACTGAGAACAGACGAGTTTTTTTTAGAAAAAGCGGTAAAGATATACCAAGCAAGTGAGGTATCTAATGAAGAGAATTGAAATCGGTACGCGATTTCACGCACACGCTGGCATAATATAACTGGGAAATAACGAGGGAGCAGTACGGGCTCAGCCGCGTGACTGTGAGCACGCGCGTAAATTACATGACCGCCCGCGTTCGTCAACTCTCGCCGGCCACTTACCATAATATTAATTATTAGGAGTGTTATGACTTCTAAAAGGCGAAAAAAATATTGTAGTGTTTTCGGACTACAATATTTCGTCTCTATCGTAGTCGTTGCCTCAATAACGATTCCGCAAACCCGGACTTATCATTCTTCATAATTCCTACTGAACCAAAAATATAAGTACCTACTCATACTTAATTTTTATT